>CM060984.1:184857100-186078975 GCA_030765065.1 Deroplatys truncata
CGTTTATTAGTCGGCGTACAAATCATTCCTGCGAAAGTTTATTTTCCTCTCTACTTCATTTTAATCGAATCATTTCCGGAAATAGCCGCATTACACATTTATAGCTACAGAGGGAATAGTGATAGTCAAATGTTTAAAAACTGGAGCATATGCACTGGCCTTAAAATGCCATGCTCTTTGTGTGCAATCGCGTGATGTGCCGAGTATCGAAAGGACTTGAAAAGAATGATGAGCTATTAAACAATTAGAACCATTAATAACGAATATCTCGGAAGTGGCTAACGCCCAAAAAAAGTTATTTGAAAGAAATTGTTTATTTTAATGAGATCTAAAGTTTTTTTGCAGTACGTTTTCGTCTATGCTTACAATTATAAAAAAATCCTACCGAATAAAGTGTACTTCACAGGCTATTGCTAGAAAACTCAAGATATGCATTATTTGCCATGTAAATAATGACATTTAATCATTTAGATCTATTTTTCTTATAAAACCAAAAATTTACTAAAATATTCCATGCAAAGGAATTGAGCGAGGGACATTTGCTCGAAAATCTTTGTGTCGCATCTTTGGAAGGTACGAGCCCAAATACCAAGTTTGGTATTCATCCCACTTTACGTTTGAATTACGTTGTTCATAAAAACACACACAGACCTTTTTCTAAAACGCTATTTTGATTCAGGGGCGTCAAAACATGTATTTCTGGTGAAATATCGGTATCGAATTTTTTAGTGGAATGCAATACCTTCTCTGCCTACTGTATACGAAAAGTAAGAAACACACTGCACAAAAATTGTAGATATCTATAAAATACACAATTTACTTCAAATAACTATATGGCATCGGGTATTTCCGAGATATTTGTTATTAAACTTTTTAATACTTTTTACTTTCTCTAGTACGTATAGTAAGTAGGGGAAGTATTGTATTCCACCCAAAAATTCGATACCTAGATTTCACCGGAAATACATGTGTTGAGACTCCTGAATCCAAAACAGAATTTTTGGAAACATGTCCGTGTGTGTCTGTCTGTGTGTGTGTGTGTGTGTGTGTGTGTGTGTGTGTGAGTGTGTGTGTGTACAGCATAACTCAGAAACGAACAGTCGGATAAACACCAAACTTTTTATTTAGGTTCAGTATCTTCCAGAGATGCGAGACGAAGGTTTTCAAGAAAATCCCCCACCCAGATTACCCTTTACATGGAACATTTTTCCGAAAATTTTAATTTTCTCAAAAATGGCTCTAACGATTTTGATTAAAATATCATATGTTTAAGATATTTCTATGACAAACAAAATGTATATCTTGAATTTCCTGGGAATGTCTCCAAAAGTATTCTTCATTGTGAACGACTTTTGCATAACTGATAAACCATAGGAGATAGAAAAAAAAATTTACTACACAAAAGATGTAGATCGCGTTAAAATACACAATTTATGTCATATACATTTTTCTGTTGAGTGAACCATTTTCGAGATATTACTTGTTATTCCCTTAAATTTTTCAATACTTATTTTCTCAAATGGGAATTCGTTATTCGTTTTTTTGTCTTGGACACGCAAAGAGTATTAATCTGTGGGAAAGGGAATGGTGCTGCACCTAGCAACCAGCTATTAAGAGATATGTATGTGCTTAAAGGCTACTGTATTTCTATATTGCCCTTGTAAATATATTATCCCCTTACATCTACAAGAAAATTAGCAATAAGATAAACTCTGAAAATGTTTATCTCGATTAACATGAAGTAGATGGAGAATAAGCGTTTGTATAAATAGTTTGTACAAAAGTAGAGAAAGTCATGTGAGTGTAACACATAAGATTTTTTCATTTTTAAAAGTGCCGTCACTGTTCATTTGTTGATCGTAATGCCATACAAAGAGTTAAGAGTTTTTAAAACATATTACTACCGCGTTTCCTGTATCTTTTTGTGCCTACAAAAATTGATCTGATAGTCTCGCGGTTCCCCAATGCTATGCTTGCTTGCACTATGGCTAAATAATGAATATGTTTCTCTAATATGTAATAACCACAAAATGCAACCTTAATTGGTCGCATATACTAAGTTTAATATACATTATGAAATAGACAGTTACGAATAAATGCCTTTTTCAGCAGATAATTTGTATAAATATCAGTTTTTAAACATATAAAATCTGTATGTGTGTCTAGACAATACCTAACTTGATTACGTAAATAATTATCACTTTTAAAAAGAATGTGTTACATTCACATGACTTTCTCCAATCAGTATCCTTTATTTTTATCTCTTCTGAAATCTATTGTTGGATATGCTTTATTCTTTCTTTCTACTTTCCGTTAATGCAGATAAGTATTTGCAGAAGTGGCTTCATTACAATTTCGTTAGAGCATTTCTTAGAAGATCAAAATTTTAAAAAAGATGTTCCACGTAAAGGATTTTGTCATATCCTTGGAAGATAATGAGTTTAAATACCAAGTTTGGTACTTATCCGAATTTTCGTTTTTGAGTTATGCTGTTCACAGACACACACATTTTTATAAAATGCGTTTTTGTTAATTCAGGGGGCCTCAAAACATATATTTTATGTAAAGTATCGGTATCAAATTTCTTGATGAAATGCAATACCTTCTCTAGCTACTATGTACATGGTACAGAATATAAAAATAAATTAATTTTGAATAATAGAATATTAACTTTCACTACAATTAACTTTGGTTACCAATAATTTGAAGTTATGTGACGATTAAAGCTTTATTTTACAAGAATGTGACAAATATAATTTTATAAAGCTCAAGATATACACAACAAAATTTGTTTAAGTCAAACCATGAAATTGCTTTAGATTTCTCGGGAATCATCTCCCGGATGCTTATGTAAACAGGGGTTAGATCGTATAATTACTTTCTCTACTACGTATAGTAAGTAGGGGAAGTATTGCATTCCACCCAAAAATTCGATACCGAGATTTCACCGGAAATACATGTTTTGAGACCCCCTGAATCCAAAAAAAAGCATTTTTGGAAACATGTCCGTGTGTGTATGTGTGTGTGTGTCTGTGAACAGCATAACTCAAAAACGAACAGTCGGATAAACACTTCACCGGAAATACATGTTTTGAGACCTCCTGAATCCAAAAAAAGCATTTTTGGAAACATGTCCGTGTGCGTGTGTGTGTGTGTGTGTGTGTCTGTGAACAGCATAACTCAAAAACGAACAGTCGGATAAACACCAAACTTGGTATTTAGGTTCAGTATCTTCCAGAGATGCGACACGAAGGTTTTCAAGAAAATCCCTCCACCCCAGACTACCCTTTACATGGAACATTTTTCGAAAATTTTAATTTTCTCAAAAATGGCTCTAACGATTTTGATGAAAATATCATATGTTTAAGATAATGTCATGAGAAATGAAATGTATATCTCGAATTTTCTGGGAATGTCTCCAAAAGTATTCTTCATTGTGAACGACTTTTGCATAACTGGTAAACCATAAGAGATAGACAAAATTTTACTACACAAAAATGTAGATCGAGTTAAAATACACAACTTATGTCATATACATTTCTTTTGTTGAGTGAACCGTTTTCGAGATATTGCTTGTTATTTCCTTAAATTTTCCAATACTTATACTTTTTCTCAAATTCGTTATTCATTTTTTTTTGTCCTGGACATGCAAAGAGAATGGAATGCGCCACATAGCAACCAGCGTTAAAATATTTGACTATCGCTTAAAACCTACCATGTTCCCCTAGCATCTACAAGAAAATTACCAATAAGATTGACATCTCGATTAACATGAAGCATATGGAGAATAGGCGTTTGTAAAAATAGATTGTACAAGAGTAGAGAAAGTCATGTGAGTGTAACACATCAGATTTTTTTAGGCGAAATGATCACTCTAGATTCATGGAAAGATCGACACGTGGGTTGACCATACAAATCATGCTGACACGTCAGTGTTGTCTAAAGCACTAGTCAGCATACTCCTTGGGTATTTAAACTTAGAAATTTTTGACGGCTCTCCCTCTTTGCTAGATACGTACTAACAGGAATCTGCGACACTCAGACTTCTAAATTTTCAGCTACGCCGGAAGACTGCCGGAACATGGAAAGTGAAACCTTCTTCGCAACCCAGGTAAACTTGCCTCTTAATGCCTCATCATTGATAGACGCGTTTGAAGTAATGTAGAATAGAACTTTAGCCGACTAAATCTTACTGACATTTTTATTTTAGTGCAGAGTATTACTTTAGATACTTAAACCAAATTTGGAACCGGCGCTACACGTAAATAATTTGCCACTCTTTACCACTGCTCCTTCTCGGCCAACACTTTGGAGCTTTGCTTCGTCTGGAAACCTGAACTACGTCCCTGTCCTTGTATCATCCAGTGAAGATGCTGTGGTGTTGTCACAACATTTCTAACGGCCATAAAATTGACCCTTATAAATACTGGTATTCTCAGAATTGCGATTTTACGTTTCATCCGTCAATGCTGGAAATTGTGTTTTCAACAAAATCTCCAGATGTATTTAACAGGCAGGTAAGGAATAACAGACATGACAAAATTAACCAAACGAACATAACTGCGAAGTTCCAGCTTCTTTTACTCTATAATTTATTACGATTTAGGTTAATCTTCTCAGTAATATAATATGAAGTCATTTCAGATCCTCTTTACCCATCTTACAACTGTGGATTGTAATTTTCACTTGAACTTCTTTTTTTCTTTCTCTGTTTAACCTCCTCTTATGTAGTGCTTACACCCCCAGGACTTACAGGCGGGTGCCTGGGGTCAGAGGCCCGTCAAGGAGATGACACTCGTGGATCAGACAGGATGGGTGATCAGCCCGATGCCTGGTATGGGAGGGAGGAAGTAGATAAAACGAAATGGTGAAATGGATGAAAGGAAAGGTGATGGAGCAGTTGGTGGAATGAATGGCGGGGGACACCGGAGAACCCGGAGAAAACCCGCCCAGACGCCGTTTTGTCCACCACAAATCCCACATGCGGTCCCTGGGATTGAACCCGGGCCGCTTCGGTGAGCGGTCTAACCACTCGGCCACGGCGCCACCTTTCACTTGAACTTTGTAATCGAAATTTATAGCATTCTTACGCCAAATGTAACAAAAAAGAACGCCGTGTTTAAAATTTATGATAATGATTATGTTGACTTTGAAATGTTAGGTAGAACGTGTCAGGCCGTGACAACGGAAGTGGTTTTCAAATATGTAAAATAAATATATAATTTTTTTAAAATGTGAGATCATTAATAAACAGTCCTGAAATTTTTACCGTGGTTACAGTAAAGTGTACATTTGTAGAAACATGAAGTCAATAAATTTTGGAAACACAGAGGTCGATTTACTTGAGTTTATCCCATAAGTTTTTCGTTTCTTTTTACTTTCTATATTACCTACAAATAATAGGCAGAGGAAGTATTGTATTTCATAAAGAATTCGATATTGTAATTTCACCTGTAATACATGTTTTGAGATCAATTGAACACAAAAAAATTCTTACAAAAAGGTCAGCGTCTGTGTGTGTGTGTGTGTGCGCGCGCGCGCGCGCGCCGCAATTCAAAAACTGCAAATTGGATAAACATCAAACTTGGCATTTAAATTTTACCAAAAATTACACCGACAATTTAATTAAAAGTCATATATTTGATATTTGGATGACTGCCAAATTGTGTACATACAGTACTGATTTCGACACATCAGTTTGAAGCTGTGTTATTTGATATATGCAAGAGTAAAAGTAAAATCATGTTAGACTTCTGCAAACGCTCAAAATGTTCAACATTGGCATCTAGACACCTCATATGGACAACCGATACACACAATACTGACTATAGTGCAAATAGGAATTGTTCTTTTAATGCTTTCTTTTTCATTAACTGCCTCTCATTATGATATATATATATATATATTGTGTATTGATACAAGCAATGTAAGTATACATATAACTAATATTAAATTATACATACACACATTATTGTCCCTCCTTATATTAAGTTTGAAACGTGTTTTTTTGACCCAAGAGGAAGTGGATTAAATTATGAATAATGGCAGATTCCTACTTGAAAATATATTCCATAAATTAATTAACAAGCCGAATTTCTTCCATTTAATAAACTCACACTTCAATAACATAGATAATTACAATTTACAAAACCCTTATTCGTTCACCATTCTTTACGGCTTCAATGCTTTAAAAAATTGCAATAATTACAGAATTGCGTCCTGCTCTCACATTTACCGATATGTTTCTAAATTAACAGCAATAAGTTTATAGTTCAGACGATCAATCTTTTCCCAGTGAAGAATAACTAAACAGAATTTTGAATACGTTAAGGCAAAAATGAATTTAGAAATACCGTCCAGAATATCTTCTATCTAAATGTTGTCCTGCTGTTTTCCTCGTAACCTAGCTCGCCGTCGAAGAAAGACTGATCAGCCTTGTGGACAGCACATTGAAGAAAGCTGGAACTAATCCGGGGCCAGCGCAGTCGACGACCACAATCGCCTGACGTACTGCGTGACTCAAAATAACTCCGCCCTTTCTTCTAGTTATCGTCGCTACCATAGTCGTTTCATTTCTGTTCCCGTACATGTCAGCCTTCTTTTAGTACAGCCCAGTCGCCTAAAGTAGATTTCTCCAGGGAGGGTCAATTTGGCACAATAGTTTAAGTTAGCTGAACTAACACACATTTGAAAGGCGCATAGTAGGCTTAAGATACTAGTTACATTCAAACCTATGTCTACGAATCTTATCAGAGACCATCGCTGAAATGTAGATATTTTGCAAAATGCATATTTTTATCAACAAATCAATCAGGATTTTCTGCCCACTGCAAAGTTAGCTTCGTTTCCTCCTTTCCCCCCTTTCCTATTCGTATGAGCATACGAAGCATTTATCTTAATATGTTGGATCATTTGGAATTTTTTCGGTTGAATCCTTTTTCCCTCCACTCTCTATTCCTTCCAATTAATGTTTCAGGAACTATCCTTCTAAACTGTGCCAGCCAATATCTTTTCCTCCCAATCGGTTTCAGTACTGTTCTTCCTTCGCTAACACTCTTCTTCTTTGATTATTTCATTTGTATATGCACATACACATTCTAAACACTTTCTGTCGTTCTTTCTCACTTGATCGAAAAGTCAAATTTATACTCCATGGAACAGCATACTCCACGCGGATCATTTCACCATCTTCCTTCGTTCTTTCTCCAAGAAACCATGGATGTTCATTTCTCAATTAAAAGCTACCTTTGCATTGCTGCTTGACTTCATAAAGCCAGCTCATGTTACTTGTAGTGGTTCTCAAATATCAAAGTCGTCCATTTGCACTACATTACATCTCCAATACCTAATGGCCTATTATTTGTCTTAATCCCACACTCCTCACCGTTGATGTTTATTTTCACCAACATATGCCTTAGGATCTGCTCCTCTTTTGCCGTAATCTCATGTATGTTGTTCTTGTTGTTCTTCCTTCTAGCGTATTTCTCCTTGTTTTGGAAACACAAGCGCCCAAAAATACTATTAATATGCAATTAATTTTACATTTATATTCACCATTGTATTAAATCACAATGGTTAGTTGTTCTAAAACACAACGGGTACGTTGTAATTTCTTGCAGTATAAATAAAGTGTAACTGCATGTTCAACTATTCCAAAACTCATCGTATGGAACACAACGAATACGTGAAAACGCTGAAACTGTCAGAAAGCAAACTTTGAAATGAAAACTAGATTTGTCTAAATTTTGTTTTCTCTTACACAAAATAAAATACAAAAATATTGATTTTGTACACCATAATCTAAATAGTGACATAGAAACTGGAAGTAAATATATTAAAAATGTAATGTTATGGAAAAAAGCTGTATTTTAAGTGCATTAACTTGAAAATTAATTAAGATATCATTTGAAAAACTTATATAATTAGAAGTTTTGGCTTTGCATTTCTACCCGCTAACAAAGGCATATGTGCTCCAAGCTGTTTTCAGGAGGTATGCCATGTGCTCCGACTATAGGAAAGGTTGTGCTCAAAGTATTTATATTTTGCTAAAACGATTAAAGTTTTCTAGATGCACACATTTCAAAATTTGAGAGGCACCTATTTTAACAAATATTTTCAATGTTTATTTAGTCACATTTTCCTGTTTGTAAAATAAATCGGTAATACAAAATCTATACTGGCATTATAAAGAGACATTTTATCCCATGAGTATTGTCGGAAACAACTGGATTTATTTTGATAATCCTTTTACCGTCCTAAGACTGTTCCTCCCAAGGAACATAAGCTACACAATACTTTTTAACAATATTAAAATTAAGTTGGTAATAGGGTTTAGAAGCGGACATCGCTAGGCCTATTACATGTATTAAACCACGGAGAAAGGATGAGGCGAGAGAACACATGGGCGACCAGATCTGATGGTTACAGGCTCAGCATAGCGGGGTTCCTAACTTTCCAGATTGAGCATCCTGTACGCCACTTTGATAGCCCCCTATCCGTACGGACAAGTTCGAGAAGGTACAGGGCAGAAATAGTTCTCTGCTCAAAGTACGTACATTCACCATAACGCCGCATACTATCGTCCATTACTTCCAGCCCTGCATCCCTGAGGGATGAAAGACAATAAAATAAGAGGAAATGAGGATAGGAAAACTCGTGGTGGTATAAAATATAACTCACCCCAGCATTAATCAACTGACCTGAGAAAATCACGAAAAAAGCAAAAGTCAGGTTGGTCGATCCCACGGAAATACAAAACTTCTCGAGAGAAAGCCTCAGGCTCAACAGCCTGAGCGATCCTGCTTTCATATTCATGTCATCCAGTTTCATCCCAACTTCGTTCAATATTTCCAGGGGATAATTTTGTTTCTTTTTCCTGTTATTTCAACTAAGATGGATTTTTTTATGCTAATCCATCCTTGAAAACTCTTGACATTTTTTGGGATTTTTGGGGATCTATAATGTCTATATTGCCGAATTTAATTGAACGGAATCTTTGCGGTGAACATTTCCATCTGGTGTAACAAAGTCGTTCCTCCCCCCTCTTAGTAATTTTTGGAGTGGCATCTTAGTAAATTCAGCAAACGCCAAAACTGTCAATAATTATTCCAGTAGGTTCGCCTTGAGCTCCCTTTCCTAACTGAGGTCCAGTGACAGTCTCATCTAGACAGATTTTCTAGTTGAGACATGTGATAACGTCTGCGGTCCGCATTCAGGAGGTTCCGGGTTCAAACCACCGGGAACGACCCTTCTGACCGAAGATTTTTTCGCGGTTTTCCTTGGTCGCTAGGCGTTGGATAAGTTGATCTGAAAAGTTTCATATCACCCCTTTCATCACTACATTTCATTTCCTCGTTTTTTACTGCCATACCAGGCATTGGACTTATCAGTTAAAGATGAAATGAAACATGTCTGTTCTCTCTTACTTATCTGGCCAAAACCTTCATTATTATGATGCTGCAAGAACCTGCAAGAATTATAAACTGCATGAAACATGCAAAGCTGTAATTGGTGAAACACAATACAAACCTTACTACACATACAATTTAGATTCTTTAAAACACACAGTTTTTCGAATAAAATTTTGTAGTATTAGCTATTTCTGAGATGTGTGTTAAAATTAGTTTGAAATTTTCAATACTTCGTCAACTTTTTAAAATAAGAGGAAATGAGGATAGGAAAGTCACGGTGTCGTGGAAAGACTGTGGAATTTTTAGGCCAGCATATAGCATCCCCTTTTAAATACCAGACTGTCGATCGGGCTTCCTCTATCCCCCTTGTACCCACAACGAAATGTGGAGTTAAACTACTTCTGCATAGGTTTATCGGATATACAGGGAAAACCTAAAGACTACGAACCGGCTGCGCGGTGTTTTTCCTGTCCGCGTCCTCGGCGCTCGTTCCGCCTTCCACTATCATACACAGGCGCATATGAAGTCATACAACATTTTTAAAACCTCTTTTAAAGGCTTTACTTAGCTTTATGAAAGTGTGTTTGAGGACAGAATTATTAGTAGGGATTTGTGGCCCCTCGGTCCCCCGACCTAACCTCCTGCAATTTCTATCTCTGGGGTAACTTAAAACAAAGTGTACAAGACAAACCCGCACACCCTGGAAGAATTAAAACAAAATATCCACCAAGAAATTGCGAGCATTTCTCAACGTGAACTACGGCGAGTGATAGATAGTTTCCTCAAGAGGTGGCCAAAATGTATGGACAACGGCGATGGCCAGTCTCAGCATCTCTTTTCATAAAGCTGGTAAGTAAAGCCTTTAAAAGTAGTTTTAAAAATGTATGATTACATCTGAAAAAGATTGTAACTTCACGTATGGTACAAAGTTTCCGGTGGCCTTCGCCCCAACGATTATGAATCAACTTTGTATCTTATGTTTCTTTAAATATTATATATGTATGTTTGCGTGAGTACTAACTTTGTAGAAACATGTATTTCTTAACAGGATGTGATACGGCTAAAGAATGTAGGCTTACACAGATTATAATTTTTACTTCACTCCACTTATTAATCCTTCACACAATTAAGTAACGCATCACTTGTATAGAGAGCTGTGAGATTATTTATTAATTACTTGCAATTTTTAACACGTAAACTTTATAATATTCTGCCGTAATGAATTTTCGTCTCACAGTGAATACATATTACACTTCTCGAGGACGCGTCTCGCGTTCAGTTAAGAACGCTGTCTGCTAGCAACTGACTTCTACCGCCTGAATTTGTAAATTTCTGTATTTCAAGTCTCTGATTGGCTAATCCTACTCCAATAAAATACTTTTATTTAACTTACTTTTCTGGTTGTTGATTGGCTATTTATAAACTGTTTTAAAAATTACATTATTGTGGCTCCAATAATTACTAGTAGCATTATTAAACTTTCCAATTCATTATTGCCTCAAGGTTACCTCATTGTTAGCAACTTTCGGCTTCTACTTTCACAGCTTCTACATTATTAAATTACGTAATACATTCACATAACATTATTAAACATGTACATAATAATATAAACATAATACAATGACTGTTACATAATTTAATGTTATTTATACACATATTGCTTTAGGCTGAAATCATTTAAGTGTTAAAAAATATTGCCTCAAATCCGCGCCTTTCTATGATAGCGGCGACGGCAACGAGCGCCGAGGACGCGGACGGGAAAAATACCGCGCAGCCGGTTCGTGGTTTTTTAGCTCACCCTATTTATGAATTAAATATAAAAATAAGCTTTAGTAAGAATACCTTATAGAAACTATATAAAAATAAACGCTAGTGGGTAGAAATAGTGATGTGAGTGTAATATATTAGTTAGTTTCATATGCAAAAGTGGCCCTGTCAGCAGTGAATTAATGTATATATTAGGATCATCTTGACAGCGCCCATTGTAAGAGGTAAGAGATGTCCTTGGAGTCACTCTTGCGTTACACAAGAGTGAATACGGAGTTCAGGGAAACCAAGCGACTATGCTAAAGGAAGGAAAGCTTCGGCAAACATGTTATCTTTGAGCAGCACTTTGCCGTCAAGCAAGTAAGCAAGCATCAAAACCTCCCTCCACTGTGGTCGGTACAAAGTTTGATCCTTGAGGGAGGCCGTCTGATGACCAGCGCGGGCCTGACTAAACATCTTCTTCTCTTGCCGGACCTCGTGACAAACTTGTGCTGCGAGGTAACAGCTCTTCCCGGATAAACCCACACAGCTCCTTCTCATCAAAAATTCAGGAGCCCTGATGAAAACGAGTCTTCTTGGAGCTCTGGGGTTCTGGGACCGACTCGCTCCTTACTCGGCAAGGGCAAGGGGGAGGAAAGAGATGTGTGTATGGTTATTTTTTTCCATCGTCGACGACCTTCCACGATGGATACTAGATTGGTTTGGAGCAATTTTCTCAAGTTTCTTCTCCCATCGCCTGCCTCCTGCTAACAACTTGTCGTGCCGCCTATGTGACTCTATTTGCGTATGTGTAACGTTTAGTGAAGAATTTAGTGGCAAGTAAACTTTCAGGTAGAATCTTAAAACACCTCTTTTAACACTTGTGTCATAAATAACCTTTACCTGAATTTTAATTTCCGAGTAGTAGGTAATGTTTATGGCGCGAGGCTGAAAATCGAGTATAGGAATCCTACGAGCAAAATAAAATCACTTAACATATGCTATTTTTAGACAGCTCTAATATTAAATTATAAAGTATCAAGCTAAAAATTGTATACATGCGCAATGGTGAGCTCGAGTCTGTTTTGTTTGGCCTTAGTTATTGTTTAATATTCATAGTACCAGTGTTGACAACTGATCACTTACACAATCTTAACATTCTATAATATACAGAAAGCTGTAGACAAATGAAGATAGTTCGGGATTTTCCCCAGGTTTACTTTCTCTACCACGTACATAGTTGGAGAGAAGGTATTGCATTCTACCCAGTAATTTGATACCGAGATTTCACCATAAATGTGTGTTTTGAGGACCCTGAATTCAAAAAGGCATTTTTAGAAAATAGGTCCTGTGTGTGTGTGTGTGTGTGTGTGTGTGTGTGTGTGTGTGTGTGTGTGTGTGTGTGTGTGTTTGTTTTGGTATTTGGATTCATGGAAGTTTTCCATCTTTTTTTTTATTTTCTAAAAAGTGGCTCCAACGATTTTGATTAAAGTATCGTGTAATGTTATTTACATTACAAATAGAATGTACATCTTGCACTTTTGGATAATCTTTATAGCGTTAAGCGATAGACCCGAACGTACTAATAAATAAAGTCAGATCTCTAATATACACAATTTATTTCCAATAGTTTTTGTGGCATCAGCCATTTCCGAGGTATCCTCTACTAATGGTTCGAATTATTCTATACCAGGTAGACCAAACAAACATCCTTTACAGTTTTATGTTTACCGCATATATAGGTGCAAAAGAAGTTACCGCATCACTGCTGTTCAAAGGGGCATTGCAGGTACAAAGCGAAAGATCACCGAGGTATTGCTGCTGTCTGCAGCTGTTTACGTTGTAATTTCGTAATAAGCGTCGTATGGTCGTCTACATGCAGTTCGAGCCAGGTCATTGAGGCAAAAAGGTAACGTTTACCAATAACGAACACAGGGATATGGTAACCCTCTCTGCGGAGACGCACCAAAATGCAGCTGAGGCCCGAAGGCTGTGTTCTGTAAATTTTCAGACGTGGCATCTGTCTTCTGCGCACATTTCTTTTGCGTACAGAAATAATATTAAGAAATGATGGATCATTCCAGGTAGAACGTGAGCCATGGCGAGCATGCTTTGCACATTCTTATTATGAACAATGCACTAATAGCAAATAATTTAATTATAAAGCACCTTTAAGGGTATATAAATATAATAAAACAGAATTTTGTTTAATCCTGTTAACTTTGTGGCACCAATTCGTGCCATATAGTTGTACTGATTGTAGATTAACTATCATGGAACTGACTTAATTCTTGTTTGCGTCAAGCGGCAATTCTGAATTCTTGTTAATGAGCTAATTTCTTAATAAACAATCGATAACACCCCCTCACACACACCACGTAAGTATTCTGACATTTAAACACCACACCTGGATATATCCTGAAATGTTTTGTTTAAATACAACTTTCTGGACTCACCGGCAATGGAACTCAGAACACCTCATATAAGAGGCGGATTCTCTACCAAATGAGCTTTGGGAGTAGTAATAGCAGTTAAAGTGTTGGTTTTCAAGCATTGGTCTTTCATTTAGTGTTCCCCTCTCTGTTGGCCAACAACATCTGAGCCGAAGTAATATGAATTAGAAAAGCCGACCATGTATTACTACAATGAACTGGACATCAATTTTATAAAGTTTACTTATAATCATATATTCCTGTGGGTACTCAGGTATAACAAGCTACGGTGAATTCAGTGTGTTGAGAATTCCTTCAAGGTGTGGACTCGATTAAATAACGAGGTAGGAATCCCTTTTTTAATAGGGTTTTTCAATCCAAAAATTCCATTTAAAAACCCAGGTAAAATTAAAAACTATGCAGTATGCTGGCTAGCATTAAGTTTATTAATTTATACCTAAAGCTTCTAGCTACACCGTGCTTTGCACGGAAATATGTAAAATATACTGGTAATGGCCGACACCGAAAAATTGGCAAAAAAAGTATCTTAAAAGCTGAAATAATGAAAAATTATAGTACTTTAAATACCATTGCGTTGAAACTATATGAACTACACCTATATTTAACTAAAATACTTTGCTTCCAATTTTGTAAAAATTTTGAAGATAAATATTACTTCCATTTACATAATTTTATTCAGAGAAGGAATCAAACTTGAAAACGGAAATTCTATTATTTAAAAGAACAACAACTTTCATATTTGAAACTCAGATCTTTGGAGAAAAAGAAAAAAAACTTATAAACAAGAATGAAACTATGGCGAATTTATTGATCAAAATTTCAGTACAAAAGAATTACAAGTACTACATAAAGGCTTAAAAATTTGCTTCTCTTTCCCGAATGACAGTCGAGATTATACGATAGCTCATATAGAATTAGCCAGTAAATGTTTGAATCAAATAGCAATAAATTGTTTAAATCACAATGCTTTACATTACCTAAGGAGGTGAATTTTAAAGTCGACAACAGTTATAAAAGAGTTATTGAAAACTTAATGCTAGACCAGTAGTTTACTTAAAGGCAGATAAAAGCAATCAATTGATTTAAATACAAATGATTATAACACCAGGGTGACTCAACTTTTGAATAATGATGACTATGTTACTATTGAAAAAGATCCATTAAATTTATGCAGTAAAGAGGTAAATAAAGTTATATCAACGTCGACCACAAGAAGCTAAAAACATTTAAAATGCAGTAATCCAACATTACCTTGGATTTACTGTTTACCAAAAACTCATAACAGACAACAGTATGCGACGTATCATTAATTATTTAGGTTCTCTAGCTATGGGTTAGCCAAATGGTTGACAAAAGTATTTTCAACTTTTAAAAAATTTCCAGCTCAAAGCATTAAGAACTCTACTGATTTAAGTAAAATTAAAAATGTAACCATCAGTGATGAAGATTTATTGGTGTCTTTTGATGTAACCTCACTGATTACCAATGTATCTACTGACAACACTCCATATTTATTAAATACATGGTTATCCTCCATTAATTTACCAGGAAATAGAATACATGATCTGATTGTACTCGCATGTTGCTGTATATCAGTAAGATTCTTCATTTTTAACAACAGTGTTTATAAACAGACACATGGACTTGCTATGGGCAACCTTTTGTCATCTCTGTAAGCTGATCTTTACACGAGTTACTTAGAAGATTACCTCTCATTCACATGTCCTTAAACTGCGGTTCAGGAATGTGGATGACGTATTTGCTATAATACCACAGCAATATAGTGACACAGCACTGAACATTTTGAACAAACAAGATAAAAGCATTAAATTTTCAATGGAATTAGAAAAAGATAAGAGGTCCCTTTTTTAATTTAACAATTACAAGAAAAAAGAATGCTTTAAAAGTTGGAGTTTACAGAAAACCTACTGATGTGGACAACTATATTAAGAATAATAATTGTAATTCTATACCACATCAGCATACAGTTTTTCGAAGCTTGATTTATAGATTAATAAATAAACCTCTCAAAGCAAAGATTTTAATGCAGAATTGAAACACAATAAGAAAGTTACTGTTTCAAATGGATTTTCTTCCCAATTAATACTTTATTTAAGAAATACAGCAGAAAACAGGCTACAGCTTCCAGTACCTTACAGAACCCAAAGTCTTTAAATATGGTTTATAAAAAATTCACATATCCCCTTGTGATGTGAACAATTTTTTTTTTTTTTTAAGAAACACAATATTCAACTGGCTCCCCAAAATAATTTTGGTTTGAGAACCATTTTGAAGGCAGCTTTAACTAATACTGTAGACAACTTAAAAGAAATTAAGAATATATCAGATACCATGTCAAGATTGTGAGAAAGTATGCATTGGGAGAGCAAAAAGAGATTTTAAAAAAAGGTTGCCTGAACATCAAAGAAACATCAAATTAAAACAAATAGATAAATCTGCAGTTGCTAATCATTTTTGGATTTCAAATCATGAAATAGGCAGAGAAATTGAGCTGCTTAAAGCCATCTAGTTTCTTTCACAATTTGATATATGTGAGAACATATTTATTCAGAAAATATTGATAATACTTTGAATTTTGAAATTCCGCCTTTTGGCCCTTTACTACAATTTATCCAATCAGCTCATGGAAGACAGTAGAGGGAACAAAGAAACTCTGCATCTACCTCAGAGGGCAGCCGAGTCAGAACAACAAAAAATAGAAGCAGATGTATCAAGTATGACTTTCTTACAACACAGGACAGCTAATTCACCTTGTATAGAACACATGGGCGACAGGGCAGTGTGCGGTAGAATCAGTATAAAAAAATTAAATTGAGTTTTATTTATGGACGCTCTTTAACTGCTGTGATCCATAGCGTCCCATCCTATATTGGGCGTGAAAGACCGGTAATTTTGCTCAGAGACTACTTTATCAGGCTTGAGGTTCTTTTACGTGCCGTAAATCTACGACACGGCTTTACTTCCCTTCCGAAGGAAGCCATCTATGCTTAGGATTTTTAGGCCCGAAAAAATCCATCATATCCGAAGTGATACGAATTAGAAAAGTCAACCATGTATTACTACAATGAATTGGGGATCATATATATATATATATATATATATATATATATATATATATAGGATAGGGAATAATCTTGGCTAGTGAAACTTCCCACCCCCAGCCGGGAATCCAACTCGTTACCCCTATGCTTATATCTGTTGTGACCTATCATAGTCTTCTTGCATAAAAAATAACAATAATATACATGCAGACTGCAATAAAACATAATATCGAAGGTTACACGTATGTATTTTTGAAAGGAAACATCCTCACCACTCCAATTTGTATACATAGTACATAAAACATATTGTGTAAAGTTATACGCGCTGTTGTGTGCCAGCGCTAGGAATTGTAGGTTAAAATAGTGCACAGACCGTTTTAAATATTTCAGTGCACGTTATGCCCTGTAGGTTTCCTCAAACAATAACAACTCTCAGTATGAAAATCTGAATAAACAAAGCCCTTTTAGTATCACTAAACACTAGCCAAAGCAAATTTCAAATCAGCACGTTCAATATTTTCTCACAACAGGCATTTTACGAAAATAAGAGTTAAGTTTGAGGGAAAAAGTAAACTAAAACAGTTTTGGTTGGTTTGAATTAGACACGTGACTAAGTAAGGCAAAGGAAAGACCTGACATTGACGAAATGTATGGTCAAGATGGTTACATTACGTCAAGACTAAATAGCATAATTTAATTCAATGTATTTGAAATTTACGTTACTCATGTTACGCCATGTTATGTTACTTCAATTAATCATAATCCTGGTTTAAGGTCCTAACACAACTTCTCTAAACAGCTGAAGAGTGCAGCTAATAGAATATTCAACTAAAGAACGGTGATAGCAGATCATCAATATTACCAACTGCGACGTTAGATCTGAGAATGTACCCACTGGCATCACCGACTCTGCACTTACGATAAACTAACGCCATGTATGGTTTGTTCAGTCTTTTGAGACAGTGGAAGGGGTAGGATGTCGTGAGGCCGGTGCGGAAGCTATCACAAAGAGTCGCCACACGTAGCCGAACTGCAACCATGTTTATACCTTCCCCACCCACTGTCAAAAGACTGAACAAAGTATAGTTTTCTTGGCCGATGCATAACAATTCTACATCAGTGAGAATGTTTTGCAGCTACTGTTGGGAGTTCACTCACAGGTTTGGTTCGTTATTTCAGTCAAGGAATTCTAAATTCAAAATGCGGTTGCAATAACTTCATTCTTACTACCAAGCATAATCTCAGAACACAATTTATGCCACAAATTATTGCCTTTGTTATTTAAAGTAATAAAGCTATGAATTTATTTCAAATAGAAATTTATTTATCACACAAATATTCTTTGTTCAGTCTTTTGAGACAGCGGATAAGGGAAGGTAGAAAACCGGTTGCTCGTATCCAAGTCGGCTACGTGTGGCGGCTGTTTGTGACAGCTATCGCACCGGCCTCGTGACGTATTTTGTATCTCCCCTTTCCACTGCCTCAAAGGACTGAACAAACAACACTTCAACTTCACGAGATTATTTACTCAAAGCATTTTTTAAGGAACGTAAGCAGCTAATGATGGGAACAAAAGCTCCTGAAACATATTCTGAGGGCAAAATCTAATGCAGTTAGAATAGTTTTGATCAAGTCCTTTTTCAGTTTCAATTAATTTACTACTTTACTGTGCAGTTTCCAAGAGTAATAAAATTAATGTGAATCCCTTGTTAATGAAAGCTTGTAACAGTAAAAGTGGATAACAAAATTAAGTTGAGCATTATTTATGGACGCTCTTTAACTATTGCGGTCCTTAGGGTCCCTTTCTATATTGGGCGTGAAAGACTGGAAATTTTGCTCAGAGGCCTCTTTATCAGGCTTGAGGTTCTTTAATGTGCCGTAAATCTGCAACACGAGACCACCGGCTTTACTTCCCTTCCAAAGGAAGTCATGCTAAGGATTTTTACGCCCGAAGAAATCCATCGCCCTCCTCTGGGTTTGAACCCGCGACCACAACTAGAGGTTTAGCATGGTAACCACTACACCACGGAAGACGATAAAGTAGGCAATAATGTAAATTTTAGAAATTTTGAAAACTGAAAGCTTCGGCATGTCATCGATGTTTCCAAAATTATCTCTACCGTTAAGCAAGAAAGTATGTTATAAATTTGAATGCATTGTAAACTATATTTGTCGGCGTAAAGACAAAGTTTCCAAGGTTTTAATTTGTCATAAGTAACTAGACCCAATATATTCATTGTGATTTGAAAGCTTAAGAGTCAGCTGTGCTATTATTATTTAACACACACAAACACAAATACACATAAAAAAATCTTTATGTTGTAATACGAGAACAAATAGACATACGAACGGCAAAGAACCGTACTAGACCACGGTTTGCAACCCTGAATACAGAATGGTGACACGGAATGCAGGGGTAATGCACATGTAGACAAAAAGAAATTAACTTTAGACTGATTTAGGTATTTTTGGGGACGTGTAATGAACAATTAGGGTCTAACAGTCATTATAGGGCACTTTTAAACCTTATGGCTTCTAGTTTTCAGGAAAGCAAAAAATCTGTAATTATGGTTTGATTTCTCCTGATATATGAAGTTAAGTGACTGCTAATCGCGTCTGTTCTATATAGGATGTGTTATTTTGAATTCAGTAAGAGAATGTAGGAAGGGGCCTTAAGTGTTCGCAGTAGCGTCTTTGATATTCCACCCCGTACACACACGCACTATCGCACAAGAGCATTAGGAGGGGGAAGGGAAAAATAATTGGATAGCATCTGACGGCTAGCATAACGCAGGTGAAAAATGAAACGCGGAATGCACGGGGAAAACGTATTTGTATCTGCCAAGTTAGACCCTCAAGATGGGAAAGAAAGTTTTCGTAGCCTGCTGGCCGGCGGACCTCTCCCAATCACTTTGCTATTTGTGCTGAGGAAGGGCGCTTTCAAGAATTTCTCTCCCTCAACTCATCTGTATACAGCCCGGACCGCACCCCTCCATACACACACGCCTAATAATTCATTCCGTGTTAAGGGATGCTCTCTGCGTATGTAATGTACATTCTGTTGTAGTAAAAATAACTAAAGGTCTCTACTTCAGAGACCTAGAAACACGACGTCGCATAGGAGAAGGAAGGCAAAAATGTGATTCGTTTTATGCTTCAAATGTCGGTAACAGTGCGATTTCCACGAAAGTGTACGGTTCATGGTAGCTTCGCCTCATGTGTGAGGTTTAAATCTAGCAGTCGTTAACGAGACATTAATATTACAAAATAAAATTGCGCTAAAACACAAAACATTCGTATAGAGCGGGATGCCTCAGGCGGTAACGTCTGTGGTCCGCATTCGGGAAGTCCCCGGTTCAAATCCCGTGGGCCGACCAACCTGTCCGAGGTTTTCTCGTGGTTTCCCTCAGTCGCCAAGGTAAATATCGGATTGGATATTTAATACCACGACCCAAAGTTCCACCTTAAGTCTAAAACAATAGTAAAATAAAAAATAAGTGGCAATAGCGAATGCTATGCCATATATCCACAGAAAATGTAAGCAGTTAAGACTGGACGGCACCCTAATGCCATCCGCACGGCACGAAGCAGAAGATCCTGCTGCCATGCGCTGGGATCTCTGTGGGCAGGTGACGAAGCAGGATGGCATTTTCAAGGATGAGACCTAGAAGGCTAACTGTCCGCCTTCCTGTGCGAGAGAGGCAGTTGGACTGGACGGCACACTAATGCCATCTGCACGGCATGAAGCAGAAGATCAGGGTCTCTGACACGTGACGGAGCGGGTGGTTGCAGGGATGAGACCTAGAAGACTAATTGTTCGCCTTTCTGGTCGAGAGTGGCAGTTGGACTGGAAGGCACCCTAAAGTCATCTGCACGGCACGAAGCAAAGACCCGTTACCTATGCGCTACGGTCTCTGGGACGCATGACGGAGCGAGTGGTCACAGGGGTGAGACCTAGAAGGCTAACTGTCCATCACACATCGTTCTAAGAGTTATCCACCAACAGATCCGTCCGATATGACCAAGGTGTTAAAGCGACGTAAAATAGAGTAGTAATAATAATAATAATAATAATAATAAAACATTCATGTTGGTTTAGTTGTAAACCTAAAGAAAAAGCTGGTATATAAGTATGATTTAACTATACTTTAGTATTAGGATTACACTACGGAGGGGACACCCCGACTCACATAGGGATGTTTTGTGCATACACCCCCGCGAGGAACGGATGAGATGAGGGAACCGAAGGTGACGTATGGGCTGCAGGACCGGTCGACGCAGGTGACAAAAGACGCGCAGAGGTACCTAGCAGTTACAAGTTTGACCACCCAACCAAGAGCACTCAAAGCAGCCCTACAAAACCACCGGAGAGTGACTCAAAGGCCTCCTCCAGCGGAGACCGGGGAAACCTCGACCCAGCAGTGGGAAATCGAGCGGCCTCCATCTGACAGGGCGAGAAGAAATTCCAACAAGCAAGCTATCTGCGCCATCTATCCGAAATCGTCGGACACACAACCCCGGAGGCAACCTGTAACGTGAAGGCTGAAGATGAAATGAGAGGGAATGAGGGAAGAGAAATTCGGAGGAATCATACGCCTAGTGACCCGGGGAAACCCCTGAAAAAAATCAATGTGTCAGGAAGGTCGGCAACGGGAATCGAACCCACGACCTCCCAAATGCGGGACACCGAGCAACTGCCTCAGTCATCTCGCTCAGTTAACTATATTTACTCCACAATAAAAAGATGAGCTGTTCAAGTGGGTTTGCTTAATATACCTCGATGGATTCTATCTCACCTAGCGGGATGGCTCAGGCGGTAACGTCTGTGGCTCACTTTCGGAAGGTTAGGTTCAACCCCCGCGGCTGACCAATCTGACCGAAGGTTTTTCTGCGGTTTTCCCTGGTCGCTAGATCAATTTTCATATCATCCCTTTCATCGCTGTATTTCCTTTCCTCCATCACCGCTATGCCAAGCATTAGGTTGATGTTACCCATCTTGGATATTCTATGATCCTAGTTTGGTTGCTCCTTGATAGGCTAATGACCCAAAGCATTGGCTTGTAAGTCCTTGGGGGTGTAAGTGAGGGTAATCAGTTAAAGATGAATTCTATCTCTAGTCTACCACACTGATATATTTATAAGCGAGAGTAAAAGTAGTATAAACACAAAACACTAACAAATGCAACACAATACATGTTACATTTTCATTTCATTCTATCAGTTGAGCCAACATTGAGTCCCACATTATAGACCTAATGAGTTGTGAACGCGATATAAAAGTGCGGATCCAAACCCGAGATTTTTTCGGGCGTAAAAACCCTTAGCATGGATTCCTGGGGGTCCCGTGTCGTAGATTTACGGCACGTAAAAGAACCTCAAGGCTGGTAAAAATTCCTCTGAGCAAAATTTCGATCTTTCGCACCCAATATAGAATGGAACGCTAAGAACCAGGGCAGTGCATAAATAAAGCACAATTTTAATTTATTTAAATAAAAGCGCGTGTTAGGCCAAACTGCCCACAACTTTTCACGTCTGTGACTACTTCTCTACGTTTATACTTAACTAATTTTCTGGAAGTAGCACACCTAATTATCCTTAAATCATTTAACGTTACATTCTATTAAGAATATTTAAACAATTTATTCCTACTAATGTCTTATTTAATACACATTATGTTGATTTCTTGTTTTCAATTCTCAACTGAGTTACGCAACCTCTCATTAAAGGTGCACGCACTCTAAAAGAATTGCTGTCCATTATAAAGTAAAAATTAATGAATGCATCTAACGACATCGTTAAATGTTTCTGCAAACATAATGCACGCATGAAATTATGTAAGGAGGGAAATAAGTAGGTACACAGTTGTATGATCGGCAATCTTGATGAACTGAAATGAGTAATTTGTATTCTTATCTACTTATTTTATTATTAAGTTTCCCAGTCTTACCCCTCTTGTCTCTTTTGTTTATCATTTTGTCTTTTTTTATTCATTCTTTTCAGTCTCTTGTGTCACGATGGCTGGAATAACTAAAGATCAACGAATCTGATTTTTGAACATATGAACTTCTTTTTTGAGGTGATGTTAGAGGTAAGGTATTTACAAGAAATCCCCATTCTGTTGATGAAATGCTTCAGTAATAATACAGGTGTGCCAAGAAATTGATACAAATAAAGAATTGAATACAAAAGTTTGTTTGAGCGTGAAATAGACTACAAGATCACACCTTTACAGTAGTGATAGAAGTCTTCAATGTTAGTATTTTAGTGAAATTAAAGTAGATATTTCTTTGCTTGTATGATGTATCATTACTGTATACCTACTGTTGGACAACGAGAAGAAGGCGAGCGGGATCTGAGGGGCGAGCGGGTTTTATCTGCTCACGTACTGTCGATTGTTTACTACGTTTACTAAAATGTGTTTATGTGTGCAAATGAACCACCCATGCTGCCAGATCTGATACTAGTAGAACAGCAACCGCCGTAATAGGTGTTAACGCATTGGCTCTTGCCATGGGTGAGTACTTGACAACACTGTGTAGTAGTTTATAACCTCCTTAACATGCTTATCGTATCCACACGGCGAGCGTAAATATGATACGGACGCAGGAAAGTGTTGATGTTACACATTCCTCTCGCTTGCCTTCTTCTCGTGGTCTATCAGTACTTATTCCCTTCCATGTACAATTTAACATATCGTTTTAAATATTTTGAATATATACAAGACAGGGAACCCTTATAAGTTCATTTCTAAGTTTAGATAAGACATTTAACAGCAAAATCACCTTGCGTTCCACGACCATATTAGAAATGTAAACATTTCTAAACGTAAATTAAAGAAATTGTTTAAGGTGACCGTCCTGTAAGCTTTCCAAAACAGAAAGTATTCCACTGAGGGTTTTGAATTGTTTGCCATATCTTATGTCAGTAGAAAGAAGTGTGGTTGTAAAGTTTGGGGCATAAAATATGTTAAGTCGTTCCTGAATTATATGCTTTAAAACACAAACTTAAGGTATTTTACAAGAGATGCTCCTTGATATACAAATTTCATAATTTTTAAATATTTCAGATATATTATACTTATTGAGATAGAACATTCGCTTGCAAGTACTTAAAAATTGCAACGTAAGCAGTATTTTAAATGCTGAAGAATGTCTAGTACAATAGAGAAAAATACACGGAAACTTTATTCAAAAACTTCTTAAACTTCTCCTTATGTAGTTTTATTAGTGTATATTCTACTTAAAATACATACTTTTTACACTGATTAACATATGTTCAGGTAATTTTGCAGAAAGACTTCTAGAAATTTTGGAAAATAAAGGTGAGAAATATCAGAAAATGCTCAAATGTACAACCACGCCCTTCTTCAGGGTTATTTAAGGCATCATGTAACACACCGGTTTCCACCCCAATAGCAAAAAGGTTTACACGAAAGCATTCCTAGATAATCGGACGTAATAACTTAAAAAGGCTAAATTGTAGTATTTCATTCCACCCAAAACATCGGTATTGAGATTTCATCAAAAATAATGCTTTGAGGCCCCCTGGATCCAAAGAAGCATTTTTAGAAAAAGGTCCGTGTGTGTGTTTGTTTTTATGCCTGTGAACAGCATAACTAAAAGACGAAAACTCGGATAAATACCAAACATGGAACATTTTTATTAACATTTTATTAAAATATATATTCAAGATATTTTCATGACAAATAAAACGTGTATCTGAATTTTCTGGGAATGTCCTCAAAGGTCCTATTCTTTCTGAATGGTTTTTTGCATAACTGATAAACCGTAAGAGATAGACAAAATTGTTCACTACTAAAAATGTGGAGCTCAGAAAAAACCACACAATTTATGTCATATACATTTTTTTGTAGAATGACCCATTTCCGAGATATTCCTTGTTATTTTTTTTTAATTTTCCAATACTTGTGCTTTTTCTCAAATGGGAATTCGTTATTCGTTTTTTTATGTCCTGGACATACAAATAGAATGGAATGCTGCAGATAGCAACCAGCTTTTAAAAGATTTGACTATCGCTTATGGCCCACCATATTCCCCTTGCACATACAAGAAAATTAGCAACAAGATAGTTTCTGCAAATGTTTATCTCGATTAACATGAAGTAGATGGAGAATAAACGCTTATTAAAATAGTTTGTACAAGATAGCGAGTCATGTGAGTGTAAAACATAAGATATTTTTGTTTTACATTTTCGATTATAGGTCCCCATAAGTAAAGATTTCCATAATGTGCAGAAATATAGTAAGAACACTTTCTAGTGCTTTACGTTCATATCTGTTTGAAGGTTTCATTTATCCTGCTTAATTTCTTTGAAGAAATCTTGTTTAAACCTGAGTATTTAATGGTTTATTATTATTATTAATTATCATTATCATTATTATTATATTATTTATACGAATGAGCCCATGTAGGATTTCGCAAATTGCTCCTTTCTTTGTTTTTGAATCCATAGTTCTCATTTCTTAGCTGTGAGCATTCTTTCTCTCATCTGTCCATGTTGTTCCAGTTTTTTTCCTCCAGTTTGACCACTTGGTCAACTTGCCCTTATGTATTTGCAATCTAAATATATCTCCGTTTAGGATATCTTCCTGAGCAATTCCTGCGAATTTTAAGTAATTTTTAACCAATACACTTCAATAGTATCTCCTATTTTCGTATAATTCCACTATTTGCTTTGTGAGGTTTTTTTGAATTGATTCGTTTAATATGTACATATAATTTCAACCTTGGTTTTCTAATGTCACTGTGAATCTCTGTGTATATAGAGGGTGGACCATTTAAGTTGAGACTGTACAGTACCTCCAAAACTAAGCGGTAGAAAGAACTGTCATAAATAAGTTACTTGACATTATGGGGGAAAATAAATGTCATTAGTCGTGTTTTGTTTGGAGGACGTTATGATAATTTTAGGGTGCTGTATATCTTTAAACCTGCACGGAGTTCAGCGTTTCTTACAACTCACTACCACTGTATATATGGGACGTGTTGTTCCTTTAGCATGCGATGCATAATCGGTCCATTTTCGCACGAGTGGACAACAAATGAAGTACCAAAATGTCATTCTGACTCCGTTTGTTAATCAACTGATTGAAGAAGAGAAACAAGAGTTTTTCATATGATTCCCGCGCTGCTCATACAACAAAGGAGTCCGTAGATACTAGCAACAGTAAGCATCTATCGCGTGATTAGTGTGACCTGCATTCCTGTTGCTCTCTAGGTATTACAGTCTATAAGTTTTATTCGAGAGGTAGCCTGAAGCACAGAGTGAACAAAACAGACCCTCACACATTAGAAGAACACAAATAAAACATACGAGATTTTAAAAACCCGTAAGTACCCAACAAGGTCGTGACAATCGGACAATCGTGACAACTGGTACTGTCACCGAGCGGGATGGCTCAGGCGGCAACATTCGGGAGGTCCCGGGTTCAATTCCCGGTGACCGTCCACTTTGGTTTTCCCCTGGTCGCCTAGGCGAATGCCGGGGTGCTGTATTTCTCCTTTCCCCTCATTTCCTCTCATTCCATCTCTCCCTTTTATGTTTCAGGTGTATTTTCAAGTCCTACGGTGCTGGCGATGTCGGACAGATGGCGTGGATACTTGCGCATTGGAAGGATTTCTCCTCGTGAACACCAGGGTACGTTGTCCCACACGTTAGAGTCGCTTCCTCGTCCTCTCTCGCGATTCTTCGCCTCTACTGGTGAGCAAGTGTTCAACCTAGAAATATTAGGGACTTCTACGCGTTTCTTTAGGCCTGTATGCCTGCCGACCTGAGACCTCCCAGGCTCCTTCATTTCATCCCTACCCCGGGGAGTGTAGCCACTACAGGTCAAGCTGCTCGCAGTGTGCGAGTGTCCCCCTCCAATAAACATATCCTGCATTCTACATCCTACATCCAGTACTCTCTGTTAAGCGAGATTTTAGCTATTGGGTGGAGGAATCCTTCCAAAAAGGTAGAGGTTTGGCTACTGGAAGGAGGTAGTGTTTACTTGGTATGAGGCAACTGAAGAGAAATACGCACTATAGTGAAGGACTGTTGACGGTTTACCACTGTACGCGTCACGCGCGGCAGGAGTTCAGCATACTGTGTACCCCTCCCACCCCACCCTACTAGCTAAACTAGCAACTGCCGAGACGCAAAGTCCCATGCGGGTGATAAGCACGTGTTGTGGAAGCTCTGTGCGTGTCTAGATATACGTACAGTCTTAGTGTATCCATGATCTTGATGACGTTAAAGATTGCATTGTTAAGATGGAAACGACAGGTTCTTAAATTGGGCTGTTTATAAGGCGCGTACGGTATCCTCACGAAGAGAATGGACGATGATTGTGAGAATGCTGCGTCAGGGAGGTCTTAATTGAACAAGCCTAACGAGGTATGTAATTGTGACCTAAGATTCGCCCTATTTACGTACAGATTCCAACATTAGTATAGCAATCGAACTTGGTCTCGTGGAAAAGCTGACTAGCCACACTGACAAGTATATTTTAACATGTATGCACTGTTTAAAGAGAGTTTAAAGACCTATCTTACAAGTTAAATATGCTTAATTCCTTATTCTCAGAAACCATTTAATATAACAGATTGAAAATTTTATACACGTATTATTTAATGCCCTTCTTATTGCAGACGGTACCATTGGCGGTGGACACTGATACACGAAATAGTAATTGGGAAAGGAAATTTGGGAAGGAAATGTTCCAGGGAGAACCGGGTTACCTCTCCGGCATTTGCCAATTATGAAGACTTAGGAAAACCTGGAAGAATCTTCCTCCCTCAGTCAGGGAGGCTCACGAGTATGAAGAGTATAGACAGGCAAATATGGTATCTGTAGATGATCTTAAATGTCAGTTTTTGTTGAGAGAAGCAGGCCTAATCTTCCGAATAATGTTTGAAAAATTTGAAGCTTTGAAATTCTTTCATTTAAAGGAGGAAGTTGAAGTTTTAAACAAATATGCTTATAGTGAATATGACTGTAGACACTACAGTGCTCCAGGTGAACTTTTCCCTCTCTGATCTTGTCTATGTTTTTTGTGTAATTAACTCTAGCTAGTAAACCCTACTTTATTTATTTCCAAAAATATGGGACATCTGACTGTCATCTATGGTTAACCACATGGATCCAAGATACAATTATAACAAACAGGAGTATGCAAAAGTAAAAAGCATAAGTATCAGAATATACAAGAAACTAAAAATTACAATGCTGCTGAAAACAAAGAAACAATGCAAAAACCAAAATAAATCAAACAATGTAAAACAATGCAGGTTATAAAAACTGTCATATTATACAAATGGTTACGAATAATGCATAAAGTGCATCTCAAAAATGTTTAAGCATATTTTGTTTATATGTTCACCTTTAAATTTTAATCCCAGAAGAACGTACTTTCTAAATTTGAAAGCAGTTTCCTTGCCTCGAAAAGAAGACCTTCACTTCCCATGCATCATCTTCAATATTGTATCTCTCGCTTAAATGAGGAATGCACGACTGTAAATTGAGATCTTTTCGACATTTACTTGGACTGCATGTTCTCTGTCCTTTTCAAAATGGACAGAGGATCCAAGATAGGACTTCTTTGCTTTTTCTGTCGATGTCTATGATATCCGCTTTTCTTGTTGACTCATCTTCAACCAAACAAGCAAACCTTCGTGTGCCTCCCACTGCAGCCTCCGGGGCCCCGTCGCAATGAAGATGCTTACTTTGTGATGACGTGCGTTTCTTAATAGGTCTCCTTTAGAATAGTATCCTAAGACATGCCCAAGAGTTTCCACTTCACTGTAACCAGGATGGTGGTGCTGTTGGTCTGACAAAGGACGGCCAGGAAAATATCGTACTGCTAAAATGTTGGCAGACATCTTAGTGGCATTTGTCCACTCCGAGGAGACAATCCGTTCCTGTTACTGATCCAGGAGTTACTGTTTGGATCTTCGCTGTATGTTATAACTCCTTTTCCTTTCTGGGAGATGACACCATTGTTAGAAGGATCTCTGCCGCAGTTTAGTTCTCAAACGTCTCCCTGTTAGTTTTGTTGTTTAGTTTTGTTTAAGGGCGCTCAACTGCTAGGAACTTAACCTGCTATTAAGATGACCAAATCCGCATTTGGAAGTTTACCTTTGACACAAAATTAAAAATCTTATCAACCTCTTGTTTATAATCCGCAAAGACCTCTGCAAGACTGGCCAGCATTTACAGCATGCCCCGAAGATGTGCTAGAGCAATACACTCTGGCAACACGCAACAAAGCGGATAAGTAGGAGCAGGGCCACCCTTAAAAAGATACTGTGCATAAAATTGCAGTGGCCAATACGCAACCGAGCCAAAATCACCTCCTCACGACGAGATACACGAGAGGAAGCTATGCAGTTTATCGGAATGTGCTTCACTACCCCCTAAGCTTATTTCCGCGGAGCACTAACCACTCCTCGCACCAGCACGACAGCACTGCTCTCCGACCAACAAGCCTAAAGTCTTCCGACGTTACCCGAGTTATTGTAACACTGGGTTCTGTGGTTGCCGCCTTAGCTGCCAAATCAGCTGATCATTTCCCAGCAAGCCAACATGACCAGGTATCCAAGCACACTCCATATTAACTCCGAACGCGTATAAATCATGGAGGGCATCCTGGATTCGATGAACATGTGTTTCTTCGCTACATGAGGTATTTAAATTGCGAAGCGCCTCTAGTTTTTCATTCAAGATTTTTACAACAATGAAGGTTTTCATCATTTATTTTCAGGAAGCAGTTTGCAATTTTGTAGTGTTGCAAATGTGATTCCCATCGGTATTTACTATTCTTAGACCATGAAGAATCTTGAGCGCATACAGCATGTCGTTCGGACGGTGCTGTGGTGACCCTATCATTTCCTTCGCACTTGTACGAATGATTTATCTGTATCATGCAAGAACTTTTGGAATTTTATTTAACGGTGTACTTTGGAGGGAATAAATAATCCTGGGCCAAATATATTGAAACGTGTGTAAGAAGATACAGCTTATATAACGTCTCATTACCCCGTCCATCCGTACTCATCCCGGTGGTCCCGTGTCGTAGATTTACCGCACATAAAAGAACCTCAAGCCTGATAAGAGACCTTTGAGCAAAATTACCAGTCCGTCACGCCCAATATAGAATGAGACGCTAAGGGCTACAGTAGTTAAAGAGCTCCATAAAAAAAAGATCCGAACTCATTCCTTCCCAAAACTCTAGAGCTGAGCACGTGTCTATGGTAACTGGATATGTTGCTTTGAACGTACAAATATAGTTACATGCTGGGTAGATGGCCTAAAAGCTCACATGAAAATTAAATTAATTTTGAGTACCCAGTACATACAATAAGAGAGCGTACTTACTTGGCTGCGGAGGACTGAAACGTGGTGTGGAGGTTAGAGGAAGGCGTGGGTTTTTACTGCACAAAATCCATAACCAAACATACTCACACATTCCTATATTTATTTCCCAAACGTTTGGGGTCCTTACATTATTAAAAATAGGAGATGTCTACCGATCCAAAGCCTGGTTTACACACGCGATCCGTTACTCACGGAATCCTAACTGAGAGTGACGCTATCCCCCACTACTCGTGGCTAGCAAAGCTACCAGTGACACACAACAATGTGTCTGGTGATGACAATATATAACAATAAGGTAGCCCCCAAATTATTAATACGCCACATCTCTCCCCACTATAAGGCAATTGCGGATGTTTGGATGCAGCGAACCGTCGCTATACTCGCACTAATGCTACCTCTAAAAGCAAACACAGGTTGACTTTCCCTTTTGTTGCGGAATGTCCAACGTTTCTTTGCAGCGAGCATGAAGCGGGAGGGGGGGTCCCTTAGGCGACAGTGGAGTCCAGCAGCGGTGGACGGCTGCGGCAGAGATGATTTATGGAAAATTTTACAGACAAGTACCGAGGAAATTCCCGACGGGGACAGGAAGGCGTACGTGTATGTCGTGAGGGAATTATAGCCTCACGGCCAACACATTTCCAATTTTTATCCTCCCTCCCCGCAATTTTTCTCCGAGTTATATTTTTCTTTAGAAAGGTCTGTGCGTTTTTCTTGGCGAAGAGCACAACACGGCTTGACCGATTCCTCAAGCGACATGTGTGCGAGAAGAATAAAGAATTACCAGGCAGGGAAAGACATAACTCATGTCACTACCGGTCAAACTTGCGCTGGGGCTGTACTGTTTCTCGTGCATTGCCGTTGTTGAGCCGCTAGGGAGATTGATTTGTGGTCTGGAATGCTAACCTCTCTTTCTTCCGCTGGATATTCCCAATAGGACAGGGGCATCGTCAGAAATTAAACTTTACAGCCCTATCTTTTATTTATCTGGCGTTTGACTCGTGTTAGGAGCTGAACATGTGGCTGGCTGTGTTCTGGATGTCGAGAACAGGAAACTCCTTCCATGTATTGTTATTCAATCCGTGATCCGCGAGTTTCTTCTAAAAGTGGGATCATGGAACCAAAAATGTTAATTAACGAATTCGAATACTTTCATGTATAAAGTTAGGATGAATTATTTTCGCTTAACTACGTTTTGATAAACGCAAATCATTAATGGAGATGGTCGTTAAGGGTCAAAGGCTTAATTCCAGACTCCTGGGGGGTAATTTATGTCAAATCGAACAAATCTTATTTAAAAGAATATTAGCAACAAAGTACCAACTATGTTGTCACCTAGCATTTTGCCACTCGGTAAGAATAGTAGACATCACGTTCGATTCTCGTCTAGGCAATCCAGGTTCAGTACACAACCATGCCACTTCAGTTTTGTTCTTGTCATAGCTACATACAGTGATGAGATACAATGATGCTAACAAATGCGTTAGTTGGTGATCGGGCAAATAGCAAAGATTCCTAAATTGAGTTCATCTGGTATAATACATTATTATTACTACTCGTATTATTATTATTTTTATTTTTACTCTTATTATTAATCAGCACATTTTATGTCAGCAAGGGAAAGAAGAGAGGAGATATCCGAAGACATCCTTTGTTACACCTTTGATGCCGCTCGCTCCCTGCTTCAAATTTTCATAATATTCAATGTTGCTTGTTCTGTTGGCGAGTTTGATATCTCGTAGCTAGTTATGTGTTGTTTGCTCCGCCAGCTGCTTCAGTGGTTAGCTACGAGTTCTTTGCAAGGATAACACCAGTTCAGTTAGCTGAGAAATTTTGATGTTGACTAAAATGCTCTGTTAGAAGAGAGTCGCCGATTATTGAATTAACGAATTTCCTTGTTTCTATAATACTATGATGATGATAATAATAATAATAATAATAATAATGCGAAGCGTTAGTTGCAGAAATGTTACTCGTAAAGATCCCCCTCTATAGCCGCTAAATCTTCCTCACTCAAGTGCGTCACTATGTGCTAAACAACTTAAAATAAGTCATCCGAGTAAATCACAGAATTAAATGAATAAGTATCTATGATTTAGAATGGATGCCATTTTCTTAACTTAAGCTCCGTCTACCTATCGCTATCGCTACCCCTGCCCCTACGAACGTTCCTTCTCATGCAGTCCAATCTTAAAACTCCAAGTATGCGTATCTGACGCTGTTTCTAATTTACATAATTTTTGCCTACAGACTGCAAACGTACTGAACCCAATCTCCAACTGCATTCCAGGAACTTTTATACTAATGCCTTCGCTAGTGGACTTGGCTTTTGCTTAACATGACTCGTTAATGACCTATCGCTCTGGACGAATCTTACAACTCAGGCTTATATTATACTTTGATTTAATATACGTAAATTATTTATTGAAATTATTTATTTATCTTAGTATCATTCCTTTATTTATTTAGATCATCTTGTCAATAATTACGGTATCAAATCTCAATGGCACAAGTGGGCTTCGAACCCATGCCACAGGGGTGAGAGTTGAATATTAACACCACTGCTACACATAATTCTGCTGTCTAGCTGAAAGTTAAGCTGTCCAATTTAAAGGTTCATTTTTTCACGAGTATGAGCCTATGGCAAAAATCAAAGAATGTATATCGCTTATCTTTGGCTTGAAAGAAATAGGTGTCACCATAGTTGTCATTTCCCCTTGTAAGAAGTTATATTTAGAATATTAAACTTTGGTAAGTATTAAAAATGTACATGAGGCATTAAGAAATTCGGTGCTATGCTCCTGTTTGCATGTTATAGTGCTGTGATGTCTTCAATGCTGATCGAGTTTCTCATGCAGCTCAGCAAAACTGTTTTGAAATCATCAGGAATTTAAGTTGTGGTTGACTGTCAACGGCGTAGTTTGTTGTAATAATTTAAATAAAGCACGACCTTTTTGTGGTTTTCAACAAACCCTTATTCATCTCGTGGTAATTCGTGCCCTGGTATCTGACACGTGTCATAACATGTGTTACATGTTTCAACTTTCGCTCCTGAAATTTAGTGACATTCCAGATGTTTGGTCTTCGGAACTGGAATTTTCAGATTAGCCCCTAACGTGCATTAGCAAATCATTTACATAACAATGCAAATACATTGTAAGCATGATTTGAAATGGTACTGCTTTGATTACAATAGTCTGCATGATATCGGGTGACTGAAAACTAATAAGTGATTCTAACCCACTGTTTTATGCTGATTTTATAACTTCTTTTAGTTTTTTTTTCTATTAGGTACAGTTTTTTCACAATTTCACTTCAAAAATATAGAGATATAAAGATATTGCTTCTACCACTACATAAAATTTGGCTTGATGAACCAATTTTTAAAGACTGTGCCAAAGAATGGACCCTGCTTCAAGTACCTTTCCAAGAAATTTCCCTTCATTACACAAAGACAAATTAAAGGCTGGAATTTTTGTTGGTCCTGAAATAAAGAAATTGATGAAGGATGAAGAGTTTGAGAAGACAATGAATGAGAGAGAAATAGAAGCGTGGACCGCCTTCCGATCAGTTACTAAAAACTTCTTAGGTAATAACAAAGATCCTAATTACAAGGCCATTGTCGAAACAATGTTGGAAAATTTCAAGAAGATGGGTTGTAACATGAGTGTAAAAGTGCATTTTCTGCATTCGCATATCGACTACTTTCCAGAAAATATGGGACATTATAGTGAAGAGCAGGGTGAACGTTTTCACCAAGATATTAAAGAAATGGAGAGGAGGTACCAGGGGAGATGGAATGAAACTATGATGGCCGACTACTGTTGGATGTTGAGGAGGGGCAGTCAACTTCAAGGATGTGCAAGGATGTCAAAGAAGAGAAAGTTTGAAAAAAGTTAAATGAAACACTTTGGCTTCTTATTTTGTTAAAATGTAGTAATGAAATAAATTACGGAAGTTCTTGAGAGTATTCTTAAAAGATTTCTTGAATAAAAACTTATCTTGTGTGAAATGGTATTTGAATACTTTTCTACGCTATTAGTAAAATTGTCAAAACATTACTTATTTTGTGTAAAAACCTGACGTGACAGAAAAAACGGAAGTTATTTCCGGAATAAGCATAAAAACTTGATTCAAGAACACGTATTTTTAAGAAATCATCTGCCAAAAAGTTTGAAAATGCAGACTAGTGTTATCAGTAGCTAGTCTGTCCGGTCACTGCAGTTATGACATTATGGGATTACCTAGTACTACGTACATAGTAGACAGGAAGGCATTGCATTACACCTAAAAATTTGATACTAAGATTTCACCGGAAATATATGAGGGCCCTTGAATTCAAAAAATAATTTTTTAGAAAATGATCCGCTTGTGTGTGCGTTTGTGAACGGCACGAAATATATTCACCAAACATAAAAAATCTAATTAATAATGTTTGTGTCATTAATAATTTCTAAAATATCCGCTCCTATGTGCTTAAAACCTATCAGGTTGGGTGATCTGCGTCATATATTTTATGAACAGCTGACTCTTTCTCAGCTTCATGTAGACTGTATAACTGAAACCATTTTAAGAAAACAATTTCAGGTGAATGAAAAAGATTTTTTTTATAAAAATAGGTATAATAATTCCATAATTATAATGGGTAAAAACATACGCCACCGTTAAACCTCAGATGCATTTATTTTGTGTGTGTTAGAAATTGGTTTTTATTCATTTATCCACCTTTAAAACTAGCTTCAAATTAGCAGATTTGATTTTAGAAACAGACGTTGTGTTCATAACTGAACTGTAGATGAGCATTATTGGTTTTAATGTTTAAAACCCTTGTACTGCTTCTGCACTTTCCAAATTTTGTAGATATGAGGGAATGTTTGTGTTTGAAAGAAAATATGTGTCATTCGTGCTAATATGCCAGTATAAATGTATGAGTGTATTCAGTTCAATTTAAATTCAGAATGGTCATCATAGCAATCTACTGGCCCAATAGGTGCCCTGATATAATACACGTGGTGATACACAAGAGGAGTCAATACATTATGATACACAAGAGGAGTCAATACATTAAAAGAGTATGTGGTATGGAAGAGAAGACTCACAAGATCGAACATAATTTCTTAAATAAGGAAGATTACAAATCACAAAATGCATTTGACAATGAAATTTAAACAAACAAGTACATACAATAAGTAAATTAGTAAATAAAATATGAAAATTGGGTAGAAAACACTCTATTCTCGTCTTTGCCTGCCAGTAGCACCCAACATGCCAAAACCTTATATTCTAGGCGGTTAATTAGAATACCCTCCCTTCCTCCGTACCGTTAAAGATCTCCAAGTTTTCTCTTCCTCACAACTGTAACAGAATCTTGGATCATTTGCTATCGACAATCCTTGCACCAAACCTATGCCAAGTCATTTGCTGCCATTCATTTTGCTAGTTAACTTTTGTCTATATACTTTTCTACCTGGCCACATGCAACGGATAAATAGTTCTTTTACGTTTATCCTAGCACAAGAAGGTCCCAAATATGGGCTTGCTCTGACATCATTGGTCCATATCATTTGACCCAGTCATGTGAAATCATCAAAATAATAGAACCTCTGTAGCAAACATAAAGTGTACTGTATGTTTCAGACTTACGACATAGCGCTGAATTGGAGATTTATATGAACATACATCAAAGTTTGAGGAACTAAAATGTCGAAACACTGCCAGGTGGGTCTTCTGCTGTGGAAAGGGTACTTAAATGTAGTACATTAATCTTGTGTGGAACATCTTTCTGTCTGGGTGGAGTGTCTTCGCCTTCAAATTCAACCCAGTTACAATTCAATTGTGTTTCTCTCGTTCCCCTTCCTCACTTTCTCTCTCTTCTCTTCAATTTCGTGTGGCAAGGTGAGAGGAAGGAGGGTAGGCAAGGCAGACCTGACCAAATCCACTGATGGAACATACATTTTGTATGACTATACTCTTATTTCCGTGTCTGCGTCCGGTGCAGACCACCTTCAGTGTAGGAACCACCGAATGCTTCGAATTGCAAAGAACGCACACTGCACTAAATTCAAGGGACAGATATTAAGTGCAAGTTGCAAAAATAAATACAAACCTATTTTAAAAACTCCAAACAAATTCTACAAGTAATATGTAATTACTTGGAATAAGTTTAGTCATTTATTTTTGCTTCAACATTACTTTAAGGATAATTCTATATCATATTAATTGTAAATAAAATAAGTTATTTTAACGAAGCACCTGTTATCAGCCTGTTTTAATTACTTCTGCATGTATTTGAGACAATTTTACATAATCTTTCACGATTTTAAAGCAGACTCGAAGATAATAAATTATCTAAGTTTGATAATACAAATGAGGAAAAATATTTTGACAGAAAATATTTCAATTTCCCTTTCAGGTAACATGTTATTTAATCTACATCCTCGGAGCTGCAAAATAAAAAAACACGTATAGTAAAATGTGTTGTTTTTCGAATTTGTGCCTTCGAACTCATTTTAAACGAAACTCTAGTAAATACAATTATCCTCAGTGGAGTAAGCCACACCAAAAGTTTCAATGTATCATATACGTTAATGTAATTCCCTATAGTAGTAAGGCACGTAGTTTTCCTGTTTCAAATCTCTTATTAAATGTTTCAAATCACAGTATGCACTTATCTAGAATCAGAAAGAGTTTCAAAACGTAATTTTATAAAGAACATAAAATAGAAAATTTGATAGGTTTACGCTATGTTACCATAACACTTACATTACTCAACTGTATTTCTCTAAACCAATCCTGCCTCTCTTCGGTTTAGTTAAGTTACACTGAAGAGTACAAGAATATTTGCACAAGATAATTAATTCTCAATTCTGAATGCCAGAATATACTTTAAAGTTATTTCTATTTATAAATTAAATACATTGAACTACAGCTGAAGAGGTGACGTTGAAAAAGGAATACGCTCCTTACTTAATTTTTAAAGGAATGGGGAAGGGGGAGGTTAAGTACTCTTAACCAAGCATGCAGCACAGGAATGAAATTCGAACATCATGGTATGAGGTGTATCATTCACAGAGTTTGTAATTCGCTACTTGTTTATGCAGAGTAAGCACGTCATAGTATGTACCTGGAAGCTTTCCTGTGCTTGTATTCCTCAGTATATTTAAGCAGGTGTGTCAAAGTATAGTATTACTATTTCTACGCAGTTGTATAGTCATTGTTTGCAACTTATTTTTCAAACAGCTTCTTTAAGTTTATAAGCAAAATATACTATTTTCTTATTCTTCAACTTCTCTTCAAGGTTTTAAAGATTTTTTTCTGTCCATATTCTGACTGATAATCTTTGGGGTTATACTTATATACTGTATCATGCTATCTTGTATTCATTCTTTATAACTATTACATCTATTTCCACCGATGTTCTTTTATTTTAACAATAGTAACATAACGAGAGCTCCAGCAATTATGAGATAATGTGAATCTCGAGTTGTATTTATTTTACTACTTCATGGTTAAAACGATAAGGAGCAGTAGGAGTAGGTTCAGAGGGGGGAGGGCATAGCACCTCCACCTACAATATCTTTTGTGCCTAAGCCTCTGACGGGGCGCACCCGGGAGGGAGGAGTGAGGTGAGAGGAGACAGAGGGCGGGGTCCCTAACTTTTACAGATTGAAACTCCCCGGACGGCAGCTGGTCCCCTCTCCCCTGCAGGCTTGTACATTCCACTGTGCGGCCCGGTACTCTAAAAGCGCCACCATTCCGGCAAAAGAAGGGTTACATAGAGCATGCTTTTCCCCTGCCATGCAATGCCGAGACTCCCGCCGACACTTTCAACCTTAAAACAAACCAAGCAGATGAAAGGTGAAGTGAAATGAGAATGGAGGTGAAATGGAGGGACAGGAAATTCAGTAGTCGCCGAATAGCCTAGGTACCCCCCAAAAAGCATGGGTCAGGAAGGTCGGCCGCGGCAATCGAACCCACGACCTCCCAAATGTGAGCCACAGACGTTACCGCTGAGCCAACCTGCTCGGTAAAACGATAAAAATAAAATAGTTTTTCGATTAAATGCACTTTTCTTCTTCTCATTCTACATCAAGGATAACCTAAGACTGTTCCGCCTCAGAGACCATCTTTTCAATGTAGTGTCGGTTTTAAGAGTTCTTGTGTACGTCTTTGAAGAATGTGTGTTCATGGACGGGTAACCAGCTCGTTGCACTTATATAAATAAATTAATTACAAAATTAGACACGGTCTTGAATACCCAGCTTGAAATTTGAATTTCCGTTAACAGATCAGGTGAAAATCAATAAAATTTTATATCCTGGATTTTTCATTCAATACATAAGCGAAATAGTCATTTGAATGTAAAAATGCTATTTATTTCCATTTAAACTTACAGATTATTTAAGCATGTTCCTATATCATTCTCACTTATTTTAAATTTTCTTTAGGTTTTTTAAAAAAAAAATTATCTCTACTTATATTCTAATTTGTATTTTTAAAACATTATCCAGGTTTCACTTCCATAAAGCTGCATAAGAAAATCCATTATTTTGCGAGATTTTTATCTTCGATAGTTTGTAATTTTTTTTTTCATTATTTGGAATTTAGATAATTTAATTTCCATCTTCGTTTTTGTTTCCCTGAATTACTGACGCATTATAATTTCTAAAATGTTTGCTTCTACTTACAATTTCTGATCTTACATATTTTTCGATTTACTTTGAACACTGCATATTGATTTTATTTTTTTGGAGAAGTACAGTATCATCAGAATGTGCTATCTTATGCACAAATTTATATCCATTTTCATTGTTAATAAGTATATAATGGTTATTCAAGAACTAGTTACTAAACCTAGTTTGTGACGTGTTTCTACAATATGTTATCTACGTTCAGAGTATTTTAGCAGTGTGGTATATTTAATATATTTAATGCGATTTATTTATTGCGAAAGCAATATATTTAGAGAAACACTAATGTGGACTTTGGGGAAAAAGACACGATAAAACAACAAACTTTTCTGTTATATTCTGCATTTTTGGATACTAGTGAATTTAAAGTAAAAATGAGCAGTCCAAGATGCAACTACTAATATACTTCCAAAAAAATAAAAGAAAGTTGATTTATGTAGTTATACGAAATTCAAGGACTGGTGTATGGGTAATAAAGCAGACGTAAATACAGATTCTTTGTTGGTGTATTTTTGTGTCGAAAAGTATTAAAGCTTTAAGACTTTGAGGGGGGAATATTCCAAGGCGAGATCAACTGTTGTGATTAATGATAATGTTGATATTAGTAAGTTTAGAAAGTTCTGGCATTTTTAAACAGAGTATTTTTCGTTTTGTTGGACCTGTATTTTATGTTTAGATAGCGTGTTTTGTGTTTTGTTAGAATATGAAGTATAGTTTTTTACTTTCTCTAGTACGTATAGTAAGTAGGGGAAGTATTGTATTCCACCCAAAAATTCGATACCGAGATTTCACCGGAAATATGTGTTTTGAGAACCCCTGAATCCAAAAAAAAAGCATTTATGGAAACATGTCCGTGTGTGTATGTGTGTGCGTGCGTGCGTTGTTGTGTGTCTGTGAACAGCGTAACTCAGAAACGAACAGTCGGATAAACACCAAACTTGGTATTTAGGTTCAATATCTTCCAGAAATGCGACACGAAGGTTTTCAAGAAAATCCCCCCATCCCAGATTACCCTTTACATGGAACATTTTTCAAAAATTTTGATTTTCTCAAAAATGGCTCTAACGATTTTGATTAAAATATCGTATGTTTAAGATATTTGCCTGAAAAATAATATGTATACCACAAATTTTCTGGGAATGTCTCCAAAAGTATACTTCATTGTGAACGACTTTTGCATAACTGGTAAACCATAAGAGATATACAAAATGTTACTACACAAAAAATGTAGATCGCGTTAAAATACACAATTTATGTCATATACATTTCTTTTGTTGAGTGAACCATTTTCGAGATATTGCTTGTTATTCCCTTAAATTTTCCAATACCTTTTCTCAATTGGGAATTCGTTATTAATTTTTTATGTCCTGGACATGCAAATAGAATGGAACACTCCACATAGCAACCAGCTCTTAAAATATTTGACTATCGCTTAAAGCCTACCAATTCCCCTTGCACCTACAAGAAAATTAGCAATAAGATTAACATCTCGATTAACATGAAGCATATGGAGAATAAGCGTTTGTAAAAGAATAGAGAAAGTCATGTGAGTGTAACACATCAGATTTTTTTGCTTAGTGACTACGAAATAAAGTATCGTTAATTATTACAGTAGTAGATCAATGTGTCTGTTGAAATCGGATGTCTTAGATGTGCACGTGCAATATTTTAAAATTCTATAAAAAGCTAAGATGCAGGCACACATTCCGCCACTGACACCTCTTCCAAAAAAAAGCAAGACTTCTATTCTCTTCTCCACGATGCACTTCAATTCCCCTCCGCAGTTGAGAAGTCTAAACCTCACCGCTACCGGAAACAAACCACCAATTTCCTTACCTACCTCCGTCTGACACTGCAATTTATACCACGCGGAAGCTGAGCTGAGAGCCGACACACTAACTCTTTTATCTTAAATTTATAAACTTTAAATTACGCACATTGCCTATTCCTCAGCCGCTGGAAGCAAAGAAAGAAAAAAACAAGGGAAAAAACAATAAAAGCAGCAACTCCTCACTTTGAACCTCTAATTTTTTGTTTCTTTTCTGCCAGAAAGAAAAACGTACATCAAGCTCAAATATAAATGGGCCAGCATTGCACCTCTATCCATCTCGTTCCTGGGAAAAACGAATGTGTACAACAGAGCGGAAAAATTGCGCTAACACTCTGTGATTATAATTGTAGCAGGAGAAGGCACAAACTTTTTTTCTACGAGTGTAATATAGTATTGAATGGCATAACCGCCAAGAATTATAGTGATGCTTGAATAAGAATGTTTGGTCATGTTCATCACGACCATATATTTGTTTTTTTTCTGTAAAATCAAACCTGCTTCTCCTCTATTATGTTAAAACTACACTAAGTGTACTGTACGCTGGCGTAAGAGAAATAAATTCTCAATTCTAAATGGATGAATACCTTTTTAAATTACTCCTAATTACCGATTATATAAATTAATAACTGTAGAAGTAGTGCTCAGTAGAGAATGTCTCAAAAAGTTATTTTTCAAGTAAAATGGAAGGAAGTTAATTATTCTTGACCAGTCGTGCAAAACTGGAACACAATTATCTGCTTACGTCATGCATCAACCTAACGCCACGTTGAGTAGTGTCTCACTCGCAGAGTTTGTTTATTTACACATATAAATTAAAATTGAGTTTTATTTATAGACACTCTTTAACTCCTATGGTTCTTAGCGTCCCCTTCTGTATTGGGCGTGAAAGCCCGGAAATTTTGCTCAGAGGCCTCTATCAGGCTTGAGATTCTTTTATGTGCCGTAAATTTAGACACGGGACCACCGCCTTTACTTCCCTTCCGAAGGAAGCAATGCTAAGGATTTTTACGCCCGAAAAAAATTCATTGCCCTCGGCCGGGCTTGAACCCGCGACCTCCAGAACTAGAGCCTGGCATGCTAACCAGTACACCACGGAGGGCGACAAGAATTATAGTGATACTTAAATAAGTCCAAGGTATTATTCATGTACTGAATAAGAATGTCTGGTCATCTTCATGACGACCATATATTTTTACTGTTTTTTTTTTTTTTGTTGTAAAATCAATCCTGCTTCTCCTCGGTTTGCTAAAATTACCCTGAAGTGCACTGTATACTTGCGTAAAAGAAAGAAACTCTGAATTATGAATGGATGAACTCATTCATTATCTGTTTACCCTCCTCTTATGTAGGACTTACACCCCCAGGACTTACAGGCGGGTCCCTGGGGTCAGAGGCCCTTCGAGGAGCAGACACTCATGGATTAGACAGAACATCCAGGATGGGTGATCAGCCCGATGCCTGGTATGGGATGAAGGAAGTAGATGAAATGAAATGTGGGTGAAATGGATGAAAGGAAAGGTGATTGAGCAGTTGGTGGAATGAATGGCGGGGGAAACCGGAGAACCCGGAGAAAACCCACCCAGACGCCGCTTCGTCCACCACAAATCCCACATGCAGGTGGGAGGCGAGCGGTCTAACCACTCGGCCACGGCGCGCCTATGAATGGATGAATATGTTTTGAAATTATTCCTAGTTATCGATTATATAAATTAAATTATAACTGAAGAAGTAGTGCTCAGTAGAGAATAATGGCTCAAATAGTTCTTTTTCAAGTAAAATGAAAGGAAGTTAATTATTTACACATGTGTATTAGTTTCTCAACTAATATACATGTAAGTAGGGGAAACATTGGTATTCTACCCAAAAATTAGATAACGAAATTTTACCGGAAATAATGTTTCAGACGCCTTAAATCCAAATAAGGCATTTTTGGAAACATGTCCATGTGTGTATCTGTGAAGAGCATTACTCAAAAACGAAAAGTCGAATAAATACCAAACCTGGTATTTTGATTAAAAGGTATTTACATACCAAATAAAATGATATTTTCGGAGGATAGCCTATGTAGTCCTCTTCATTTGGAGGTAATTTTGTATAATCTTGTGTAAATGGTAAGCATTAAGGGAAAACGAAAACTTACTAAACAAAAATTTATCTCTTTAAAACACACAGTTTATTTACAGTAAGGATTTTTGTTGCATAAGCCGTTTCTGAGATATCAGTTATTAAAAGTTTGAATTGTTCAATCTCTTAAACGTCCTTTCAATATTCAGTTGCTTCTCGCGATTGCATGGAAGCAGTATGGAATTTTAAGGCGAGCATATAGAGCCCAGTTCTTAAACATTTGACTATTGCTGTTCCCTTTGTATCTATAACGAAATGTGTATTGTAGCTATTTCTACAAAGGTTTATTTGGATTAAAATGTAGTAGATAGAAACATAAGCTTGAGTAAGAATAATTTGTGTACCCGCTAATAGACGATAGAGAAAGTCATGTGAGTGTATCACAGAGTTTTTTATTACTTTCTCTACTACGTATAGTAAGTAGGGGAAGTATTGCATTCCACCCAAAAATTCGATACCGAGATTTCACCGGAAATACATGTTTTGAGACCTCCTGAATCCAAAAAAAGCATTTTTGGAAACATGTCCGTGTGTGTGTCTGTGTGTGTGTGTGTGTCTGTGTGTGTGTGTGTCTGTGTGTGTGTGTGTGTCTGTGTGTGTGTGTGTGTCTGTGTGTGTGTCTGTGAACAGCATAACTCAAAAACGAACAGTCGGATAAACACCAAACTTGGTATTTAGGTTCAGTATCCTCCAGAGATGCGACACGAAGGTTTTCAAGAAAATCCCCCCACCCCAGACTACCCTTTACATGGAACATTTTTCGAAAATTTTAATTTTCTCAAAAATGGCTCTAACGATTTTGATTAAAATATCATATGTTTAAGATAATGTCATGAGAAATGAAATGTATATCTCGAAATTTCTGGGAATGTCTCCAAAAGTATTCTTCATTATGAACGACTTTTGCATAACTGGTAAACCATAAGAGATAGACAAAATTTTACTACACAAAAAATGTAGATCGCGTTAAAATACACAACTTATATCATATACATTTTTTTTGTTGAGTGAACCGTTTTCGAGATATTGCTTGTTATTTCCTTAAATTTTCCAATACTTATACTTTTTCTCAAATTCGTTATTCATTTTTTTATGTCCTGGACATGCAAAGAGAATGGAATGTGCCACATAGCAACCAGCGATAAAATATTTGACTATCGCTTAAAAGCTACCATATTCCCCTTGCATCTACAAGAAAATTACAAATAAGATTGACATCTCGATATCTCGATTAATATGAAGCATATGGAGAATAGGCGTTTGTAAAAATAGATTGTACAAGAGTAGAGAAAGTCATGTGAGTGTAACACATCAGATTTTTTTTTCATATAGCCCCCTTTAACTTCCATGGTAATGTTGGAGACTTTGAATTGAGAAACAAATAGTGTTACTAACTCATTATAGATGATTCTTCCTTGGTGTCTTTGCGGAACTGTTCAGTTAGTACCCGCCTCCGAATGGGCCCCACCAAGGGGGGTGGGGGGCTTCTGGTGGTTAGGAGACTTGTGGATGGGCCCGGTTCAGTATGGATGCATTCGAACTGGAAACTTTAGTGATCTCGCTCTTGCTTGCACCCGCCGTCTTCCGGATCTGGTCTCTCTTCGGGTCCTTCCCCTCAACCGTCCCTCCCTGGGGTCACAGTAAAAGCAAAAAGGACCGTTGCGGCGCACTGCTCCGGTTGCGGACCCCTCCGTTCATCCGTACTTACCTATACCAACGCGTTGACTGTAGGTATTAACACTTACTAAGGAATGACATCCACATTCATACCTCCAGACCTGGCGGAGGATAGGGAAGATTCTAATTAAGGAAAAATCCCTCCGCTACAACCAGGAATAGAACCGGATTCTCTGGGTTGGGAACCCAGAATGTTGACCACTTGACCACAGAGGCAGTCATATATTTTGTATTGACTATTTACACCCTTATTCCTGAGTCATGATAGCGGAAGTAGCTCCAGGATCTTGTATGCACCAAGGTGGTAAGGTTTGCCGGTTCAGGAGAAATGGAAGGCGCAGCTCCTTGGCTTCTCATTGGAGTCACTAAAGAGCAAATCGAAAGACATTTGAAGACTGCCGTTGCCTCTCCCTCCAGTTTCCCTCTAGACTGCAAATATGCCTTCCCTTCTCTTCTATCCGTTCTTTCAGTTCTGTACACTGCCCGCAAGAATCAGAACTATTGCTTCATTTGTGGGCATATATAACGAGAGACATAAAGAAAGTATTTTTCATTACTGTTTTGACATGAAGTGTTTATTAATTTAACAAATCAATTTAATCGGATTACATCATTAAAGGGATAACCTTGATAATTATTAACTCGTATGATTAGTAATTCTTATGCAGACACGATAGGGAAATAGGCAATATGTATAATGGGAGAAGAAAGGGTTACAGCTTTGTACGTGAATAAGCAAGTCAATATACGTAGAGTCAGGTTCAGGAAAAGTAATTAAAGTGCAGAGCAGCTAAGGTAATTAAGCGTTCCGGCGAACTTCAAGTCAACAAGAAATATATTAGCTCAACGTTCAGGTAGCCAAAATTCAAGACGTTAAGAAATAAGAGATGCGAAACTGCACGTAGGCCAGGTCGGAAAAATTCATAAAGTGGAAGAGTTCTTAGAATTTGATAGTCAAAGAGTAAAAGATGTGTGTTCAGATGCGCAAGATTTGGCAACGTATAATGAAGGGACGTTGGTGGGGGCAGCGATATGTAGGCGGAACTTAAGTTAATAAAAGACCGCGCATTGCTAAAATGCTCTTTTTCTTTCATGTACAGCATTAGGGGCTTGCAGTCGTAGCGGCAGTTCGTACCGCTGAAGACAGCGCTGGGTTATCAGTTACTTAGCGGTAGTCGCGAAGGGTTTCGCCGGTAAGCATTTTGGTTACTCACGGCAAGGTACGCTTCTACTTTATTTTATTGCGCAAACGATCTTTTATTGTTTTTTCAAGCCGCAAAAGTTAGCAGGTATAATAATTCAATTGCTATAGCTGCGAGTGCTAAAACTCATAATAGTTAAATTATTTATCTTCAAACGGTCAGAAACTCGCTTCAGTAGCTCAAGTATTAGATCACATTAAATTTCTAAAACAATTTAAACTTGTCCTTTCACATCACACTCACGCATACCCTGAGAAAATGATCTCGTAGCCAACCACTGTAACAGCCGGCAGCAGAATCAACAAGAGAAATTGGAGACAACGTTAAAAGGTAATACCGGTCGTTCGTCGTCAACATCACACTTTATTTCTTTATTTAATTCTTTACTTTATTTTCCTTTCTGAATAAATTTAGCTGCAAACTAATGCATGAAAGCAAAAGCGGATATTGTAGTCAAACACTTTATAAAAAAAAGCGATATTACTATATGCCAAATCGGGTATTGATATATCAGGATAGAACTGTTCGATAAACTATAAGATCTAAGAATATGACATTACGGTATGTGCTGACTTACAAATACATAAATAATTCCTACACAGAATCAAAATATAACAAAAAAACCAGGAGTCAAGGTTAAAATATCTTGTTTTTCAGTTTCTTAATTAATTAGATCAATTTGAATAACAATAACCTATCTGCTCAAATTTATTTGAAAATAGTATAAATGCATTGAAAAAAGGATAGAAAAAAAGCATAGAAAAGCAGGTATACTCTTAGATATAAATAAAATTAATTGTTGGACTACTGTTATTGAATGGAAGATATGCAATTAGACAACGTTTGAGTCTGGATTAGTTATTTAATTGGTTCAGAACTTTTTAATAGTTCTAATAAATATGTTACGTAAGCTAAAATCAAGGGAATATAGAATAGAATAAGTATAAAATAAACTGTAAACATTACACTGAAAATAAAGAGAAAGTGGAACTTCAGGAACAAATCTTAACGCTGGAAAGGTGGAAGCACTGTTGAAAGTGTTCAATGCTCGGAATTCTGATAGGAGCGCCATTTAAACCCTTGACACGTGCTGCTGCCGACAGATGGCAGCAGGGAACTTGTATCCATAATGTAACGGAAGAAGAAAATCAGCGCTGAGGGAATACGCGAGTTGGACCTTGGAAATTTCAGTTTAACATCAGTGTTAATGTTTGGACATGAGGCCCCTGGGGTGCCGTTTTGGTTGTTTGCTTGTTCCTAATGTGGTTACAACATGGAGAGGGAGTCGAACTGCAGGTCCTCAAGAGAGCGACATTACTTTCGTCATCCATCAGTGTTGTATCCGCGCCAGCTTTACGTTGTAATGCCAATACCGTATGACATTTTGAATTTGTCTTCCCCACTGTTCCATACAATTACTGCCTAAGCGCTTATACGAGGGCACTATTTATATTTTGAGCCTAATAATTAAAACAAAGTAATTTCTGATTGAAAACTGCTTTACTGTTTTTCAAAATATTCTCCTTTATGATCAACACACTTTTGCATCCGTTTGAACCATTTGTCAAAATATTTATTCCAGTCTTCTTGTGACACCTCCAAAACATGGTTTTTGAAGGCATCAACGGATTCTTCTGCCAACGAAAATCGTTGTCCACGCAATTTATTCTTGATGTTCGGGAACAAAAAGAAGTCATTGGGTGCCAAATCAGGACTGTATGGCGGATGACCCATCAATTCCATTTTTTGAGCCTTCAAATACTCTGTTGTTAGAACAGATGTGTGTGCGCTCGCATTCTCTTTATGAGAACGATTCCGGTTCATGTTGGTTTTCCTTACTTCACCGAAGACTTCCGGCAAACAAATGGTTGTGTACCATTCGGCATTGACCGTTTTACGTTCCTCTAAAGGCACTGTTGCCACATGCCCAGTTTTGCTGAAAAAGCAGGCGACCATTTGCTTCGAAGTGCTTCGAGTGCGAACAACATTTGTTGGATTTGCTTCATCTTGAAACATCCATACAGTCGACTGCTGTTTAAGTTCCGGCTTATACGCATAGATCTATGATTCGTCACCTGTTAAAATCTTATATACGTCTTTTGAGGCACCGCCATTGTATTTCTTGAGCATTTTTGTACACCAATCGACACGAGCATCTTTTTGAGATAGCGTCAAATTATGTGGGATCCAACGAGAACAAACCCTTTTCACGGCTAAATAATCATGCAATATTTTACATATGCTGGTGGAACTAATGCTTAGGATTGCCTCAATTTCACAATATGTCGCATGACGATCTTTCATTGTTAGTTTTTGCACAGCATCAATGTTTTCTGGCGCAACAACTGATTTTGGACGACCTTCACGAACTTCATCATTGAGCGAACGGCGGCCACGATTAAATTCGTTATACCAGCGTTTCACAGTGGCAAAGGATGGAGCTTCGTCGCCAAATGTGGAAGTCAAGTTGATCGATGCACTCTTGTCTTGATAATCCACGTCGAAATTCGTAATACATCATTGCACGAACATTTTTACGAGTTAATTCCATGCTTTTGTTGACATACAATTTTCAGGTTAGTGTAAATAAAACAAATGACGCTCTATTGACAAAATGTTTGAAGTAGATTATGGTCAAAAATGTCAACATTTCCATTGGAAACGTCAGATGGCACCTACAACATTCAGGGTTGCTAAGGCTTAAAATATAAATAGTGCCCCTCGCACATTCTAAAAGTTTTAAATGAATGTCTTCAAATGAAATAGGTTTCAAAAAATCAAGGTACCTGAGGAAGACGTTGTACATTTTCTCTCTCTCCCACTTTTTTTCCTTTTTTCCCCCTTTTGCATCATTCTGTCAAACATTACAACCTGATTATGTGTACACTTTAGTCTTAAGAGGCAACACATTGGTCATTCCTCCTGGGTATTTACAAATTTCTAAGCCTTACTAAGATTGAAAACATGTCATACTGAAAAAACTGATGTGTTACCTCACATGACTTTCTCTACTCTTGTACAAACTATTTTTAGAAACGCTTATTCTCCATATGCTTTATGTTAATCGAGGTAAACGTTTGCGGAAACTACCATATTGTTAATTTTCTTGTAGGTGCAAGGGGAATATGGTAGGCTTTAAGCGATAGTCAAATTTGTTAAGAGCTGGTTGCTATGTAGAGCATTCCATTCTCTTCGCGTGTCCAGGACAATAAAAAAAAATATAAATAAAAAAATAACGAATTTCCATTTGAAAAGTATAAGTTTTGCAGAATTTAAACAAATAACAAGGAATATCTCGAAAATGGTTCACTCAACAAAAAAATATGACATAAGTTCTGTGCTTTAACGAAACCTACATTTCTTGTGTAGTAAAATTTTGTCTATCTCTTATGGTTTACCAGTTATGCGAAAGTCATTCATAATGAAGAGGACTTTTGGGGACATTTCCAGAAAATAAAGATATACGTTTCATTTGTCATAAATATTTTAAATATACGATATTTTTTTAAAAATCGTTACACCATTTTTGAGAAAATCAAAATTTTCGAAAAATCTTCCATGTAAAGGGTAATCTGGGTTGGGTGATTTTCTTGAAAATTTTCGTGTCACATCTTTGAAACATACTGAATCTAAATACCAAGTTAGGTATCAGTCGCACTTTTCATTTTTGAATATGCTGTTCACAGACACAGACAAGGACACACATACACACATCCACACAAACACACAGATGGACCTTTCTCTAAATTATTTTTTGGATTCTGGGTGCCTCAAAACATGTATTTCCGGTGAAATATCGGTATCGAATTTTTGGGTGGAATGCAGTACTTCCCCTACTTACTATACGTAGTAAAGAAAGTAAAAATTCAATACCATAGTTGGAATTGAACCACGGATCTTTGACTTATTGTGCCGCTGTTTTAACGATTAAGCCTGAGACTTAAAGTGCTTACGAGTTTGTAATTGGAGCAATGAATTTGAGAACGCCTTGTGGTTTATCGGGAAAGTATGCGAGTCATGTATTTAATGCTGGTTAGAGCAGCGGCACGGAAAGCCTTAGATCTGTGATTGAAATCCCGGCTATGACTCAGAAGTTTTTAGTCTGATTCCACTGTATTTACGTAAAGACACGGCAAAATAATTGTTTTGTTATAAAAGTGGCAAAACCTGCAGCGTTGCTTGCATTATTCTTCACCTGAGTTGCTTTAGTTTCTTTGCTTTCCTCTTTAATTCCTTTCATTCCTTCTCTCCCTCTTTGTTTATCCTACTTTCTCTACTACCTATAGTAAGTAGAAGTATCGTATTCCACCAAAAAATGCTATACCGAAGTTATACTGGTTTTGAGCCCCCTTGAATCCACAAAAAAAAAAGCATTTCTAGAAAAAGCTCCGTGTGTGTGTGTGTGTGAACAGCATAACTCAAAAACGTAAAGTCGGATAAATACCAAACTTGGTATTTAGGTTCAGTATCTTTCAAAGATGTGATACAAAGGTTTTCAAGAAAATCCGCCAAGCAGAACATTTTTCTAAAGTTTTGATTTTCTCAAAAATGGCTCTAACCATTTGGATTAAAATATCGTATATTTAACATATTTTATGACAAATAAAATGCATATCTTGAATTTTCCGAGAATGTCCCCAAAAGTCCTCTTTATTATGAATGACTTTTGCGTTACTGTTAAACCGTAAGAGATAAGAAACGTTCCAGTAAACATGAGCTCGCAAACGAGCCATGTGCGAGATAAATGCAAACGTGTCATTACAAGCCACCACTGTCTTCATTAAACAACATCGTTCCAATTAGTACAAATGAATTTGAAACGTAGACTTTTGGTTTCATAATTGCTATTCTAAGTTGCCTCATAGCTTAACTTAACAAAAAATGCAATTCTACTTTAGTATGTTACATGCTATTAATACTGTACACTCTTCCCTGTTAAAGGTGTTCAAAAATTGCATCCGGATGCAATATTGCACTTCGTCTCTCCAGTCCAAATTCTTTCAAAGAACCCCGAATCATTTGGGAATTCTTGACAAGCGCATGCAATTCTCTTGCTTCAGTACTTCAACGGTATCAACGGGAATGCTGCACATTACACTTCTGAGTGGACCTCATACAGAGAAATCCAAAGGATGGAGATGAGATGATCGTGTACAGGCCCTCCTGGACCTATCCATCTTGGACCATATCTCCACGTTAGATGTCTTCTTACAGTAACAGCAAAATTAGCCGTCCTTCCATCATGCATGTACCACACACTCGGCGTTGCTCAAGGGGAAGAACGTCCTCAAGCAATTCACGTCAGTAGCGGCTCATAACCACACATTTTCCATAATAAATCTCGCACACGAATTTTTTGCGGACCCATTTTTCCAGGAACCTTTTTGCTTCTATTACCGTATACTTTCAACCGTTTAAATTTGCGCCATTAATTATGATACAGCCATATAGGCAGTACAGACGCCCATTAACCAGACCCGGAGGAAGGCGATGGATTTTTTCGGGCGTAAACACCCTTAGCATGGCTTCCTTCGAAAGGAAAGTAAAGCCGTTGGTCCCATGTAGTAGATTTACGGCACGTAAAACAACCCCATGCCTGATAAAGAGGCTCCTGAGCAAAATTACCGGTCTTTCAAGCCCAATATAGAATAGGACGCTAAGGACTATGGCATTTAAAGAGCGTCCATAAATAAAACTTAATTTAATTTTAATTCCATTAACCAGTTCTGAAATATTCGCTGCTCTGGTTTTAAGTTTTCACAATTTGCGGCTTTTATATTTAGCGATATATAAACTAACCTGGTAAAATGAAGTAAATTAGGATACCTGCAAGATGATATTTGTTAAGAGTTTGAATCTAATCATCAAGTTAATTTAACATTCGTTAAATTAGTAAATAACCAATTTTGTGTGACTTTTCATTATTTCCACAGAAGCGTAAGTTTTACTGTAGATGTTTTAAAGTCTGTATGAAGGAAGGTGTTACCTGTATTATGTTGTGATATATCATATTGGGTTATAAAGGGAAACTGATGCAAATCTAGCAAAACTGATGTTCTTGGAAACATTCATATGAATTTTAGAAAGCAATATGACTGTCGTTGATCAGCAGTAGCTTTTACTTTTTAAAAATTCTGCTCGAGATTTAGTGATCCAGGTCCTGAGAAACGTCTGGATGAATTTGTTCTGGCGGAGCGTCAAAAATCTCTACCTCTTTCTTAACGCAGAGACGATGAAATTGAAAAGTGGCGAAGTTGCACTCCAGGGCATCGTAGCGACCTCCCGCACCTTCCATCAATCTCTTGCCCTAACCACCTTGCCGATATGAAGCTATGTACCGCACATTTCACCTGAGCATTTACCCATACGTCTATCCCACAGAGAACCTAAACCTTTATTGTTAGGAAGGGAGATACTGAAAAGAAAGGATACAAAAGGATTAGAACTAATTAAGTTCATTTTACAGGAGTGATAATAAGTAGCCAAAAGCTAATACTCCAATGTGTACCTCTCACATGATTTTCTTTATCCGTTACCAACCCATAGGTGTTCCTTATGCGATACCAACGTTAATAAAGGAAACATTGCAACCCACCCAATTATTCGATATGGAGCCATAAAAATACACGTTTTAAAGTCATCTGATTCCGGAAAAAGCATTTTTACAAAACGTATGTGTGTGTGTGTGTGTGTGTGTGTGTGTGTGTGTGTGTGTGTGTGTTGGTGAGCAGCATAACTCAAAAAGAAAAGTCGGTTAAATACGAAACTTGGTATTTAAGTTCAGGACCTTCTAAGGATGCTACACGAAGTTTTTGAGGTAATAATCCCCCACTCCAAACTACCTTTTATATGGAATTTTTTTATACTTTCTCAAAAATGGCTCTTAATGATTTTGAGTAAAACACCATATATTTAAGATATTTCCATGGCATATAAAATATTTGTTTGTATTTTCTGCGAATATTCTGTGGTCTTCATTCTAAATGACTTTTATATAATTCGTAAACCACAAGCGATAGAGAAAACCTTACTACATAAAAGATGTAGATATTGTTAAAGCACACAATGGACGTCAAATAAATTTTGTAGCCCTAAACATATCCCAGATATACTTTGTTTGGTTTGAATTTTAAATACTTTAATTATTTTGAAATACTATGCATTTCAAAGCTATTACATAGCGACCTGCTTTTAAACACCTGGCTGTCTTTCAGCCTACTGTATTCTTCTCACATCTACAACGAATTGTTAAATTTGTAATGAAAGTTTATATCGCTTATCAAGAAGTAGATAGAAAAGTTTTTAGAAAAGTGAGTAGAGAAAACTATGTGTGGAACACATCAAATATTTTCTATTAATTTTACGTTAAAGGTAAGTGACACTGAAACATGGGAAAACAATTAAAAATTCAGTTATGCACGATTTTGATTGTTACCACTAAAACATGCCTGCAAGTAAGAGGAGTTTAGTGTTATAGAGAACGCACCGTAATTCAGTTACTAAAAAGCAAAATGGCTGATGCCACTTGTCAACATTATAACGAGCCATAACCACAAAAATCAACGGACAACATTTGCAGAACAGGCATTATTTTGGTCTTCTGCTAGTATTACGAGTCATTGCCATATCATATACACTGCTCTGTAATATTCTTTTTTAAGGTGCAAATGTTTGATCATCACTTTCCTTCTCCGCCATAATCACTGTTTACTTATAATCTATAACCTGGATGCATCTTAAGTGTTAAATTATGCACTGAACCGTGCCATGGACTTTATTTATATAACATGCGTATGCTATTGAACGCTGCAAATTATGTACTGTAATGTCAGGAAGAACAAGTAATAGTTGCGTTTTAAATAGATTTCGTCAACTTACCTAAACCAAACAATTTTTTTGGTTTTCTTCCATGCAAATCTTCCCTCTTAAAAATAAAACCCTACACAAACAAAGTTTACACAAAAAATGTCTAGTTACTGCAAAGGTAAGACCTAATATTTAATAATATCCAAATAATCTAATAATAATAAATTAAATGCTCGTATAATTATCCCAATTAATTTAACAATAATTAAGTTATATAAATATAATTAATATAAGGTGCAATTAATATTAGAAACAGTGCATCAGTTGGCGACAAAATGATCGACGTGCAAAGTTTGAACACTTGCTAATATAAAAAGAGGGCGCCAAAGTAACAGGTACAGTATAACTAACATTCCCAATGTACGTAACAGGTGTCTATTTGCGGAGGAGTTGGCGGTTAAGGATTGAACTTAACAACCCGAATATCACCAGATTCTAATGACTTATCCCATAATGGTGGAAAAAATGTCAAAAGGCACACTTTAGTAACCTCTGGTATATTGTAACCTGTATATAAAATTAATTCAGATATTCCATCTGAATGTAGCTTATTTCCTGTTTAATTATAGCATACATATACTCATGTGTATATATATATATATATTGTGTGGTATGTAAGAATTGTTGTACGTGACCTTGGCCGCCTGGATCGGGTATTACGTAAGAGAGTGGTGGGAGTAAGCAAGCTTAGATAGCGTCCCACGCCGAAGGAGCGTGGCTTGGCAGTCAGTGAGTAGAGTCGCAGCTAGCAGGCAGGTTGTGTTGTTACGCGCTCCCCATACAGACATGTATGGCGTCCACGTCGACGGACATGAAGCTAAGGAGGTAATGTAATCCCCTTTTATTTAATAAACCCCCTTGCCATCCATTTCTATTCTGTTTAATTTATCATACTAGAAAGATCCTTTCTTCCATCACGAACCATGTAGGAGTCCTTTTAGTAGATATTCTATAGTATTTTTCATTTTCATTTAGCTGCGTCCCTTGTCGTGGCCTCGCCTTATTTAAATTGTTAACTTCCTGGTACCTTATTAGCGAGTCGCCCTACCTCCCATTGAGTATTTGTTTAGAGGTCACGACAATATATACTCATTATGAAACTGAGTTAATTACCCGCTAATCCGATACAGGCACTACAAATAATATTTCTCTTAAAGTATCTGATATATGAAATAAGTTATTCTTCCACACAAGCCGTGTGGTGGACAAGGTTGGAAAGGCAGAATCAAACGACTGAAAAATTCAATGCCATAGCCGGGATTTGATCCACGAATCTCCCGGTCTCCGTCCGGTTGCTCTAAGCGCTGAGCTACCATGGCAACATGCCGGCACGACATTAAATACTCCGATTCGCATTTTTTATGGTAAACCACAAGGAGATCTTCAATTGTATTGAGATGACATACTCCAATGGCGACTTACAATGAGATGGCACTTCTAGTGTTTATGCTTGGTGAGATCGCTATTCCATGTCTAACGGGGCAGTCTGTCGGTTGTCACCCTGCTCCCGATAAGCTCGGCCTATAGCAGCTGCGTCTCAATATTGGTATCAAATTAGTAAGCTTAACGCATATTTTCCCTCTAGTCAAACTAGCCTTACCTGCACTTCATCATGCGTCGCAACGCATGCTTTATTACATGAAGGAACTAAAAGTACTTCAAATAACATTTATTTTCTATCAAACCGACCTATGTCAGAAAATACATAGATAGGAGTATGCGTTTCAAAGCACTTTCACCAAAACAAGTGATCCTGATTAAATTCCTTCAAGTCCGAATAAACAAGGACAAATAAAAGTAAAGGCCAGTGCAGCTCAGCTGTTTAGGCTCCATGCATAGTTGAATATGCCTGAGTACAAATGCCATGACCGAATTATAGTTTTTAAGGCAAGCACATACACAATGAAGCTTGGCTAATTCATTATATGAAAACAGCAAACATACGCCATCCTACCAATTATTTCTTTCGAACTCTCGTGTCACTTCAGACGTGAAATTACTTTCTCCGTATTTACAAATTGTTGATATTTCAGTTTATGTTTGCATGATTAAAGCTACCTATTTTGTGAATACATATAATCAACTTTGTGCCAAAATAATTTAATTTTCATTACCAGACGCAGTGTGGTGCGTAGCATTATTGGATCTGCTTAGTATATTTCGGCTTAACAGTCTCTCCTTTCAGTGCGGATCACGCCTAAGGAAGAGATCTCTTTGAAATTGTCTAGTGTGACGTCATTCCTGTCTGGTTTTGGCTAGACACGGTTGGTAAGGGTAAAAGATAGCGTTGACTTGAGTGGAAGTGGTCGCTGGGACCAGACGTGTGTGGCCGATCTAGGGTCTGTAGCATCTCCCTCCATCGTGTTTCGTTTGTTAATTATGTAGAGAAGCCAAACGTTTTTGTTAATAAATCCCAGGTAATGTGTATTATGTAATCTTTCAATGTAATATAAAACCACACGTTGTGCCCTTAATTTTACACACTAAGGTCCCGGACTTTTTGCTGCCAGCGAGTTGAACCCCCCCCCCAATGTGCGTGTTGGGATGACCTAAATTAATCATTTTCTGGTATCCTTTTGGCCTTCATCACAACATGTAACTATATTTATCGAAATATTCTTTCCTTTGCTGTATATGTAAAGGCACTTACGAAGGACTAATGTGAGAAAGTGAGGGAGAGAGGGAGAGGGAGAGGGAGAGGGAGAGAGAGCTCTATCTGCCTGGGCTAAGCTAGAGATGGACCAATCAAGACTGCTAACTATATCCGACATTAGATGTGCCTGAGTAGTGTGTTAAGTGGAACTGGTCTCTATTCTTGGGCTTTTCCTACAGTAGGTCACTCTGGCATCCTGCGCCGTGGCACTGTAATACAGAGCGTTGTTCACGCTACGGAATGCCCCAGGGCTCAAACACATCCATAGAGGTGTGAATTAAATCCCGGATGTAGTACCGGTGCCCATTCACGTAAAAATCTTTGGCATGACTTCCTTCGGAAGGGAAGAGAAGTCGGTGGTTCCGTGTCGTAGATTTACGGTACATAAAACAACCTCAAGCCTGATAAGCGGCCTCTGAGCAAAATTACCAGTCTTTTACGCCCAATATAGAATGGGACGCTAAGGACCATAGTAGTTAAAGAGCGTTCATAAATAAAAACTCAATTTAATTTTGTTGCCCACTCAGCACCGTGAGGAAAGTGAGGAGCTGCGATAACCAACTTTCCACTGGGTGATTCGTGATGCTGGCCACATCATCTCCCTGTATTGGTTGAATGATTGTCGATCTGCCATGCGTAAGTGGGCATGATGCTACAGGCTCATGTTGTAACGCTGTAAATTCGATAACCGTACTGACAAGGTCTCCTTGTTAATATGTACCTGTAATACATCAACAGTAACTATTACTCTCTAACTCTTCATTTTTTCCTACAACGCTTTTCCTATTTCCGATAGCTGTATACATATTTCTAATGCCAAAACACTCAAAATAATGTAGCAAACAGTTTGTCGTAGGTAATCCACGAGCGGTTACGAATTTACGTGATGAAACTCTTAACCTCGAGTGGGATTACTAAGACTATTCAATGAAAATATGCAAACTGTGTAGGTACCGTAAATAGTAATTACTTTCTTACTTAAATTGTTTTAAAATCAAGTCACCATTCAGTCAAATTTCAGATCACGGCATACCTAGTAAATGAACAAATAAATGTGTTACGGAATACTAGCCAATGTTACCAACAGCGAAACTCAAAACACAATAAAAGCAGATTTTATTAACAAAACATGTATTTGTTTTGGAGTTGACTATTTGAATGTGCGTTGATTAAAAGCACAATGGCGTAGTTGCACACTGATACTATTATGGTTCAGTAATGAGCCGACGTTTTATCTGAGAAAATCCTAAACTTGTAAGCATTTTGTAAGATATTGTTACATACTGAGTAGATGGTCTAAAAGTTCACATGAAAATTATATCAATTTCTAATACCTAGCACGCACATTGAGGGGGCGTATACTTACTTGGCTGCGGAGGACCGAAACCTAGTGTGGAGGTTAGAGGAAGGCGTGGGTTATTACTACACAAAATCTATAACACAAATTGTCTCACACATTCCTTATTTTCAAAACGTTTGCGGTTCCTTCATAATTCAAACTGGAAGGTGGGAGGAGATGTTGAGAAAATGTATGTTGCTGCTACGTATGGAAAGCCAGTTTGAAGATGTATCATATTGAAGGCGTCTTATTATTTTTCAACTGTTGGGGAGCCGAACTTTTAGTAGTTGCAACCGCACGTATAATAAACAGTTTCCGGTATCCTTCGCCCCAAATGTACATTCAGGCGGTCTTTGCCCCAAGTTTAAAAAAAATATTAACTTTGTAATTTAACTGTTTTTTTAAATATTTAATATTTATGTTTGCCTCGGTTGCGTCAGTATTTATTTTTAGAGACATGGATATCTTGGCAGGGTTGTGATGCAACAAGAATGTAGGCTTATACAGATTATAATTTTACTTCACTCCTTTTATTAATACTGGATACGATTTAAATAACACTTCACTGATATAGTGAGCTGTGAGATTCTTTTTATTAATTAATTATATTTTTTTAACACGTAAACTTATTTTTCGTCTCACACGAATTCATATTATATTTCTTGAGGACCCTTTTTGCGTCTGGTTAGTAACTCTCTCTGCAGGCAACTGACTTCTGAATTTGTAAATGTTTCTCCTTTTTAGTTTCTGATTGGCTAATCCTACTGCAATAGAATACCTTCATTTAACTAAAGCTTTTTCTGGTTGCTGATTGGCTATTTTATAAACTGTCACTAAAATTTACATTATTGTTGCTCCAATAATGACTAGGATTATTAAACATTCTAACTCATTATTGCCTCAAGGTTACCTCATTGATAGCAACGTGTAACTTATTATTCTAACAGCTCCTACATTATTAAATTACGTAATACATTCATATAGCATTATTGAACATGTATACAATAATATAAGCATATGCAATGACTGTTACATACATTTTACAAATTATTACATACACATAATGCTTCAAGGCGGACTGTTATTGAATTTACATATTATATAATTAGACTGAAATTATTTAAGTTTAAAAATACTGCCTCAATGTCCACAGATCCAAAGCCTGGCTTACACACGCGGTCCGTTACTCACGGAATCCTAACTCAGAGTAACGCTATCCCCACTACTCGTGGCTAGTAAAGCTACCAGCCAAGAGTGATGTAAACAACAATGTATCTGGTAATGACAATGTAGAACAATAATGTAACCCCACAAATTATTAATACGCCACAATATGAGACTGTGGCATTGCTAAACCCTATTGGTCAAAATCAAATACGCGGCGTTTGAATGAACCATTTCGAATTAACCAAAAGTGTTATCAAAGACAGCGGCAGAAGTTGTGAAGAACACAGTGTAGGAAGAAATTCTCCCTTCTACTGCCACAAAGAATCATGGGACCCATGAGATGACGCCGCTGCTGATCTCAATTCCTGTGCCCCTATCCCCACCTCACATCCTCCTCCTCCTCCTCCTCCTCTAGAGTAAAAGAAAAACCATAGAGATGTATGGACGACTCTTTAACATCAGTTGGTCTGCCACACGGACTCCTGCTGCATTCTGATAAAAAGCCTAGAAACGCTATTAAAACTAAATGAAGGAAAGGAACAATTTTGCGGTGACGTATAGTTTTGTGTAAATTCAGCCATCTCAAGATGGTAGGTTTATAACTTATCAGGACTAGCTGCAGACCGGACACTATAGATTTTCGTTTACTTAAGGCACTGTATTTTAGCGAAAATTTCGATATCCATATTTCACTGAAACTCCCTTTCTGAGAAAAAGGTTCTTGGGAGTGTATGTGTGCGCGTACGTGCGTGTTTGTGAGTAGCATAACTCAGAAATGAAAAAAATAGAAGATTTTCATGAAGCTGTTCCCATCGTCAACAATCCCTTACATAGAAATAGTTCCATTGTATAGTTAAGGTCTAACATATTTAAAGAATTTTATAAAGTATCACGTTGGAAAGGTAGAATCAGAAGCTAGTCTTACTGAAGCTTATTACATTATTACTCCGTATAGTAAGTAGGGGAAGTATTGCATTCCACCCAAAAATTCGATACCGAGATTTCACAGGAAATACATGTTTTGAGGCCCCCTGATTTATAAAAAGCATTTTTTTAAACATGTCCGTGTGTGTTTGTCTATGAACAGTATAACTCAGAAACGAACAGTCGGATAAACACCAAACTTGGTATTTAGGTTCAGTATCTTCCAGAGATGCGACACGAAGGTTTTCAAGAAAATCCCCCATCCCAGATTACCCTTTACATGGAACATTTTTCGAAAATTTTAAGTTTCTCAAAAATGGCTCTATCGATATTGATTAAAATATCATATGCTTAAGATATTTTCATGACAAATGATATGTATATCTCGAATTTTCTGGGAATGTCTCCAAAAGTATTCTTCATTGTGAACGACTTTTGCATAACTGGTAAGCCATAAGAGATAGACAAAATTTTAATACACAAAAAAGTAGATCGCGTTAAAATACACAATTTATCTCATACATTTTTTTGTTGTTGAGCGAACCATTTTCAGATATTGCTTGTTATTCCCTTAAACTTTCCAATGCTTATACGTTTTCTCAAATGGGAATTCGTTATTCATTTTTTGTCCTGGTAATGCAAAGAGAATGGAATACTCCACATAGCAAGCAGTTCTTAAAATATTTGGCTATTGCTTAAAGCCTATCAATTCCCCTTGTATCTACAAGAAAATTAACAATAAGATTAACATCTCGATTAACATGAAGCATATGGAGAATAGGTGTTTGTAAAAATAGTTTGTGCAAGAGTAGAGAAAGTCATGTTAGTAATACATCAGATTTTTTATATATATGCTTCGTTTTAATCAAAATAAACTATTACACAAAATAACAGCGATAGTTAAATGTTTAAGAACTGGACGCTGGCCTTAAAATTCCATTCTGTTGCAATGAAATCGCGAGAAACAACAGATATAGAACAATTACAGCTATTAATGGCCATCTCGGAAATGGCCAATGCCACAAAAAGGTTAATTGAAACAAATTGTTTGCTTGAAGAGATCTGCATTTCTTGTGTATAACGTTTTTGGTCTATCGCTCTTACACAAAATTATACAAAATTCTTTCCGAATGAAAAGGCTTTCAGTTGTTATTCCTAGTAAATTCAAGATATACGTTTTATTTGTCATTAAATGTCTTTACTACATGGTATTCAAAATAAAACATTTCGAAAAATGTTCCATGTAAAGCATAGTTTGGAGTAGGGGGATTTTCTTGAAAGTATTTGTGTCGCATGTTTAGAAGGTACTGAACTTAAATAACAGGTTTGGTGTTATGCTGTTTTGCAGATACACACATGGACAATTTTCTAAAAAAATGCTCTTTTTTTCCTGTATTCACGGGGCCTCAAAACATTTGTTTCCAATGAAATCTCGGTATCGAAGTTTTGGCTGAAATGCAAAAGCATCTCTACCTACTAGAGAAAGTAAAAATTCAATGCTATAGCCGGGACTTCAACCATTCGGTTTACTCTGCGTTAATTAGCGAACCGAGTTACCACGCCAACATGCCGGTACGTCATTAAATTCAACTGAGTCGCTCTCAAATTAATTTTGAGATAACTTATCACAATGGCGACTTACAATCTGTTAAGTACTTGAAGTCCCGCGCTTCAACTATTAGGTCAATCAGTGTTATTGTTTTCCCACACATGTCGCGTGCAGGCTAAAGTTGGAAAGGTAGAATCACACTGAAAAATTCAATACCATTGTCATAGTTCTTCGGCTTTCCGCGCCATTGGTTTAAACGAGCTATCATGGCGACATACGACACGACATGTCAGCGAGTTGGATAATTATCATGTTGTTGAGAGTTTGCAATGATAATTAACGAGTATATCCTGAAGTTTCTATAATAAACATTAGGATTCGTCATCTCACTGCCGATGCGTCCAGTCTGGCTGAACATTCTTTCTTGTGCTATTGGTAATACTCTTGATATTGTCACATGAGCAATGGCAAGAGCTTAATTTAACTTATTTTACTGTTGGAATTATTTTATTAATCATTTTATGATACTTGAATTTAGCTTGGAAATCTCTTTATATTGTAAAATGCAGCAGTTTTGCTAAGTTGTGTAACTAACAAGATGTTCTAAGGAGTGTCATATCCCATGAAAGTCCCCGTGGACTTTACCGACACATCAGCTTCCTGATAGAAGCTTCTGGAACAATCCTGCAGAAAGGTCACCTTGCATTGTGCAACTTCAAGGCGGTTCCACACCATATTTGGTAATGTTCGCCCTGTCAATACCGACACCCCGATAGGAGCTCAAGATGCTATATAAGCAAGTGAGTGACGCCCGCTCCAGGTTGTCTTCACGACGCTCGGAGCCCAGCCTCTTGGGCTGTGCCGCACCCAGATCCTGCAGGCCTCCGCAGGATTCAATCGGACCACGCCCGCTGCCTTGTCATGGCACAATTCCACATAACTTTCAGGTGAGCACCTAAATTCTTCAACCCCTTTACTAAACTAAATATTATGTTCCAGTTGATCATTCAAGTTAGGAAGCCCCCATCATTGTAAACCAAACACTAGCCAACTCCATATTTACGTCTATTTCAGAATATATTAGTTTCGCTAAGCCAAGCTCTGAGTTCTCTATTATCTGATTCCCAGTTATTCCCCACTGTGTCCAACGTTAGTTGAGACAATATGTGCCTTGGGCTTTTCTGATGGCCGAGTTTGGTATCTGAGGCTATTTTAGTTAGTTGCTTGCTGGGAGTAGGTATCACTGGCAGGCTTGGAGGCTAAACAGCAAAGCGCAAGTATCTTTCATTAAGATTATCCACGATAAGGGAATGATTTAGGTTAGGTTAGGTAACACAACGGAGTGGGATACAACGCGGACTGCAATCTACATAGATCTGTTGTGGCTAACACCCCCAAGAGGAAGGGATGACGTTAAGGAACCACAAGAAGCTACAGTTCGCATACGGATAGGCTAAAAGAAACGTGCGGAAGTAGCTAACAATTCCAGACTTCAATACCCGTCCCTGCTGGAGCTGTCTATAGAGGCGGCGATGAATGACCCGTCTACCAAAACAGTCCTCTAGTGTCACGGCGAGTACTGTTTCCTTTGAGCAAGCATCATCTGTTCAGTACCGCCATCACCACGAAACCTAGAATAACATCGGAAAAATTAGAAGGAAAAGGAATGATGGAAAGGAAATCGTGATAGATTAGAAGGCCAACCCGGCATTCACCTACCGACCAGGGAAAACCACAAAAAATCTTCCGGAATGCGAGCCTCACATGTTACCGAAGGGAGTAATTTAGTATGAAATTATCTCATGCGTTATACTGGAGAAGTCCCTTTTGTTTCTGAATTAACGTCTGTTTAGGCTAGAACTTACATGGTATTACATATCCATGTCTGAAGGATATTGAAAGGGAATATACCCATCCACCCACGCACACGCACGCACACGCACGCACGCACACATAGCTGTAAAATCATATGAAACAGGAATGGTACATAATAATATAAATCAGCAAGAAAGCCATATAAAAGATGTTAGAATATTCTAACAGCCAAAAAATGTACAAAGCAGATTGTAACTTAGATAATTAAGGGACAGGCGAGCTGGCATTAGGTTTATTTCCTGACGCCTCACTGGGGCGCGTGTGTGAAGAGTTTTGGAACAGAATATTTTCATGCATGGTAAAGTAGCACGGTCCGAGGACCAATTAGAAATGTTGTTACATGTTTTTAAGGCGCGAAGGAGAGCGTCATTAGGTTTCGGTATAAAAGGGGGAAGCAGGCCTCAGACTTTGACTCTGTTACACACTCTCACATACTCTGTTACATAATATATTCCACGAGGTGGAAGACGATGGATGCACGCATATGGGTGGGGAAGCGTGAGCAACTAGATTAGGCTCCTAATTTACTATCATGGTGGAAATTGTTATAAGTGTCATAGATGGGAAAAGCTAGCCGCACATAGGTATTTGATAATAAACCACATTTTAAGAGAAATTCAGTGTATTTTAATTTTGCCTCACCTACGAAAACCTTGAGATTAGTTAGGTAATTCTTTAGGAATGGAGAAACCAGCCACCGAGCAGAGATAGCCTGAGACCAGATCACTGCCGCAGAGAGCTTCAACCGAGAGGAGCAACGATTCCCCGCTACAATATTGACGGAAGTAAACAGAAAAAAATGCATAAATAATTTATAGCACAGATACCTCTGCAATGGTTACAGACAGTAAAGCACTGTTAAACATTACATTGATTAAATTTTTACTTGAGCAATCTTTAAATAACAGCGATCATTTTTTCTCAAAGCAAGTAATTTGATTTTACAATGGCTTTCCATTCTGAGTAGTGTTCTATTTTAAACAATAATTAAAGGAACACATTCTAGTATGTAAATTAAAAATCTGTAAGATGTCTCAGAGATGCCATCCTTTGTTTAAATATATGTACTTTCATATTCCTACATGGTGGATGCATTTTGAAGCCATTTCAGAGATGTACGTGTATCATTTAGGCATTTAGCTCATAAATGGCGCCCATAACCGTTAGGACGCGTATCGTTACAATGGCATCAGAATTCATTCTAACCATGCTCAACGGAGCGAGGTGGCGTAGGCAGTAGCGTGTGTAACTTGCATTCGGGAGGCCGTGGGTTTTATTCCCGAGGCCGACCTTGCTGACCCACTTTTTCGGGGTTTCTCCGGGTCGCAAGGCGAATATCGAGAAGGTTAATTACATTCCCCGAATTTCCTGCCCCTCCATTTCACCTCCTTTCTCATTTCACTTAATCTTTCATCTGCTTGGTAGTTTCAGGGTTGCAAGTGTCGGCGGGAGTCTCGGCGGTGTATGGAAGGGGGAAAAGAGTGTTCTCTTAACACTTCCCTAACGGAATGGTGGCGGTCTTCGGGTCCCCTTTTTCTTAATCAGCAACAGAACTGTCAGGTGTAAGCAGAAACATGTCCTTATCTTTTGCTATTTGTGAAATATCCGAATCTCTATAGACACGCTCTCTAGTGAATAACATTATGACTGCAAGACTGACCGTCTCCTTGCGGCGATTCGCATTATCCTTTGGACTGGGCTGGCTAATAAAGAAAACAAGCAGAGTTCTTAGAGCTGAAAGTGTTGGAATTGTTATTCTGCTACATCCACAAATTCCGATATAATCTCAATCTTATCTTAGTATGATCTATAATCTTCTGACATGACCATTCGAAACTGAGGTGGTTTGCTACTTGATATTTTCTTTCAGTCCTACTAACCTGTCAGGGTGGGCTCCTCTAATTGATCTAGCTTCTATTCAGTAAGTACATGCCTTCTCAGCTTTGCATTTTATCGAAGAGAGATTACAGTAGCTCTTCATTGATGTGTGTTTTTTTAATATTTCTGTGTGTAAAGGATACAGCCGGAAATGACACTAAAATCTTCTTGTAACCACCTGAAAGACTGTTTTATACACTTATATAAGATTTATTTTATTAATATGCATACATAGGGTGGACCATTTAAGTTGAGAATGTACAATATCTCCAAAACTAAGTGTAAAACGAAATGTCCTAATAAAAGTTTCTTGATATTATGGGGGAAATTAAATGCCATCAGTCATGTTTTATTTGGAGGATGTTTTGTGGTCATTTTAGGGTCAATTTAATTTTTTAAAATGGGAATCTACCTTTTTTGTGTTATTTTCCCATTCTTCATAAAAAACTAAACAACATTTATATAAAGCACTTTGCAATTGTTCTTATATGAACGTAAATAACAACAAACATTCTGAATGGCTGTGTACGAAGAGCGCAATGAATAGTTGAACCATCCATGAATGGCGAGGAAGTATTTTTAACACTTAAATAATTTCAGTCTAATTATATAATATATAATTCAATAACAGCCCGCCTTAAAGCAATATGTGTATGTAACAATATATAAAAATGTATGTAACAGTCATTGTATATGTATGTAACAGTCATTGTATATGTTTGTATTATTGTATATCCATCTATAATGACGTTATGTGACTATATTACGTAATTTAATAATGTAGGAGCTGCGAGAATAATAGGTTAAAAGTAGCTAACAATGAGGTAACCTTGAAGCAATAATGAATGTGAAAGTTTAAATGCTACTAGTCGTTATTGGAGCAACAGTAATGTAAATTTTGAGAAAATTTAAAAATAGCCAATCAACAACCAGAAAAAGCTTTAGTTAAATGAAGGTATTCTATTGGGGTAGGATTAGCCAATCAGAAACTGAAAAGGAGAAACATTTACAAATTCAGAACTCAGTTGCCTGCAGACAGCGTTACTAACCAGACGCAAAAAGTGTCCTCGAGAAATTTAATACGTATTCGTGTGAGACGAAAATAGTTTACGTGTTAAACAAGGTGCAAGTAATGCATAAAAGCATCTCACAGCTCTCTATATTAGTTAAGTGTTATTTAAATCGTGTCAAGAATTAATAAAAGGAGTGAAGTAAAATTATAATCTGTGTAAGCCTACATTCTTTAGTCACACCACAACCCTGCTAAGAGATACGTGTCTCTAACAATAATACTGAGGCAGCGGAGGCAAACACAAATATATAATATTTAAAGAAACATTCAAATTACAAAGTTAATATATTTCATTTGAAACATATTTTTTTTGACGAAGGCTACCGGAAAAATTTTACCATACGTGCGGTTGTAACTACTTCAAGTGTTCGGCTCCCCAACATAAGAACTAGAATACAACTCCTCCTAAAATAACCTTTCTCAATTGTCATTTGAGGATCAAATTACGCTTCATAATTGGGAACCAACGTTTTTTATTTTATTTTGTTTCCTTATTCATCACAAAATAAATAGCTTTTTATATACCTTTTTAATGGGAAAACATAGAAAAAGGCAGGTTCCCATTTTAAAAAATTAAATTGAGCCTAAAATGAACATCAAAACATCTTCCAAATAAAGCACGACTAATGGCATTTACTTTCCCCACAATATCAAGAAACTTTTATTCAAGACATTTCTTTCTACAACGCTTAGTTTTGCATATATTGTACAGTTTGAACTTAAAAGGTCCAACCTGTATAAAGACATTAAAATTATAATCGACAGTTGGAGCTGTACCTTTTGAAGTTGCAACAGATCAATTTCTGACAAAAACAAGTTTTGTATTTAAATGTATCCTTAATCCGAGTTTGAAAGATAAACAAAAGCCAACCCATTTTAAAAATACAAAGCACAGAAAGGCAAATAACGGAAGTCCGTGCGAAGCTTTTTAATCCTATTTAATTTTGCTAACCAAGAGGTTTTATTTTGCGTTTAAGAGTTTATTGTAGGGCCATGTTTGTCGCAGAATTTTGTCGTGAAAGTATATATTTTGATTTGCTGTAATGTATTTTAAAATATCCTACGATATAAAGCCATTAATCTCTGTATCTGTATCTTGAAAATAGGCTTCTAGTAGTGATTTAGGAATGATTGACATTAAAGTACTTATTATTTCTAAAATGGTTTACCAACATTAATTTCATAGTTAAAAGTCTCACAATTTCCTTAGTTGTTTTGTGTGTAACAGTTTATTTAAAAATACTCTTGTAAGGAACATTACAGGCACTTGAAGCAGCACTTTATGTTCCTACCCTGCAAATGTTACCGATTTGAAGACGTATATTTTCGCATTCAGTTTTAGAAACGTATTGCAGTATAAATGAATTTTAACGTTAATGATACGAGTACTACAAAATTATATTCAGTATATGGTATTGCCTAAATTAATGTAAACATTTATGATGGTTACTCTGTGGTGAGAATGTCAAATCTAAACCGTTACAATTTAAAGAAAGTTGATAGAACGAGATGTACCTTTTTCCCAAAGAGAAATGAAATTTATTGCCGTGTTCTGTGTTGCCCTGTCAATATCAAATTCGTATTGCATCAACAGGAGAAGGGGTATGGGCGGCGGAGAATGGAAATTGGACATCCCGAATCTACAGGCCGAGAGCGTAAGTTCTAATTATACAATCACGGTAGTTAGGTATCTCATTCGCCGTGACATGTAGACCGCCCCGCAATACACACAGGTGCTAGGCGCTACATACCTTGTCCCCTTTTCTTTCTACACACACATGGGGACGGTGTTACATGATGAAATAATTCAATCATGGTCCCGTGTACATATATCGCAATACTGCCCACCACACAAAACATAGCAAATTAAAAACAGCACAAGTGGAAAGAAACCGATAGCCTACTTTTTCCTCTGTCTTAGCCCTTGAGCGTTTATATTTCTAACAAGTAACTACTCTGTCATAAAACATGCTGTCATGAGTTCTATTGCTTTAAACGCTATACCCTTTTACTTTTTCTGCTACGTACTTAGTACGTAGAGAAGACGTATTTCACCCAAAATTTCGATATCGAGATTTCACCGGAAATACGTTTTGGGGCCCTGAAATGCAATATAGCACTTTTAAAGACCATATCTCTTTATCTCTCTCTCTCTGTGCGTATCTGTGTGTGTGCGCGCGTTAGTGTGAGTGAACAAGTGTTGGACAAAGGACAAACTCATAGTTAAGTTCCTGAGATGCGACACGAAAATATTCAAGACAATTCACCCCAACCAAAACTACACACTGACGTAAATAACACTGCCAGTGTGAAGTACCCCTTCATTCTGATTAAATTTTTACTTGCTATACTGCGTATAGTAAGTAGGGGAAGTATTGCATTCCACCCAAAAATTTGATACCGATATTTCACCAGAAATACATGTTTTAAGGCCCCCTGAATAAAAAAATCATTTCTAGAAAAAGGTTCGTGTGTGTCCCTGTGAACAGCATAATTCAGAAACGAAAAGTTGGATAAATACCGAACTTGGTATTTAAGTTTAGTATCTTTAAAAGATGCGACACCAAAATTTTCAGGAAAATCCACTCCAGACTACCCTTTACATAAACATTTACCGAAAATTTGGGTGTTCTCAAAAATGGCTAATGATTTTGATTAAAATATATGTTTAAGATATTTTTATAACAAATGAAATGTATATCATGAATTTTCTTGAATGTCTCCAAAAGTTCTATTTATTCTAAATGACTTTTGCATAACTGGAAAACCGTAAGAGATAGACAAAATTTCACTATTCAAACAAAAGTAGTTCTCTTTAAAACACACATGGGGTGAACCATTTCCGAGATATTTCTTGGTTTTTGTTTCAATCTTCTAATACTTTTTTCTCAATGGCAATTCGTTAATCGTTTTTTTATGTCCTGGACATGCAAAGAGAATGGAATGCTCCACATAGCAACCAACTCTTAAAATATTTGACTATCGCTTAAAGCCATATTCTCCATTACATACAAGAAAATTAGCAATAAAATAGTTTCTGCAAAGGTTTATCTCGAATAACATGAAGTAGGTGGAGAATAAGCGTTGGTAAAAATAGTTTGTACAATAAAAGTAACATCTTATTTTTTGTAACTGTGAAACAAGAAGATATTTTATATAATTGCATATTGTGGCGTGTTAGTACGTATTAGTAGCTATTGTCATGCCAGACACATTATTGCGTCGTATTGGCGACAGCACTGTTGGGGATAATTCAGTATTCTTTCGGCCGTGTGTTTGAATTTTGTTTGATATGTTCGCCCAGAGGTGGGGAGAGAGGGGGAATAGTTTAGCGTTACTTTTCTTTGTGTGTGTTGAGCGTCAGTCTGGTTTGAGAGTTGAGTATGTGAGTTTATGTTTGGAAGAGTGTAGATGTGTTTGTGTGTGGCATCTCCCCTCAATTCTTGATTCCTTTGTGTGTGATGTAGGGACACCATTTATTTTATAAAATAAACCATTGGTTAATGCAAATAATGTGAAATTTGTGTATTTTTGTTATAAAAAACCCACACCGTCAGCTGAATGTGAACATCAAGTCCTGGTCTTCACGCAGTATCTGTAGCTACGTTTCCCCATGTGGATGTTGGGGTGATTAAAATTTAATACTTTTGCTGGAACCCTCCCGGCCCTCACCCCAATATGTAACACTAAGTGTTAGCAAATTAAACCGCTTACGAGATGCTCTATTTCCTATTTTGATAGAAACGTTCCCGTATTTTAAGTTACACACTTCTGAAATGTTATGTCCGTACTTTTGTTTGTTACCAGGCCTTGCAAAGAGTACTCAAAATACCAAGTCGACCATTCATAAAGCGATCGTTTCTCTCAACAATTGACTATCATACTACTAGTCAGCATACTTCAATGTGGCTACAACAAAACTTGTTTAGAAACTATTTCGCAAATATTGATAATACGAAGTAGAAAAAGATTTTTACGAATAATCTCATAATACTCTTAATTTGAAGGTAAAAATGATATTGGTAGGCAAGTTCGTATTATTGTAAAACATCAGAATTTTTCATTTCTATGTGTCTTCATTTTCCGATCACATTGACAGCTTTTGAATCGATTGTTATCAGCAGTGAAATTTCATTTGCAAATTTGATTCCAACTGTTAGGTTTTATCCAATATTAAACCTTTTAGTAAATACAATTTACTTTCGTGGTCGTATTTTCAGGCTCTGGAGAAGGTAACTAATGAATATTTAGTCAGAAATCGTAATCAGTAGTACAGTATTAGAGGTTAGCAAGATGGTAAATATACCAAAGAAGTAGTATGATAGTATTTTTACTTTCTGTACTACGTACATCAACTAGGGCATTCCACCCAGGAAATTCGATATCGAGATTTCACCGAAAATACATGTTTTGAGGTACCCTGAATCAAAATAAAGCATTTTTGGAAATGTGTGTCTATGTCAGTCTATGAGCAACATAACTCAAAAACGAAAAGTCGGATAAATACCAAACTTGGTACTTGAGATTACTATCTTCCAAGGATGCGACACGAATATTTTCCAGAAGATTCTGCCACCCCAGACTACCCTTTACATGGAATATTTTTCGAAAATTTTGATTTTCTCAAAAATTGGCTCTACCTATTTGATTAAAATATCATGTTTAAGATATTTTATGGCAAATTACTTGTATATCTTGAATTTTCTGAGAATGTCCCCAAAATTCCTCTTCGATCTGAATGACTTTCGGATAACTGGTAAACCGTAAGTGATAAGACAACGTTTACTACACAAAAAATGTAGATCTCGTTAAAACACAGAATTTATGTCACTTTTTTTTAGTGGAGTGAACCATTTCCGAGACATTCCTTGTTATTTATTTGAATTTTCGAATACTTACACTTTTTGCTTTCTCCACAACTTATAACAAGTAGGGGAAGTATTGCATTCCACCCAAAAATTTTATACCGAGATTTAAGTTTAAATACATGTTTTGTGGCTCCCTGAATCCAAAAATAACATTTTTAGAAACAGGTCCGTAGTGTGTCAGGGAACAGGATAACTCAAACACGAAAGGTCTACCAATATCATTTTTACCTTCAAATTAAGAGTATTATGAGATTATTCGTAAAAATCTTTTTCTACTTCGTATTATCAAACTTAGTATTTAGGTTCAGTGTATTTCAAGATGCGACAAAGATTTTCAAGAAAACTTTATATTGTTCTCACCGCAATGAATTTTTATGTCTCACACTGAACCACTACCAAATCTAAACTGGACTGCTCGGTTACGCTTCCTTGTAGCGTCTCCCGCCTGAATTTGTACATTTACTCTATTTCAAGTCTCTGATTGGCTAAGCCTACTACAATAGTATACCTTTATTCAACTTTTAGCCTTTCTAGTTGTTGATTCGCTATTTATAAACTATTTTAAATATTGCATTATTATTGTTCCAAGAATTATTAGTAGCCTTTTTAAGCTTTCTAATTTATTATTGTCTCAAGGTTACCTCATTGTTAGCAACTTTCGGCTTTTACTTTTTAATTCTGTTTGCTACGAAAAGCAGCTTGCTTCCATTCTCACAGCTCCTACATTGTTAAACTACGTAATCCATTCACATAACCTTATTATACATGTGCATAATAATATAAATATAATACAATATTGGTCTTCATTAGGAAATACTGCTTTGCACTATTATCTAAATAGGTATTTCATTTTACGGCGATATTTAATGCTGCTTAATGGCTACATTCTAGTATTAAACTATTTAATAATATGACATTGTTATTTTGACTATTGGTATTAAAATTTTATTTATTTCTGCTAATATAAATTACTTAAGATTACGCACAGTTCGGTCCGGCTTACATAGGCATGTTTTGGTCAATGTCATTTCTTTCCTATTTGTTTTACGTCGTTTTAACTAAGCAGTCATTTGACGACGGATCTGTTAGGAGATACCCCTTGGACCAGTGTGGGGCGGACAGTTGGTCTTAGTACTAGGCAACTGTATATATGCTTCTACACGTGACTGGCAGATGACATTACGGTACCTCCAGTCAACTGTTTTCATTATTTGCGGATAGATCCCTATTACCATATATTTTTATTTTTACTATTGTTTAAGACTTAAGGTGAAACCTTGGTTCGTGGTATTAAGCATCCAATCCGGTATTTACCTTGACAACCGAGGGAAACCACTGGAAGAAAAAGTCAGATGTTGGCCCACGGGGTTTGTACCCGCGACCTCCCGAATGCGGACCACAGACGTTACCTAAGCCATCCTGCTCGGTAATGGAATAGTTGAAGGGTCCAGGAAAAAAACCAGGTAAGTCACTTTTTTTATAAACGAGTTTGATATGCCTTTGGATACTCCATGGAAAAAGCCATGTGTATGAAACAGCGAAAGAAACTGGTTAGTCATGGATTTGTTTGTCGTTTAAGTTTTGGCGTACAGGAAAAGAAGCAGGCAAGTCAACTGTTCCAACTAAAGAACCAGGTAAGTCATCTGCCCGCCAACAGACAGCAGTACATCCTATTCCTTCAGTTACTTGTGTTAATTTGTTGGATTTTGCTAAAAATACCGATACCGATTATAAGTACCAACGAAGTGTACTACAAGCGTCAGCATTCATTCAGCACCCACATTCTCTCTACAGGCCAGTCAGATTTTTATGTGTATCACGAGGGAAAGAAAGGTCCCAACGAGGTAGCCTCGTTTCTCTTTTACTTCATTATGAATTATCTTGATGAAGAGGTTGAAGAGCTTCAAGTGATTTGTGACTCTGCTGGAGGGCAAAACAAAAAGTTCTCTTTTTCGCTTCATGTATTACGTGGTTCAAAATATCATCCATGGCTTTACAAACATCAGGATCACATTTCCAAAACGAGGTCATTCATACATAGAATGTGATAAGAACGTTGGGCTTTGGAATTTGAAACAAAGGATGGAAACCCCAGAGGAGTTCAAAAGAATGATTGCAAATTCAAGAACCAAACCATCGCCTTTCATTGTTATGAATGTCAGGAAATGGTGTATGATTGGAAATAATTTTAGATCAAAACTATGTAACGAAATGTCCGTTTAAGACTCATCCCGTGAAGAAAATTGGGTCCTCATCTGTCCACCCACGTCTACTGAACTGGAGAGCTACATATAATGGAGCAATGGTATCCAGTATCATAAGAAAGTCTGACAAAGGTGCTTCAACAAAGAGTTCATGAGAATTTGAGCTACCTTCTTTGGCCTATTCAGGTAATTTTAGTAGAAATATTATTCTATCCTTAAAATTTTCTCATAAAATTGATTATATGCAATATATGTAACAAATATTTTTATTGTATGCAGTTCTTTGACATATTTCCAAAGCTAAGTACCAAGATATGAGTCTCGTGAAATTCTTTGGTCAACCAGCATTTTTCCAAGGATTGGCACATAACTGATACCTGTGAGGTAACAGAGTTTCCACGGTTGTAATAATAATAATAATAATAATAATAATAATAATAATAATAATAATAATGAAAAGTATTTACATTATCGTAATACTATCTTAATCACAAACAAAATCTCGGCTAGCTGACATGCCTGGTTCTCTTTCTGTTTCAGGTGACTTGCATGGTTTGTTTCCTGAAAAAAGTGCTGTTGGAGTGAACGTTTTTGTTTTGTGTGATATTATTGATATAAAAGACATTAAGCACCACTTTATTTAGTTTACTACATCTTAAATTTCAGTATTTCACTTTGTTTGAAAGAAGTATTTTGTATAGGAATCACCCATTGCGTTTTATAACTAAAAATTCATTTTCTGGGTTTCTCGGAAAAATTGACTTACCTGTTTTTTTTCCTGGATCCTCCAGTTATGCATTGTATTTATTGCAAATTCTACACAATCCCTATCTTGAATTTATAAAATCCTCATTATTATTTCCAGTTTGGAACGGAAGTTTTGCTAAAATTCGTTTACTTTTTGCCAATCAGCATGCGAACGACAGAGGTTTTATAGGAGCACCCCTAGCGGAATGAGACGTAAATGACGAGAACTTCAAGAAACAGCTTGGTAAAGATATGTATTTGTGTAATATTTAGGTGTGAAAAATTAATCGCTCTTCACCTCGTTAAATAATGAGTAATGTTGATATTATAAGCTCAAAAAATCCCTTGGAACCCGAAAGATTTAAGGTTTCCAATATAAAAGAAAACAATTGTATGACAGCAATTATATCCTTCAAGTTAAAGAGAAGCTATCTGAGTAAACCTTGGGATTTTCATGTTCAAATTAGAGCAAGAACATTTCTTTTAAATTTATTTCCCAGTTGATTGTTTTCATAGCATGTACAATTTCGGACTAACACCGAGCAGCTTAAATGCGATTGAATATGCCTTCCGTTCGCATCAGATTTAGAACACACTATTTAGTGTTGCGTCCTTCAAAGATCCACGAAGATGAGGATTTTATCCTTCTCCCAAAGTAACTAAAATCACTTTTCTCCGTCAACCACGTCTACTTCCTGCTAGATTGCAGCGTCTTCCCATTTTGAGTTTATTTTTTAAAACAGTATACAAAAAGAAACAAATCTAACGGTGTAACTAGTGGAAATATGCCACATGAATCATCTGCCCCCAGGTAGTTTTACTTTCTCTACCTAGTACATAGTAGGTGAAGACGGTATTGCATTACCCAAAAATTCTATACCGAGATTTCATTCGATACATGTTTGTAACCCAAAAACGAAAAGTCGGAACTTGATATTTAAGCTCAGTATCTTCCAAGCATGGGACACAAAGATTTTTAAGAAAATACCCCATTCCCAATTACCCTTTACATGGAACACCTTTCGAAAGTTTTGATTTTCTAAAAAGTACCTCTAAAGATTTTGATTAAATATAATAAAGATACTCATATTTATTATATGAACTTGAACTTTCTGGAAATAGCTTGTGAAGCACTCTTCATTCGGAAGGAATTTTATATAATCTTGTATAATCGGTAAATGTTAAGCAGCAGACGAAAATGTGCTACACAAAAACGTAGATCTCTTTAAAACACACAATTTATTTCAAATAAGTTTTTGTGACAAAAATAAATTCTGATATATCCATCACTACGAATTATTCAATACTTGGTCATTCTCTTAAGGCCTGTCAACATACAGTTGTTTCCCGCGATTGCATGTAAGCAGCGTGTAATTTTAAGGCCAGCATATAGCATCCAGTTCTTAAACATTTGACTATCGCTGTTCTCTTTGTATCTATAACGAAATGTGTAATGTAGCTATTTCTGCAAACGTTTATTTGGATTAAAATGTATTGGATAGAAAAATAAGCTTTAGTAAGAATAGTTTACCAACTAATAAACAATAGAGGGTAGAGAGAGTCATGTATCTCAAGGCTTTTAATTTATGCCACTTGTTAAAAGAAATATGTGCCTTCGCTGCGTCTTTGTCGCACGTTTTAGAACTCATTTGTGTGTTTAGATAAACTAAGCCTCCATACCCAGTAAAAAAATCTAAGGACACAGGCTACTGTGGATTGAAATCTTAAACACACTAAACCCTTCTCCTAGAATTAAACGAATTTTCTAGCCGGTTTTACAAACTTAATAGACGATGTCCTTTGCTACTCACTTCGAAAACTCTTTATCACTCGAATGTCAAGAGGTGCAGAATGCAAAAGGACTTATCTAAACTAAAGGTTTGAGGCAGTATGGAAGTAGGAAAGGATAGGTCATCTATTACAGATTACGATGTAAATTTACAATCAGAGCTAGATGAAACAACGTTAGGTGTAGAAGAACAGGTAGGCATAGAAAGAGATAGCAATAATATGCAAGGTCAATCACCTTTACATATGTTAATGTAGGGAACAACAATAGAAAGAAACACCATCCCAAAGACATCTACCCAACAAGATCAAGAAAGTTTACCTCAATAAAATATGTGCATTCTAAAAACAATAAATCAAATGAGAGTTAAAAGAAACTAATAATAAGATAACTGAAACTAGTACAGAGCTTAGAGTAGAGTTAAGTAATAAGATAAATTAATAATAAGTTAACTAAAATTAATAATAAGTTGACTGAAACTAATACAGAGCTATCTAGTATAAAAAAGACCTAGCTAAGTAAATAGAAAGTTGTATGAAAGAAAGCAAAGCTGAAAGCAAGAGATTAGAAATCAAAATAGAACAATCTTCTAAAACACTTCAAAAATATATAGATTTCAAAGTAAATAAAGGTTGCAATCAGCTTGAACAGAAATTGTCAAATCATATTGATAAAAATATAACTGAAATGGAGCTGAAACTTACTAATACTAAACAGGGTATTTGTAATAAGTTAGATAAACAGGGTGAAGAATTAAAAACAATGGTAGAAAATACAAATGCAGATCTTGTACAAGTACAAATAGATTTAACAGGAGAAATAAATAAAATGCATGAAATGGTAAAATAAATGCAGATACAATAAAAGAAGCAAATAAAGGGCAAGGACAAGTAATGTCAATGATAGAAGAAATTAAAGATAAACTACAGGAAACTAGCAAAGAAATTGATAAACTTAGAAATAGTTTTGAAAATTTAAGTATCAGTGCACCAAGGTTAAATACAAATGTAACTAGTTCTGTAAACGCTAATCATTACAATAATACAAGTGCAGAAAGAAGTGTATTACCTTTGTTAACTAATAATAACACAAGAGACGCTACTGCTTTTTCCATAGCATCAGCCTCTCAAACACAAAACAGCAATAATGACACACATGTGCATGTATCAAATCAGCTGTCAAACTATTACTCTGTGCTTAATGAATTACCTTTACCTTATTTCAATGCTTCAAGTCCAGTAGAATTTATACAAGAGCTAGTAGAATATTTTAAATTTAAGAATGTGTCTGAAGCATTAAAAATGATGCTTGTTAGAAAATGCTCGGATAAAAAAACCTTAGAATGGTTACATATGCTAGCAGACAGTGAAATGAATTTTGAAACATTTAGAGCTTTAATTATGAATAAGTTTTTGAAAACAATTGTACAACATAAGATTATGACAAATCTAAAAAGTCTGTGGCATAAGAAGAAAAATTAAAAGAAAATAAAGTATCTGGAAGATAAAAGGGGAAAGCAATGTAATTTAAAAAATATGTATAAGAATATCTTACTATATGTAGCCAATTGTCAATATAACAAAAGAGAGTTTAAGATAAAAAATATAATAGAAGAAAATCCATTGTTAGTAAAAAAAATAAATCTGAATAGCAACTGCAATTATATTGTATAAGATATAAATTGTTAGAAATTGTAAGAAAATAATAAAAATGCTTAAGAAATAAGTTGTAAAGAAAGGGTAACAAGTATTAATATTTCTAATTAAAACTTAAATGTATAGCAAATAAAATGCTTAATTGTGGCTGTGTTAGTGAATAAACAAACTTCACTCAGGTCACTGAACACCAGATCATTGACCTCACACCAGATCATTGACCTCACACCAGGTCAGTGACCTTAAAAAAGTGTAGAACAGTGGAAGAATAAAATATCTAGTATTCTGCTATACACGAGTGTAGTGAAAAACCAGTGAGTGTTAAAAATAAGTGGCAGTGAAAAATAGGAAGTGTAATAATAAAAAGGTTATGTTTCTTTCTTGCTTTCTTTCAGGAGACTTTCAGAAAATATTTAAAAATTAAAAAAAAAACAAAAGGAACAATTTTTAAATATTTCTAAAAGGGGCCAATTTGAGGCAGTATTTTTAACACTTAAATAATTTCAGTCTAATTATATCATATGTAAATTCCATAACAGGCCGCCTTAAAGCAATATGTGTATGTAACAATATATAAAAAGTGTATATTACAGTCATTATAAATGTTTATATTATATGTACATGTTCAATAATGTTATGTGAATGCATTACGTAATTTAATAATGTAGGAGCTGTGAGAATACTAGGTTAAAAGTTGCTAACAATGAGGTAACCTTGAGGCAATAATGAATTTGAAAGTTTAACAATACTACTTGTGATTCTTGGAAGCAATAATGTAATTTTTTGTGACAGTTTATAAAATAGCCAATCAACAACCAGAAAAAGCTTTAGTTAAATGAAGGTATTCCATCGGAATAGGATTAGCCAAATCAGAAACTTGAAATATAGCAAAATTGACAAATTTAGAGTCAGTTGCTTGTAGACAGTGCTCATAACTGAACGCGTTGCTAGCAGACAGTATTACTAAACAGACGCGAGATTCGTCCTTGAGAAATTTAATACGTATTTTGTGTGAGAAAATAGTTTACGTGTTTAAAAACTGCAAGTAATTAATAAAAGTATCTCACAGCTCTCTATATCAGTGAAGTGTTATTTAAATCGTGTCAAGAATTAATAAAAAAAAGGAGTGAATTAAAAAATTATAATATGTGTAAGCCTACATTCTTCAGCCTCATCACACCCTGTTAAGAAATTCATGTCTCTAAAATTAATACTGACGCAGCAGAGGCAAACAAATATATATATATATATATAATATTTAAAGAAACAGTAAAAAATAACAAAGTTAACATTTTTTAAACATTTTTTGGGGGAAAAGGCCACCGGAAAGTACATTTGGGGCGAAGGCTACCGGAAACTTTTTACCATACGTGCGGTTGTAACTACTTCAAGTTCGGCTCCCCAATATAAGAACTACAATACAACTCATGCTTCAAATTGGCTCTCCATACGTGAAACAAAACAACTTCTAGAAATTGGCTCCCAAAGCGTGGGGCAAATAACAATAAATACAACAAACTAACTTCTTAGGTTACAGTCTATAAAGAGAAATGTCTATACTCAAAATGGGCGTTGTAGCCTCACGCCTCAAAGAAGAAAAATTACTTTATCAACTCAGGCATGAATAATGCCTTGCACATATTTTGAAATATATACCATACATAATTGATTGTACCACTTAATTAATGAAGCTGAAACATCTAAATCAAGCTTAAAGGCATCTTGAAAGGCTGTAACATAATGAAAGTTTCGAAGTGGAAACAAGAGTACAAAACTAAGTTAGATCGTTTTTAAAACATACGGAGATTCTATTCTGGCTATCAAATAGCAGATTGGTATAAAACTTACATGATCAGTGTTACAAAGTGATAACGCGAGATTATATCCTAAGTAACGTGTAGCTTTAGATTGTTTCCCTTTTATTTATTTATACAGTACACTACACATTAATTGCATTATCATAATTAGCATTTGCGTAAAACATTTGGGTAATAAAGTGTTAAAATCGCAATAATTTTGGAGCTCTAACAGATATTTCTCCGACTTTTCGGTTTTTGAGTTATGCTGTTCAGACACACAAACAGACACACATATATACACACACGCACACACACGGACCTTTTTGTAAAAATGCTTTTATTTAATTCAGGAAGTTTCAAAACATGTATTTTCGGTGAAATCTCGATATCTTAATTTTTCAATGGAATGCAATACTTCCCCTACTTACCCTACATAGTAGAGAAAGTAAAACGCGATAATCAAATGTTTAAGAACTGGGCGCCATATGCTAGCCTTAAAATTTCATACTGTTTCCATGCAATCTATGAAACCACTAAATGTTGACAGGACTTCAAGAGAATAGCCAAGTAATGAACAAATTCGAATCATTATTAATTGATCTCAGAAATGGCTTATGCCACAATAAAAAGCTTCTTTTATATAAATTGTATGTTTTATGTAGTGCATTTTCGTTTTCCAGTAATACAAGAACGTTACCAGTTATACAAGATTATACAAAATTCCTACCGAATGAAGAGGACTTCACCGGCTATTTCCAGAAAACTCAAGATATACATTTTATTTTTCGTGTAAACATATTTAATATACAGCATTTTAATCAAAATCGTTAAGAGCTATTTTTTGGAAAATTTAGAAATTTCGAAAAGTGTTTCATGTAAACGGTATTTTGGCATGGGGGATTTTCATTAAAATCTACATGTCGCATCTTGGCAAAGTATTGAACCTAAATACCAGTTTAATATTTATCCCCGACTTTTCGTTTTTCAGGTATGCTGTTCACACACACACGCACGCACGCACGCACACACACACGGAGTTTATATAAAAATGATTTTTTTAAATTCAAGGGGCTTCAAAACGTGTATTTCCGGTTAAATCTCCATACCGAATGTTTGGGTGAATGCAATACCATCTCCATCTACTATGTACGTGGTAAAGAAAGTGAATAATACACAAAGCGGTAACAAAGTAAAATAGTATTTTTGGTGCTTATTTAGATTAAACACTCGCTCATATAATAAAGAAGCAGATAAAATTAAAACAGTAAAACGAAAGAAGAAAATGAACCATAAACTTAGATTTAGGAGTCTTCCCTCTCACAAAAAGATTCGAATTATTAAGGTACACTTGTTTAAAATACGTAACATTACTTTTAATTTATTACTATCTCAATCTATTTAGTGGTTCTGAGGAGTCAAAATATTAGAAATCTGATGTGTTACACTCACATGACTTTCTGTACTCTTGTACAAACTATTTTTACAAAATCTTATTCTCCATCCATTTCATATTCATCGAGATAAACATTTGCAGAAACGATCTTTTGACCTGCAAAGAGAATTATATTTTACACATAGCGACCAGTTCTAAATATTTGACTATCGCTTAAGGCGTACTACGTTCCCCTTGTTTTGTATTTGCAAGGGCAATATAGAAATACAGTAGCCTTTAAGCATAAACATATCTCTTAATAACTGGTTGCTATGTGTAGCACCATTCTCTTTGCCACAGATTAATACTCTTTGCATATCCAAGACAAAAAATGAATAACGAATTCCCATTTGAGAAAAAGTATAAGTATTGGAAAACTTAAGGAAATAACAAGCAATATCTCGAAGATGGTTCACTCAACAAAAAAAATGTATATGTCATAAATTGAGCATTTTAACGACGCGATCTACATTTTTTGTGTAGCAAAATTTTGTCTTTCGTTTATGGTTTACCAGTTATGCAAAAGTCGTTCACAATGAAGAATACTTTTGTAGACATTCCCAGAAAATTCGAGATATACAATTCATTTGTCATTAAAATGTCTTAAACTTATGGTATTTTATTCAAAATCTTTAGAGCCATTTTTGAGAAAATTAACATTTTCGAAAAATGTTCCATGTAAAGGGTAATTTGGGGTGGGGAGCTTTTCTTTAAAACCTTCTTGTCGCATCTTTGGAAGATACTGAACCTAAATACTAAGTTTGGTATTTATCCGACTGTTCGTTTCTCAGTTACGCTGTTCACAAACACACACATGCACACGGACATGTTTCCAAATATACTTTTTTTGGATTAAGGAGGCCCCAAAACATGTATTACCGCTGAAATTTCGGTATCGAATTTTTTAATGGAATGCAATAGTTCCCCTACTTACTATATATAGTAGAGAACGTAAAAACGATCCAGAATTCATTTTATTGCAGAAGCTCCAAAATACTTAAAATTTATAGTATCCTTTTCTAGAAGACATTTTCTGTCAGACAATTGATGATAACCGTACAAACATGTGTTTGAAACTTAGAATAACATATTTGTTGCCTTTTCATAAAAGTTGAAATAATGTTTAAATTTATTGAGAGACAGTACAAAGCTTTCAGCAGGAACATTGCGACATTTCTCATTTTATATTACGCCATTTTCCTGATTCAGAGACGTAAAATATAACGACTGTTTTCTGTGTTCCTTGTTAGCCTAAATTGAAAACAGGGTATTTCTACACCGTCCTAAGCCTAAATAGATTGAACCAATGAATGGGCAGATCCGCACTGACAACGAAACACAATAGAAACTCTTGTCCTAAAAACGAACTGTCCATTTGTGAGAGTTCGATGTTCTGCACTTGAAAACCATTTTTAACCCCTTCCCTCCTGCGATTAAAATTCGCATGTCGTTGCAGATCGGCAGGAAACCGCCTGGGTACAATATTGCCAACCCCTCGACATAAAACAGTATATGTAGGGCGATAGGAACATTCGAACCTAAATACGGTATCGCACCCCGTACCAAATGAGATTATGTTTTGTGTGTGTGTATGTGCGTGCGTGTACTCGCGCATGTGGATGTATCTAGATTGCGTTCAACACGAAAAAATTTATCTTTTCATCCCCTATAGCTAAATGCATTGATTTTGTATTTCCTCTAAAGCTGATGAAAGTGTACAAGCAAAGATAACCACACGTAATTTTCTCTTCTTTCTTTTCTGGTTTTTATTCTTAAGTTTTCCGAGATTTCTTATACGTAATTGGAAATTAAGGGAATAACGATTACAGTTGATTATTTTGACTGATTCGAGATTATATTAGTAACATAGTCAAATACTCTTATTTAGTTTATTTATTATTGTAGCTTTCTCAGAAAACAGAGTAAATGTAGAGTGTAAAAAATCCCTTATGCATTACATTCACATGACATTCTCTACCCACTCTTTAACAAACTATTATTTAAATTATTTTCTTTTATATACTTCATGTTAATCGAAATAAACATGTGCATAAATGGTTTTATTATTTTCTTGTAAAGACAAGGGAATCAGGGGAGCGCTGTAACCTTTAGTGACGAAAGCTTTTTAGGGTGGGCCGCTTTGAAATTCCGTTCTTTTTTAATGATCACGATAAAAAAATGAATAGCTATTTTCCACTTGAGAAAAGTATAAGTACTTTAAAATTCAAACGTATAACAAAGAATATCTCGGAAATGGTAAACGTCATAAAAATTTTATTTGGCGTAAATTACGTGCTTTAACGAAAATTCCTTTTTTTATGCAGTCAGGCTTTGTCTGTCTCTCACGGTTTACCAAATATGCAAAAGTAACTTAGAATGAAGATGACTTTACAGCTATTCCCAGAAAATTCAAGATATACATTTTGTCATTAAAATATTGTGACCGCGCGCGCGAGGCTATCTGCGGGCCGCGAGTATGTGCCTCTCAGCCCGACACCTGGGTGGGGCCTTCGATCGGTCGTCCGGAAAAATAACCAGTGCGGAACAATAGCCATTGTGTGCCGCTTACCTTCCACTTTGTATGCGAGGCCTATATAAGGGGCTACTCTTGCCAGGACAGGCAGTTCTATAAGTTATGAAGTTAAGAATTCAAGAATTAAAAAGTGGACAGTGATAGTGGACAGTGACTGATTTGATTCGACGGATCAGTTGTGTTGTGTTCTGAGTGTGTACTAAAAATAACTCAAGTGTCACATTTGTTACATTTCACAGAATGCCCAAGTGATAAATAAAGAATGCTTCACAGTAACTGGTGTTCTCTTTTGTTAGAAAATCTTAAAGATATGGTATTTTAATAAAAATGGCATTTTTATTATACCTTATAAAAATAAAACTTAATTAATAAGAATAATGTAAATAAATGTTCCTCGATAAGATCTTAGGAAAATCATTTTTGCGAAAATCAAAATAACGAAAAAGGTTCCATGTAAAGGGTTGTTTGGGTTGTATCATTTTCTTGAAAATCTTCGCGACATCTTTGGAAGATACGGAACTTAAAAACACCAAATTTGGTATTTATCGGAATCTTCGTTTTTAAGTTTGCTGCTCAAAGACACGCACACATACACATCGACCTTTTTTGCTAAAAATGCTTCCTTCTACTATTCAGAGGACATACAAACAAGTGTTGAAACCTTGTTATTGAAGTTTTGTGTGAAATATAATACTTACTGCTAAACATGTATTGGAGAAAGTAATAAACTATAAATGTAGTACTCTAATTCCAAAATATAATGCTATGAAATGCCTTCCTAGTCCTTCAACCAGAAATTTTGATTTAAAAGTGGCATTTGTCCAACTTAAATGCACCTTATCTAATCTTGTTAGTTACCTTAATAGACAGATCCTACAGAGTTAAGATCAGTCTGCACGTAGCCATGAGAGAACCATCCACATGTTTATGGTCATAAAAATGTTCATCATTCTTAAAGTTATACAACTGTACTTACAGGGTGGACCATTTAAGTTGAGACTATACAATATCTCTAAAACTAAATGTTGTAGAAAGAAACGTCTTGGATAAAAATTGCTTGGTATTATTTTAGGGTCAATTTACCATCATAACGTTCTCCAAACAAAACACGACTAATGGTATTTACTTTTCCCCATAATATCAAGCAACTTTTATTCAAGACACTTCTTTCTACAATTCTTAGTTTTGGATATATTGCACACTCTCAACATAAATGGTCCAGCCTGTATACATAATTGTAGGCAAAATTCTTATATTTTAAGTGTTTTTAAATATCTGCACTGTGAATTCCATACCACATCCCAGAAAAAATCATAACTCCTTACACTTTCGAGTAGATAAATAAACTTTAGTTCATCTTTCAGGGGAAGTTTTTCTTTTCAAATTGGTACTACTATTAATCATGTCAACTTCTGTGTGCTAAAATTATGTGGTTGGCTGTTTAAAAAATATGTGCAAAATTTTCCCCCTATATTTGCTTTGAATAGCTTTTTACTGCGAATAACTTTTCTGTTACAAATGACCCGTTTGCTCGGAAGCTGTTGTAAATAACAAAATTAGATTTTAGGATTATAAACCCAACCGCAAAGTCTGTGAGGATCTACTTAAGAGTTAATAATATGATTGTTGTTGTTTTAAAATAATTGCTCATAAAATATCACATGCTGTGTAGACGGCCTAAAAGTTCACATGAAAGTTAAATTAATTTCTAATACCCAGCACGCACATTGAGGGGACATATACTTACTTCGCTGTAATGTGGAGGTTAAGCGGAAGGTATGGGCCTTTCAGTATACAAAATCTATAACACAAATCTACTCACATATTCCTAGATTTATTTCCCAACCGATTGCGGTTCCTACACGATTAAAAGTGTAAGATGCGAGGAGATGTCCGCCGATCCAAAGTCCGGCTTGCACACGCGGTCCGTTCCTCACGGAATCCTAACTGAGATAGACGCTAGATCCCCCACTACGAGCCAAGAGTGACGTAAACAACAATGTGTCTGGTAATGACAATGTAGAACGATAATGTAATACCCCAAATTATTAATACGCCACAATATTTTAATCAAAAGGTGACATAGTTAAGAAAATTATCCCATGTTCCTAAATAAACTTTTTGTATAATAGTAGATTAGATAAATTAGAAGATATTCATCTATATCCTGCAAACATTTGAGTCTGATACTATGAATAGTTTATGTAATGGGTCATAATTTTAGCAGATTTAACATTAACGGGCTTTTAATCTCCCCTTAAAACAAAAAAGAGTTTGTTTCTTCTAAGCTTTAAACCAGACTTAGTTGCTGTAATAGTTTAAACCATATGCTTAGAATGAATGGAACGGAGAACGCCTCAGGAAATTGATTGTATACGGGCTATCGTTTATCTTCTCTACCATTACTTGGCTGAAGGAGAAAAAGGACAAACATCCTTATGAATATTGATGCTGCCCTTTTAGCGTTAGGGATATATCACGTCCTTTTAAAAAACTTATGGATGCATATTGCATGCGCGTTGTATAAACTCCCGGGGAGAAATCCCCTGCGAGTGCTTTTTGAAAATTTCACCCTCCCTCCCTCTCCGAGTGAACGTAATGCAGAGACAAGCATTTACTGACGGCTGCTGCCTAGCCCACCTGATTGTACGGCGGGCCAGATATGGCAAGAACAGAATCTAATGCTTCCTTCTGAAAGGGTTTTCCTGGATATTATTCGTCGTCGAGTCTTCTGGGAATACGCTACTAGGAAATCCATCCCCTTGTCTCGACGCGCGGTGTCCGAAGCAAATATTTTTGTTTCCTCCAGGTGGCCTTGTGGTTGCATTGTGGAATGTGGCACGACGGTTCAATAACTGTCACATTCTGTTTGTAAATACTTGTGTTAACACCAAATGTTCTTAAAACGTAACTATAAACAGCTGCTTATAATTAAAGATCATCTAATTAAAATTAGCTATAAATGTGACACGAAAAATCTGATGTGTTACACTCACATGACTTTCTCTACTCTTGTACGAACTATTTTTACAAACGCTTATTCTCTATATGCTTATGTTAATCTTATTGCTAATTTTCTTGTAGGTGCAAGGGGAATATGGTAGTATTTAAGCGATAGTCAAATATTTTAAGAGCTGGTTGCTATGTGGCGCATTCCATTCTCTTTGTATGTCCAGGACATAAAAAAAATGAATAACGAATTCCAATTTGGGAAAAAGTATTAGAAAATTTAAGGGAATAACAAGCAATATCTCGAAAATGGTTCACTCTACAAAAAAATGCATAGGACATAAATTGTGTATTTTAACGCGATCTGCATTTTTTGTGTAGTAAACTTTTGTCTATTTCTTATGGTTTACCAGTTATGCAAAAGTCTTTCAACAATGAAAAATACTTTTGGAGACATTCCCAGAAAATTCGAAATATACATTTCATTTGTCATGAAAATATCTTAAACATATGATATTTTAATCAAAATCGTTACAGCCATTTTTGAGAAAATTAAGATTTTCGAAAAATGTTCCGTGTAAAGGGTAATCTGGGGTGGGAAATTTTCTTGAAAACCTTCGTGTCGCATCTCTGGAAGATACTGAACCTAAATATCAAGTTTGGTGTTTATCCGACTGTTCATTTCTGAGTTATGCTGTTCACAGATACACACACGCAGACACACACACACACGGACATGTTTCCAAAAAACCTTTTTTTGGATTCAGGTGGTCTCAAAACATATATTGCCGGTGAAATCTCAGTATCGAATTTTTGGGTGGAATACAATACTTCCCCTCCTTACTATACGTAGTAGAGAAAGTAAAAAGCTTGCAGTTATATTATCACAAGTATTGCAATGAGCGATTTTTAATTATCCATGGAAGTTTAAATCCTCCAGTTGGATTTTTTTTTATCTAATTCCATTTATACCCGTCTTTAACTGCATTGTCTTATCGGTGGCCTTTCCTTTAGAACCTATTGCCTACTGGAAATGCTGTTAACTCGTGTAACTTGCCGTTGGATTTCTTGCTTTTTGGTTTTTAAACATTAGATCATGCACATATTCACACTCTCATTCATACTTCCAGACTCTGGGGAGCATAAGGAATGATCTTGGCTAGAGAAAAATTCCCACCCCTCCAGCCGGGAATCGAACCCGGGAACCCTAGCACAACGGGCTGGTGCTCTACCTACTGAGTTACAGGGCCAGCCCAGTTGGGTTTATTAAGAACATTTAGCTCATAAAACAAACATGATATAAATGATACCTAGTATCTAACATAAAACACATTTATGTTGTTTAAATTTCGAGACGAGAAAGAAACGAAAGAAAGCCATATGATAAAGAATTCACGCCAACAACAGAAAATGAGAATTTCTAACCTGAAAGAAATAAAACAATAATAAAACACGAGACAGAAGTTTTATAAGAACAATATTTAAGTTTGCGCTAACCTCATACAACGCCCTACTGAGAGTAACTCAACACACATTCTCCAAGGGAGCTTGGTACTTTCCTCAGAAGCAACTTTTCAATGAATGTGTGTCTGATTAGTTCATATCGAACGTCTTCTCAAGCGTAAATGGTACATATTCGGTAACGTGCATGGACCAAATATCAGCCACTATAACTGTCGCTAAGTTTAACGCAAATGTGTATACAGTAGCTAATACGCTCTACAATCTATGCTAATATTAACAAATACGAGGCGTATTTTTAAAGTAGGTACCGTTTTAATATTTTGTCGCTACAGCACTGCAGTCGCGATTTTGAATATGCGCAATCACTTCCTCCATTCATTAGGAAGTCTGATGCAGCTGATCGTCACTGTGTTTTTCTGTTGTTAGAGCGTTTCAAAATGTTAAAAACAATCGAACGACCAGCCGGCTGAAGTTAGATCAGCGATTCGTTTTTTTTTTGAATGCGAGAAATGTTACGACTGCAAACATTCATCGCAAATTGTGTGATGTTTGTGGGGAAACGATAATGCGTGATAATGCCCGGCCACACACAGCCAAACAAACTCAAGATCTGTACGCATCATTGGTAAGGAATAATTGGACCACCTTCCCTGTAGTCCGCATTTGGCACCAAGCGATCTTAATGTGTTTCTTCACTAAGAAATTTCTTGGTGGAAAACATTTCAACGACGATGTCGTGAAACTAGGAGTGCAGACTTGGCTTTCATCACAGGCAGCATCATTCTTCGATGAAGGCATACAAAAACTGGTTTCCCGTTACGTCAAGTGTCTGAATAACGGCGGTGACTATGTGGAGAAGTAGTGTAAGGTGTGAGGTAATGAATGATGATAAATTTCATTCATTCATTATCTGTTTACCCTCCTCTTATGTAGGACTTACACCCCCAGGACTTACAAGCGGGTGCCTGGGGTCAGAGGCCCATCGAGGAGCAGACACTCATGGATCAGACAGAGCATCCAGGATGGGTGATCAGCCCGATGCCTGGTATGGGATGAAGGAAGTAGATGAAACGAAATGTTAGTGAAATGGATGAAAGGAAAGGTGATGATGGAACAGTTGGTGGAATGAATGGCGGGGGAAACCGGAGAAAACCCGCCCAGACGCCGCTTCGTCCACCACAAATCCCACATGCACGTCCCTGGGATTGAACCCGGGCCGCCTCGGTGGGAGGTGAGCGGTCTAACCACTCGGCCGCGGCGCCGCCTGAATGATGATAAAGTATTTGGAAAATAATGTTCTGTTATTTTAATAAAAAATTATCGTTACTTACTTTAAAACACGCCTCGTGTATTCAGGGAAATCCAACGTGAAAATATAATTTTCTAAAATATTAACTTAGTGTAAATATTTCAACATTTGTTCCTTAAAACCGATTATAACTCAATTTTTTTGTTTTGTTCTAGTTAAACGGTAATGCAATCCGATTATAAGGCTTATGAATTGCCGTAGTATAAGAACTTTGGGTATATCCATGTTATTCACAATACATTTTTGTCTAGGGATGATTTAAAGTTAAGAAAAAGTGCTTACTTCCATAAAATACGCAAAAAGAGCATTCAGCTGTTACGAAGAGAAGAAAAGAAAAGAAATGAAAGAGGAAGAAAGAAACAAACAAACAAGAAATGAACTTCAAACTTTTACGCTTGTACATATGTCAAATAACGTACTTGGAAAGGTATAAACATGTAGCATGTAATAATTAAAAAAGTGATAATGTTGCGAAAAACGGCACAGATTATGTATTTTAATTAGCTCTGCGTTTATTCCTCCACTAAATATTTGTCTATCTCTAATGATTTCCCATTTATACAAAATTATATAAAATTCAATCACTATGAAGGGGACTTCACAGACTTAGCGCTGAACATTCAACAAGTACAGTTACTTCGCAACATGAATACTTAAAATATACAGGTTGGGCCAAAAGTCACTACCCATTACTACTTCTACTCTATGGTGGTTTTAATATACATTGCGAGTTATTTATAGTACAGTTTTTCAAATTGTCTTCCCTCTGCATTAACACATCTCTGAAGATGATCTGGGACACTTAAGCATACTTCTTCACACAGTTGTGGATTCGAATCAATAACCTGAAAAGCATTATCAATGGCGGTTTTTAAGTCCTCGATTGTGGTTGGTTTTGAAGCATAGGCCATATCTTTAATCAATACCCAAAATGAAAAATCTAATAGGAGTGAGGTCTGGTGATCTCGGAGGCATTTCTACTGTCGCTCGTCTTCCAATAACTCTTCCACCACACATCTCATGAAGGTAGTTTTACATAGCTACAGCGTAATGTGCTGGAGCACCAGCATGCTGAAAGTAAATTGAGTTGAAATTATTCTAGTTCATTTATAACCCCGAAACGGTATAGGTCGTCAACATTTTCAAGTACTGTTCACCCATTACTGCACCATCCAAATACCAGGACCCAGGACTACATGACATGATATAGCACCCTACACAGTGACACCAGGTTGGTCAAGTTGTTTTTCAAAAGTAATGTGATAATTTTCTGTATATCAGTACGTGTAATTATGTCTGTTAACGTGACCAGACGTTGCTTCGACACTGCAAATGATTTTACGATAGAAATCACAAGTTACCCGTGCTGAAGCTCATTCAGAATTTATTCACAAAATTGAAGCCTACGATTAGGATCGTCTTCTAGAGACGCGCTATGTAGTGCTTACATTTAGCTTGATGTAAAATTATGCGGACAGATGTTCGGGAAACATTCTGTTCCACAGCAAGCCTGCGAGAGACTAGGATTCTGCAATAGCTTGTAACGTTTTAACGTTTGTCTCCTCACTTAATGGTGGCCTACCTGGCCTTCGGTAAGTACATCACTGATCCATTTGCTTAAAAACGTTTCCGTAAATTGTAGACCGACTTCCGTGTTGGTGGAACAGTATTGAAGTGTCCATTCCATTAATCAGTTAATAACGCATAAGCAGCTTTGTACCATCTTTGAATACGAAAAATTCTTTTTTCTTTCGACAATATATATAAAACATGGTCACAGAACATATCTAAGCAAAACAGATCTCTAAATCATTATGTGATAGCCGACTAATGATTTATCAATTTCCTTTAGTGTGTAATAACTAATTAGCATAAGAACTCACAGGCGGGTAATTTGAAATTTATAGGAAATTAAAACCATAAAGAGTAGAAGTAGTAATGGAATAGTGACTTTTGGCCTACCCTGTATTTTAATCAAAACTGTTACAGCCAATTTTGAGAAAATGAAAAAATTTACACGTAAAGGGAGGTTTAAGTGAGGTTATTTTTTTCTTTCTTTCTTGAAAACCTTCGCCTGGAACGACTAAACGTATCTGCCACAAGTATGAAATTTGGCGTTGATCCAAACTTTTGTTTTCATTATTGTGCTCGCAGGTAGACAGACAGACTGATATTTTCTATGTGTGCTGAAGTTCTTATTTTAAAACTTTATGATTCAGATGTTTTTAAAAGTTAAAATATGCTCATTTTATGGCCAAAGGGGAGAAACTGCACATTGTACAGCTTTAGATATAAAACCCTATATACAGTTATAGGATTTCGACGGTAGAGAGTGCGTTTATAAAAACGTTTGAGCAACAGAATAAATGAAATAAATAGGAAAATATTCACCCATTACTGATAGTCAATCTTGGGAAAGGATAACACAAGTCAACTGCACTATAGTATCCAATTCACTCGCTCCTACTAAATTTTATACACACGTATCTGTCGAGGCGGGTAAACTGAAAGCATTACATTCTATGAAGCGACTCAATGAACTGTCAACTCTGCGAATATGCACAGATAGAGTGGTAAATGAGACAGAGGGACATAAGGACACACTCGTGGTCCTCACCTGGTTGTGGCGGGAGATCCGAGAACCCGATAAACCAGACAGCCTAATAGGAGGGTTGGACTTCGTCCGGCTAACTAGAAAGCAGAAGTCCAGAATGGGTGGACACGACACGGTAACCACAGAGAAGGCAACGAGTCTATTAGAAAGATATTGCGGTCACAAACCAACAGGTAGACGCTACTCGGAAGCCATAGTGAAAGCAATACGTCTAGGAGAAGGAGACGAAAGGCTGGCAAACTTTCCATGTAAAACTATTATTACTCATAAGCTCAAATAAATGAAAGTCAGATTGATTTTCGATACAAAGACATCAGATATTTGGAACCGGAACGCATAAACCATGAAGTAGAAGAAGGAATATAAAGAGGGAAAAGAAAGGAAGGGATAAAGACGGATAGGTGGAGAGAGAGAGAAAGATGGGAGAGAAAAAGAGAACGAGATAGTGAGAAAATGGTAATTAGAGAGAGAATCTCGTATTTAACACAATAACTCGAACAGAGCTACGGATTCTGATAGTCTACATGTATGAAAAGCGCTGATGTGTCCACTCACATGACTTTCTCTACTCTTGTACAGACTATTTTTACAAACGCTTATTCTCCATATGCTTCATGTTAATCGAGATATCGAGATGTTAATCTTATTGCTAACTTTATATATATATATATATATATATATATATTATATATATGACATAAATTGTGTATTTTAACGCGATCTACATTTTTTGTGTAGTAAACTTTTGTCTATCTCTTATGGTTTACCAGTTATGCAAAAGTCATCCACAATGAAGAATACTTTTGGAGACATTCCCAGAAAATTCGAGATATACATTTCATTTGTCATGAAAATATCTTAAACATATGATATTTTAATCAAAATCGTTAGAGCCATTTTTGAGAAAATTAAAATTTTCGAAAAATGTTCCATGTAGAGGTAATCTGGGGTGGGGGGATTTTCTTCAAAACCTTTGTGTCGCATCTCTGGAAGATACTGAACCTAAACACCAAGTTTGGTGTTTATCCGACTATTCACACACACGGACATGTTTCCAAAAATGCTGTTTTTGGATTCAGAGGGACTCAAAACATGTATTTCCGGTGAAATTTCGGTATTATGAATTTTTGGGTGCAACACAATACTTCCTCTACTTACTATACGTAGTAGAGAAAGTAAAAATTCATCAAAAGTGGTATTTTTCCATTCTTGATTAATATTATGTATAATTGGCTACACGGAATTCAAAGTCACATTTTTCAAGTTTATTTCCCTTTGTGTGTGTGTGTGTGTGTGTGTGTGTGTGTGTGTGTGTGTGTGTGTGTGTGAGTAGTTCGTTAACTTTTCACTCAAGAAAGGCTAAACCGATTGTTATGAAATTCGATAGGTATATGTTATATAGGTTCGGTAACATCGAAATTAAAAGCTTATACGGGGTGTTCAGATTTATTCGGCCGTTGCCGCCAGTCGGTTGTCTGCGCATGACTCAATACTTTTAAGCTAGTTTATCACCAATGGCACCAGCAGAGGACTAGCAAAAGATAAGTGGAAGAGGTGGATGTCAACTGTCTCGAGGTCACCTTAGTGAAATGGGGCTAGTATCGTACGTTTCCAGTATTTACATTTGGAACTAATTTAGCTTGCATCTCGTAATTAGCAATCTCAGCTTATATGCTGATAGGTAACCCAAATAATTGGACGGCTTTTGTAGCGTAGAGTATCTCGGCTTTAATGGCACAATTTTTAACTTTTTTGAATAAAAAACAATTGAAGTAACCTTTATATATATTTTTAAAAAATTTAAGTATGTTTAAATATTTTATTTAATGAAAAGCAACTGGTTTTTTTTTCCATGTTTTGTCTCGGAACTTGATGAAATTCTGGGCAAAAAAGGAGAAAATCATTCACACAGTGGCCAATATCGTAATAACAATAGACTCCAGTTCAAGAGGAGCACTCAAACATGCAAATTCTGTGATCGGCGGTCACTTCCATCTCGCGTGCAAAGAATGCACAAAATGTTCTAGTGAAAACCAGGACTACGAAGATGGAGTGGGTTATGACGCCGAATCCATGAAAATTATATATTATTATGGTTTCTGGTTACTGTAAAATTAGTATAGTAAATAAAGTAAAATCTTTTGTGCTCTTAGAATTCTTACTCATGTGTCAGTTCCTATTACTTTGTTTTACTTTTAAAGACTTGTCCACATTTATTAGTGGTCACCTTGTGATCACATTTTTCATTGTGCTCTAACTACCCACATACTATCGTCTCGTCAAGTCCCCTACATTCCATGGTCTCCTTAGCATTCCCCCTCAGAGTAAACCTAGGGTGTCCTTTTCTCCTATCGGACCTTCTGGAGAGCAATTTATTATTTTCTTGGGGCATTTGTTCCCTGGATGCGACCATACCATTGTAACGATCGAGTTTCTACGCGATCTATGATGATGCTCTGAACTTAAGTTCTTTATTTAATCGTCTCATTTCAAACTCTGCCAATTCGGGAGATTCACAAGGTTTTTCAAAGCCATCTATTTCTACGGCTTTAGATTTTGTATTTCAGCTTTGTCCTTTCGCGTCATATCCCAGGATACTTTCGACGATAGTCTTCAGAAAAGTTAACTTCTAGTCTAATATCTCTGCTCAAAAATATTCCATTCAACAGCCTTATTGCTGCTCGAGCCTGACATGTATAATAGTGTCTAAATATTTAAATTGTTCTAATGTTTTAATTGTACCCTAATTAACTTCCGATTTCTTCCTGCTCCCTCTACCACTGCACCACTGAGCTTTCCCCATACCCAGAGGTGTTAAATATTGTGGAAAGGACTAGTGCATACGAGCTAGGAATTGAAAGGAATCACCGGCACATATGTTAATGTATTATAAAAGCGTTGCATTTGTTAACAATTCCATGATCAACTTACTTTAACTTTTTAAAAGTTATGCAATTTACAAGTAATATGCTCGGAGACAATATAATGTACTCTTTCACCTTTTTGAAATTTAAGTTGCCGTACAAATTGAGAATATTTCTGAAACAGAGACTAATACAATGCAAAGTTACACGAAGTGTAAAATATAAATGCTTCTGCCGTAAATATGAATTTAGAAAACTCCAAGATAAAGTTAAATTTTGTAGCTTACCAAAAAGGTTGGAAATAATTTATAAAAACCAAAAAGGTTACCCTTGGTGTTTACACCAAGTCTCGCCGCCACCGTCTCTAGTTGCTAGCCACTCGGTCCCTGGCCGAAGAGTGCCTCTGCTGCCTGCCCAGGAGTTGGAGTTGTTCACGAGCGTGATGGCGCTGGCGTCAGTGACGTGAAGCAAACCAGCCAATAGTAACTCTGCACGACGCTTTAAGTTGCAATATGATGAATTACGTCATGCATGACATCTTTCTCGAAGCTTAGGATGTTAACTGTTTCTCTCGATGACCCACGTAGTCATTTCCGAAACATTGTGACGCACTTTATGCTGGTTGCATAAGCCATGACCAAGGGGGAGGAGAAAACGGCACACAACTAAATACTTTGTTTTTTAAAAGTTAATTTTGAGTTCTCCGCTTTTTTGCGTGTCCAGTGATCTTATCATATAAATTATATATTTTTATAGTTTTGAGCTATAAACACTGGATCATCTGCAAAGTGTGTAAATGACCTTATCCCCGAACGGAATACCCATCGGTTTGGAAGATGTTTTTCAACTTTCCAATACACACTCCAGATTGATTTTTAATAGAGTAGGAACATTCCACATTGTGAAGACCTTTAGATGTACCATCTAAAGTATCACTTCAGTTCATATTAACAATCAGAAGAAAAAAAACTTGCAAGTAAGTTCGACAGCTAAGATTTCTACCAGTTACTTGATCATCTTCCAAATAAAACAATCAGAGCAAAGCTAAAAATATTTAACTTAGTTGACAAAACGGCAATATAAAGTGAAATGGGCAGAACATCTGCAACAGATAAATTCGTCTAGACTATCAAAATGGACTCTAATTATAAGCCAATTGGGTGGCGAGATGTGGGATGCTTCAGGAAAAGATATCAAGACACTCCGAGGCGGAATAGACTTTAAACCTATAACCATACAAAATAAACTATTAACAGTTTTCAAAATATCTCCCAACGTATATGTTGTACAGAGACAGAGGGGGAGTGAGGAAGAGGAAACACGAGAGAGGGGGAGAGAAAAAGAGAAGAATCTCTACAGTGAACGCATAAAGCGAGCGGGTTGCAAGAATTAATCAAGTTTTTTATGTAATCTAAGTATCAAAAGTCGATAATCATTGTTTCATATATATGAATCAGTAAGCGTAACAGAAGTACAATTTCTAAGGCTCGCCGATGGGGGCACCGCCAGCATCACATTCATCCGCGTCACCTCACGCAGAAGCGGTCATCTTAATTGCAAACTCCCAGGACGGCATCTGCATATCATATCGCATGAACCACGTCAAGTTCTATCTCAGCACCGGCCGAACCCTTAACAAGGTTTCCACTTGGCTGAATATTGAGTTTTCCTCGAGCATCTCTCTCAAGCTTCGGAGCTAGAGCGGCATTTATCGCTGATGACGCTAAAGAAAACCACATGTTATTTACCTAACTAATTTGTCAACAACTGGGATGGTCGGCCAGATCCCTTAAGTGTCTCTCAAACCACGAATTGTTATTTATACCGTTATTCCAGCACTTTTACTCAAATAAACGGCTTTGCAACACAGGCAACTAAATATTTACTTTTGGTGTATTTTTTATCTCGTTTCGTTGCATTAGGAAAAATCCACAGTCATCAACCTAGGAAAATCGTCTTAGGGATTAACTCTTTAGTATGATACTACGTTTAAAATGTTTTCGTTATAAATGGACGTCATATTCGGAGACAAAATGTACAGGTAGGTCAAGTGTAGATAGGGCCAGATGAATTGCTACTAAAGTACAGCTAGGTCAATTTCACTTATGCGAATTGTCACAAAGAAATATGAATTGCCATAAGTTATAATCCTAAGACAAAATATCTCCTCCCTTTTAACGTAGACTTCGAAAATGAGCAACACGCATGGTTTGTATAACTAAAAATCTAATGTTACATTCACATGACCTTCTCCACCCTCTATCGCTTATTAGTGGTTACACAAATTATTCTTACTAGAGCTTGTTTTTCTATCTACTCCATTTTAATTCAAATAAACCGTTACACAAATAGCTGCATGACACATCTGTTATAGATACAAAGTAAACAGCAATAGTCAAATGTTTAAGAACTGAACGCTATACACTGCCTTAAAATTCCATACTGTTTCCATGCAATCGCGATAAACAGTTGAATATTGAAAGGACTTGAAAGAATGACCAAATAATGAACAATTCGAAACATTAACAACGGATATCTCGGAAATAGCTGATACCATAACAAATTTATTGGAAATAATCTGTGTATTTTAAAGAGATTTACATTTCTTCGTTTTCTTCTATCGCTAAAGTTTGCTAGTTATACAAGATTATACAAAATTCCTTCCGAATGAAGAGGACTTAAAAGGTTATTCCCAGAAAATTCAAGGTATACATTTTATTTGTATTGTAAATATCATTAATATATGGTATTTTAATCAAAACTGTTACAAATATTTTTAGAAAGTAAATTTCGAAAAATTTTCCATGCAAAGGGCAGTTTGAAGTGGGGAATTTTCTCGAAAACCTTCGTGTTACATTTTCAGAAGGTACTAAACCTAATACAAAGTTGGTATGTATCAGAATTTTATTTTTTAGTTAAGCTGTTTTTAGTCACGCACACAGATTTTTAAATGCTTTATTTGGATGCAGGGACCTCAAAACATGTATTTCCGGTGAAATCCTGGTATCGAATTTTTAGATGGAATGCAATATCTTCTCTACCTACCACGTACGTGGTAGAGAAAGTAATAATTGTGCCTTAATTTTAATATACGTTATTGTACGCCACACAAACAGCAGGACGGATGATGGGCGTTGCCCTATCAACATATTTAAAACATCACATGTTATTTTGTATTTTAACATGTTATTTTCCTGAAAAACGGATGATTTGTTTAAAGGAATGCCAAGTATGGCCATATATAAACCTTACATCTACAAAACGGGATAATTCTCTGTTATGTAATCCTTCTGGTAGAATTTCTTAAATGCTATTCTAAAACTCTGCTAGCACTTTTAGAAAGTTCAGTATTTGAGAATGATAATTGTTTCCCGCTTTAAAGTGTGAGGCTTGTATTAGGGTGGTCTCGGATTTAATCCCCGTCGACCGCTTGACTTTGGATTTTTCGCGGTTTTCCTCTGGTACGTAGGCGAATGCTGTGTTGTCTCTCTCCTACCACGATTACCATTTTTTATTCTATTTCAGATCTTTTCCTCCTCATGTTTCAGGTATGCTTTCAGGTTTTGCGTGCGAGGCAGCGCCGGCTGACGACGCAGATGCTTGCAGCAAAGAAAGATTATTCCCGTGGACACCAGAGCGCTGCCTGGTTATTATAAGTCGCTCATCGCATACTAGGAAGCTTCAGCAGTGGTTAGGTCTTGGAGCTCGAATTACTAGGGACTTCTGCACGTATTTGTGGCCTGTCTGCCTGCTACATATAGCCTCTTGCAGTTTCACTTCATCCTCCCTCCTGATGGGGATAGCCACAATGGATCTGAGTAATCCACGTTGCTGAGGTATACTCATATGTTGATAACCTGTATATACCTATGAAAATTGGTTAAGTTAACATTCAAATTTGACTCGTAGGAACTGATAGAATGCGCGCATCTAATGAAACATGTGTATACATTGGTTAGAAGAATGGCATGGTTTAGACTGGGTGGCTGGAGGGCACAAAAGTTACTGACGATCCTGGCAGGAGAATCTGTCCATTATGTGGTGGATGAAGACTGGTACATTTTTTGGCGGAATGGGCACAATGGGAGAACCAGCAAACAATTAAACTCAGAAAATTCTTAAGTCCTGCTAGAAGATGACTGGCATGTATGGATCTACTGGCTGGCCAGAGGAACTGACAAAACGTGGGCAATTTCCTGGCTAAAGTATGAAGTCAGTTTTGTTCAGTTAGGCCGAGGCAATCTATCTCTGTTTTCCTTTTTTACTTTCTCTACTACGTATAGTAAGTAGGGGAAGTATTGTATTCCACCCAAAAATTCGATACCAAGATTTCACCGGAAATACATGTTTTGAGACCCCCTGAATCCAAAAAAAAGCATTTTTGGAAACATGTCCGTGTGTGCGAGTCTGTGTGGGTGTGTGTCTGTGAACAGCATAACTCAGAAACGAGCAGTCAGATAAACACCAAACTTGGTATTTAGGTTCAGTATCTTACAGAGATGCGACACGAAGGTTTTCAAGAAAATCCCCCCACCCCAGATTACCCTTTACATGGAACATTTTTCGAAAATTTTAATTTTCTCAGAAATGGCTCTAACGATTTTTATTAAAATATCATATATTTAAGATACTTTCATGACAAGTAAAATGTATATCTTGAATATTCTGGGAATGTCTCCAAAAGTATTCTTCATTGTGAACGACTTTTACATAACTGGTAAATCATAAGAGATAGACAAAATTTTACTATACACAAAAATTTAGATCGCGTTAAAATACACAATTTATGTCATACATTTTTTGTTGTTGAGTGAACCATTTTCGAGATATTGCTTGTTATTCCCTTAAATTTTCCAATACTTTTTCTCAAATGGGAATTCGTTATTCATTTTGTTTATGTACTGGACATGCAAAGAGAATGGAATGCGCCACATAGCAACCAGCTCTTAAAAGCTTTGACTATAGCTTAAAGTCTACCATATTCCCCTTGCACCTACAAGAAAATTAGCAATAAGATTAACATCTCGATATCTCGATTAACATGAAGCATATGGAGAATAAGCGTTTGTAAAAATAGTTTGTACAAGAGTAGAGAAAGTCATGTGATTTTAACAGATAAATTTTTTTTAAACGAAGGAATGTGCAATTTCATCGCGAAACTGCAATAGACTAGACTATGAAGCCTTGGAAAAAGCACCACAACGATGTCTCACCGTATGCACAAGAAGAAGCAACTTTGTGGAAAGTCTCACATTCTTCCAGCAGTATCTTTGCGACATTTTACATACTGTATCTTACAAATGTCTATAACCGTTCGAAATTTGGGACAATTCATCAGGCCCTGTACTAATAGTGATCTATTATAACACTAACTTGCCAAGCAAACGTCTTTTACCAATGGAATCATTCAGCAAAGCTAGTAAGCTTATCGACAAATGTAAAGGGCGCAAGTAAAGTGCGCAGTTTCAAACACTCAGCAAACAACGAACAAGAGTGGTGTTTATCTAGCGAGTGGCAGCACAGTTGCAGGATAAAAACAAATTTCCCCAGTGCACTCAGGTAGCCATGACGACTGGTTCCTCATACTTCATACTTGATTATGATGCGCTGGGCTCTTCAAAACCGTTCAGCTGTACCCGTTTAGATACAATGTGAGCACACTTCCTTATCGCTTCGTCTCTGTTCACATGTGTTTCCACTTCCCACGGTGACCTGTCTATAAATAATAAAATTAACAGCGAAAGGTGAAACCCGTAGACCAAAGTATTGCTGTCTGTTGTTACTTCGAACTGTAATGTTTTCGATAATCTTAATTAAAATAAAGTTAATTTTTTCGTAACGAAGAAGCTAAACCAAAATGAATAATACCTTGCTACATATAAAGAAATATCGCTACTTCCGTATTCTAAAGAGTAAGGATTATCTACAAGGAGGTAGTGAAGGTTAGAGTTTCATATAAAACCTCTATACTACTCGTAGTACGTCCTGTTAGAACCTGATCAAAGCCAATCATAAATGCTAGTTTTATCCATCGTTTTGCTTCGGCTGTTTTAAGTTATTGTGCAAGATGGAACGTGCCTGTGTGTTGTAAAAATTATAGTTTTATTCCGTCGGAAGTTTGACATGAATTTAATCAGCAACTATGATATTTTCTTCCATGTATTATCAGTGAGGTGTGGGCGTAATCATGGTATGTGTGATGAGTTAGGAATCCCGAATCTCAGGATGATTACAAGGGTTTTCTTTAGTTTATTTCTTTATAACAACATTAAGATTAAACATATAATATGCTATATATGAAATATTGGTAACAAACGAGAAAATAAAACAGAAAAAGATATCTTAATTCTTAAAAAATACGCTAAGGTACCCAAAAATCTTGTTGATGTCAAACATATATCACGGATACAAAAATAACTGAACAATTAAGTGAATTAATGTGTTAAAAATTCTTTCGTCATGCATATGCAAATAACTGAACACTTAATTAATGTATTAATATTATCTTCAGCAAATTCATTACTATTCATATAACATTTGGAATTCTTCAAATGTAAACAGAAAACTAATGGCTAAACGACACTGACTGAATCTGTTAGATATGGAATTTTTTGTATTCCATTTTGTAAAAAACTTGAAGGCAAAAATAAAATGTTGGAGAAGGCTTAACGTCTGTGTCTGACTTTACCCAAAATTACATTGATTGCATCTTCGTGTGCAGGTAAAGAATGAACCCAACCATTTTGAAGTGTAATACTCACATGTGAATCTCCACTCACACTGAATAATTATTTTATACCTATTTTGCAAATTAAATATAAATTTTAGTTTCCCAGGTGCCTCCTACTAAATATGATAGCACATCGTAGTCGATAAGACCATCGGAAATAGTTTAATATTATTATGGAAATACTATATAGTTTGAGGCTGAGATAACGCTCTATCGTCACTCGATAATATGCTAGGCATTAGTGTACTTTGCCTATGTTCATGAGATACAAGGTAGAAATCGCTCGAAAATGTCAAGGCTATGAAAATGTTATTCGATATAAAAATTAGATATCTAATCGATATCTCTATTTTCCTAAAGTAAATATCTGTATCTATTAAGGTCTTTGATAAAACTTTCAGAGCTTGTTTACTGAAAATTCAAGATAAACAGTTATTCATCATCTGAATATATTGAATGTATATTATTTTAATCAACATTGCTAAAGTTATTTCTAAAACAATAGAAAATAATGAAAATACTTCTGTGCAAAGGCTTTTTGGGGAAGTACAAGTTTGTTTAAAATCTTTCCACGTCCTTAAAAGGTGTTTTAACTAAGCAAGAAATTTGGATTTGATTGACTCATTAAAATGATTCTGTTCACAAACACTCACGTATGCCATGGGTGATGTTTGTTAAAAAACGTGATGAAAGGAGCTTTTGTTATTATACATTTGTCTACATTTATTCCTTACAAATTAATTTTCATAATTCACTTCAGTTTCGTAAACTGTGTGATATAAACTAATTTATTAATTTAAACATACATGAACAATTTCAAAACTTTTAGATCCCTATTTCTTTGTTTCAATATTTCTAACATTCTTTCTAAGTTAAGGCTCTCCAAATTTGAAAGAGTCCATTGACCTTAATAACCTTCTTATGAAATGTTTACAAAATATTGTTAAAAACGTAAATGTCCTTACTTTCTTGCTAACATTCATAATGTCTGTATGTTTATTTTTAAATTGCTTCATTCTCATTTCGTTGGAAAGAATTAAGAAAAACTAACAATATTTTAAATCTTTTTTGTTGTCTAAACTCCATGAAAAAGTCTATTATAGCAATTTCTTTGGAAAAAATAATTCATAAATTATTCATTCATTCATTATCTGTTTACCCTCCTCTTATGTAGGACTTACACCCCCCAGGACTTACAAGCGGGTGCCTGGGGTCAGAGGCCCGTCGAGGAGTAATTCATAAATTAAACATTTTAAAATTGTGTATATGTGTACTTTTTGAAAGTACCATGAAAACATAAAATATTAGCATTTTTCAAATTATAAAACAAAGAATACTCAAATGTTGAATGTCTTATATACCTTAAACTTTGAAGTATTGGCCCCAAATTGTAGATTTTGAACATTTCACCCTGTTTCACATTTAAGTTGAAGATTTATAGCACAATGGTTAAACAGGCCAGTTTATCACTCAGTGCCACAAGCATTAGTTTAAGATCGGAAATGGTAATTATGGTGATCAAAATTTGTAAAAATTGGTAACTCATATTCATTCAACAGTCAATTAAGGACAAAATTACAAAATATCAGTTCTGATCATTCATGAACATAGGTTTATTTTATCACAGCTACACTCAGAGCATTTTTCGAAACGTTGCTATTAATTGATATACAGAACGCTATGAATGGAAATTCAGTTCGGATGTTTCCAAGTCTCAAAAGGAAGTTGAGAAACTATAACCTGTGATAAATAAATAGGTGAATGATTTCACGATTTATTTGCACGGAAGGCGGTATATGTATGCAAAAATACAGATTATAGTTATTCAAAATAATCGCCAATCATAGTTATGCCAACGCGTGTAGAGGCCTCACACACTGAGTGAAGGCAGCCTGTGGGATACGCTTGAGTTCAACGTTCATTTGCATTGGATCTCAGCAATACCCGAAAACCGTTGACCTGTTACTTCAAGCGAGTGAAAAGGAACTAATCGGCAGGGGACAGATATAGTGAATATTCAGGGTGGTGGAGTACAATATCCCCTTTACGTACCAGGAACTGCTGCAGGGTTATGGCAGTTTGGGCGCATGCATCATCGTACGCAGACACCAGAATCCATTTTTGGTATACTGCAGGCGCACATGTCTGATGCTCTTCAGGAGGCGTCCAAGTTGTTCAGGAGGTGGTCGCATTCGCATTCTGGTAGGTATTCTTTATGAATGATCCCTTCAGCATCATCAGAAAAAAAAAACATAATCAGCATTGTCTTAATGTGAGAGTTCTCGCAACTAACCTTTTTGGATTCCGGTAACCATGTGCCGCTTTGCCTCTTCGATTCTGGGTCTACTTCAGACATCACTACTCATCACCCATAACAGTCGATTCAAGTAAGATGGGGTCACTATGCACCATGTTGATAAAGTCTCGCACGCCTCCATCCTGTCTTGTTTCTAATCAGCAGTCACATCGTGAAGCAGTCATCCAAGTTTTCGGTTACAGTTGAATGAGAAGTCCCATAGAAGCGTCTGGACAATATCCAAACGCCAGTCGACGATCTTCGGTCAAGAGTTGGCGAATTTTCTCCGTGCTTTCGTCGATGCAGACGGGACTACTTCGTCGATAGCCTTCTTTTGCGCTGTCCCGTCCGTCATGGAAGCGCTTCGTACACACATTTTTTTCGACAAAGCACTATTTCCATATGCCTGCTCAGTATGTCGTGACGTTCGCTTAGTGTTTTACCAAATTTGAAGCAGAATTTCACATCCTCACTTCACTACATCTTACTTCCACAACGCGTACACACTAACTGCAGTCTGAACAACCACATGGCTTGGCGAACGATGCCTTACTGACATCGAGTTTCACTAACCTGACCGTCAACCATTAGGATCAACTATAACGATATAAGCTAGGAAGATTTGTATAAATCAGCTATTCTGCTACCTTTTGCTAGATAATAGTGCACGCAATCATTTGCTAGTTAGAAAATAAGGATCAAGGAAAATATTCACTATCCTTAACCATTATTTATTCTTTATATTTAATTTAATGCAGGAATGGGGCTATAAAGTGAGCGAATTTTCCATACTTTGCATTATATGGAACTGCAGCTAATAAATAAACATGTACGTGGCATTCGGCGTTTTTCATTGACGTTTATTATATTCTCTGACTCTAAATCACTGTTGATAGATTTCAAAGATTTGTTCCACGAAAACAGGCGCTAACGTCTGTGGCTCACATTCGGGAGGTCTCGGGCTCAAATTCTGTGAGCCGACCAATCTGTTTTTTTTCCACTGTTTACCCTCAGTCACCAATTGGATTGGATTATTAATACCATAATCCAAAACTCTACCTTCGATCTAAATCAACAGTAAAAATTAAAATATATGGCAATAGCAAACGTTCTGCCATATATTCACAGATGAACAGCAGGTTTACTAGATGGCCCCCTAATGCCATCTGTCCGGCACATGTAGAAGCAGAGGTACAGTTACCTTGCACTAAAACCTCTGTGGACACACGACGCTGCCATTTGCCCTTCACGTATAGAAACAGAAGTATAGTTGCCTAGCACTAAGGCTTCTATGGACACGTGATGAGGCAAGATGGCATGGTACAGAAATGAGACCGCCACACACCGATCCAAGAGGTATCTCCTAACACACCCATCGCGATATGACCACGTAATTAAAGCGATGTAAAATAGATGGAGAAATAAAAAAAACTTGAAAGCAGGGAACACCAATAAGATTAAATTTAATGTGAAAGTTACATAGAATTTCATGCAACATAAAATAAGCATGACATTCTGAAATATGGCTCAATTTTAAACGCATTATCTGCATCAATCTGCTTCTGGTGGGAAATGTACAAACATCTTCTCTGCAGAAAACGAATCACAGCTCAACTGCAAGGCCGGTGATATTTGGTATAGTTATTTTCATTGTCATGGCCTGTTCCACTCAGCATATTATGCACAATCATAAGTAAGGGATGTGGAGAGGAGGGAAGGAAAGGAGCGGCTGGTTGCGTCTTTACAGGGTTCAATATGTCCTATCCCCACTTGCTCTTCCTTTATGGGCAACATCATCTTTTCTCTACCACATCGGCCTTACACTTCACGAGCTTCAGTGAGGCCTGTTCTCTGATATAGAGAGCATTCAGTTGTCTGGTGCTGATCTAACAATAAATTGGCCGCAACGAAATGCTACGCTTTATATGGGCGTAAAAATATTTAACTTACTGGAAAGCCCTCACAGGAAATGCAAATGGTTACTGTACTTGAAAAATTGTATATGCATTGAGGGACATTACAGGGGCAGCTAGTTTATTTTCTAAATCAAAGGAATTCCGTGCAATGCATAGATATGAATGAGTCTACAAATGTAAGAATGAAGTTATCATGTGAACCAAGGTTTTAGGCTCAACGCATGCCTTTTTTAACCTAGAAAATACACAATCCGTTCAACTCTTCTGTTCCCAACTTTACAAACATCTTAACACTATTTCACAAACTAATGAAATACTAGCGAGTCAATTAAACAATATTGTTAAAGAAGCAGAAGATACAGAACATTTTTATTAAACTTTGAGAAGAAAATCGTTACATTACTTTACAAGAAGGCCAGGAAGCCAATAAAAAGGAGTTAAAAGTTCTTTCAACTTTATACGTAAGGTAATGTTTACACATTGTAGATGCATTTCGAAGTATATTAAAACATGCCACGTATATTCATCAACACAGAAAAAACAGCAAAGAACTAAAAGTACAGGAAGCCCCCACCTTTCACCAAAACTCTAACCCACAAGCTTAAAACAAGGCACTACTCGCGCACTAATGAAGACGAACGAGAGCAACGCCAAAATACACAACCTTGGTAATGTATGTTGCGCTCATTAAGCCTAAAGGAGAAGAGTTGCCGATTCAATATTGCCAAATGAAATATACTTCACTCACCAGGATTCAAATGCAATTCATACAAAGGATCTTCAGGTGGAGTTGAGTTTTTTATGGACGCTCTTTAACTGCTGTGGTCCTTAGCTTCCCATTCTACATTGGGCGTGAAAGACCGGCAATTTTGTTCAGAGGCCTCTTTACCAGGCTTGAGGTTCTTTTACTTGCCGTGAATGTACGACACGGGACCACCGGCTTTACTTCCCTTCCGAAGGAAGCCATGCTAAAGAAACTTTACACCTGAAAAATATCCATCGCCCTCCGCCGGGTTTGAACCCGCGACCCGTAGTAACCACTACACCAAGGAGGACGACAAATATATTTAGGTGGGGTAAGGCCTTTCACTAACGTGTATAATTCCACATTCATTCTCAAAAGTAGTGAAATGCAAATTAAATCTTAAACATTAGACTAATAGCTTCCACAAGGAAATACATTTGTAATTAAGGTAATTACGTATCATGACAGTATAATGTTTAATAGGATACATTATTTTATCCGTTTTTTACATTTCAAAGTTTTTAATGTAAAATTAGTTCTCGTTTCTCCTGAAGTATTATGTTTTAGTTTGGTCACCTCAAATATTTAAGTAATAGTCATCTAAATGTCACGAATTTAGTTTAAAAACAGCAGCTGCAGTATTCTATTTAGATATGTCCTTGAATTCCTCTTGGAACGCTCCTAGGAGTGTCATATATTAGTAATAAGAGCAGAGAGAGACTTATGCCCTTATTGCAGGTAATGGCGTCCATATGTATTAGAGGAGCGAGTAGTAGCAGCAATCCCGGCCAACTAGCCACTTGCTCCCGCCCTGCCCCGCGGCTCGGTCGACAGCAGACCGAGGTTCAACACCCCAGGGGCTACACAGGAAATCAAATTGCGTTTGGATCGCTCCGTGCTTGCTTGCGTGCGTGAGTCTGTATGTATGTGTGATACATTCGACGTTAGTTATATCACAGCAGCACACACATACACAAAAGCCCGTCTTGTTTTATTGGTAACCAAGAACGTGTCTCAGAACCTCCCCAGTGCTCCTGATAGGCGCGTTCGTCCCTAAACTTGAGACTTCATCAGCGTAGTGTCCCTAGAGATGAACGTGGATAGACTCTGTAGTCTAATTACTGAGAGACTGGTAAAGACTTAGCAGGTAAATAGTTCTCGCAATTCCGCTGTTGCCTTTGGTGGCCGCTAAAAGAACTAGTTACATGAACGGCACATCAGCGGATAAGCAATGTTTTATTCCTTAACTTAAAATTATGTGGACATCTGTGACAAAGCAGCGATAGAAGGCCTTGCATGGGCTAGAACAGGTGTTATGAAACTGAAAGGTTTAAGAATAGGAAACTATATAGAGAAATGCCTTTTGTGTAACAGGAAAGAGGATAATTGGCACATAATTTTGGATTGTGAGGAAACCAAGATACTTAGGCAGAGATTTGGAATAAAGGAATGGTCAAATTTACCAAAGGAAATTCAGGGCAAAAAGCTTATGAATGTAAAATCAAGGAAGTTGTAAATTTTTAGGTAGAGTAAAGCCAAATAGCTGAGGTAAATTAGTCAGCAAAAGGAAGAAGAAAGTTAAATAATGGTAGGTATCGAACTTTAAGCTGAAGTAGGACCCAATAGCTCGGCAACCACAAGGTTTGAGTCTTTTGGGCCCCAGGGGCACAGCAACTCATTGTAGAGACAAGAAGGTTAAATTTATATTAAATTGTAAAGATTGTTTGTGGTTTATGTTGATATTATTATTTTGTTTGTATCAAGAATTTGTATCACAATAAATTACTTACTAGTTAACTTTCTTTTTATTTTCTGATAGTTCAGCGAACAATTACTTGTATTAGGAACAACAGATTAATAAAAACAGTATTTTTCTGAAAATAGCATTGCATTTCATTAGAAAAGCAAAAGGAAATGAGCTAAATATGAGACAGATGAGCATAAAACCAAATATGGTTATTACATCAGATTAATTCATTGCTTTTAGCAATGGCTCTTTAAAAACGATTGACTTCAGCTGCAGAATGATACAGAAGATGGTTATTTTTGAAGCCGTTTACTTTATCTGCTTCGTTGTTGATTCTGCTGCCCTGTTCTCGTAGCTCGTTCTGTTGTCTCGTGCGCCAGCTGCTCCAGTGGTGAGCTTAGAGAACTTTCTCAGGGTATGCATGAATGTATTGTGAAAGGACAAGAGTTTAAATTGGCCAAGAAATTTAATGTGATCCAATATCTATTGAAGCAAATTGTCAACCGTTTGAAGATAAAGAATGAAACTGATTTTAAATCGTAGCACTCGAAATAACAACTGAATTATTATACCTGGTAACTTCTACAATATCAACTTTGCGGTTTGAAATAACTGTTTCCGCAATAAAAGAAACTAGTAGCGTAACTTGCCGTGAGTTCCTAAAATGCTTACCGGAAGGATCTCTCGCAATAGCCGCTAAATGTTACATAAGCAGGCGTTTAAAACATTATACGAGTAGTATGTACCAGTGACGGTAGTGATTTCGATTGCACGAACATTTATTAATTTTAGCTCCGCCTACATTTTATTCCCCTTCCAGCTTTACATCGTTCCCGGGCCAATACTTAACCCCTCTTCATGCACGTCTCTTACTTTGTTACTAACTCAGCCTTTCACTTTTCTCAGAATTGATCTTGCCTCTATGATTTACAGAATTGCCTTATGTGATTGCAAAAGAACTGAATTAACTCTAAACAGGGTTCCTAGAAATCCTTAAACTAATATGTTCTCTATTCGGCTGTAACGTGACTTTCTTACAGAGTCGCTAACGATGGTTTCTCTTTCCGGACAAAAATTTCAACTCTAGCTTATTACATTATACACTGATTTAATATACGGAAATTATTTATTGCAATTACTTCTCTATCTTAGTCTAAATGTTCCTTTATTTAATTATTTATTACCGTCAATACTTGCGGTTACAAGAATAGAGCAATTGCTTTTTCCACGACAGCGCAGTGTTTTTAAAACCATAACAAGGAAGAATCTACTCGTTCGAAACTGGGATTTGCTTACAAGATTAAATAGCTAAGGAGACGCGTTTCTCATAAACTAAAACAGTTTTGACCCAAAATATATTTAACACGGTTTTTTTAACATTGAAGTTTTCAGCAGACAGCTTTATGCTCTGCGCGTTGAGCCACTTAGCAAAGTGCTCTCTCTGTTGATGCCGGAGTATACATTAGGTTTCTTCGACACGACAAATATCCAAAACCGTTTCAGTTTCTGCGATATATCTCAGCCGGTTAACCTTGCAACCCGAACGAATTCAGAGTTTCGAACGAGTGGAGTGCAAGTATGTAAAGTAATGAATAATCACATTTCTAACACATCAACATCAGGGTTCTATGAAAGGGTAAACATGGACACACTGCATAGGTAGTCAAAAACACTCAGCAAGCGGAACGGACTGTGTATGAACCCGATAAACCAAACACACGAAAGTTCGTGGAGACAAAAGCGGGTAACGGGTACAAGTTTGCTCAAATATAAATACTCTTGCTTCCTTTATTACATATAAAGTTACATTTACACGGTGCACAAGATCCATCTGAAGATTTGTTTGTTTGTGTGTTTGTATGAACACAAATTTACACCGTTTCACCGATTCTGACCACATTTTGCAGGGATGGTTTTTGGCCAAAGTGAAAAAGATTACCTATTTCTCTTTCTCTCAATCTCACTGTCTCTCACTCCTGTGTATTTATTTCAATTTAGAATTAGAAAGTAAAGCCAACAACAATGAGTTAACAACTAAATCTAACTTATTTTTCTTTGTTACGTATTGAAATAAAGCAACACAACGAAATCCAACATAATGGCATACTTTATTTACTATAAGTAATTACCAATATTTATGGTACTCAACTATTGTAAAGTAAGAATAATAAGTCGAAGTTGGCAATATATTTGGCGATAATATTTCTATGTTCAAAAATTAAGATTTCTCCATATAATATAGATATATTGAAACCTTTGTATTATTTCATTTCAACACACAACATTCTTCTCTTCCCCTCTCTCCTTGCGGGTTTTTTTTCATTAAGACATCTAGTTTTGCACATTCTTAAGCCAGTTATCTATTTCAGCAAGGTAATACCTAGACAAGACAGAGACCTGAGAAACAAACTCTTTCCCCTCCTCCTACTAATTCTAATATTTCATCTTCTCCATACTTCAATGTTTATTAACACTCTATAAGAAGCAGTTCTATTACCGGTTGTAAAAACATCAAAGCATCTAGGTGTATAGTGAGAAAGAAAAGGATGATTAGAACGAGGTAGGAGGAAGTAGACGGAAAAGTAAGAGGAGAGAGCCAGAGATGCAAAGAAACGGTGGGAGAGACAGTGAGAAAATACCAGGGAGAAAGAGGGAGGGAGAGAGGCGAATAGAGCTGCAGATGATGCTATTTAGAAGCATTCAAGACCTTTAATATACACAATACCAAAATAATTGTTTACAATGGAAGAAATATTACAAAGCAACAATAAACCAAAACGCCAGATAAATGTTTCCCGTTATTGTCATTTATGCAAGACTCGATTAACACTGTAACTATGAATAAGAGTAAATCAAAGTTTCAAATACTGATTCATCTGCAGCCTATAAAAAAATTATAATGCCAAGAGTGGTTTGCAGGGAGTCAAAGAGTTAAGTTAAATTGAGTTTTATTTATGGACGCTCTTTAACTGCCGTAGTCCTTAGCGTCCCATTCTATATTGGGCGTGAAAGAGGCCTCACTATAAGACTTGAGCTTCTTTTATGTGCCGTAAATCTACGACACGGGACCACCGGCTCTACTTCCCTTTCGAAAAACGCCATACTAAGGATTCTTTCGCCTGAAAAAATACATCGCCCTCCGCCGCGACCTCGAGAACTTGAGGCTAGCATGGTAACCACTACACCACGAAGGACGACTTGCAGGGAGTCCATACAAACTATAAGTAACTATAAGCTGGTAGAAATGTAATTTACTGATAATTATAAAAAAAACGTACGTGTTTAAAAGGAATACAACAATACGTAAATATGCAGTCAACAACAAAATAACCAAATAGGGACCATAGTTTAAATACGGGCAGTAATGCTTCTTTATCAAGAAGTTGCAAATAAAAAATTAATAAAATGTATATCAAAATATCCGTTATTAAATATATCAAGCTTAAAAAAAGGCCTATGAAACATTGGGTAATTTCCATGGGCTGTTAGCCGTAGAAGTATTTCATATACAGAAATGAAAACTAGTCTCTACATTGGTCGGATAAAAGAAAACCTTAGACCAACGAAATTAATTTTTTAACAAAGGTAGCAGGTACAACTTAGACAAAAATAAAATTAATAAATTCGTGAAAATTAAATATTTTGAATCATAAGGAACGCAAAAGACTACACAAACAAAGCTGGTACGAATAAACAAGAATAAATACCTACAGGCTTGAAAAAAATTATAATATCAATCAACTGGTATAACAAATAAGGAATACTAAGGATGTGTTGAATTGATGCATCTCAAATCAGCAGAAGAGGATTTGAGAATTTGTCTAATCCGTGTAGCTAAAGAAGTAAAAGGTTTTACATTCTCTACTGTTTACCTAAGAAAGTATTGTATTATTTCACCCAAAAATTCTATATAGCGACTTTACCGGAAGTGCAGGTTTTGATGTACCCTGAATCCAAATGGACAGTTTTTCAGAAAATAGTCCATGTGCGTTTGTGTGTGTATGAATAGCATCATCTTCCAAGGATACGGCAAAAAGGTTTTAAAGAAAACTTTCCATCAGAAATTGTCCTTTACATAAAATGCTTTCTTTAATTTTTACTTTCTCTACTACGTATAGTAAGTAAGGGAAGTATTGTATTCCACCCAAAAATTCTATACCGAGATTTCACCGGAAATATATGTTTTGAGACACCCTGAATCCAAAAAAAAAACATTTTTGGAAACATGTCCGTGTGTGTCTGTGAACAGCATAACTCAGAAACGAACAGTCGGATAAACACCAAACTTGGTATTTAGGTTCAGTATCTTCCAGAGATGCGACAAGAAAATCCTCTCACCCCAGATTACCCTTTACATGGAAGATTTTTCGAAAATTTTAATTTTCTCGAAAATGGCTTTAACGATTTTGATTAAAATATCATATATTTAAGATACTTTCATGACAAATAAAATGTATATCTTGGATTTTCTGGGAATGTCTCCAAAAGCATTCTTCAATGTGAACAACTTTTGCATAACTAGTAAACCATAAGATAGACAAAATTTTACTACACAAAAATGTAGGTCGTGTTAAAATACACAATTTATGTCATATACATTTTTTTGTTGAGTGAACCATTTTCGAGATATTGCTTGTTATTCCCTTAACTTTTCCAATACATTTTCTCAAATGGGAATTCGTTATTCATTTTTTTTGTCCTGATAATGCAAAGCGAATGAAATACTCGACATAGCAACCAGATCTTAAAGTATTTGACTATAGCTTAAAGCCTACCAATTCCCCTTGCATCTACAAGAAAATTAGCAATAAGATTAACATCTGGATTAACATGAAGCATATGTAGAATAAGCGTTTGTAAAAATAGTTTGTACAAGAGTAGAGACAGTCATGTGAGTGTAACACATCAGATTCTTTTTGTATCAGATAAATCTTTGCAGAATAAGCTACATTAAACAACGTTAGGATACAAAGAGAACAGTGGTAGTGGAATGTTTAGGAACTGGACCTTATACGCTGACCTTAAAATTCCATACTATTTCCAATCGCAATCGCGATCGCGAGAAACAACTGAAAATCGATGGGACATAAAAAGAATAACATATTGAAGAAACCCAACCACTTATAATGGAAATTTCAGAAATTTTTGATGCTACCAAAAAGGGTTAGTTGAAACTAATTGTGTTTTTTAAAAAGCACTATTTTTTTCTGGAACGTTTTCGTCTATCGCTTAACTTTACCAGTTATACATGATTGTACAAAAGTCCATCCAAATAAAGAGGATTTTACAGGCTATTCCCAGAAAAATAAAAGCACATATTTAATTTTATCTGTAAATATCTCCGAGATACAGTATTTTAATCAAAATCATTAGAGCCTTTTTTAGAATATCAAAAACTTCGAAAAAGTTTCCATATAAAGGGTGGTTAGTGGTGGAGGGGTTTTCTTGAAAATTTTCTTGACGCATCTTTGGGTGTACGAAACCTAACACCAAGTTTGGTATTTATCCAACTTTTGGTATTTGTGTTGTGATGTTCACAGACTGACACACACATATGGACCTTTTTCTAATAATGGTTTTATTTAAGAAATCTCAAAGCATGTATTTTTGGTGGAATCTTGGTATAGAACTTTTTATGTGGAATGCAATAGCTTCTATGTACGTGGTAGAGAAACTAAAAATTACAATTCCAACCAATGATTGTTCCACCGCCAAAAGATACTTATTGGGTATGCAGCATTTCCAAAACTTGGAGACCTTCGGGGGAGATTAAGAAATTCCCAAGTTTAGCCGGTGTTTCACATTCTTTTGCGCAAATAATAGCGGATTTTCATACGTTATTATACGGGGCTGTAGGAAATTATAACTATAATCAGAATGTTGTGACGCAGTCGCTATGACCCAAGTTTATCGTCAGGTTGATGAGGGGCAGTTGGAGAGACAAACACAGATAAATAGACGCGGTAGCGCTCTCACCCAGCATAAAAATCTGAAGCACTATCGACAGATATCAGTATCTTCTGGAAGTTTCCCTCCTTACCGCCTCTCGAATGTTCTGGAACTCTCTAGAAATTTTCATCGGCTATATAAGCGAGCGCTCTCGCGAGTCAAATAGGAAGTGAGGTAATGAGTGCGTTTCTGGTGCGACAAGAAGTGCTGTTCTCCAGCGAGTTATTGACGTGAAGTGAGTGTTGCTACTGCAAGAGATTTAGAGAGGTCTGTCTTGTGTTCGGTTCCCCAGCGGTTGAACCGTTCGGAAGAAGAGGTTACATTGTATTTAAGTACACCGCTACAAGGTGAAATATAATCAGAAGTTTAACTAGGTCACATTAGCGAAGCGGCAGTGAGAACTTGGCGACTGTTAAAAACTTGACAAACTTACCATATTATAAAGGATAAAGGGGAGAATTCACCATCAACATTATTTAGATTATTGTGCAATAATTTCATAAAGAACAGGGGGAGGTAAATTGAACTAATTAATCCGTCATTCGAGTTTAAAAAGCTAATCGTGCTACGTCGTGTAATTCAGCTAGTGTATAATAAAAGCAGTTTTGCAAACGTATATCTCGATTAACATGAAGTAGACAGAAGAATTAGCTTTTATGGAAATAGTTTGTGGAAGAGTGGTTAGATCGAGACAAGTGAATGGCACACGTTTTTATTTTCTGTAACCCGTATATAGTAGGTAGAGAGGATATTGGATTCTGCCCAAAAATCTACCGATATTTCACTGCAAATATGTATTGAGGTCCCCTGAATTAAAAAAAAACATTTTTAGAAAAAGGTCCCTGCGCGTGTCTGTCCGTGTGTTTATACGTGTGTCTATGAACAACAAAACTCAAAAAGGAAAACTGGATAATTACAAACTTTGTATTTAAGTCCTGAGCCGAGACATAGTGGGCTCTGGTTCCTGACCACGTAATGCGCCTGGGTTAGTTGCCACTCATGGTGCGGATTTTATGTCCCAGGTATAGGACCGGTGCCCACTATGCATCGTGAGGAAAGTGAGGAGCTGCGATAGGCAACGGTTTCTGGTCTCGTGAGCAAACTTTTCGGCTGGGGGATGCGTGATTCTGGCCATATCACCTGCCCGTATCTGTTGGATATGAGTGAGAGGCCGGCGGTCGGATTGGCATGCCTAAGCCCTTCATGGGCTGTAGCGCCACAAGATTTTTTTTTATCTGCCAAGGTATGACGTGAAGATGTTCAACAAAATTCCCCACTCCAAATACCCTTTATAAAGAAACATTTTTCCATACCTTTGATTTTCTAAAAAAAAAAAAAATTCTCTAACGATATAATAGGTACCATATATTAAAGATATTTATATGACAAATAAAATGCACATTTTGAATTTTTTGGGAATAACCTGTGAAGTGCTCTTCATTCGAAAGGGATTTTCTATAACTGGTAAACGTTAAGCGATAGACGAAAATGCATTTCACAAAAAATTTAACATAGTGGCATAATCATTTCCGTTATTAATGGTTCGAATTGCTCTTTGTCATTCATTTAGTCCTGTCGATTTTCAGTTGTTTCTCACGATTGCATATGCGAAAAGAGTACAGAACTTTAAGGGCAGCATATAGCATCCGGTTTTAAAACATTGTACTATGCTGTACCCTTTGTGTCTATAAACAAATGTGTAATGTAGCTATTTGTGCAAAAGTTCATCTCGATTATAATGAATACATATGAATAATAAACGATAGACGGTAGACGGTAGAAGTAGTTATGAATGTTACAGAGTTTTTTGTATTTTTTAAGCCCCGCATTTATCGTCTTTGTAATAGAATTAACGCTCGAAGTTTCCATATTTTTGCTGCAAGCCCTCAGCTCCTGAAAGAACTACAAAAGTAATCACACAGAACAATTATTAGTATTCACGCTTCGGGTTCACATAGAAGCTCGGCCTTTATTTGAACTTGCTTTATATAAATGCGGTTATCTTCGTTGTGGCAGCCTCTCATGACCATAGGGTGAAAATGTTTGCCTGTCGTCATTTTTTAAAAGCATAAAACTTCCCCAGTCATGACCTGTTTTTAATTACGCTAAAAAAGGGACTGTTTTCACGATGCAGAGAGTTATCTCGTTAAGAGGATGCGGGTTATCGCCAACATCGACCCAACAACAACAGCGAAAATATAATCTGTCTTACACGCAATTCTCATCAAGTTTCATAATTAGGTGGCGTTTTTATCAGCTTTATTAAATGAAACTTGCCCGGGTCCTCTTCATGATTTATTTACGCCTTTCCGGGAGAGTTTGTCGCCATCAAGTAGAGCCATATATGTCTAATTAGCCAGGCCATGCTTCCTTCACGCGATTACGGAGCATCCAAATGCCAGTTACAACTGCTAAGTAATTTAGCATGCTTCATTATGTTCCTGTGATTGGTTGACGGACTAAACTTGAACACTAGTAATATACGCCTGTCAACGCATTTATTGTTATAAACAATTTTAAACCTATTTAATTAAAAAATCGTCCAAAATTATATATTTGTTTTGCCTTTAAAATTCCATGAAAAAATCTGATATGATACATTCCCATGGGTTTCTCTACCCTCTATCGTGTATTAGTAGGTATACAAACTATTCTTACTAAATCTTATTTTTCTATTTACCGCATTTTAATCCAAACAAACCTTTGCAGAAATAGTTACATTGCACATTTCGTTATAAATAGGGAACAGCAATTTTTTTAGTATTATTTATGGACGCTCTTTTTAACTGTTGTGGTCCTTAGCGCCCTATTCCATATTGGGCGTGAAAGGACGGTAATTTAACTCAGAGACCTCTTTATCAGGCTTGAGGTGCTTTTACGTGCCATAAATCTAAGACACGGGACCACCGGTTTTATATCCCTTCCGAAAAGGAAACCATGCTCGGGATTTTTACGCCCGAAAAAAATCTATCACCCTCCGCCGGTTTGAACCCGCGACCTCGGGAACTAGAGGTTAGAATGATAACCACTACACCACGGAGGACGACGGGAAGAGTGAAAGTCAAATGTTTTAGAACTATATTATATGCTGAGTTTTAGATAATTGAGTTTTATTTATGGACACTCTTTAACTGCTGTGGTTCTTACCATCCCATTCTATATTGGGCGTGAAAGACCGGTAATTTTACTCAGAGGCCTCATTATCAGGCTTGAGGTTCTTTTACGTGACGTAAATCTACGACACGGGACCACCGGCTTTACTTCCCTTCCGAAGGAAGCCATGCTAACGATGCTAACGCCCGAAAAATTCTTCGCCCTCCGCCGAGTTTGAACCCGCGACCTTGGGAACTAGAGGCTAGCACGGTACCACTAGTCCACGGAGGACGACAAAGCTGAGTTTTAGCATTATACGCTGCATTAAAATTCCATACTGTTTCAATGGGATCGCGAGAAATAACAGGATTTTAAGAGAATGACCGAATAATGAACAATTCGAACCATTACTAATGTATATCTCGGAAATGTTTTATGCCACAAAAAACTTATTTAAAATAAATTGCGTGTTTTAAAGAGATCTACATTTTTTGCCTAGCACGTTTTAGTCTACTGCTTAACATTTGCCAGTTATACAAGATTATATAAAATACCTTCTGAATGAAGAGGACCTCGCAGGCTATTCCTACAAATCTCAGGATATACATTTTGTTTTGTAAATATATTTAATATATGGTTTTGTAATAAAAATCGTTAGCCATTTTTTAGAAAATAAAACAATTTCGAAAAATTTTACATCTAAAGCGTAGTTTGTAGTGGGGGAATTTTCTTGAAAGTTTTCGTGTCACATCTTTGGAAGGTATTGAGCCTAAATATCAAGTTTGGTATATATCTGACTCATTTACGAGTTATACCGTTCACAGACACACACACGGACTTTTTTCTAAAAATCCTTTTTTTGTATGCAGGGGGCCTCAAAACGTGTATCGTTCTCGAATTTTTGGTTGGAATGCCTTCTCTACCTACTACAAATCCAAGTAATGGTAAAGTTCTTGTACACTAAGCCTGTATGCTTGAAATGCCATTTGTGGCTAGTTCTATTTTGTTCCTTTGTGGTTTCAGTAGATCCTTTTTGGACAAGGTAAAGACAAGGAATAACTATATCATCTGAAGTATAGTAGAAGGCCTTAAGTTAATAATATGTTGAAATAAGAAGTATATATTCCTATTCTTTAGGCAGAGGTATTTTGGTATCCTTCCACTTTAGGCTAATGAAGAGAAAGATTAAGCAGTATAATTAGAATTAAATAGTTCTAAAAATAAAAATAAAGATCTTGCGATTTTATTAAGTTTTTCCTTTGTAAGGCCTTTTTTTTCCTTTGTTTTTCCTTTGGATTAGAAAATTGCGTTACTACCACTTGAATATCAGTATTTTTAATGGAAAGCATGGGAAGTTTGAATTTATTCTCCTGAAAAAAGAAGAAGAAATAAAAAAGAAGAAGAAATAAAAAAGAAATATTCCCCTCGAGTCTTTAATTTGAAAACTTTAAAATCATAATTTTCGAAACGGACTGCAGATGGTAGCACATACCCCCCAAAAAAACTAAAAATCTTAAGATTAAACTGTTTGGAGAGTCATATGTAGCGGCTGTCATCCTTTGAGTTTGAACTCAATAAAGAAACCTTCTCGTAGTTGAAGAAGATAGCATCTTTACGTTATTTGCACCACGCTTTGGGCGTCAATTTAAAGTAGTTTGTATTGTAGTTCAACTGTTGGGGAGCCGAACACTTGAAGTAGTTGCAACCGCACGTATAATACCCGGTAGCCTTTGCCCCAAATATTAAAAAAATTAACTCTGTATTTTTGTACTGTTTCCTTTAAATATTACATTTATATTTGCCTCGGCTGCGTCAGTATTTATTTTAGAGACATGGATGTCTTGGCAGGGTTGTGGTTCGACTTAAGAATGTAGGCTTACACAGATTATAATTTGTAATTCACTTCTTCTATTAATGCTTGACACGATTTAAATAACACTTCACTGATATAGAGAGCTGTAATTCATTACTTGCACTTTTTAACACGTAAACTATTTTTCGTCTCACATGAATACGTATTAAGTCTCTTGAGGACACTTTTTGCGCCTGGTTAGTAACGCTATCTGCAACCAACTGAATTGATTTCAACCGCCTAAACTTGCAAATTTCTGTATTTCAAGTCTCTGATTGGCTATTCCTACTCCAATAGAATACCTTCATTTAACTAAAGCTTTTTATAAACTGTTCACTAAAATTACATTATTGCTTCCAAGAATCATAAGTAACATTTAAGCTTTCTAATTCTTATTGGTTCAAGGTTATCTCATTGTTACCTCATTGTTAGCAACTTTTGACCTATTTCTCACAGCTCCTACATTATTAAATTACGAAATATATTCACATAACATTATTCAACATGTATACAATTTAAGCATATACAATGATTGTAATATACACTTTTTATATATTGATACATATACATATTGCTTTAAGGCGGGCTGTTATTGAATATATATATAATTTGACTGAAATCATTTAAGTGTTAAAAACACTGCCGCATAGTAAAGACCACCTCAATGCAGGAAATAAACCAAACACTATAGAATTTACGATAAGAGGATTAAAATTAATAAAATTGGCTTTGTACCAGCTCGATGAAACAATGCCAAAAGTACAATTTAATTACTTCAGCAGAGAAAGCAAGAGTGCTTACCATATTGGTAGATACGCAGCCCATTCAAAAATATTCCTAAAAAATGAGCCAATTGAAAAAGTGAAATATTTTAACTACCTGGGATATGATGCGTCAATGATTTGATAAGTAAATATTAATTCAGAATTAGGAAAACTCCTCAAAATCAATCCATGTGCTGCTCGCACACACATGAAATTCTCCTCAAAAGTACTTTTATGATTTCAGGGGATCTCAAAGCATGTATATTTTGGTGAAATATAGGTATTAAATTTTTGCTCTAATACAATAATCCCTTACCTAATATATTATGTAGATAAACAGTAGTGAAAGTAAGACTTGTTATGTGGATTACACAAAATATTGTATCGCTGAACAAAATCCACAGCAGATATTCGCCCATATACCTAAATACTGTGTAAACAGACCTTAAAAAAATGATACGATATAAGACCGGATAAGACTCGGACACAAACTGATGAACTAAATGTTTACTTTGATGCGAGTGGTTTGAAATACTGACGAATCCAAATGGAAAACTAAAGTACGAGTGAGCGCTGACAGTTCACCGTTTCTGCATGCGCTCTGAGCGCTCAAATGTTTTGTTTAAACAATAACATGAGGGTGATAATGAAACTTTTTATAATGTCACGTTTCTAAAGGCAGTCATAGTTTAATGTTTTGCGAGTTTATTGGGGTGTAGTTTGTTAATCATCATTTAAAGATTTGTGTTCACCTAAAAATGAATTTCACTAGAGAACATATGCAGGCGATGATATTTTTAGGATTTTAAATCTTTATTAACGCCTGAACAATGTGAAGACTGGCTTAGAAATGCATTTGGCGAGGGAGGCCCATCTAACGCAAAAATTCCTAATTTATACAGCGAATTTAAGAGAGATTGTTTTTTCTTAGTAATAAATTTCTGCGGACACCCAAGAACTGCTGTTGCTGATAAAAATATTGCCACTGCTTGAGCAATGCTTGAAGAACAACGGACATCTTATGGTTTTATTCGAGCAACATTGGGCATTGGTACGAGTCAAATCCAAAGTATGAGAGAAATCCCAAACATATTACATCAATTTTTAGACGTGAAAAAGCTTTGTCGATGGATTCTACATAAACATTCCGTATCAAAAAAAAACGCACTAATTGGTGCAGAAAAACTCTGGAGAAATTTCAAGGCAGCGCACTCAAATTTAGTTTGGAATGTGTTACTGGTGACGAGTCTGATTTATTGTTATCATTCTGAAAAGAAAATTTAAATCGGCTCAATGGATCATTCGAACAGAACCTAAGCCTACAAAAGTTCAATGAATTCCTAGTGCTGCAAGAAGATGATTGCTAGTTTTCTTTTCTAAAACGGGCTGTATTGCTAAGCATTAGAATATAGACGTTTCAATAATGCCAATTGGTATACAAATGTCTGTTTACAGCAAATGTTTTAAAAAGTTCCTGAAAAACGCTCAACATGAAAAATGAGCGTGACAATGACAACTGAGTATCAGAATGCCCTAAAGGCCACCACTATGGACCCTCCTCCACAAAAGTTCTGACCTAGTACCTCGCGGTTTATTTTTGTTTCTAAAAATTAAAAGATAAAATGCCTGGAATCACTTTTTTTGTCATCAGATGAAGCAGTGGAACATAAAATCCTGGTTTCTGAAGTGTCTCAGGAAGACTGGCATCGTAGCTTTAAGGACTTGTTTCATCGAATGCGAAAATGTATTTATGATTAAGCGGAATAATTTGAAAAACAAATTAATTTACATGTTTCAAAACTAATCCTTCCTTGACTTTTTTAAAACGTCTGTATCCCCTCATAGTTATTGGAGCGAGCAAGGACTGGAATAGACTAGATTTAATTTTCAGTTTGTCCGCGTCATCTAATATTATGCACAACTAAAAGATTGGAGCTTTACGCGGTTTTGGTTTTCGAATAAATAACAAATGTTTTAGGTTAGATGATAAGATACAGAAGCAAAATCTCAGTAGGAGAGAGGGGACAGAATTTTATGATGAATGTAATGCTCCACAAGAAATATGCTTGTGTTATATAAAAAAAATCTTATGCGTTACACTCACATGACTTTCTCTACTCTTGTAGAAACTATTTTTACAAACGCTTATTCTCCATATGCTTCATGTTAATCGAGATATCGAGATGTTAATCTTATTGCTAATTTTCTTGTAGATGCAAGGGGAATTGCTAGGCTTTAAGCTATAGTCAAATATTTTAAGAGCTATGTGAACTATTCCATTCTCTTTGCATTACCAGGACCAAAAAAAATGAATAACGAATTAAGGGAATAACAAACAATATCTCGAAAATGGTTCACCCAACAAATAAAAATGTAGGAAATAAATTGTGTATTTTAACGCGATCTACATTTTTTGTGTAGTAAAATTTTGTCTATCTCTTATGGTTTACCAGTTATGCAAAAGTCGTTCACAATGAAGAACACTTTTAGAGGCATTCCTAGAAAATTCAAGATATACATTTTATTTGTCATGAAAGTATCTTAAACATATGATATTTTAATCAAAATCGTTAGAGCCATTTTTGAGAAAATTAAAAATTTCGAAAAATGTTGCCTGTAAAGGGTAATCTGGGGTGGGGGGATTTTCTTGAAAACCTTCATGTCGCATCTCTGGAAGATACTGAACCTAAATACCAAGTTTGCCGTTTATACGACTCTTCGTTTCTGAGTTATGCTGTTCACAGACAGACAGATAGACAGACAGACAGACAGACAGACAGACAGACAGACACACACACACACACACACGTTTCCAAAATACTTTTTTTGGATTCAGGAGGTCTCAAAACATGAATTTTCGGTGAAATCCCAGTATAGAATTTTTGGGTGGAATGCAATACTTACCCTGCTTACTATAAGTAGTAGAGAAAGTAAAAATGGTTATTGTAGTTCGATTTTAGTTAAAGTTTATGATATTGTTTTCCATAAATCACGTACAACATGGAGATACTTTAATAACCGAAGTCATAAGTAAATGTTCTTTACTTGACTTGAATAGTCTGGCATATGCAACTTCTACTTAAGCAGCACTCTGTGACATCTGCAAAGCCAGCTTGTCTGGAAGATTTACGAGAGAGGATAGCACACATACATTCTTTGGGTAAAACCACTACAATAAAGATTGAAGGGGGTAGTGTGTCGGGGTGTGGCGGGACCACACCCGAGCGACCGACCGACAGACCGAGTAATTAACTCTTGTTATTAGCGGGGCGTGCCGTCACGAGGTCACGTGAGCGCCAAGATTCTCGATACACCGCGAGCTCTCGAGATTGACTACTGACGATAAGATTTCAAGTGACAACAGGTAGCAAGTGCACGCCCGGTACGTCGTTGTAACATATTGTGACGGACTATTCCGGGGTAAAAGAGATTCTTCTTGTTGCGTTCTTTATCGCTGTCGGGGTAAATTATTAAAAGCTAATGCCATAAGTAAAGCTTAAATAAATACAGATTGCACCAAAAATATGTTCATTATGTTTATTGTCTATCATCTGACTCGAGCCAGTTTTTTACTTCCTCTGCCACATACATAGTAGTTAGAGAAGGTATTGCATTCCATCCAAATTCGATATCGAGATTTGACCGAATACACCTCGGAATAAAAAAACATTTTTAGAAAAGCTCCATGTATTATGTCTGTGAACAGAATAATTGAAGTTTTATTGCCGCTACGTATGGAAAGCCGATTTGAAATAGGAGTTGTATTGTAGTTCAACTGCTGGGGAGCCGAACTTGAAGTAGTTGCGCCGCACGTATGGTAAAAGGTTTCCGGTAACCTTCGCACTAAATGTACTTTCCGGTGGCCTTTGTCCAAAAAAAAGTTAAAAAAATATTAACTTTGTAATTTTTGACTGTTTATTTAAATATTATATATTTGTGTTTGCCTCGGCTGCGTCAGTATTTATACTTTTTTTAGAGACATGAATGTCTTAGCATGAAGCGGTGCGACTGAAGAACGTAGGCTTACACAGATTATAATTTTACTACACTCCATTTATTAATGTTTGACACGATTTAATTAACACTTCACTGATAGAGAGAGTTATTAATTACTTGCACTTCTTAACACGTAAACTATTTTTCGTCTCACACTGAATACCTATTAAATTTCTCGAGGACGCATCTCGCGTCCGGTTAGGAACACTGTCTACAAGCAACGTGTCAAGTTATGAGCACTGTCTACAAGCAACTATACTCTGAATTTGAAAATTTTGCTATTATTCAGTTTCTGATTGGCTAATCCTAGTCCAATAGAATACCTTCATTTCGCTAAAGATTTTTCTGGTTGTTGATTGGCTATTTTTATAAACTGAATTAAAACTAAAATTACATTATTGCTCCCAAGAATCATAAGTAACATTTAAACTTTCTAATTCATTATTGCCTCAAGGTTGCCAACTTTGACCTATTTCTCACCGTTCCTACAATATTAGATTATGTAATACCTTCACATAACATTATTACACATGTGTACAATATAAACATGTACAATGACTGTAATATACACTTTTTATATATTGTTACATACACATATTGCATTAAGGCGGGCTGTTATTGAATTTATATATTATATAATTAGACTGAAATCATTTAAGTGTTAAAAATACTGCCTCATAATTCATAAAGGAAAAGTCGAATACGTACCAAACTTGGTATTTAAGTTCAGTATCATTTTAAGATGCGACACGAAGATTTTTAAGATTTTTTTTAAATTTATTATTGTCGCTTTAACATTAAAGTCATGACGCGACTACAATAAATCTTAATAATTACAATATTTTGAAACAAATTACAACGTTGATTATATAACATTATACATTTTATTTCTTTTATAAAATTTACTATGTTAAGACAAATGGTTGGATCACTCAAGGCCACCGAGAGGTTAGCAGAATATCACACTGAAGCCGATGGACATCGTAGATATGGCACTCTTGCAACTATATGCTGAACTGTGAGAATGGAATGACAGTACTTGCATGTAGGCTGATGATCTTTTCCAAGGAGATATGAATGGGTAATTGCAGTATGTCCGATACGTAGCCTGGTGAGAAGTAACCGGTCACGACGAATTAGATGTTTTATTGGGTAACTGAAACTAGGATTGGAGCTTAAGGCGATTAGTTTGCTATTGGGTGTGGTACTCCAGTGTAGCTTCCATTTCTTACATATTTTATACCTTAGGAATTTTTTTCCAAGAAATTTCCGCAACCCCCAAACTACCCTTTAGATGAAACATTTTCGATTTTTTTTTTATTTTCTCAAAAATGGCTCTAACGAGAAAGTAAAAATGGACTCTTCATATTTTTTAGGCTTGCCTACCCAACGTAGAATTAGTCGCCACTGCCCTAATTGAAGGAGGTTCGTCATGTTTTACCGTCCCCTAACTCATCCTCCTTCCTTGCACGCCTGTGTTACTTCTAGATGGACAATTCGCAGAAATCGTGTGCGATATTTTGCTGCTTTCGCATATCATTGACCCTTCAAAACGCATATCCGTTTTCATTCTATTATGGGTTAAGCCAAAAATCTATTCCGGTCTCGCTTCCATTTCTTCAAAAAGTCTTCTAATATATATTTTATACTTTTTCATGCAAGCCCGTGATTGTCCATTCTAAATAGCTGTCATTGCCATTTCTGCTTAATGGTGGTCCAAAAGTTCTTCCATGGGACTTATATTTAGATCTTCTATTATATCGTGTCAAACACCTCAGCTCTGATGTTTTAATTTGGCGTTTTATTTTCCAATGGTACATAATGAGTATACCAGAATAATTCATTTCGAGGGAATCTTGACTTCAGTTTGTGTTTAGTTCAAGTGTTTATTACAAATAAGTAATATAAAATTAAATAAATTAATAGAATAAATAACTTATTGTTATTATTATTATTATTATTATAATAGTGAATAACAATTTTAAAAGTCTGCTGCGAACATTCTCATGATCTTCGCTATCTATGACAAATTCTTACCCGTTATATATTATAGTATTCATAAAATGGCGATTCTTTCCGTATTATGTTATTCAAAACATTTTTTGTCTTGGAAGAGTTTCTAATTAAGGAATGAAACCTGCGCAAACAGGATCAAATGCTTAACCTAATAACGGGACGGGCTCTGGGACGGACGGACGGACAGACAGACAGACAGACAGACAGACAGACAGGCAGGCAGGCAGGCAGGCAGACAGAGAGGCAGATGACGTGTTTTAAAAAGTGTAACGTTGCAATATGCAATACAAATTCGCTAAACGTTACGACAAGAAATTACTTCAAGTTACCTATTTTAACGAGTTCTTATTTTTCCCGTAGTAAGCCTTTAACTATTATTTATGACATCCCAGTTAAACAAGTTATTTTTAAAAAATCAATCAGGATGAATACGACTTCATAAGTGGTTCACAGAAAATTCAATATATACATTTTATCTCAATATCTCAAATATACGGCATTTTAATCAAAATTGTATACACATTTTTGAGAAGATAAAATATAATTAAAATGTTTCTCTATGAACTACAGTATAGTAATATATGTTACAGTAATTTTAATCTCTCTCTCCCTCCAATACTTATATCACAGTTTTATAAAAATGCCCTTTTGATTACGGTGGACTTCAAAGCGTGTATTTCCGATGAATTTACGATATATAATTTTTTAGAGAAATGACTTCTTCCTCCACCTACCATAGTAGATGGTAAAGAAAATAAAAACGCACTTGGTTTTCCGTTTTATCTGTTATCTTCTTTGTTAAGGCAATTAAAAATCATTAACTATTAACTAAATAAGAGAAGAGATATGAATAGAAAATATAGTTTAATTTCTTTTATAATTTCCAAGAGGGCAAGTCATGCAGGACGAAATCTTAGTCTTGCTAGGAGCATAAACTTTAAAGAATATAAATATTAGTCTATTAGGATACGTTATTATTCAAGATAATTTTATTAACGTACTTGATATAATGAATGTTTAGTCCTTTCAGACTAATTTAGTTAGTTTAACAAAATAAACAAAACGCCTCTTCGTTCATCTCTTCATTTTCGTAATTTCTATTGAGGTAGTGTCATTCTCGCTACGGAAAACAAAATTTGTTATACGTGGCTGCGTTCACTTAACGCTGAAAGTCTAAAGAGCTTCTTGATTGTTTATAAAATGCAGCACGACAGCTTTTGTGGGCCTTGGGTTACCAGGCCGGCTACCGACCTCACGTCCACATGCGCATGGCAGAGTGGACGATCATCCAGCTGATACAGGGAGATGTAGTCAGAACCATGCTTCCCCAGCCGAAATGTTGATTTTTCGTGACCTGAAGATCGCTATTATAGCTCCGAAAATGCACGAATAAAATTATAAAGTTATATAGTCCTAATAAATGAACTCTGTGTTTTCTTTCCTTGATAAATTATCGATAACTTCACAATCAGCCCTTGCAGTAGTTACAGAAAATATCCATTTACCTGAAATGTACAACAAAAGCATGAAATTATTTATCTTTATTCATATAGACTATTACAGTTAAACTTTGTTCTGTGCAATAAATGCTTGCCTAATTATGCTGGTTTGCTTCGGTTCTTTTATGTGTAAGGTTTAATTCTGTGTGTAACATTTGCTGGTCGATACTGCTGATAAAACATTTATTATGTATCTTTGGAGAGCATTTAGATAAAAAGCGAACAAAAGCACGTGTATTTTCAATCTCTTTTGTACAGACTTATCGACACGCGTGTTATTGACAGTTTCTTATTAGCAGATGAACACAGGTATAGGGTATAAAGGGTTCTGGTTTAATGTAGAAGCTTTTCACAGACATAACAAGCATACAGTTGCTTAACACATCCAAATGTACAATACATTGTGTTTAACTATTTCTCCATAATGGTTATTATCACAAAATACTATCGGAACAAAAAGAATGAGAAAAAAAACTAATTTCCCTTGACATTAGGTTTTTCCTACTCACCAAAACCCGAATGGAGATAACGCGAAGTCGCTCAAAAGCCATTTTTTCCAAGGCCTCCTGGATCTCTCGCTCCCCGTAGCTGCTATTCATTTCCCTGAAAAACACAGTCCATTGAACGCCGTTCATTATATATGCGTATATATTCAAGGCCTCCTGAAATAAAACAAGGAAGAGCATGCTAGAAGAGGACGGCATTATGTCTGTAAGAACATAGCAGGCAGTGTGAAACGAAAAACTCATCTGCCAATGCAGTCACGGTATCACTTTTTTCCCAACGGAGGATCACTGGATCAACTTGGAAGGGGTGGGGTGAGGATGCAAACAGCATAGCATATTGTTTGCATAGTGAAAAGCAGAGAAAAGGCTGTGGTGTGCGCGAGCAGGCGTGTATGTGTAGCTACATCTTTCTGTAACCTGTGAAAAGGTTCATACCAAGCAAGCTGCAGGCCTCTAAGGTAATGTCTGAATCAATTTGAAAAGCCCACAGGAGCAAGAGAGGCCTGAGGAAGAAACAGCAAGGAAGAAGAGGAGGGAACAGGGGCAAAAAACCAGAAAACTGGAAAGAGCTACTAAAGCCTACTTTACACCATATTAAACTACTGCATAAAGAAAGAGTTCGGCTCCGAGAGGAGTAGCCGGTAAATGCCGTCAGCGCGCATACGTTCACCATGGACGCAATCCCCCGTCTGTCTTTCATCTGCACTTCCGTCCAAAGGCGCCACAGCTGAAATTTGAGCCTTATACTCCCTCAGCGACTTTCCTCCAAGCATCCCATTTAGTCTTAAGGGAATTAGGAAGAGTAAACTGATAACATGGGACTTTTCTATTTTTGATGTTTATAAATCCTGTGTTTCTTCTTGAAGAACAATATATGCAGTTTATTAAGTGATATAGCATTTAAACCCTTAGAAATAATTTTAAAGCCTTAAAAAGAATATATTATGGCGTTTAAATTTTGTTTGTCACACACACCCTACTGTAATCATTAATATTTATTGTATGCCTCCGGATTATTCTGTCTGGTCTCAACTATAGATATTACAAAAACTAGGATAAATTAAAGTTTGTATTTATCATTTGTTTATAAATTTTATAGCTTCATACGACAACTTTACCCGAAATAAATTTGTTTAAACTAGTGGAAGGGTTTGAAATCCCAAGAAAATCGATAAACATTAAGAAATAATAAAACATCTGATGTGTTACACTCACATGACTTTCCCTACTCTTGTAAAAACTATTTTTACAAGCGCTTATTTTCCATATGCTTCATGTTAATCCAGATATCGAGATGTAAATCTTATTGATAATTTTCTTGTAGATGCAAGGGGAATTGGTAGGCTTTAAGCTATAGTCAAATATTTTAAGAGCTGGCTGCATTTTCTTTGCATTACCAGGAGGAAAAAAAATTAATAACGAATTTGAGAAAATGTGTAAGTATTGGAAAATTTAAGGAAATAACAAGCAATATCTCGAAAATGGTTCACTCAACAAAAATGTGTATGACTAAATTGTATATTTTAAAGCGATCTACATTTTTTGTGCAGTAAAATTTTGTCTCTCTCTTATGGTTTACCAGTTATGCAAAAGTCGTTCACAATGAATACTTTTGGAGACATTCCCAGAAAATTCAAGATATACATTTTATTTGTCATGAAAATATCTTAAACATATACTTTAATCAAAATCGTTAGAGCCATTTTTGAGAAAATTAAAATGTTCGAAAAATGTTCCATGTAAAGGGTAATCTGGGGGGCATTTTCTTGAAAACCTCCGTGTCGCATTTCTGGAAGACACTGAACCTAAATACCAAGTTTGGTGTTTATCCGACTGTTCGTTTCTGAGTTATGCTGTTCACAGACACACAGACAGACACACGCACAGACACACACATGTTTCCAAAAATTCTTTCTTTGGATTCAGGGGGTCTCAAAACTTATATTTCCGGTGAAATCTTGGTATCGAATTGTTGGGTGGAACACAATACTTCCCCTATTTACTGTACGTAGTAGAGAAAGTAAAAAGGGATCCAAAACCAACTATCATATGAATTTATGACACACATAAATAATAAATAATCATATTATTTCATGCCTTCTTTTTAATGTAGCCCTTGATAAGCTTATTAGATATTCAGATATAGACACTATATAGGCACTATATTCTTAGAAGTCTGTACAATTGCTGGAATATGCAGATAAAGAGACAGAACTGGTCGATCTGTAGTGGCTGTAAACGAACCATTTTACTAAATTAGAGAAGGCGGAAAAATGGACTTGTAATCAATGAAAGCAAAACTAAATATTTACAAATGTATAACATATAAAGCAAAGGTTAGTATACAAAATAAGTAAACTTAACTCTGTTGAAATATCTTGGAACTATTATTACAAATAACAATATGACAAAGTAATTTTAGAATTAAGTTGCCTAATAATAAATGCTATTATGGTTTAAAGAAATTACTTCAATCTATATTTATTAGCACAAAAACAAAACACATAAAACATTGATTAGATATGTACTCTTATGTGCATCAGAAAGTTGAAGTTAAAATAAAAATAAAAAAATAGAGAAATATTAATGATATTTAAGGAAAAAGTTTTTATAATGATGTATAAAACTGTGAATGATTAATAGTTATCTGGCCAATCAGATAATATGCAAACTATACAAAGTATATAAGGAGCAAAGTATGACTAAAGTGATTACGACTAACAGAAGACTGGAACGTCTAAAATATCCCACGTAAAAAGTTCAGCTTTACTGATTCTTAACACAAAAATTAGGAAGTTGAGCATTTAAGACGTTGAAAAAGTAAGGCACAGAGGACAATCATTGGCGTGGTCTTTGCTTAAGAAACTTGTTGAATCTATTGAGAAGAAGGAAAACGTATAGGCAATCACAAGATAACATAGGATATAATGATAAAATATGTGGAATTCATAAATAAAAATCATACTTAAGCTTAAATTTATATTTCCATGAAACTACATTCTCGCAAGAGACTTGCTCTTTTCCCAAAAACTATAAAAGTTATAAACCCGGAACTTTCCGTATCTATAAGATACCAAAATTATATTTTAGTATATAAATATTATTAAACCTGTTATTATGAAAAATAATTTCTTAAGGTGTAGTAGAAATCCAAACTGTGTGCTTCATGCTGTTTCACTCACATGACTTTCTCTACTCTTGTACAAACTATTTTTACAAAATCTTATTCTCCATCTATTTCATATTAATCGAGATAAACATTTGCAGAAACGATCTTTTGACATGCAAAGAGAATTACATTTTACACATAGCGACCACTTCTAAAATATTTGACTATCGCTTAAGGCGTACTATGTTCTCATTGTTTTGTAATTGCAAGGGCAATATAGAAATACAGTAGCCTTTAAGCATAGTCATATCTCTTAATAGCTGGTTGCTATGTGCAGCACCCCTCTCTTTGCCACAGATTAAATACTCTTTGCATATCCAAGACAAAAAAATGAATAACAAATTCCCATTTGAGAAAATAAGTATTGAAAAATTTAAGGTAATAATAAGCAATACCTCGAAAATAGTTCACCCAACAACAAAAAATGTATGACTTAAATTGTGTATTTTAACGCGATCTACATTTTTGTGTAGTAAAATTGTGTGTATCTCTTGTGTTTTACCAGTTATGCAAAACTCGTTCACAATGAAGAATACTTTTGGAGACATTCCCAGAAAATTCAAGATATACATTTTATTTGTCATGAAAACATCTTAAACATATGATATATTAATCAAAATCGTTAGAGCCATTTTTGATAAAATTAAAATTTTCGAAAAATGTTCCATGTAAAGGGTAATCTGGGGTGGGGGGATTTTCTTGAAAAACTTCGTGTCGCATCTCTAGAAGATACTGAACCTAAATACCAAGTTTGGTGTTTATCCGACTGTTCGTTTCTGAGTTATGCTGTTCACTAACACACACACACGGATATGTTTCCAAAAATCCTTTTTTTGGATTCAGGCGGTCTCAAAACACATATTTCCGGTGAAATCTCAGTATCGAATTTTTGGATGGAATACAATGCTTCCCCTACTTACTATACGTAGTAGAGAAAGTAATTTCTATCTTTATTTGCCTTCCGTTTTATGTTACTTTTTCTGGTCATACGACCATGAAATTTTACACAAAGTAGTTGCATGCATGATTTTACAGTAGTTTGGTTCGCTGATCTAACAAGTATACCCAGAATTATGTATGTTTCTTTGGTACATTGCGTATCCAGGTAAGCCAAAACTTCCCAAGCATCTTAACTTACATAATAGAGCAAGCTGGTATTACAGGGTTATTACAAAAGAAGTAGACTTTATAGTCCTATGAAACAAATACTAAGTGTGATATCAACAACAGCTTTGCGGTGTTATGTTGGGAAACTTTGGAAGTTCACATTGGTAGTTTTGTAGATGGTAATCATGTAATTCATTGTTGTTGAAGATGCAAAAATGGCCATTACTGTGGAAAAAGCATATGTGTGCTAGAACTTGCTAAAATAAATTCTGTGACTGTCCAGTGACATTTCAGAACGCGTTTCCGGAAACCACCACCGGCTAGGCAATCGATCTATGATTGGCATAGACAGTTTGGGACAACAGGCTGTGTATGCAGAGGAAAGAGTCGGGGAAGACCACTATCAGAAGAGGATGTTGAACGTGTTCGTGGTGTTTTCGCAAGAAGTCCACAGAAATCGACAACAAGAGCAAGCTTGGAGTTAAAAATTCCACAACCAACTGTCTGGAAAATTTTGCGAAAGCGACTAAAACCGACTCCTTACAGATTGCAGTTCTTGCAGCAAAGTAAACGTCAAGATTTCTGCATAGAAATGTTGCGCCGTAATGAAGAAGACGATGGCTTCAGTAAACAAATAGTGTTCAATGATGAGTCAACTTTCCACTTGAGTGGAAAAATAAATAAACGAAAGGTTCAAATATGGGGAACTGAAGAACCAGGGGCTATGGTGGAACATGTGCGGGACTCTCCCAAAATTAATGTGTTTTGTGCGGTATGCCACACCAGAGTGCCTGGCTTTTTGCAGAAAAAACAGTAACAGGACCTACATATCTCGGTATGTTGCAGCTTTGGTTGATGCCACAACTACATATGAGGAAATGGAAAGGGAAACCTTTATGTTCCAACAATTTGGAGAACCGGCTCACCGGCACACAGATGTTAAGACTTTACTTGGATGAAATTCTACCACAGCGTTGGATTGGCCGTGCTGAAGATGACGCTTTGCTACGTTCGCCACCGAGAAGTCCCGCCGTGTGACTTTCGTTTGTTCCTCCACTTCCACGTGATTTAGAAGAGCCGTGGCGAGTGTCGATGCAGATATGTCACATCGCGTTTGGGATGAACTTGATTATCGTTTTTGTGTGTGTGTGTGTGTAGTGTGACCCAGGGATCACACATTGAACATTTGTGAGTTCACCAACTAAACTTCAGGACTTCATCTACCTACACCAAGGGTAGCAAAAATGCCTTCCTTCCGGAGTCGCAAAAATGCAACACGCACTGCATCACCCAGCAGCATGTGAAAAACAAAGGTACAATGGCAGAGAGGGAAGGGCGCCTACGAGTCAATATGACTCGCGAGTCGAGTTTTCGCCACCTTTGCTCTACACGATAATGCAAACAGACGCATTATATAATTAATAACTATGGATGTATAATACATTGAAAGTGCCTATTTCTTTTGTAATAACTCTGTATTTTCCTTGAATACATTTAGTTTCCATAGAAATTCGCACTGTCGCTTTTCCTTCACCTGCGGCCGCCGCACAGCTTGTAGAGCTTCGGCGCCGTAGCTTGACTCCCGCCGAAGCAATTTTAATATCCGCTCAACCGCCTCAGGTTCCCATATTTACACTTACAATTACAATGATAACCATATACCTTATTATGGGACATGTTAGTAATGTGGTAGTGGTGGTATTTATTAAGTATTTAGTATTACATTAATTGCATAACACAGTCACATGGGTCATAAGACCGTACATGCTCTCTAGAAAAATACCTGGTCTGTATACGTAACTTGCAGTATCAACCAGAAAACAACTATTTTTTTTTACAATCACCGCACTATATACATACATATAAAATTGAAAAAACACTCTGAATCACACACTCAAACACACACACACACACACACACACACACACACACACAGTCGCGCACAAGTACTCTAGCACCACATATGTTTTGTGTATCCGCATATTTTTGGCATCTTCATGAAATTTTCATTCACACTCAAGTTGAATATGTGAAATTGAGTGAATTTCTCGCTTGTTCTTGCACTATATGGGATTTATAGTGCAAGAATTTTTAATGTGAACATCAGAGTCGGGTAAATTTCTACAATTGATTTTGCAAAATGATAGAGTAATTGACCCAGTCTTAATATTCCTCTCTGACGAAGGATGATTCAGTTTATGTGGCTATGCTTTTTCACAAAATAACAGATACTGGAATACAGAGAAACCCGATTTTACACACAAGATTCTCATGCAGTAAATGCATGCAAAATAAGTGCCTTGTTTTTTTAAACAATAAATTCAGAGTGCACAGCAATGACTTACATCATTCTTTAACAGCTGTCTGACGAATGTCGTCAGCATACAGCTTACAAGTCATTAAATTTAATTGGGCATTTTTGAAAATGAGTAAATAGTAAAGAATTAAGGCCCTCGAGGTACCCTGATATAACTTTGTAATTTTTATCTATGTGGGAACTTGAAAAATTTAAAGAACTAAAAGAAAACAGGCGAGAAATTCACTGAATTTTGGATATTGAACTCTCCATTGTGAATCAAAGTTTCCCGTAAAGACGCAACAATAAGCAGATAGAGGACAACATTTAACACTTCTCTTGTGATAAGGTGCGTGCTTACTATCATTGTAATTGTAAATATGAGAAGGTGAAGAGGTTCAGGGATATTATAAACTGTTTCGGCGGGAATCCGTGCTGCAGTGGCCGGCGTGCGAGCCGCCGTGCGGTGGCCACAGTGTGAAGGAAAAACACTACAGAAGGGTTTAAGTTTGATTTAAGAGAGTACATTCACGTCTTTAAACATGACTCTTGGTGCGTGTCATCATCCAGTGACCAAAAATCTTCTTTAAAATAATTTATGGGTGTTTTGATCAAAAATGCATTTGTACGCTTAAATACCCTTAGTGTACTTTAACCCAGTAGGTAATATTGGACAACAGGTGAAATGAGGCTCAAATTAGCTCTGGATCCACAGAGCTTGAAGTTACCCAATATCCGTCCTCTAAAGGGAAAACCTTGGAATGGAAACTTATCTAAGTAATTCACCCCAACCAAGATTTAAACTAGGGAGCTCTTGAATGTGGTGCAGGCACGCTATCACCACAGCACATAGGTGGACTGAAGGGACTATTTTATGTAACAACTTCGCTTTCACTGTTTGCAATAATGGATATGCACTCTATTTGCAATCTTTGAAGATACTAATCCCTTCAATGCTATAGACATTAACATTCGCAGGTATTACTTTTATGCTATAAAACAAAAATATTTACGTATAAAATGAAGCTGCAAAGAAATAAAGGAAAAATAGTTATAAAGTGAAGGTATACTTGGCTATAAACATTAAGTATCTATCAGTATTAAGCATTGCCTAACTTACATCTTAAGTAGGGTAATGAGGTTGTAATATTCGCCTTATCAAAAATACAAAAGCGATAGCGAACGTATTATAGAGAATGTAAAGGGAAGCGAAATCTTAAATAAGAATTGAGGCAGTATTTTTAACACTTGAATAATTTCAATTAAATTATATAATATGTAAATTCAATAACAGCCCGCCTTGAACCAATATATATGTAATAATTTATAAAAATGTATGTAACAGTGATTGCAAATGCTTATATTATTGTAAACGTGTTCAATAATTGTATGTGAATGCATTAGGTAATTTAATAATGTAAGAGCTGTGAGAATAAGTAGTTTAAAGTTGCTAACAATGAGGTAACAATGAGGTAACCTTGTGGCAATAATGAGTTTGAGAGTTTAAATGCTACTAGTCATGATCAGGGCAGCAATAATGTAAAGTTAGTGACAGTTTAAAAATAGCCAATCAATAGCCAGAAAAAGCTTAGTAAAATGCAGCCAGGACTAGGATTAGCCAATCAGAGACTTGAAATACAGAAGTTTACGGGTTTGGACGGTTGAAATATGTTCAGTTGCCTGCAGACCTTGGTAGTGAACGGATGGAAGATGTGTTCTCTAGAGAATATTACGTATTCGTGTGAAACGAAAATTCAGTATACGCGTTAACAAAGTGCAAGTATTAAATAAAAGAATCTCACAGCTCTTGATATCAGTGTAGTGCTATTTAATTTGTGTCAAGGATTAATAAAAAGAAGTGAATTAAAACTTAAAATCTGTGCAAGCCTACATTCTTGTCGCACCACGCCCTGATTAAGAGAAACGTGTCTCTGAAGTAATACTGAAGCAGCCGAGGCAAAAACAAACCTAAATAATATCTATAGTACCAGTTTATAACAAAGTTGATATATATTTTTAAACTTTGAGCATAACAACAAAAATACATCTTCAAATCGGCTTCTCATACGTAACAGCATATTACGTAACAATCTTCTTCAAAATTGACGTCCATACGTGGAGCTAAATAAACAAACAACGTAAAGAACAATTCCATTCTCAAATTGGCATCCATACGTGGAGCTAAATAAATAAACAACGTAAAGAACAATTCCATTCTTCAAATTGACGCCCAAAGCGTGGTGCAAACAAACTTCAACAACAAAACACCTTTCTCAGAATAAGATGATAAAGAAACAAAGCAAGCCAGGAAAGTGCAATAAAAGGGGGATTTATTAATTAAAGAGCGCAATATATTCCGTTAGGAGCAAGTATTACGAAGAAGGAAAGTCAAATGTATTTAATTGAAGTAACATTCAGCTACGGACCGTAGACGTCCAGCTAGGTTATAGTTTACAGGTATCAAGATAAAAGAGTGAAGGATAGGAAAGTTGGACTGTCCGAATACACGAAACAACGAGGGAAGTCCCGAGACGTAAAAATCTGTCAGGGCCAGAAAATGTAATCAAGCGAGAATGATGATGTCCTCCGTGGTGTAGTGGTTACCATGCTAATTCTCTAGGTCCGGGTTCAAACCCGGCGGAGGGCAATGGATTTTTTCGGGCGTAAAAATCGTTAGCATGGCTTCCTTCGAAAGGGAAGTAAAGCCAGTGGTCCCGTGTCGTAGATTTACAGCACGTAAAAGAGCCTCAAGCCTGATAAAGAGGCCTCTGAGCAAAATCACCAGTCTTTCACGCCCAATATAGAGTGGGACGCTAAGGACCATAGCAGTTAAAGAGCGTCCATAAATAAAACTCAATTTAATTTAGGCGAGAATGGCAGAGAGGTAATGGCAGAGGCAAGGTTTTGATAAAATATAACTATGGGACGTGTGTAGATAGTATCATGTGAATCAGTCAAGAACCAAGTGACTAGAAAAGAAACTCGAGGAAATTAGAAAATGGGCGCGAAATAGAAATTTGTCTAGGCCAGGAGCTCGGTTTCGAACAGGAGTAATATAGATACTTCATTATGAGGAGGCATGGCTCCATGATACTGCTGCTGGTGTATTAATTTGTAAAGTGGAAGTGGCGGACTTCATCGCTGATTAAATTTAAATATAGGGAAAAAGCAGTTAAACTTTGGGGATAAAATGTAACGAGCTTGAAGCTAGAAAATAGAAATAACTTTGCCGAATTTTGTTTGATCGCGGGGCATAATTAAATCTTGTTTGTAATTCACACTGGAATTTTACCAAAGCTAACTGAACAAAGTTTCGTACATCTATCGATAATCACATATTTAATCTGTCAACTGTTGAAGACTTTTGTAAACAACATCAATGAAATTTTAGAAAAACTTTACTGGCACTATAATTATATCTGCCGAAAACAGCGTACCCAAAACACACCCATCCGTCGAAAAAAAGACTGTGCCATGGTGGAATGAAGAATGTAAAACAACCATTCGAAGAAAAACAAAGCCTATTACAGATATAAAAATATTTTACTCAAAGTGGCTTCTTTCGGCATCCTTCTTCAATATTCCCTTACTTGTTATTAAAACGAAAGTATAGGAGGTATTCTCGAAGTCACAACACATGGTTCTGTTCAGTTTGAACCTTGTAAAGGCTTACGAAATAATTTGGAGAAACCACATTGTCAAATAACTCTCAAAAATAATATTCCTGGTAACATTTTAGCATTCATAGTATGCAACTTTCACCAAGAAAGGAAAATTAACGCCAGAACAAATGGTACTTTGCCAAAAACTGTCACTCTAAATAACGGAGTGCCCCAAGGATCTGTTTTGAGTGCGACACTTTCTCTCATAGCAATTAACAGCATTACTTCCCCCATCCACCCACCAGTGCAAATTTGTCTCTTCATGGATAACATTACTATTTTCTGCAAAGATATAAAACGTTAAAACCTCAGAAACAATTCAAAAAACTATCGACAGTCTATTAAAGGGGACCCATTCTACTAGTTTTAAGTTCTCTAGACTAAAAACATATGAATACTATTCTCCACAGCGAAACTTGAACTTTAAAAACCGATTTAATACATAGGTCAAAATATCATTGAAGTAGTGGACTGTCTGAACATCCTGGGTGTTATTAGATCTTACATTAACCTGGATCCCACAGTTGAAACGCTTCGAAAACAGTTTTACTCGTCGATTGAACATTTTGAGGATGTTAACTTCCAGAAATTTGGGTAATGACTCCTACATCCTTCTGCAAACATACCAAGCCATTCTTTGATCTAAACTGGACCATGGCTCAAAAGTCTATGCTTCAGTCCTACAACCCTGAAAATGCTTTATACCATTCAGTCATTTGCTCTAAGATTTATATTCGGTGCGTTCCACACTAGTTCTATCAATAACCTGCAGATCAAAACTGATTAACCTCCTATTTATATCAAACCTGAACAACTGAGCCTTTCTTATGCACTGAAGATCGCAGGTGAACAGAATTCCAAAGTGTTTTTTGTGTGTTCCCTTCAGAATATCTCTTCAGATCGCGTTCATGGCATATCTTTCAGCCTGAGAATCTCTAAAATACTTTCATAAACTCAATGTTACTTACATTTTTAAGAAAGGAGAGTCAGAGTTATCAAGTATAAGCCTTCTCAATACAGCATACAAAGGCTATGTAGGAATTATAAATAAAAGAATTAAAAGAATATATGAAGCACTAAGGAAAGAAAAACAAATTGGCTTTAGTCTAGTACGAGCAAACAGATGATATGTTTTAGAGCAATTATTTGCAGAGAGACAAGAACATAACTTGCCAACACAATTGGCATTTTTAGATTTAAAACGGGCGTTTTATATGGTTAATAGGGAAACATAGGGAGTTATAGAAAGGAATGTATATTCACAAAGTAATCAAAGTAATTAAGAATATGTAAAAATAATAAATACAGGAGTTCATAAAACTGAACCAATTTTAATTGATCGAAGAGTAGAACTCTATAGATACATACATTACACCATTCAGAACTATGAAATTAATTAAATCAGGAATAAACTAAATCAAAATGTAAGTTTAATATTTTATTTTATGCATATCACGTGGTTTTAATTCAAGAGACAGTATTAATTACAATACGCATTACACCGCTTGAACATGACTTTAAAATATCAACAGAGAAATCTAAGATAATGGCATTTTGGCGAAAAAAACACACACGTGAAAAATCATTTTAGAAAATAAAAAGCTTACAAGAATCCAAAATATGTGGACCATTGATAAATAAAACAAAAAATAAAACAATGTTGGAGTTTTATAAAACAATGAGTCATTACAAGTAAAATGAAAAACAGATTACAAAGTGTACAGATGAACTTTTTAAGGAAAACAAAAATATGCACAAGGTTAGATCAGATACCAAGTGAAGATATAAGAGTAGAAGTTAATGCGTAATATATAAATAGCGAAACTGAAAAATATGGATGCAACATGTTTAAAGAATGACAGATTCAACTTGCATTTCAGTATCAACCAAAAGGAAGCAGAGATGTCAGCCACCCAGAAAAAGATTGGAGGAAACAACTGTGAGAAGGAACGGGAATTATGCCCATGCCTTGTGGTAAGGTGATTGGTTCTACAAATTGTCCACAAAAAAGTTGCTTTCTTTCTGCTTCTTGTCAACAGTTAATTGAAGTAAATGTTGAGATAAATAATTTCAATACGCATTATGCTGTAGCTGTCCTGCGATGTAGTGTAGGGATTGGAATGTGGTGTTCCAGTTCCGACCACGTAGTGTGCGTGGATTCGTGTTCATTCAGTATCGTGTTGTATTTGAGGAGCCACGATAGGTAATTGTCTATCGGTTATGGAAACCAACTTTCCGAAGCACAGTGCTGACCACATCATCACCCCGTAATAGCATCTCTGCGCAAAGTCGGCATTCGGATTGTTAGGTTTAGATCCGCTAGGCTGTCGTGCCAGGGATTATATTATACTAACATCACTATTAATTGTTATTTCAAGAAGTTTAATTTTAGGAGGAGTTGTGTTGTATTTCGACTGTTGGGGAGCCGAACTTAAAGTAGTTGCAACCGCACGTATGGTAAAATGTTTCCGTTAGCCTTCGCACTAAATGTACTTTCCGGTGGCCTTTGCCCCGAATGTTTAAAAGAAATATTAACTTTGTAATTTTGACTGTTTCTTTAAATATTATATATTTATGTTTCCCTCGGCTGGGTCAGTATTTATTTATTTATATATATATATATTGCTCGACTGAATAATAATAATAATAATAATAATAGCTAGCCGGAGCACAATGAACCCAAAATGCAAAATAATAAAACAATAACAGGCGCCCAGAAATAAGATAACACGAAGTGACTGCGACAAATTGGCTTCCATACATGGTGCATATAAACATGAAGCATCTTCCAACTACCAACAAATAACAAATATACCACTTCAATTTTTTAGAGACATGAATGTCTTGGCAGGGAGTGGTGTAACTGAAGAATGTAGGCTTACACAGATTATAATTTTACTTCACTCCTTTTATTAATGCTTGACACGATTTAAATAACACTTCATTGATATAGAGAGAGAACTGCGATATTTTTTTAATTAATTAATTGCACTCACACAATATACTATTAAATTTCTCGAGGACGCATCTAGCGTCCGGGTAGGAACGCTGTCTATAAGCAACTGGCAACTGAATGTGTAAATTTTACTCCATTTTAGTTTCTGATTGACTAATCCTACTCCAATATAATACCTGGCTGTCGATTGGCTATTTTATAAACTGTCACAAAAATTACATTATTGTTGCTCCAATAATGACTAGTAGCATTATTAAACTTTCTTACTCATTATTGCCTCAAGGTCACCTCGTTGTTACCTCATTGTTAGCAACCTTTAACCTATTTTTCTCACAGCTCCTACATTATTAAATTACGTAATACATTCACATAACATTATTGAATATGTACATAGTAATAAAAACATTAATACAATGACTGTTACAGCATTTTATATATTATATTATACACATATTGCTTTAAGGCGGGCTTTATTATATTTTATATTATATAATTTGACTGAAATCATTTAAGTGTTAAAAATACTGCCTCATATTATATTATTATTATGTAGTAGTTGTTGCTACAAAGGGAAATACTGTAGGATAAGCGATAGCCGTCTGTTTGAAAATCAGATCGCTGTGGAGGTTGATGCTGCATGCCTTTTAGTGGGTTTATAAACAAAATAATGGCACCTTAGCACTTCAAATTAATAAAGACGGGTACTTTTAAAATGGCTTCCTGTAGTCAGTTTTCATTCTCTTTTATGGTTTTCCAGTTATAAAAACCATTTCCAAAATTCATCAGAGTGAAGAGGACCTAAAGAGCTCTTCACAGAAAATCATACATTATTCTTCATCTCAACATTTCCAACAGATACTATTAAATCTAATCCGCTAAAATACTTTTTGAAAAAGTCCAAAACGTTTAAAACGTCTCCGTGTAGAGCACGGGGATTTTCTTAAAAATCCTCATGCTCCATCTTCGAAAGGTTATGGATTTAAATATAAAGTTTGAAGTTCATTCAACATTTCGTTTTTGAGTTCACACACACACACACACACACAAATATTTTTATGATGAGGTTTCTTTGAGGATTCGTGGAACCTCTAAACTTGTATTTCCGACAAAATGTATATTCCATCTTGGATATAACATAGCACTTCCTCTACCAACCATAGGTAAGCGGTGGAGTTAGTAAAAATACTATAATTTCAATGAGACTTGCTCATCCATACTCAGACAAGCCTGAATGCCAATATTTATGGAATAACAAGGGTTTAACAAATAATAGTAATCTGCTGCTGCTGTCGCTACTTGTATCCCATTTCATTCGTAAGCCAGCGTTTTTTCCCCAGAGACATTGTTTACATACCTACCTACACTACCAGTGAGTTTGCGGCTCAGGAAGCGATTAAAACAGTCATCGAGAACGTCACAAAGACATACCTTAGACAGTTTGGCCAAAATGAAATGAAGTCCCGATATATTAAATATAGGGCCTTCATCGAGTACATCTAAGACCAGCATAAAATTTCAAATTTTCTTCTTTCAAACGGTGGTAAGATCACGCCTTTATGTTTAGAGTTTGTGAAAATGTAGGCTTTATGAAATCGTCTAAAACTTGAACAAACTTACATTGAGATTACAACCCTGTGAACTTTAATTATGAATAATCTTATTTAAAAGTAGGGATGGGACCTCGATACTGTCGATACCTCGATACTCGGTGGTATCAAAGTGTTTTATATATTTAAATGTTTAAGTTTTGCATTATTGAAAGTTGTTGCGTTTAACTTTATGCTAGATAATTAATGACAGAGGTTGAGACTTCATGTCTGCAAAGAAAGCATTATTATTATTATTATTATTATTATTATTATTATTATTATCATTATCATTATTATTATTATTATCGTTATTAGCCTTTACTAAAAATAGGGGATATATAACCTGTGCAATTATCAAGATAAAAAGTTGCTGCTAGTTGGAGAATGTCAAGCAGGAGCAATTTCGGAATTAGCGTACAATACAAAATTGGTTATTGCGTTTATACATGAAAAACTACTAAGGAGGACATAATTCAGTAAACAAGCTATCGCTTTTACAGTGTTTATATAAAGAGAGTATCGAGTTTCGGTGCTCAAAAATCACTGTTCGGTATCGACAAATAGTGGTATATTTTCATTACTCAAAAATATTGAGTACATCATGGTACTGTGTCCTTGAATGGTAATTTGTATTTTATTGTTGCTCCAGCGTGAGGGTCCTTTGATGAATTAGGTTTTTGATATTTTAGTGAACAATATTATTTTTGATATGCATGACCCAAGGCTCATTTTTCGTAAAATGGCAGAGTGATAATTTCAAGTTTAACCGAAATTGTTTCACTGATTTATGTTGTCTTTGACTTCCAGTATTTTAGCCACGAATCTTGCCACACTGAATGCTGACGACTTCAAAAGTAGGCTATAAAGACGGAGAAGGATACCGAAAAAAGAGGGATTTGCCTTGTTAGCAATGGCGAGGAATTACACAGACGCTCTCAATGCAAAATTCAGAACCACGATTTCCTCTTTGAGAATGCTAAAGACAGCCTATCACCGCCACCTCAAATGCCATCTGCCGCAGAATTTGGAATTCTGATCATAGACCGGCGCTTCAATCCCTATCTTGCACTCCTGTGACCTCTTTCCAACTTCTGTTTGGCGATTCAAAGGAACGTGAAAAATATAGATTAACCTGTCTCAAATTCCATGTTATTTGCAGCAAGGTGATCTTATTTGCTGGCCTCTGGAGAAGTTGGTAAAGCACCTACCTGCTTTTTCAAGCGTCCCATGTATTACTACAGACAAGGGAACCTTGGCGATTGTTATGTTATAAGCAGGCAGAGGGGTTTTAGTAAGTAAACAGAGCAATCGTGTTACCGCACGTAGTAAAGATGACGTCGGGTACTGTGGCGGACACACTCCTCTCCTCCCCTTAACAGCACTCTGTTTCTTCGACTGTTCCATTTATTCGCTAACCAGTGGAGAATTATGGAATATGCTCAAAGTAAAGAAGAGTTACACACCAAAACCATCATCACAATTAGAATTGTTTGTGGCGGAATTCTACAGGGAAAACTTCAGCACAAATGGCGAAACCATCAGATGTAACGTATGTCACAGAGCTCAAGGATGTTTAAAATATCATGTTAAACATTGTGCCACATTAATACATTAAACATGTCTAGCACATGGTCGTTACCGAGTTGCGGAATAAATTAGAGCCTGTTTTCCGTATGTTGATACTTTTACAGCCAACGTGAAAAATATGTTTCACAAAGTACACTGAAGAATCAAAATATTTAAGGGGACGGAACCTGGAATACCGTTGGCACCACAATCAATTCTAACTCAGTGGGGAACATGGCTGCAGGCTATACTAGTTCAATATTACGTCAAAGTTGTTAATGTGATTAGTGTCTATGATGAGAGAAAAATGCTGCTCCACATTCAGTGAAGGGAATAATTTTACCAGCTTTATTTTAATTTTTTTTCATGTATTCAGATTCATTTCAGCAATATTGCAACTACAATAGCATATCCATTTGCAAGCATAGACACTAAAAATATCAACGCTCTTGAGCCAATGGAACAGGTTTCAGAAATCTGGAGCTTTAAAGAAAGGGTAACAAAGAAACTTAAAAGTACTCTAGAGAAGAAAATGGGGTACGCAGAAATGTGTAAAACCAGAAACGCTGGTTACTGAGGCTGGGATCTCAAACAAATCTGATATTTCGTCTTTTTTTTTTTATTTTTTGCTCCTATTACGTCGTGTGATATGGAACGTAGTTTTTCAAAATATAGCTATCTACGTGCCTAATCGCATACGATTTATGTTCCATGCATTTCGAAAATGTATTATTGTACATTATAAAACTCACGATGTAACAGAAAAGTCAATGCAACTCAGATTTCCGTGCATTATTAACTTAATTAAACAATGAAGTAACTTTACTACACGCTACCAATAGCTAGACATATTCTAATTGTTTTATTCTGATACTGCGTAATCTTGATCAACCTGCTTTCGAAGCAGTGTGTGGTGCCTTCAACTGCTCATATTGTATACAGAGAACACTACAAGGTCACAATCCCTTCTACCTTCCCTCGCCACTAACTCTCAGCGTGTTCCTAACTTTATGACTTACTAACTAAAACCTTTCTGCATCTTATAACCAACTAGCCTATATCAGGACTGACGCTATGCAGATGCCTGAATACACGTTACACAATATTCAAATGTGACACATTAATCATCATGAGTACTAAGCTGTGTGCCACCAAGTTAATCCAAAAGTTGCATAAAAGTTTTCCTGATGTTTGGTTGTTTATTTAACCGAAGGTGGGCTTTTTAGTATGGTATAGAAATACAGTAACCTTTAAGCATAGATATTACTCTTAATAGCCGGTTGCTATGTGCAGCACCATTCTCTGCGCCACAGATTAATACTCTTTGCATATCGAAGACAAAAAATGAATAATGAATTCCCATTTGAGAAAATAAGTATTGAAAAATTTAAGGGAATAACAAGCACTATCTCGAAAATGGTTCACTCAACAAAAAGGTGTATATGACATAAATGGTGTATTTTAACGCGATCTACATTTTTGTGTAGTAAAAGTTTGTCTATCTCTTATGGTTTACGAGTTATGCAAAAGTCGTTCACAATGAAGAATACTTTTGGAGACATTCCCAGAAAATTCAAGATATACATTTCATTTGTCATGAAAATATCTTAAACATATGATATTTTAATCAAAATCGTTGGAGCAATTTTTGTGAAAATTAAAATTTTCGAAACATATTGCATGTAAAGGGTAATCTGGGGTAATCTGGGGTGGGGGATTTTCTTGAAAACCTTCGTGTCGCATCTCTGGAAGATACTAAACCTAAATACCAAGTTTGGCCTTTATCCGACTGTTCGTTTCTGAGTTATGCTGTTCACAACAGACATACACACAGACACATAAACGGAACGTTTCCAAAAATGCTTTTTTTGGATTCAGGGGGGTCTCAAAACATATATTTGCGGTGAAATCTCGGTATCGAATTTTTGGATGGAATACAATACGTCCTCTACTTGCATACGTAGTAGAGAAAGTAAAAATAGGTAAGAACCTAAATATCCGAAGTCTACTGATTACCCTCCCTCTTGTAGACTTTCCACCTCAAGGACTTACAATCTTTGGGTCAGTAGGCTGTCGAGGACCAAGTAAATGCGCCTAGCTCATAGTATAACCAGAATGGATAGTGAAACCAATGCCTGGTATGGCAGTGGAGAAGGAAATTAAATACTGAAGTGATGAAAGGAATGATATGAAAATTCGTGAATCAAATTATCCAACCTAGCATTTCCCAAGCGACCAAGGAAACCGCGAAAAAATCTTCGAAAGTTTGGTCGGCTCCGGGGGTTTGAATTCGACCTCCCGAATGCTATCCATAGACGTTTGCCTCATACATCCCGCTCGGTGTGTACCATATTCAATAGGTAAAATTACTTTTCCATACTTCCTTGTTACTTGATCGGTATTCCAATAGAAAATAATTTGACGTCACTCATTTATCACTTATAACGCAAATAAAAAAGGTTAAATAAACTACATATTTAGGCTAGTTGAAACATGTAATGAAATGCATAGTTTACAACTACCCATTGTTAGTGTGTAAAGCCATTTCTTGCATAGTGGAACGGAAAGGGTTTTCCATTGATTCAGGGAACAGATAGCACCGAGCTCCGCTCAGGGGCCTTTCCCTACCTATGTATCACTTTTGTAAGACAAAGCATGTTGAAGAAAACCCATCATAACTCCCTGGAAGGAAATACATGCATATATACAATGCCTTTGCTGCCGTTTTAGCCTTAGTTATTTTACAAATGAAACTAATAGTTTGTCGAGTCAACTTTAAACACCAGCTTACAGAACACTTTGGTCATCCCTGTCTCTCAAGAGCGAAAACCCCGAATTCTCTAGTGGTTTTTCGGGTTCATTTCCTATTCCGGCTTTCCACCTCTATGCTCTACACCGTATTTAATTCCTCCACACTTTCGTTTCCACCCATCTTTATCGTCGAATCCCGATATTCTACCGCACCCCTTATAAAAAGTAGGGGGATGCTCCATTAGAAATTCGATACTGTGTTCAAGAAGCAAACAGATCTTATACTAATGCAATTTTAATGGCGAAACACATTTGCCATCACGTAGGCAACATCACATCTGGAGGAGTCGTGTTTGTGATGGAAAGACAATGTAAGACCAAATATCTAATCAAGGATAACTTTGGGGAAAGGTTAATTATATTCTCCTTTAGGCAAAGATTGTAGTCCCTTTATAATATTCTTTGGAAGTACACGGAACATTTTTTCTCAAAATTTTACATTTAAGATTTTAATGTCTAAAAGTAAAAAATAAAATTAAACTTTATATTTTATGATAAACCAGAAGTATTATTTATAGTGATGTTATGTAACATTTAAGATTTTTTGAGTTGGAAAATGTAAATTCCCATCACATATGTGCGCTAGATGTTATCGCAGGAGCGCTTTCGAGAGATGTTTCTCCCATCTTCAGCTGAGAATCCAACTCAGCTGAATACTCAGCTGAAGATGGGAGAAACATCTCTCGAAAGCGCTCCTGCGATAACATCTAGCGCACATATGTGATGGGAATTTACATTTTCCAACTCAAAAAATCTTAAATATTAAACTTTATAGTTTATTTTTGCTAATTAGCATTCGGTTTTGTGAGGTACATCACATATTTCAGCTGTGCTTACACTGCTACATTGCGATTATTTGGTGGTAATTAATGACTTAAACTTCATTTCCACGTCTACTTCAGAAAAAATGTTTGATAAATATTGTGGCTGTTGCACAATTTAACGATACACGTATCTCATTTCGCACCCACCCCTCCCTCTACAAGATCGAGTCTCTAGTCATATTGCATTAGCTAGCCCAACTACGTATATCGGCACCAATGAGGCGATAATTCATTAAGAGAGGCTATTTCTGGAGCGCATCTTCTTTGTTTCACACCAGGTATATATAACATCGCTCATTGATTCGTTCCCCCCCCTCTTTCTTGGTATCCTTCAAAATACTGTAGTGGCCCATTGAGTTCGAACCACTGTTCGGGGAGTGCGTTGAATTGATGAAGTGTAGAAAGGTGTGGAAATATAGGAAGTACCTACTGGCTTGTAGGACATGGATCGCTTGCTCAGCTGGCGGATAAGTGTATATTGGCCAGGAATCTGGGTCATCGCTCTCAATTTTGCTCCGACATTTGAACGACGCTGAATCTACGCCAGTTAGGGCCAGGTGCCACGCCATAAATAAGTTAATTATTATAACTGTGTTTCCTTAAGACCGGCGAGAGCTAATCAGGTAAGCCATGTGCGGACATGTTTAAGTTCCTGCACGTATCCCCTGTAGCCATGGCCTCCTGTAGCTTATGTAAACTATTGGTGAATATAGTCATTAGCTTTTATACAAACCCCGGGCTCTCATTTAACTTCTTATAGTATACTCCATCCTGGCACCGATACGCCCTGCCTTCTGGGCATACATCCCTCATTGTAAGCAACTCCCGAAGCCAACTATTTCAAAGGGTGCTAGAATAACATTGAGAGAAATAAGGTTTGGGTGGAGACAAGTGTTAGATAAATTTGGAAACTACTAATGTCTAAAGTGATGCGCCCCTTTTTTTACACTGGAGTTTAAGTTCTAACCAGTCGTACGACGTAAACCGGTGGTATTAAAATATTTCAAAGAGCAAAATACGTAAATCATAAAACATTCTGTGGTTTTTGATGATTAACATGCCGAATTCCAAATCCAGAGGTCCCAGGTTCAATTCCCAGCTGAACGGTGGCAAAGCTTATTTAACCAGGTTTATGTCCCATTCTCCATAGAGTTTAGAAACATACGAGTCTAGTGTGTGCAATTTAATGTATTTTTCTCCCTAAACTAATACAGAAGTCAAAGGTAATAACAAAACCGAATCTGAACTTTCCTAATGCCAAAGCTATTGATAAGAATTTGGGTGTTAAAGGCGGCATATAAATGTAACAAAAAGAATATATTTTATTGGGGTTAACAAGCAGGCGATATAGTTACAATGGAAAATAGAGCAGAAAAATGCAATGCAACAATGAAAATCGAAAATAAATTTAAAGTTTAATACTAACAAAGATTTCTGTAATAGAAGGTTACACAATTAAAAACTGGGCTTCATTGGTTACTAGGGTAATGTCCTACAGCCTAGGAAATAATGAAACTACAATATATGTCTATGTTTGTATAACTGGCCAACGTCAAATATCAACGCACTTTTTCTATGTATTAACACAGCAACTACCCTTTGGCTTATAAGCGTGTAAAGATTCACTTTTGAAGTTGAAAATAGCAATGGATAGGCCTCCTTTGGCAAGGCAATTACTTAAAAGGATGGTTCTTCCCATCTTGTTTAAAACGTTTGACTACGCCATGATAGCATGGAAACAGTAATTTATATCGGTTTTTAAAATACATGATGACAACTATTTAAGTTTTGATGTGCGGATAACTGATCATTTACTTCTCCTCTGCAAGTGAGCATAGTTCCCTCTGTTCAGAGTTAGCTTACCTACGTTGACCATTGAAAGCTAAGTTACTCCTTACCTCCTGAGCTGAAGTGCCTGGTGACATCAGCAGGATGCTATGCATGCACTATTTTTACCCTTAAAAAGGGTCATATTGCTCCAAAGAATTGTCTGTCCTTCGTGTCACTGTGCTCGCTGACCTCCAATAAAACCTATGGTTCACAGAAGTTTATCTCAACCGAGTGTTAACATTTTATACGTGAGCGTTTCATAAAAATCACTCCATCATTGCCTGCCCCTCCTGATGATGAGTTACTTAATTTATTCTTCCTCACATACACATGAACCTCTTTCTTGCGATCATGAATGCAAGTTCCTTATAATAACTTTATGTTAAATTAATGGAGCATGCCAAGCACAAAAGAGCGAATGCACAAATGTGTTTGTTCTTGCTATATAGCACTATAATCCAATTGACCCAAGATTCGTGTGTATTACTATGGACTAGAGGTGTTTATTTCTGTAATTTGTACTGCCTGCTCTTATATCACCTGCCGGCAGGGAGCGAAGTTTTAGAGGCGGAATTGGAAACTGTCGACAGGCTAGGAGTTACGATGCATGGCCTTAAGATATGATATCCTGATGGTTATTACTGTTTGGTTTAAGTTATTTTCCATAAACATATGCTTAAAACTGCCAATGAAATTATAAAACATCACCACTTTGAAACTCTTCGGAAAGTTTTCATTTGGGATTACTTCGACCATTACGTTGTACAACGTTTTTCGACGCTTTTAAAATAACTTGAATTTGCAAGCTTTGTAAGTTGGTGCATATTATTATTAATTATTGTTATAATTAACGTTATATCCTTGTGCCTAGAACTATTCTGTACATAATATATGCTTTTAACTAAACCCAAAATGATGTGTTTTTTTTTGTTTTATTATCTCAATTATTTGTTTGACAATTATTTTCACTTTTGTCACCTTGAAGAAACTGCTTTGCCGGCTTAATAATGGGCATATAGAGGGGATCTACCTTTGATCTCAGTCACCGCAAAGACGTCTTTTTAAACTGGACGAAATCTAATAAACGGGTCGAAAACGTGTAAGAATCCAGAAACTATAAAAGATCGAAGCATTTATATTTAAGTAAAGTTAAAACATCTAATAATGTCAAAAACTTAAATGTCGTAAAATGCACAACATTGTGGGAACGAAGAATAAAATTTGGTAAGGTGTAAAAGGTTAAACGTGGTAACGTTGTGGAAAGTAATTTAAAAACATCGACAATTCTTTCAAAAAGTATTTATAAAGGAATTATTTTCACTACTAAATATTTCCATAAAATATCATGCGTATATTAAGTTAGGATTAAATGTATAATAGGAATGTTTGCGCTTCACTTACTCCTAATCTATCTCCAAAGCAAGCGTTGTTTTTTTCGGCGTTCTGGTGTAGGTACTGGGCGACTAGGTTCAATTACCATATGTGCCCAGCAAGGTTTCAGGTCCTGTAGGCATACCGGACCATACTACTAAGTATGGAGTAAAGGGTTAATTATCGTGCGTGTTGCCTAAGCAAGTAGGCGTAGACAAGTAGACCGAAAACGATGTACCTCTACTATGGACAGATCCATGTCGTTTTTAGATACAGAATCAGATAGTAATGTCAAGTCCATATTCTAGAGTAAACTAAGCGTTGCTTGCATAACGAAAGTGTAAAACACCAACTAATCATTCCTTGACACCGATTGAGGCAGTACTTTTGGTACCCCATTAATTAATGTCAATTTAATAATAAATATAATAATTAACAAACTCCTAATAATATATGCATAACAATATTAATTAAGGTCTGAATATATTTCCATACGTACGTATAAGTCTGTTAATATTATTTTAAGTGATAGTGTATAAGTAGATGTATTTTTGGTGGAAACGAATGGTGCCTTAAAATCCAAAGAGTATTGTTATTTCAGTTCAGAGAGAACTGTTAGATAGAGAAACATAAATTAGCTTCCCCTCGTTCTATTGTGTATACAATGCTGAGGGTGATTGTTGGAAATTCCTTTACACGGTTAATAGCAGAGCACGCAACAGACGACATTATAACGCATGTCATGTAATTTCTGGTAGCGAATGGTAGAGTTTTAATGTTTAACGTGAACAAGGGGCAACTAATGTAATCTAAACAAACAGGTTTAAAATATGTTTCGTAAGGTGGTAGTTGAGAATAGCTGTACGAGTTGCTAATTTACCGTCAAGATTTAAAGAGTGTTTTGTGATGTGTTGAGTACGTAGTGTTATAATTCTGAGTTAATAATGTGAACTTCACAACAAATACTGTATACTCAGATTAAGTAACAATAGCAACGTTCGTTGAGGTAAATTGTGTAAGCAGGAGATTTTTATTGCAACAACTACACGGGAACTTTGAAATTTTAACTGTTAACAGCACTACAAGCCCAGCAGGGTATAAGTTTCACCAATAGATAGTTCATGTGTTATCAATGAGTGTGTTAACTTTAAACATTCATTAGAAATAAATCAATGACAAGTTAATTCCACCCACTTGTGTTATTATTTTGAACTGTGAAGCACATATTCATACAAGTTCCTTACGCTACTACGTCCTGTTGAAGAGATACTTGTTCGACCGTGATACATTTCAGAGCTACGCCGAGGCAATAGAAACATCTACAAGAACCTACATTAATGCAAGTAATTAAATATTTACGATCAGTGATTATGTGCGACAGATTCAGCTTACAACAAAGCGCCCAGAAAACTAAGAAAAACTGCATAATCGTGTAGTGACCGATGCACGATTTGATTTCCAACAGTCGTTGATTTCTTATTTGTTTATTTTTTCGATTAAGAAGCATTCTCTATATTTCGAGTGCAATGTTTTAATATGAATATACACTTGTTTGTGTATTTCGCTGTTAAAATTAACCAATTATGGTGGCTGAAATAAAATAAATATTTTGTTTGTTAACGAAGCTGTCAATTGCCAGGATAATATCAACGCCGCTTGTGTGCCGGAATTTCGGAAAGTTCTTTTACATGCCAGTAAATCTACTGACATGGGACTGCCGCTTTTAAGCACATTTAAAAACCATCGATCTTGGCCAGGTTTGAACCCGCGACCTTGAAATCAGAAGACCAGCGTCTAACCAACTCAACCACCCAGACCGACGATGGTGGCTAAGAACTGTCGCTGGACAGGACGTATCATAAGGAATACAACTGAACCGCACGAAGAGCTGCCTAACAGTTAACTAAAAGATCTGATCTGTTACACTCACAACTTTCTCTACTCTCTTTTACAAATTTTTCTTACAAACACTTATTATTCTATTTCTTGTTAATCCAGATAAGCATTCACTAAATATTTACACATTTCATTACACGATACAGTGGGTAAAGCGATAGACATATTTTAAAAGAGCGTATCGCTATGTAATAGTTTTGAAATTTCATAGGCTTTGCAGGACCATGAGAGACAAAAAAAAAATATTATTCCACATAAATTATGTGCTTTAACGAGATATACATTTTTGGTTAATTAAGATTTTGTCAATACCTTACGGTTTACCAGTTATGCTAGACATTCAGAATGAAGAGGACCACAGACTGTTTCCCAGAAAATTTAATATATACCTACATTTTACTTGTCATGTAAGTATCTTAAACATATGGTACTTTAATCAAAATGGTTGGTGTCATTTTTGAGAAAATAAAACATTTCGAAACATGTTCCATGTATAGGGTAATTTACGGTGGAGGAATTATATTGAACGTCTTCGTTGCGCCTCTTTGGAAAATACTTAAATATCAAGTCATTTTTCTCAAAATGCTTTTTCTAGGTCCAGGGATCTCAAAATATGTATTTCCCTATACAGTACTTCCTCTACTGTAAGCACGTGGTAGAAAAGTAAAAAGTAAATGCCAAAAACGTATACCTATACATAACAATTACCAATTAACAGTTTATGTTTAGAGTGTTGGTAATTGATCATTGATTAATTTTCAGCACTATCTTCAATTCAATTAATATATTTATTTCACTCAGACAAATGTTTAGGTTTACATATTTTCTTGCTGATTTTAGTCAACCTGTAAGCGCATTGCTAACTAACGCTCGTTCAATCGTTTTGCAGTTGCTTGTGTTTGAGGAATAGGTAGTTAATGGATCGTTAAATGTCCTATTTACAAGTTTCTACAAATTAAATACTGAATAGCAATATTAAAGATTCGGTAACTAACAGCACAAAAGCACAACTGTCTTGCAAACCACTTCCAGTCTGTTAGTGGTACTAGTCTCGCATTAAGGATTAGGGCTGAACTGGTTAAATCTTCTTGTTTTTCAATCCGCAAATGGTCACTGTTCCACGTCATTTGGACATGTTGGTTTTAATTTAACGAAAATAACGAATTTGCTCGACAGCTCGTGTCAGCTCGACAAGCGGAGATATACGCGCTGCCACATTACTAACGTACCTGGCAATTTTTAAAAACGTTCCCTGTACCCACAAGGGAGACAACCCCGGGGCCAGGGGTTTTTCTTTGCGGGCGGTCGATACCAGTTAGCTGCCCTAACAATTCCACAGTTTTACTTCCACCTGTCGCAGTAAACTTTAATAAAATTGTGTGACCCTCCCCAAACCATCTTCTGCCTCCTTCGCTACCGAAACGCACTTCTTGGGAAAATCACACTGCCCAATCTCACGTTCATTACCTGTTCTATGATTTAAAATCTCTTAGTCTTCCACAGCATTCACTTTATCCATTTACTGATTTATATCTATATTATAATTATAGTATAAGAGTCTATTCGGACCGATGATGATTGTTCCACAAACAAGAGGTACTTATAGCCTATGCACAGGGTCGGTTGTTTGGTTGTTTGTTTGTTTGTTTGTTTATAACGATGAACGTGAATGTAAGGGTAAGATGCAGCAAGAAGTAAATGCACGATTTATGACAAACGTGACCGATTTATGGCTCTAACTCTGTCGCGAATTTGCATGAAAATTTATCGTTTCTGTAAAAATCTTTATTTTTACGCTAAATAAGAAAAAGATTGTATTTTCAAAAAATGTATTCCTTTTGAAGATTTTGGTGGAAACGAATGAGATTCTTTTGGAAAGTACATTAATTCAAATTTTTTTACTATGTTATTATTCTACAGCGTGATTTATGAAGAACTGACACACTTATTTCTTTAATTGTTTCAAAACGAGTTATGCTAGCGACAACATATTATACGTGAAAGCAGAGGAATTTTGGGAGATTATTTAACTACCTAACAAATGTTGAAAATGTCTCCATTCTGCATAAGACACAACTCAACACGTCGTTCCATGTTATTGGCCACTCGTTGCAGGACTCTGTTGTCAATAGCTTGAATCTCCTGTGTAATGTTGTGCTTCAGAATAGAATGAATTTAAAAATTTTTTTGTGATTGAAGGAGTTAAAGGTCTGGGGGAATGAAGGATAAATTAATTGTGATTACCATAAAAATAATAGGGATAATATTTACCGTATAAATGATAAAATATGTTATTCAAAAGTTGGAGTTTTCTTTCCTTTGAAGTTTTAAAAGTTATTTATTCTTATCTTTGGTTTACAAGACCAGTGTTTTTAGTAAACTATTAAAACATAAAATGTTAATATTTTGTTTTATATTTTTGAGATGTGTGGCATAAACCCTATCTTTTAAGTAGCCCAATAGAAAGAAGTCCGGCGATGTCAAATCCGAAAATCTGGTGGCCACAGGTTCTTGGAAATTATCCGGTCGTCAAAGAAACTTGCAATTAGTGCCATGGATTCAATTGATGTATGGCATGTAGCGCCGTCCTGTTCTACATCGTCTATTTGCCAGAAAACTCCATGAAAATTCGTCGGTACTCTGCAGTGCTCACATTGTGCATAGGTGCTTCATGAATAAATAACATGCGGATTTTCACTGGTCCAATAGCATGAGATATTTTATTTCACATAGCCGGATAAATAGGACCATGCTTTATTCTGTGAACCATATGATGGACAATATGACAGCATTTTGCACAATGAACGCCTGAAACCAACGAAAATAATTCAATCGTCTATCCTTATCTGATTCTTGTAACTGATGGACAACCCTTTATCTGGTTCTTGTAACTGATGGACAACCCTAATCCTATATGGCTTTAGGCCTGCACTTTTCACAGCTCTCTGGCACATTGAGTAGCTGTACCCTATCCCCTGCGACAAACGTCTTAATGATCTTTGGGCGACTGATCCAGTCGTACACTTACGTCAACAACCGTGGGAAGCCTAGATGAACGAGTTTTGCCTTTTTCACTCACCAGAGATTCAGTTGTTTCCAATTTGTTTACCAGTCCCAGTATTGTGTTTCTTTGGGGAGGATTCTCTCTGGTATGCCCTTTGAGTAGCTGTAATTGAATTTAAATTCTAGTATTGCTTTAAAGGAAGAGTCGTTCATTTAACCTGTATTTCATTTTCACGTTGACTAGGACAAAATCTCAAAAACAGTTGACAATAAAACTAACAGTTACGAATAAAACATGAGAATCCACCAACTGCTCCATTATTGCCTTTCCTTTCATCCATTTCACCATCACTTCGTTTCATCTACTTCCTTCCTCTCATACCAGGCATCGGGCTGATTACCCATCCTGTCTGATCCACGAGTGTCTGCTCCTCGACGGGCCTCTGACCCCAGGCACCCGCCTGTAACTCCCGGGGGTGTAAGTCCTACATACGAGGAGGTTAAACAGAGAAAGAAGAACTCTGTTGAAGAATGGGTAGTGATAGTCAGATGAATGTAACACAAGATATTTTTTAAGTTCTGCACTACCAGTATATTCTCTAAATATAAGTTAGACACAAGGAATAAAGAGTAAGAATAAATGTAGATACCGAAAAGAAAATTAGCAAAAAGGTCTCACGCTGTTTGAGCCCTTGGAAGCACAGCAACTCGAGGAAAGGAAAGGTTATGTTAAGAGTAGTATGTAGGTTTACGTATTTAAGTACTGAATTGTAACAAATTTATATAAATGACAAATGTTAATAAATATTCAGTTATTTAGTCAATAGGGTCATTGACTCGGTAACCACAGTGTTGGAGGATATGGGCCCTAGGAAACCAACTCTGGGAAGTTTGTAAATTTACATATGCACTTATTGTGTATTTAAAGCAAAATACTTCTTGTACGTCCAATACGTAAGTGTAGCAAAAGCAAAAAAATGAATTGCAATTTCGTTCACTTGCCTTTTGTTGCCCTGTTAGAGTGATACGTGTTTCATGACAGCTTCTAGAGGAAAAGAAAAAGACAAACAAGGAAAAATATTAAAAAAACATGCACATATTATATTTCTGGTATTTAGAAGTTCATTAAATGGATAAAAGTATGGAACTATTCAAGTAAGATGTTACCATTGCGAGCATTTGCAGCACACCGTCTTACCAACTGGTGCAGTATCAACATCTCTCCTTTCAGCCTAAGGGAATACTTACACGGGCACATTCGCTAGTTTTGCTTCAAATATATTTACCTCGCATTTCCCATTTCTGTTGTTTTCCTGTGCAAACACTAAAAACTGGCAAGTTAAAAAAAAAGTGAAAGTAGTGGAAAGAGGGAGATAGCAGACGTCACATTAACATCGCTTCCCCCTACCACCCCTCGCCCCTTCATCTTTCTGTATAATCTTCCTCTAGAGCTCACTTAGGACTATAGGATGTGCCTGCTCACTTTCCAGTCCCGTTGTATACGAAACAACAGTCTGGAAATTACTTTCACACTCTTCGTGTTTTGGGAGAAATAAAAATGTTTTTGACAAAAGAAAATCTCTACAATATGCACGAAAGGAATGCATATGTGATGTGATGTGATGTAATCACGGTGATTATAGATAATTAGAAAATGTGTATTACGTGCCAAAAATCTAACGCACGTCCATTTATATAATTGAAATGTAGATGTTCGACGGATTATTAGAGGCATTTTTTAAACTTAATACCCCTTTTAACTGTTCAAATCTGCATAGACGATGAATGAAATTGGGTGGAATGGAGGTCAAATCATTCCAGGATCCGTTGGGCTTAGAGTATTTGATGTGTGTCTTCTGAGGATAAATTAAAATACTGCAAAATATATCATCAATGTAGCTCACTACAGCAGCTTGAATCTCTTCTGAATGAAATTGGGTGTAAAGGAGATCAAATCATTTCAGGATCCGTTGAGCTAAGAGTTCTTATGTGGATAAGTGAACACACTGAAAAAAGATATCAATGTAGGTCACTACAGCAGCTTGAATCTCTCCTGAATGAAATTGGGTGGAAAGGAGATCAAATCATTTCAGGATCCGTTGAGCTCAGAGTTCTTATGTGAATAAGTGAACATACTGAAAAAAAGATATCAATGTAGCTCACTACAGCAGTTTGAATCTTTCCTGAATGAAATTGGGTGGAAAGAAGGTCAAATCATTCCAGGATCCGTTGAGCTAAGAGTACTTGATAGGTGTCTTAAGGATAAGTGAAAATGCTGAAAAAAGATATCATCAATGTAACTCGCTACAGCAGTTTGAATCTCTCCTGAATGAAATTGGGTGGAAAGGAGGTCAAATCATTCCAGGATCCGTTGAGCTAAGAGTACTTGATAGGTGTCTTAAGGATAAGTGAAAATGCTGAAAAAAGATATCATCAATGTAGGCTCACTACAGCGGTTTGAATCTCTCCTGAATGAAATTGGGTGGAGGTCATATCATTCCAGGATCCGTTGAGCTCAGAGTTCTTATGTGGATAAGTGAAAATACTGCAAAAAGATATCATCAATGTAGCTCACTACAGCAGAAATTCAAACTGCTGTGGTGAGCTTCATTGATGATGTAACCGATGGGAAGACACTATCCCACACCACGAAGGTGTGCACTTAGGGTAAAGATGAAAGGTTTAACATGGTATCATAAAGAACAGGACGCTAACTTAATTTCTTTTGGTAAAATTCAGCTATAACGTCATTCTCATTTTCACTTCGAGAGAATTCATTTAATTGGTGATCACTAGGCTTCTAATCTTGGGGACCAAAAGCAAACGTTCACTGCAATATAAACCAGTTCAATCCTGCTGCTTAAGATTACTATATTACTCAGAATAATCACAAAAGGCAACTCCGAAGTATGTCACAGGTGTGTTTCATTAAGTTCTCAAATAAATTGTGAAAAAGATATCTAATTGTTGTCCATACATAGAATTTAAGCTTAAAATATACATATAAATCTCATTCAGATTTTTACTTTCTCTACCGCATACACAATAGGTAGAGAAGACATTATATTCCACACAAAAATTCGATACCCAACTTTCACCAGAAATCATGTATTGAGGCCCCTTAAATAAAAGAAAGCATTTTTAGAATAAGGTCGGTTTGTATGTCTGTCGTCTGCGTGCGTATCTGAACAGCATTTACTCAAAAACGAAGTGTCGGATAAATACCAAACTTTTTATTTTATAAAAAATGGCTGTAGCGATTTTGATTAAAATACGATATTTTCAAGATACTTACATGACAAATAAAATGTATATCTTGAATTTTCTGGGAATAGCCTGCGAGGTCCTCTTTGTGCGGAAGGAATTCTGTATAATCTTGTGTAACTGGTAAACGCTAAGCGATAGACGAAAATGTACTACATGCAAACAATGTATATTTCTTTAAAAACACAATTCATTAAAATAAGCTTTTTTGTGGGATAAGCCATTTCCGAGATATCCGTTTGTAGTGGTTCTAATTGTTCTTTACTTGTCCATTCTCTTAAAGTTAAACTAATCTTTACATGGAATATTTTTCGATTTTTTTTGTTTTGTTTTGATTTTCTAAAAAATGGCTCTAACTATTGTAATTAAAATAGCATATATTAAAGGTGTTTACTTGATAAATAAAATGTGTATTTTGCATTCTCTGGCAATAGGCTTGAAGTTCTCTTCATTCGGAAGGAATCTTGTATAATCTTGAGGGATAGACGAATTCGTGCAGCACAAAACTGTAGATCTCTTTAAAACACACAATTTATTTCAAATAACTTTTTCTGTGATATCAGTCATTTCCGAGATATCCTTTATAAGTGGTTCAAATTGTTCAATCCTTAAGACATTCTTTTAAAGTCTTTTTGGTTTTCAGTTGTTTCTCACTATGTCATGGAAAGGGTATGGAATTTTTAAGGCCAGCGTATAGCGTTCAGTTCTAAAATATTTGTCTATCGCTATTTCCTTTGTATCTATAAGGAAATGTGTAATGCAGATATTTTCGGAAAGGTTTTATCTCGATTAAAATGAAGTATAGAAAAATAAACTTTCGTAAGAATAATTTGTATATACAACAATAAGCATTGGGAATGTTTAGATTTATGAGAAGGAGTATTATATTTCGACTATTGGGGAGCCGAACTTGAAGTAGATGCAACCGGTAGCCTTCGTCAAACAATTAAAACAATTAACTTTGTAACTTAACTGTTTCTTTAAATATTATATATTTATGTTTGCCTCGGCTGCGTCAGTATTATTGTGAGACATGGATTTCTTTGAAAGGCGTGGTGCGGCTGAAGTATATAGGCTTACACAGATTATAATTTTTTACTTCACTACATTTATTAATCCTTGACACAATTTAAATAACACTTCACTGATATAGAGAGCTGTGAGATTCTTTTATTAATTATTTGCAGTTTTTAACACGTAAACTATTTTTGTCTCTCACGAATACGTATTAAATTTCTCGAGGACGCATCTCGCGTCCGGTTAGGAACACTGTCTACAACCAACACGTCCAGTTATGAGCGCTGTCTACAAGCAACTGAACTGATTTCCACCGCCTAAATTTGTACAATTTGGTCTATTTCAGTTTCTGATTGGGTAATCCTAGCCCAATAGAATACCTTCATTTAACTAAAGCTTTTTCTGGTTGTTGATTGGCTATTTTATAAACTGTCACAAAAATTACATTATTGCTTCCAAGAATCACAAGTAGCATTAAACTTTTCAAATGCATTATTGCCTCAAGGTTACCTCATTGTTACCTCATTTGACCTATTTTTCACAGCTCCTGCATTATTAAATTACGTAATACATTCACATAACATTATTGAACATGTATACAATAATATAAAATATACAATGACTGTTACATACATTTTACAAATTATTACATACACATATTGCTTTAAGGTGGGCTGTTATGGAATTTACATATTATATAATTAGATTGAAAGTATTTAAGTGTTAAAAATAAAATACTGCCTCAGCATAGATGGTAGAGAAGGTCATGTGAATGTAACACATTAGATTTTTGTAGAATATTGCTTTTTATTCATTGTGTAAAATCGCAAAATTGCTTAATTTTCTATCGACTTCTCGAGATATTACTTTCTTCCGCAATGTGTGTTATGCATTTGATGAGAACCTGACCCAATTCTGACCTAAAATCATAAACAAACGTGAACTCATCGTCTCATCTCAAAGTATTCGTCTGCACTTTAAAAATTTCTAGCAGCCAAATTAATCCAGGGAAATTTTTTTTTACATAAAGCTCAAATGGCAATAAATGTACGTGCTTTGGTGATTTTCAGATCGTTCATTTTATCAATTTTATCAATTTTTTAAAGATATGCCAATATTGTAATTAATTTGTACGTGGCGTTTTCAAAATTACCTTTCATCCATTGCGTAGAGCATTTTTCCTGCATACTTCCAAACACACTTTCATAGACTTAAGCTGGTGGAGAAATAATTTCGTGAAGTTGTAAAAAGTGAGCCGAATGAGGAATTAAGGCAAAACGTTGAAAATTCCCAACTTTGTTATTTTATTCCTCTGTAAAATAAAAGCCTATCTTCATCGCAAAATCAAGTAACACACAAAATTGCTTTATTCAATGCATGTAAGATAATTTTGAAAATATTACGTAGAAGAGAGTTGAAAATTTGGCATATTTTTTTTTTAAAAAATTTATAAAACTGTAAAACTCGACCTGTAAAACTGTCAAAACAACTAAACTGTATTACCATTTGATCTTTATATCAAAAACAAATTAGATTTTTCCCTCTATTAATTTGGTTGCTAGAATTCTTTTAAGGTGCAGACTTTCTTGAGGGGGTGTAGATGAGGTTAGTGTGACGGACACTCTCTTCCCCAAACCAACAAACGCTTTTGTTGCGATCCTTCCATTTATTTTATGCATATACCAGGTAGTTCAAACAAGCCGTCCCTTGCAGTTTTATGTTTCCCACATACGTCTGTGCAAAAGAAGTTGCTGCATCACTGATGTTCAAAAGGTCAGTTCAGGTACTGGTCTGTCGTTATGGAGTCCACTTTGCAGTTCTGCTTAGGCAAACCTTTTGGCATCCGCACTATCCAGTATAAACTAACTTCAAACTAAGAACAGCTTGTGTGGGCCACCTGGTATAGACCAGTAGAGAGCTGTAGCAATATGTCTAAAGTGCAGAAAATTTCATACATCAAAAACATAACAATAAGCATCGTTTGTGGCGGAATTTGACATGGGACACACCAGCACAAATGGCGAAACCATCAGATGTAACTTAGTGTTCAAAGGACATTTAAAATATGTTAAATAACGTGTAATTCAATGAAACAAAGTGTTGGCATTATTAGAGAGGAATAATAAGAAAAGTTGATTTTCAACTTCCCCGAGTGCAAACTATGGATCTGAATTGTTGGAGGATCTGAGTCATATGCCACTAAAGCGCATACTGATTTTAAAAATTTACAGTATTCGATGTAAAGGAAAAGACAATGTAACTCAGATTTCTGTATATTTATGCCTTAATTAAATCATGAGTAACTTTATTGCACACTATAAATAGCCAACATACATTGCCTTCTTTTTTGTTTCTTCTAATATTCCCTAATTCTGGTCTGCTTGCTATCGAACTAGGGTGTACTGCAATCAAGCTGTGCCATGTTTGTTTACAGAGAACACTACAAGATCACAAGCGCTTCCATCTTCTCTCGCCACCAACCCTCGGTGTGTTTCTAACTTAATGTCTTACTTACTAAAACCCCTCTGCCTGTTTATCGACCATTAGTAGGAATAGCCGGGTTTTACTAAATTACAATTATAAGGGGTAAAGTAGAGGATTCAGCACAAAAATCTTCTACGGTATTGTACAACAGTTTTATAAAAAAAACTGGAGTAGGTAAATTAAATTAGATAATTGATTCGTCATTCCGGTTTAAGAACCTAGTTGTGAAACGTAGGGTAAGCCAGCTAGTGTTAAATAACTGCATTATGAATCGTAAATGAATTGAATTTGGTGCATCATTTCTTTTAGTTCGTGCTTTTAACTGTAATGCCATACTTCTCATACGGACATTCTAATATAATTTTAATTCCTCTATAATTTAACTTCTCTGTCAATATACTAGAAGTCTTCCGTAACTGACAATCGCTGTTTATATGCGAAACACCAGGTTAATGCAGAGTTTGAAAATCATAATTTCATTAAACTTGCAAGTATGCATGCGAGTGAAATAGGAATACATGAGGGCTTCTTTTTATACATATTTACTAATCGTTCAACTAGGTATTTTATTACTATTCTTTTCTTTAAAATTAATTACAAAAATTTTCTAACTAACAATAACCAAGGTTAAAGATGGAAGTGTCTAGAGTTAACGCTTATGCAACGAAAATCCTAATTTCACGTGCCTGGTTTAATTTCATTGCCTGAACTCTGACGTAATCGGCCATTAGTGAATTTACTGGCAATTTCATCCATTAGTGCAAATTGCGCAATGTGTCACATAATCGTGTATACCATTAGCAAAATAAAGAATGGACTGTGTCTTAATGGTATTTTGGTAAATTTTCGCAGTACTGTTCACCTGCATACAGGCACTCTTGCTTATTGGACATTTATCTATCGGATAGTTTTAATGTCTAACTTGACAGACAAAAGATTACAAGACTTTTCCTGCCGATATTATTCATTGTCCATTATTGATTTGGATTTATTCCGTTCAGGTTTAAAGAATTCTTGTCCTTTCCATTTTGCGAATGGACGTGTTTTTTCATCTATTTGTATGTTGTCGTTTTGTATAGCCTTTCGCGGCAGGCGTTAACATATTGTGTACCCCTCCCACCAGCTCAAGTTTTATCTGAGATATTAACCACCCCATTATCCAAAAGGGCACTGAACAGACAGTAAGGTACACAATTAAGACACTCTACCTTATATGAAAAGACTAGCAGAATGCGACCCTCGTATCCTCGATTGTTTACATCAGGATTCGCGTCCCTGTTTAGGATGAAATAGCCGGCATTGTTTAAATTATTTCAGTGATTCCTGTGGTTCAATAAAATATAGTGTGATAAACACACATGCCAAACAGAATTATTTCAAAGAATAAAAGCCAGCAAAGCCAATCAGAATGGAACAGTTTTCAATGCTCGTCTGAGTAACCTTGTGCCACAGGTATCAACGCTACCGGAATTGCGAGTCTCCAGAAATTGGAACACATCATGTAGGCCATAGTATACTTTTTGTGATTCCAACGTGGCCCCTGGGACGAAGAGAAGAAGATAAGGCCTAAAGGCAACCACATCTGGGCGACTTAAGTGCCCTAGCTTGGACGGGGTCCCTAACATGACGGCAATCCTGACGCCGCTAGCACTGCCTTAGCTAACCGCAACCTGGGGATCCTGGGTGTAGACGAGACAACTCCCAGGAGAGAAGGGAAGTAAGAGAGCTCCAGCAGTCTTGGAAAGTGCCAGGGAGAAATCTTTCTATAGCACAAATTCCATCGTTCTGCCGCAACACACCAACCGCCGTCGTTTGGTCCTACATCCCAGAATCAAATTATAGGGTCAGGAAATAATGAACAGAAAATTCGTGCTAGAAGGTAAACCACCCCAGCATTCGCCTACTCACTTGGGGAAACTAATACCTACGTTAAGAGCGGCCGATCCTACGGAAATCGAACCCGGGAGCTCCTGAATGCTCGTCTCACTGTTGTCTCGCTCGGTCAACGCTAACGAAATACTGCAGGACTTGGGTTCGATCCCAGGTAACGGGATAGAATTTTTCTTATGGTGGATGGTCTACTAAGGATCAGATGACTGAAAAATTCAATGCCATAGCCGAGATTTGAACCACGGATCTCCCGGTCTCCATCCGGTTGCTCTAACCACTGTGCTACCATGGCAACATGCCGACACGACATTAAATTCTCCAGCTGATTCGCATTTTTTCCGTTAAACCATAAGGAGATCTCAAATTGTATTGAGATGTCATACCCCAATGGCGACTTACATTCTTTGTAAGTACTTTTAAGTCCCGGGCTTTATAGTTGCAACCACTATTAGGTCAATTAATGGAATTAATTGTTCTTTCACACAAGCCGTGTGTTGGACAGGGTTGGAAAGGTAGAATTTGAGACCTCCTTGTGGTTTACCGGGAAAAATGAGAATCAGCTGGAGAATTTAATGTCGTATCGGCATGTTGCCATGGTAGCTCAGTGGTTAGAGCAACCGGGCGGGGACCGGGAGATCCGTGGTTCAAATCCCGGCTATAGCATTGAATTTTTCAGTCATCTGATTCTACCTTCCCAACCCTGTCCAACACACGGCTTGTGTGAAAGAACAATTGATTCTATTAAGGACCTTATAAAATACTTGGGATCTCGATTGAGGTGCTACTTGATTCAGAAGTAGCAGCACCTGGTCCGCAAGTGCACTAAGAGACCCTAGGGATTCGGTCTCTGACCACTTGATATTCCCAACGCTGTACTTTGACTATGATATCCTGTGAGGAAGTAGGGGACGTAGCCGATAATGCATTTGGCCCGTTGCACCAATAATTTTGGTGTTTACTTAATTTGTAAATGCTCTTTGTAAGAATCAATGCCTTTTAACTGCTTTTTTAAAACTAAACGATAAAAAGTACACAAATTAATCGATCAATTTGCATATATTTATTCAGACAGGATTTGCTTAAAGAAAACTGTGAAAAAAGGTAATTAGTAAAACACACTGATCATTGTTAGATAGAGAATGCAAACAGGTTGTTAACGCAGCAAATAACAAAATCGCTTGGTGAGCAGATTAAAAGCAATTAAACAAGCGTGTTTAATTAATTAGCGAAGTTAAAATGTATTAGCTATGTGCCGGTCACTGAACAACGCAGCATTAAGAATATGTTTATCACTTGATTGCCTTGTTGTCGGTTAGTGATTTAACTGGTCGATTCGAAGCTTTTATCATTCTCTGTACTTACAAATCTATTGGGATTTTAAAATGTAGAAGCACGTCGCTTAGAATTTTAAATGCAAGGAAATGCGTCTCTGAAAGATGTTCAAAATGTATTAAAGAAGAATAATAGCTTAAGGTAGAATCAGACGAATGATAAATTCAATGCCATAGCTGGGATTTGAACCGCGGATCTCCCGATCTCCGTCCGGATGCTCTGACCACTGAGCTACCATGGCAACATGCCGCCACGACATTATATTCTCCAACTTATTCGCATTTTTTCCGGTAAACCACAAGGAGATCTCAAATTGTATTGAGACTACATACCCCAATGGCGACTTACAATGCTGTAAGCACTTAAGTCCCGGGCTTCATAGTTTCGACCACTATTAGGTCAATTAATGGAATTAATTGTTCTTCCACACAAGCTGTGTGTTGGACAAGGTTGGAAAGGTACAATCAGACGAATGAAATATCCCGGCTATGGCATTGAATTTTTCATTCGTCTGGTTCTATCTTTCCAACCTTGCTCAATACACGGCTTGTGTGGAAGAACAGTTAATTCCAATAATACCTTAATTTTGTACACAATAAACTTTAAATTATAACGGAATTATACGACATTCACGACATCTGCATATCTCTTGCAAAAAAAATTATTTGGGCTGATTAATTCACAACACTTTAATACCTTCATATTTCCATTTAATTTTGTTCCTAACTTGAGAAAGGTTTGTTGCTGCTACGTATGGAAAGTCAGTTTGAAGATGACGTATTATATTTCAACTGTTGGGGAACCGAACTTGTATAGTTGCAACCGCACGTATAGTAAACAGTTTCCGGTAGCCTTCGCCCCAAATGTACTTTCAGGTGGCCTTTGCCCCAAATTTAAAAAAAATTAACTTTGTAATTTAATGTTTCTTAAATATTTATGTTTGCCTCGGCTGCGTCAGTATTATTTTAGAGACATGGATATCTTAGCAGGGTTGTGATGCAACAAGAATGTAGGCTTACACAGATTATAATTTTATTTCACTCCTTTTATTAATATTTGATACGATTTAAATAACACTTCACGGATATAGAGAGCTGTGAGATTCTTTTTATCAATTAATTACCCTTTTTTTTAACACGTAAACTTATTTTTCGTTTCACACGAATATATATTGTATTTCTTGAGGACGCTTTATGCGTCTGGTTAGTAATTCTGTCTGCAGGCAACACGTCTGGTTATGAGCACTGTTTGGAGGCAAATGACTTCTAGATTTGTAAATTTTGCTATATTTAAGTTTCTGATTGGCTAATCCTCCTCCAATAGAATACCTTCATTTAACTAAAGCTTTTTCTGGTTTTTGATTGGCTATTTTATAAACTGTCACTAAAATTACAATATTGTTACTCCAAGAATCACAGGTATTATTGTTAAACTCTCAAATTCATTGACTCAAGGTTACCTCATTGTTAGTAACTTTTAACTTATTATACTCACAGCTCCTACATTATTAAATTACGTAATATATTCACATAACATTATTACACATGGGTACAATAATATAAGCATATGCAATTACTCTTACATCCATTTTACAAATTATTATACACACATATTGCTTCAAGGCGGGCTATTATTGAAGTTACATACTATATAATTAGTCTGAAATTATTTAAGTGTTAAAAATACTGCCTCAAACTTTAATAAGTAGTACTAAAACTTTAGTTTTGTTAATAAGTAACGACTACAGAATGATTTTTAAAAACAGACTGTTGATAGATTTCTTATATAGTATATTTGCCTTAATCAACGTTTGCATTAACAGGCATAGGAATTTCTAAGCATTAAAATCAGCACGGAAGGAAATGTGGTTGAACTGCTACTGGACTACAAGCGCGGACGTCTTAGATCCCAATCCATCCCCATCGCTCGTACGGTCTTTTGGTGTTTGCAGACAGCACTCAGACTGATTTTTACCTGCCTGTCAGTGACCCATAGCCTTTGTTAATTTGCATTATTTGTAATGATAATGGTTTGTGTGTAGATAACTTAAAGCCACTGATTAAGAATTTATATAATTGGTCCAGGCTAAGGATCCCGGACAACTTAAGGGTGAAGCTGTAGTTTACCGTGCATCGAGTAGAGTGGAGTGAGATGGTGCATTGGGGTGTTGCTACCTGTGAGGCCATGTAAATACCTAATCGTGACTAGAGGTACTGCGGATGTATATCCTCCTTCATTTTCCAACATCACTTAACGATTTACAGTAGCAACTAAGTAGCGCGTTATTCGTCTTTGATTACAACAGCAGTGCCGAGGCAATATTTTATATCATAACATGCTGTGAATGCCAGAGTGGTTGTAGTGTAAATTAATATTATTATATGTACATGATTTTAGATGTTTGTTAGCCATAAGTATTGTTAGGAAATAAGTTTGCACGGCCTAACTGAAACTGACAATAGAAGTGGGTTACAATAAACCGAGGGGTGCGTTGTTTATCACTAAGAAGAGATAAACAAATGACGTCAGGATAGCGTGCCTTTTTTAGAAATGGAGGGAATATCTTCCCGAGTATATATGTTAGTAGTAGTGATTGGCTGACCAAAACAGACGCTAAAGTGGGCGCAATTTGGTAACCAATAGCAGCTATATTATAATGTTTAAGCAATTAGAGGTGAAGGAGTATATATTCTCGAGCCATAAGCATGTGTTGCATAGTTCTGAAGAATCTCTCACGAGGTGCACGTCGCAGAGTTAGTTACAAAAATGTAAAGTACGCGAAGTAATTGGTGCGCGGCAACTAAAACGATTGCAGTTACATTCGGAAATATCACAGTTTCAGTCAGGCGTGTATAAAGATTAAATATGTCAATTATTAATTAAGCGTGACGGCAACAAAAGTTTAGATTCAGATTTTTTATCAGTGTTATTGTTAGTAACAACTGCTTTCCGTTTACACACCCTGCTTAGAGATACGACTGAGTTATAATAGCTAGCCGGAGGACAAAGAACCCAAATTTAAAAATAATCCAACATTAAGCGACCAACAAATAAGATAACACAAGACATCGAGAAATGCGACAATGCTGTGTTTACGGAATACTATAGTAAGGTTGTACATACATTGGTTGCTACTTGTTCCGAATCCTTAGTCCGGTCATTACATTTATTTTGACGCAGAAATTTGATTAAAATTTAAATCAACTAAGAAAAACTATCCAACGTACGAACTGCATTTGGAAACATTATTTTGACTTAAACAGCAAGCTTCTCTATGCCTATAGCTAAACTAGCAGCATCCACAGCTCTGCCAGTGTTGTGGCGTTTGCTGCGGAGGTTCCTCTCTCTTTCTTTCTCTTTCCTTCCTCTCCCATTGCAACACTCTCCCTCCCCCTCTGTCATCCCTTCCCATTTCTTTCTTCCTGTCTGTGTAATGCACATGTCCAGTATAATGTTTTGAAAGCTGGTAATAAGTTTCTTCCTGGAGCGTTAATACAAATTAAAACATAACTTGAAGGTTTCATAGTATATAAACATATGCGCTTTCGTATGCTTAAGTGATCGTAATTCAACTTTGGTTTATGTATCAAATCGTAGCAAAAAAATATGGTACAACTTATAAAAATATTCAACCTATTGGAATTTGTTATATAAAAAGAACTTTCAAAAATTATTGTTTAGAAACTTTGTTATTTTAGACATTTCAACAATCTCAATAATACCCCCATCTGGAGAAAGTAATCGAGACAATATAATCGTATGCTTATATTCACTCTCAGATAAGTTGTGGTATCATTAATTTAATTATCCTAATGTAAATAAATTTGGTATTACAATACAGAGACGCAAGATTGACTTTAAAAGGAAAACTACACTGTAAACCTGAAGACTAAACATTTTAAAGTTGTGCATTATATACCATGGAAAGCTTCATGGATATAAAAAGAAATTCTAATGTGGTACTTTCACATGACTTTTCCTAACGCACTATACAAAAGATGTAGATCTCTTTAAAACACGCAATTTATTTAAAATAAAGTTTTTTGTGGCATAAGCTGTTAGGGATATCCGTTATTAAAGGTTCGAATTGTTCATTGCTTTGTCATTTTCTTTAAGTCCTGTTAAACATTCAGTTGTTTCTCGCGATTGCATGGAAACTGTGGAATTTTAAGGCTGGCACATGCCCAGTACTTAAACATTTGACCATCATTGTTCCCTTTCTATCTATAACGAAATGTGTAATGCAGCTATTTCTGCAATGGTTCATTAGGATTAAAATGTAGTAGATAGAAAAATAACCTTCAGTAACAATAATTTGTATACCCACTAATAAACGATAGAGAGTAGAGAAAGTCATGTGAATGTATCACATCAGAAACATTTTTGGCAGCACTGGCGTAGTTGATAAAGACAATGCAGAAATTAATGAATTAAGAAAATACACAAAGTAAGCGATTTGTGGTGATCCTGGGTTCATTAGAGGCCAAATATTTATCGTTTCAAAATATAACACTCTTAAAATATTGGACATTTCAAGAATAAAAGATTGAATATTTACTGCTACAAAAAGACATTTGACCTATGTTGCACGTTTAAATAAGAGCTTCATTTGCTATAATAAGCTAGATTTTCCAGTTAGATAATATTCCTTAATAAAGAGGAACTTCACTATTTGCAGAAAATTCAAGATATTCCCATTATTTGTCATATATCTCAAACTTATGGCTAGGAATAGGAATTTTTATGCAGCTGCTTCTAGTTATTTACCTCAAACCATATATCAACACAAAGAATGTAAACAACAGCGGTCAAAGATTACTGATAGGCAGGTAAATACGGTCTGGTATGGTGCTCTCTGCAAACGCCAAAATAATATACGGGGGTGAGGGTTAGTTGTCAACGTCTCTGCCTAAAGTCTAGTTACTTCCTTTCGTCCTGGCTTTAATGGTTAGAAATTCCTATATCTGTTAGAACATTCTAGCCAAAATCGTTATCTTTAAGAGAATATGTTATAATGGTATATTATGCAACAAGACTAATGGTAGTAGTTAAGACATATGTTAGCTCGTTTCATAATTTTATACGACAGTTCTTAATTGCCATTATAGTCAAGCTGCATACAACTGTTTTTTTTCTACCACATTATAATTTCAAAGTGTTTACAAAAATTTGCAAAAAGAATTCAGCTTGTTAACTGTGTGTAATTAAATGTTGATCGAATGGCAGCACTTTTGAGTCCACCCTGTATTTATTGATTTTTTACAGGTAAGTGATAGCAAATATATATTCAAGATTGAATATTGAAGTAAATGACATGAACAGAATATATTTTATTTTAAATACGCATGTTACATTGTTTATCTGGGGAATGAATCCCAGTGAACTGCTTTTTTGTAGGTGTTAAAAGGTATGAGCGATAGGGGAGCTGCACGTGCCACTAAGCAAGATCATACTCAGCACAGCATAAACACAGTGCAGTTCTAGCTGATTCACAAAACACTCTTCAGAGCATCAGAGACAGCTCTACTGACTTAACATTAATACAAGATATCCAAAGTCTTTACAACCAAATTACTACAAATAATCAAGAAGTTTTGGATTCCGTTCCACTGTGGAATATCATGAAATGAGGAAGCAGATAGGGAAGCCAAAAAAGCAACTTTTCTGCCTCCAGTGGAAGAATTGTCAGTGCACTACAGAGATGCTCAAAGTTATTTTTTTAACAGACCAACTGTCAAATAGAAGCAAGACTGGACCATTAAAACATCAAGAAACATCTTAATATCAACTATTATTCTAGGAATTTATTTTACCATCTTACAACTCTATGAATATTCCGAAGCTCCATTCACGATTGCAGATTCAGTTTTTGGATCAATCTTTTTTATAGCAACCGGATTTCATAGTTAGGAAAGGCTCCACAAAACCCTGCACATTGCAGGCTCTAAAAAGAAAAGATCAAGTGATTATATCACGTTTACGAATAGACCATTCACGTCTAACCCATTCCTTCTTACTCGTCAAAGAAAATGCTCCTCACTGCGAGACCTGCAATTGCCTTATCACCTCATCACTAAATGATGAAGTTATACCATGAAGAGAAGAAGACACAACATCTCTGAAGATACATTTTTAGCTTTAACAACCCTACTCATTTCAAAAACATTTTTTTCTTGAAAGACATCAAACTGTATAACAAGATTGAAATATAACATAAAGATGTATAATAGGTAATAGGTTATACTGTTCTAGCTGTGTTCAAGACTTAATAATGTAAAATATGTTTATAACAATGTACTACAATTATTGTATTATTTAATCAATGTAAAGTATGCAATTTATTATTATTATTATTAATATTATTATTATTATTATTATTATTATTGTACTCGTATGTATGAATATAAGTCGCGATATGACCCAGTAGTGAAAGTGACTATAAATAAAGAAAAATAAATAGATAGATAAGGTATCTTTATTGGTTTCAAATTATTGAAGTTATTACACAAGTATTTAGTGCATGGGTCATTGACCGTACATGCATATTTAAGATGCAAGTAGGGTGATAAAATAAACAGAAAAAGAAAAAAAAGGAACAAGAAAAAGGAAAACAGAGATAAATTACCTTTGTCTAAATGAACACATTTGACCTAGCGTCGCGCACTTTAGCCAAGAAATTGCACATGTTTTGCCAGTTCCTCTGGTCAGCCAGTAGCTCCCAACATCCCAATCTCTTTCTTGAGGGACTTAAGAATTTTTCTTTGAATTTAATCGTTCGCTGGTTCTCTCACTGTGTACATTCCGCCAAAATATATGCCCAGTCCTCATCCAAATCACAGAATGGGCAGATTCTCCTGCCAGAATCGTCAGTCATTTTCTGTGCCCTCCAGCCCCCCCAGTCTAAACCATACCATTCCTGATCTTTCCTTTCTTCTTAAGTTAAGTATATATGCCTCTTTACCCCAGTTCAATTTTATTTCATTTACTAGACTTAGAGAAGGTTTAATTTTACAATCCGATTCTATTTCCTGTTGGTTGATGTCTCTAAGTCTTCTTTTGACACGTTTCCATATGTTTTTGTCATTTGTTTCAGCTCTTTGCCATACTGATTCCATTCCTATTCTCCTAAAACCCCTTTCCAAATCAGCTGCCCAAAACTTAGGAGGCAGGTTTTAAAGAAAAATAACAACATGAGTCGCTGAAATATTATGGATGTCGACACAGTTCAGTTATTCACAGTAATGAACGTATTATAGTGTGGTCGATCAAAATTAATCTTATAGCGGGGAATTTCACGAAAACCTTCACTTGTATACCTAAAAGCTGTCCAAAGTGAACACAAAATTAACATTTATCCAAATTTTAGTTTTGAATTGTGCTGTATGTACTCGCATTTACAGAACGTTTCCCAAAGGTTGTCTTTTTGGAGTTAGAAAGCTTAAAAATAAGGCGTATTTCCATTAAGATCTCGATATTGAATTTTTGGTTCCAATGTGGTGCTCCTCCTACCTTAGATAAGAGAAAGATAAGGTAAAAGCTACAGTGATATTTTCATAAAATTGAGCAGAAAGAAGTAACAGTTATTTTTCAACATGAAAACTGTATTGGTTAAAAGCAAATGTAGCCAAACGTATCAAACCAATGAGTCAAGCAAACTGGAATGTGGGTACCGTTAAGAAGGAGCGAGTGGAAGGAGTCGATAAAGGAAGACTGGGTACGGTATAAAAGCAAGGGAAATGTTTGTGAACACGACTGTTCTAAGGAGGATGAGAGGGGGATGAAACTTCACGAGGCCGGGGAATTGGAAGCAACCGCGGTGTTAAGGGGCTGAACGCCTGAGAATAAAATTTAGGATCTTTAGTCTCCTTTCTCCCGGATACATGTTAAAACAGAGCGTCTTGCACCAGCACATTCTACAACCGGCACAACCTTTTGGCCTAAGTTCAACAGCTCTTTGTACCAAGATGTAAGTCAATTTTAATGCTGCTGACAAAATAGTGCGTTAAACAACGGAAGATTTTTCGGTGTCGATCGTTGACTACGGAGTAATATCTTCGGAGAGTTCTAAGCTTTCAGTAATAATGACTGTTAGGCTTCGTGATACCAGATCAAGGAAGTGTCTGAAATGACGAAACAAATTCGAAATTTTATTTTCCAATATTCTGTATTGCACTCGACATTGAGTTGTTTGAATGTTTGGACAATAAATATTATGTTATCCATCATAATTAAATTTAAAAAATATACACCTATGATACCAAACCGCAAATAAACCAACCAGCCATTCAATCCTTGGGAATGGGATGAGGTACGGAACCCATTAATAACCCAAAATTCTTTAAAATTACTTTATAGCCTCTTCTAGGGTTTAAAGCGTATGAACCAAGATTAGATATTCCAAAATCTTCTCGAATAATCTGGAATTTTTTGCAACATTCCTTAACTTAATGAACATTTTGGAATATTCCAGAATGAAAAAAGGTCGGAATTTCAGAAAGTTTCGCTGTAGTTTGGCACTTTATGCAACATTCTAGAAACGTCTAGAATTCTATTATAGAATTTTCTGAGCTCCTATCCTTATTCTCAAATCCTTAAATACATATCTATACCTTCGTTTGCTTCTGGATAAAATTATCAATACATATGCTTAGGATCTGGTAAAAATTATAAATACCTTACAACTTTTAAAACAAACTACGCCTACGTATTTTTTTAATCACTTCCTCTTGACTGAAGTGAACAAAACTTTAAAAACTTGAGCCTTCGTTTAGCAAGTATTGCAGGAATGATTGACAACGTTTCGGTCCGTTTTTAAGAATCAATTTTATGGTTTGGTGACAATATTTATTGACGGATTACATGAAGCATACATACGAGGAACTATGAATTCATAAAACGTAACTTTTAGTATATTTATATACTTGCTTTCTCTGCTACTTACCGGTGATATATTGAGGAAGCACTGCATGGCACCCAAAAATTTCGCTGAAAGGACACAATCCTCTGAAAAGCATTTTCAGAAAAAGGTCCCTGTGTGGAAGTGTGCATGTGTGTGTGTTAATTGAATTTTATTTATGGACGCTCTTTAACTGCTTTGGTTCTTAGCGTCCCATTCTATACTGGGAGTGAAAGACCAGAAACTTCGCTCAGAGGCCTCTATCAGGCTTAAGGTTCTTTTACGTACCGTAAATCTACAACACGGGACCACCACCTTTACTTTCTTTGTGAAGGAAGCCATGCTAAGAATTTTTCGCCCGAAAAGAATTCTTCGCCCTCCGTCGGGTTTAAACGCGCGTGTGTGTATGTTTGTGTGAGAGACATGAATCAAAAGTATAAAGACCGATAAATACTAAACACTTTGTATTTAAGTTAGCATCTTCCAAGGATGCGACGCGAATGTTTACAAGAAAATTGCCCCAATCCCAACCAATTCAAAACAATCCTTTTTGTGGGCTATGTTCATTATTTTTGGTTTTCTCAAAAATTGCAATAACTATTTTAATTAAAATATTATGAGTAAAATATACATATTGACATGTGTCGTCTTCCGTGGTGTAGTGGTTACATTTTAGCCTTTAGTTCCCGAGTTCACTGATTCAAACCCGGCGGAGGGCGATGGAGTTTTTCCGGCGTAAAAATCCTTAGCATTGCTTACTTCGGAAGGGAAGTAAAGCCGGTGGTCCCGTGTCGTAGATTTACGGCACGTAAAAGAACCTCAAGCCTGATAGCCTCTGAGCAAAATTACCGGTCTTTCACGCACAATACAGAATTGGACCACAGCAGTTAAAAGAGCGTCCATAAATGGAACTATTTAATTTATAATATCGACATTTACATTTGTTACCTAACATCATCAGCACAACTCTTAACTTGTAGAATAATACATGGGTTGATTTTTTAATACCGCCAACAATGCTGCAACAATACCGTGAAACGGAGACAGGCAATATAATTTATACCAGAGGTTAGTTACATGCCCACCTTCCCTCAGAGCAAATGAATTGGCCTTCTCCCCTCCATGCCCATGAAGCGACAACAATAATAATGCAGTTTTGAACAAGCGCTCCTGGAATAATCGTAATGATAACAAAGCTAGATCAGAGGAACTGGTTAAAAATTGAACGCGTAAGACGTCGCAATGCAAGACGGTGTTACGAAGGATTACAAGAGGCTTGTATGAATGCATTACCTTACCGTACAGTAGCAAGATGGATCAAAGCCTTTGGTTGCGGTCTGCCGAACTGTTACTTTTCGCGGTGACTCGTGATGCGGCGCTCATTTGATGGCGTTTCAGCTACGGTTCGTAAGCTCTGGCCCAGGTTTCGTCAATACGAGGGCGGATTGATAAGTACATGACGTTGACGAGAGATAGCGTTCTAATTATAGGTTTCTTGTTTGCACCCAAGTCTTACATCTATCCTAGGTATAATCGCGGAAGTTCATTTCTTCTTAGAACATTGTTGAGAGAGTCTAAAATAAACAGATGTATGTTGCTTCGTAAAAATGCAGAAAAGTGAATTTCGTGTTCTGATAAAGCACTACTTGTTGCGTAGTAAGACGGTGAAGAAAATAAAAGAAATGCTGAACAAGTATTATGGAGATTTTGCTCCATCACACGGTATGGCTTACAGAATTTTGATGTGGTTGTTCAAGCACAAGAGATGCCGCGCGCACAGGACGGCCGGTTGAGGTCACAACAGAAGAAATGATGAACAAAGTTCACGATATTGTGTTGGAAGACCGCCGAGTGAAAATCCGGGAGATAGCCAAGACCGTAAATATTTCGAGTGAACGAGTGTATAACATTCTGACGAATTTTTGGGTATGAGAAAGCTCAGCTAGACGGGTGCCGCGGTTGCTCACAGTTGAGAACAAGCGGAATGTGCGACCATTTCACAGGGATGTTTGAACATATTCCAGTGCAACCCAAATGAGTTTTTGCGGTGTTATACCACGGTTCATGAAACTTTGATCCATTACTATCAGCCTGAAACCAAACAACAATCAAAGCAGTGGATTTCCTTTGGTGAACCTGTTCCAAAGAAAGCGAAAACCATTCCGTCGGCAGGAAAAATCATGGCAGCTGTCTTTTGAAATTCACAAGGAGTGGTAGGCATCCAGTACCTGGAAAAGGGTAAAACAATCATAGGTTCATATTATGCTGCAATGCTGGATCGTTTCACAAGGAATGTTTAACGAAACGACCTCATATGGTGAAGAAAAAGGTTCTCTTTCACCAGGAATCAGCCATTGCCATCGCAAAATTTGTAGAATTGGGTTACGAACTGCTACCTTACCCACCATACTCTCCAAATTTGGCTCTGAGCGACTTTTTCCTCTTCGCAAATCTAAAAAATTGACTCGCTGGGAAGACATTCACGTCCAGTGAACGTATCGTGGCAGAAACAGCCTCATATTTTGCAGACTTCAAAAAATCATATTTTTGGAAGGGTTAAAAAAATTGGAGAAACGTTGGGCAACGTACATTGAATTGAAAGGCGACTACGTTGAGAAATAAAATTGGTGTTTTGGAAAAAAAAATTATTTTCTTTAAAAAGTCACTGACTTATCAATCTGCCATCTTAGACACATGGGATCAGTACCGTTGCAAATATGATAAAAAAGGTCCAATGTCGTTATGGCTCAGAAAACGAGCCCATTTGACGAATATAAAGACGCAAAAGTGAATTGAAATAATGTCAGAGAACACGATGTGCAGTGAGATAAAGAGAAAAGAACCAGTGGCATAAAGCACCGACGTCTGCTTTGTTGCAGTTTCTGACTTGCACAATAAAAAATTAAAGTAGTAGTTTAAGAATTTGCGAACTATATACAAGTGCAAATAATATTCTGAGGATGTGCTTGCTTGTTTATTTGTATCGAAGATGTCCACACCGTTGTACCAATTCCGACCGAATTTTTTATAACTAACCTTTGATACAATGCAAAAATGTCTAACTTGAATTTTATATTCATCCCCACCATACATCTGATCCCTCTCCTCCTACTCCTCTCCATATATACACATATATATATACACACACACATTCACACATACATACATACATACATATTGTTCCTTGTTTAAAAACGAAATTAAGACCATCTGTATCTCAATGGGGTAACAGCTAAAGTAAACAGACAGCTGACAAAAGAAATACCAGTCCTTCTTTGTTGTGAATTGATCTTAAATAAAACAAAGAATTCAATATAATCTTACTTTATTTGCTGTTAGCAATAACAAGTCTTTTATAGTGCTCAATCATTGCCATAATAAGATTAATATAACAATATAAAGTCGAGGTTAATGTGCATACATGTGGCAGTTTTACTCGGAGGTTCAAATATTACATTTTCTGCATGCAGTAAACGAATATGTGGAAAACACATGTGTTATTCGATTTGCATTAAGAATGATGGAAAGCAAGGATATTTATATCTGTTTAAACGAGGTAACAGCTAAACAAAACAGACAGCTAACAAACGCTGCAGCAATTCTCCTTCATATTTTAATGGTCATTAACACCCAAGAAGAAGCAGTTTTATTACTGATTGTAAGATCAAAACATGTAAGTTGAACAGAAAGAAGGAATGGGAAGGACTGAGCGCGAACGTCAGAGGAGGAAAGGAAAACGAGAAAAGAGGGAGGTAAATAAAGGGAGAGGTAGACAGATTACGGAGGAGGGGCCTCTAGTAACTGGAGCACAGCACCGCACGTAGGGCATGGTGGGTCCTTTGTAGTTCCAACGTGACCCCTCGTAGAAAGGGATGAACCGGAGACCCGAAGGGCGACCAGATTCGGACGACAATGTGCGCTAGCAAGAACGGCATCCCTAACCATTCCAAAATGACACCATCCTGGCGCCGGCTAACCCTGCCTAAGTCACCCGCAACCTGGGGGTTGCAAGTACAGACGAGACACTCCTGGGCAGTGGTCTGGTCCTACAAGTGGATGAAGGGGAACCATCTCAGCATTCGCCTACAGATCCGAGTGAACCGGGAATCGAACCCAGAACCTCAAGAATGTGAGCATTATATATTACCGCGGAGTCATCTGGCTAAGTACAGACGTAGTAAGAGAGAATGGGAGCAGGGATAAAAAAGGGAGAGACAGTGGAAATGTTGACAGATACAGAGAAAGAGAGTATGTAGTGCAACCAGAACACAGCTGCGGATAACCCTTATTTAATAACACTGCATAAATTGTGTCTTTACCTTCGAGTAAATCACTCTAAAGCGCAATAGTTTTCTGTGCGTTTGGTTTAACAGCACCTATTATATCCGTCACCAAAAGGATATCTTAGAGCCTTTTACAAGCCCAAATAAGAGAAAAACAATAATAAAACCCCTACTATGAATCTGCTGAGCACGCTAGCAAATTCTCGATTACATTAATAACAGCCCTGAATGGGACAGTTAGCGTTTATGGAGCTGAAGCCATTATTTATTGCTGTGGTATCCAAACTTTATTAACCTGCGTCGCCCATGGGACATTTTCGAAACTCTGCGCCTCGATGAGAAATATTTGTTCTTTTTTTTTCTCCCTCCAATAAGCAACAGTGATTAACGGAGACACCGGAATAATGCATACGTTAAAAAAGATCACACGTAAAACTATTATTTTAAAAGAAAGAAGATCATACAAGTAATAACATGCCTTCTGTCTCACTATCTTCATTCCTCTTCCACTCTCTCCAGGGAGCTAAATCGGTGAATTAAATTTAAAATATATCTGAAAAAAAAGTGTTACATCCAAACTTTCTCATTCCATTGTTTATTTTTATATACCCTCTGCAATGTATTGTTGCAAACGTTTTATTTTTCTGTCTACTTTACGTTAATTGAGATGCAAATTAATTGCATGTTTTAAATAGATGTACATTTTTACTTTATTTATTACGTATAGCAAGTAGAGGAAGTACTGTATTCCACCCAAAAATTCGATGTCGAGATTTCACATGAAATATGTATTTTAAGGCCCCCTGAAACAAAAAATTATTTTTAGAAAAAAAAACGTCCGTGTGTGTGTGTGTGTGTGTGTGTGTGTGTGTGTCAGTCTATGATTAACATACCTCAAAAACGAAAAGTCGAATAAGTACCAAACTTGGTACTTAAGTTCAGTATCTTCCAAGGATGCGACACGAACATTTTTAAGAAAACCCCATCACCCTCCGCTATCCTTTATATGAAACATTTTTTGAAATTTTTTATTTTTTAAAAAATGGCTAACGATTTTGATTACAATACCATACATTAAATATATTTAATGACAAATTAAATGTATATCTTGGATTTTCTAGGAATAGCCTTTAAAGTCCTCTTCATTCGGTAAGAATTTTGTATAACTGGTAAACGTTAAGCCTTAGACGAAAACGTACCACAAAAAAAAATGCTGTTCTCTTTAAAAGACAATTTCTAATAAGTATTTTTGGCATAAGCTGTTTCTGAGATATCCTTATTAATAGTTCGAATTATTCATTAATTTGCCACTCTTTAAAGTCGTTTCAACATTCAGTTGTTTCTCGCGATGGCCCAGAAACAGTATGGAATTATAAGTCTAGCATATAGCATCCAGTTCTTAAACATTTGACTATGACTGTTCTCATTGTATCTATGACGAAATGTGTGATGTAGCTATTTTTGTTTTGATTAAAACGCAGTAGATATAAAAATAAACTTTGGTAAGAATAGTCTACATATTCACTAATAAACAATAGAAGGTATACAAAATGTGAAGTATCACATCATAATTTAATATAGTATGTTTTTGTCTGTATCTTACCAGTTAAAAAAAATTAAGTAAAATTCCTTCCGAATAAAGAGGACTTCAGAACTATTCCCAGAAAGTTCAAGAGGTGTATATTGTATATTATTTTTTCATATAAGTATCCAAAATATGACATTTTAATAAAACTCTTAGAGAAATTTTTTATAAAATTTGGAAAAAGTGTCCATGTATGGAGGATTTACTTGAGAAACTCCCCATGTCATAACTCTTAAAGATAGATGCGCGACAGCGCGGGCTTTTTTTTCTTCTTCTTTCTTTCTTTCTTTTATTCGGGGGCATGAAAACATTTATTTTCAATGATAACTTGATATTAAACTTTTGAATGGAATGCAATAACGTTCCTACATACTAGATTCCTAGCAGAGAAATCAAAGCACTGGTGTAGAAATGTTTGTTCATTTTCGCTCCTGAATGTTTAAACAGCAATGTTAAATTAATACAATACAGTTATAATATAGGAAAACGTTATCTACATCTGTTCCATAAATGGGCAACAGTCGTTTTTACCTTTAACTGTAGTGTTTGAAGATAGTAAAGATGAAGAAGCTGTTATGTCAATTTTAGAGCGATTTCTGAAAAATTAAGAATGCAGTGAGCTCAGGGTTTTCGGAACTTCCATACTATTTTCCATCATCGTTTCGTTTTAGTTACTCAGCATATTAATAACAATATTTTGCATTATATACGTAATCATTCATAAATATTCTCCCATCATTAAGTACAAGCAGTTTCTTTAAACCTGTGTTTAGGCACTGAATCTACGCCAATTATTTGTCATTTCCTGATTTCATCTGGTCTTTGTTTGCTTGAAATAGATGTGCCTTTCAGCACTGTAGACTATTTTGGGCAGTGTTAAACTTCAGGCATTTGCTAATATTACCTAATTAGAATTGACTTGGTTGCTTTTATTTTCAGTCTTTGACAGAAAATATGAAAAACATTTGGTTTTGAATATTTAGATTTCTTTTCAGGTGTAGCTACATTAAATCAAAATCCATTACCATGCTAGCCCCTAGCTTCCGAGGTCGCGGGTTCAAACTCGGCGGAGAGCAATTGATTTTCTTCGGGCGTAAAAATCCTTAGCATGGCTTCCTTCGGAAGGGAAGTAAAGCCGGTAGTGCCTGATTAAAAGGGCTCTGAGCAAAATTACCGGTCTTTCATGCCCAACTTAGAATGCGACGCAAAGGACCACAGCAGTTAAAGAGCATCCATACATAAAACTCAATTTAATTTTTAATTTTTTCAGACGAATGTGCAAGTGCGTTTTATGGTGGCATGTCAATTACTTGATCATGTAAAAGCGTGGATTGTAAATTAAGTAAGAGCACGTGTGTACCACTAGTTAAGGACTTCTTCATCTATAAAGAAAATCCTCAACACATTCCGACTTCATGAAAGAACACGTGAAATCAATCGAAATTATGGATGCAGCCGCTCAGAGAAATCATTTTCAAATTCGGAGGCTTTCAAATCTGACTTTTATTTCAAGTGGTTGCAATTCTTTTTGCTCTTCATGGAATAAATTAAAATATTGAAAGTTACCTTATGTATTATTCAAAAGTTTGTGTAAACATCTTAGGTTTATTAATATTGAAATTAGCGCGCTTTTGTATTCATTTTCATGGGAAGTACCACGTTTGCAGTTATTATTATTATTATTATTATTATTATTATTATTATTGGAGGTTCTTTTTCAATTTTATAATTCATTTTCCTATTAAAGATACTTCCAAATCACAATCCGCCGTTGTTGGAATTAAAAACAACTAATTAATATAGTTATATTTTCAACTAGCTTTGTGCAGAACGCTACTGTTTCTTACATATCTAAGAATACCATTAAGTATTTTGATCACAACCAGTGCTCCTCTCTCTAAAATAGTGATAATAGTGTTATTAGCTGAACACACATTGGTTAACAGTACACTTCGGTGCAAGCTTGGTTTATGACCTTGACAATCAGTTCTACAGCACAAATCAAAAGCTTATGAACATATTTATGGCTAGACTAGGTATACAATTAATATTTTGAGTAACTCTAGTTACTTTGATTCTAGTTCCTTAGTAAGTCTAGTTATTCTTAGTAAATCTAGTTATCTTAGTAAATCTAGTAATTCTAGTTAATTAGCTTAAACAATTCATTGTCTAACAGCTAATACGTGTTTATTATAAAAGTCGTATTTGAAGTTGCAAATAACTATGTAATAAAAATTTTCGCAGCTAAAATATCAAGTTTTAACGGTTGGTAAACAAGAATGAAAGCAAAGTTGCAGTGTTTCCAGCAGCACTGAATCAATAGAAACTGCAACAGATGGACCTTTTCGGGTATATAAAGTTAATTTTATGTGCTACTTAATTACCCAAATTATTTAACTGTTAAAGCACTAAACCGTTTTTTCAGAATGTCCAAATTGATTAAATGTTCCAAGTTATCTGTGGAAAATGCATATAAGACTGCCCTGCAATCAAGAAAAACACAATGCCTTTTTCATATGAACTGCAATTAATCGGTTTCAAACAGCATTTGAGTTAATTATTCACTGTGATTGTGTATTAATATTATGGAGAAACGATTTTCTTGGTAATATTACGAAGTCGTCTTTGTTCTCAGGAAACATTTACTTTTTTCAGTTAACAATGTTACATTGCATTGTGCATAACATACCACTAAACTTAAAGGATTCACATAGGTATATTTATTTTAGTGAATAGTATTTGCAGGCCTAATAATGGATTTTACTGGACCAGTCGTGGAAACCAGGTGCCAGTAGACCCGCTACTACCCATGACTTTTGGGTGTTAAATTAATATGCAGTGTTTACATACATACTTAGGTTCTTGCGTACTTGTAAAAAGCAATCTGGTATGACAATACACTTTGTCTTAACGAAGGCATAAGAAAACGACAGAGTGACTCCTAAAAAATAGTTATTTAATTACAAAATATTTGATTTTTCCAAAATACTTACAACAATACCAGTACTTAGGTTCCTATTCTTATAGTGGCCTGTGATTGTAACATCAATTTAATTATTCTTTTAATTTAACTTTCGAAGCTACATGCAGGTTATTTAACGAGTAACTAATTAACTAATAACTAATTTATCGAACAACTAATCAATTTAATTATTCTTTTAATTTAACTTTCGAAGTTACATGCAGGTTATTTAACGAGTAACTAATTAACTAATAACTAATTTATCGAACAACTAAGAATCCGAAGATACTTTTTCACTCTAGAGATAAAGCTATAATTGAGTGAACTCGTATCCAGGCAGCGGGCTCGTTAAGAGAGCGCTTTCTAATTGTAATTGGTGAATACATGCCCTTCGGCTCGTTGATATACAATTTTTCAGTAAATTTTGAAGTAGGTGTTTTTTAGGGGGAGTTTTATTTTTATTTGCCCCACGCTTTGGGCGTCAATTTGAAGTAGGTGGTTTGTTACGTTATTTGCATTCACGCTTTGGGCGTCAGTTTGAAATAGGTTGTATTGTAGTTCTTATGTTGGGGAGCCGAACTTGAAGTAGTAGTTGCAACCGCACGTATAGTAAACAGCTTTCGGTAGCCTTCGCCCCAAATGTATTTTTACTGTTTCTTTTAATATTATATATTTATGTTTGCCTCGGCTGGTCAGTATTATTGTTAGAGACCTGTTTCTCTTTGCAGGGTTGTGGTGCAACTGAAGAATGTAGGCTTACACAGATTATAATTTTACTTCACTCCTTTTATTAATGCTTGACACGATTTAAATAACACTTCACTGATAGAGAGTTGTGAGATTCTTTTATGAATTACTTGCACTTTTTAACACGCAAACTGTTTTTTTTTCGTCTCAAGCGAATACGTATTAAATATCTCGAGGATGTGTCTCGCGTCCGGTTAGGAACACTATTTGCAGGCAACTGAATTGATTTTAACCGCCTAAACTTGTAAATTTCTATATTTCAAGTCTCTGATTGGTTATTCCTAATCCAATAGAATACCTTCATTTAATTAAAGCTTTTTCAGGTTGTTGATTGGCTATTTTTTATAAACTGTCACTAAAATTAGATTATTGATTCCAAGAATCACAAGTAACATTTAAACTTTTTAATTCATTATTGCCTCAAGGTTACCTCATTGTTAGCAACTTTTGACGTATTTCTCACAGCTCCTACATTATTAAATTACGTAATACATTCATATAACATTATTGAACATGTATATAATAATATAAGCATATGCAATTACTGTTTCAAACATTTTACTAATTATTACATACCCATATTGCTTCAAGGCGGGCTGTTATTGAATTTATATATTATATAATTTGACTGAAATCATTTAAGTGCTAAAACACTGCCTCACCTTTCAGTTTTTAACATACCGTATTAAAAGAAGTACACCGATGTTACTTTTCACAAATCTACCGTATCCACCTTCTTCTTAATTGTTGACAAACCGATCCCGTAGTGAAGTCAGTAAACGACTTTCGGTCTTCCGCAAATATGATTGTAGTGGCAACATTTAGCATGTTGTTGCTATTATTAGTATGTACTAAAAGTAGAGTTTTTAACGAGCCACTCATACTACAAAATCAAAATCGTAACACACAGTGGAATAACATTTTTATAACATTCCATTGTTAGCACCCAAATTTCTTGTGAGGGAAATTATATTAACCGGAGGCCTGTTATCGATAAATGCAATGGAGGATTATTCAAATGACTTGGAAATCGATTCAGCAAAATCGGAAGATATTTTGTAAGCAGCAGAGGGGATAACATTAGAATTGTTACCAAAGAAGTCGAGGAAACAATACGACATTGCACATGGCAGATTTCTTCAATGGTACAAGGTAAAAAGAGTAAAAAATAATTACAGTGAAAAATGTGCTGCTGCCAGCACTGGAACTATGAAGGTCAAACAATAACGAATACCAAACAACAACGAAGGCCAAACAACGACAGATACAGATCACATTGCGTATATCCTAATGTATAGCGCTATTTCCACACAAGTTTCATTTGGACACTTTATAATTTAACACTCAAGCTTATCTATAGAATAGTAGGTATATGACAACACATGTTAAAAGTGATTTTATTTTGTTCGCAAGATTGTTGCACTCGGCTTTCATCCTCGTTCCAAAAACATTCCTACTACAAAATAAAACCCGCTTTTAACACTTGTGTCATAAGTTATTTATGATAAAAGAGTTAAAAGTGAGATTTTATTCTACGAGCATTCTCTCAGATTTTATTCTGTCATATACTGTTTGTTAGACAGTCGTCAATATTTAGACATATTATAGAATATGTCTCATTTTATTTTTACCCATTTCGTATCTGTGATGCGCATGTGATGGCTACTTGTTTCTTTTTAGCATCATTGCTCGACATTAGAAAAACCATTATACAAACAGCAGTCTTAAGAGAATAATTAGGCTTCTAACCTTCAGACATCCGTTTCAAGAATGCCATTAATTTTTACTATTTACTAACGCTTTGTTGTCCTTGACACTGAGGTACAGCTTGATCATAGAGCAATTTGCCCACAATGTTGAAGATATCCATGTTTGACTTTATCTTCAAAATGTGCTAACCGCCAATTCTTAATATAATTATTTTGAAGTTTCTCTTCGTACATTATTGAAGAAATCTGTTATATGCTATTTCGTACTGTTTCCTCAACTTTTTGGCAGCAATTCTACTGTTACTCTCTCCGTTGTTTGTAAAACTTCGGCTGGTTTTTCAGATTCCATAATTACTGCATTCAAATTATCCGCCATTACATCAATAATATTTGGATAATAATCTTCACATCTGCCAGGAAACCAAAGCAGGCAACCCTGGAGTGTAACCTTTATAACACTCAGCGACATAATTTTCTCCTTGTAGTTAATATCATTTAACGTTAAAAGCGTTTCTTTTACTTTCGACTTTCTAAAAATAAGTAGGGAAATTCTGCTACGGTCTGCTACACATTTCCTAAGAAATTCCTAAATTTCTGTCGGAGAATGTTTACATAAAGCTGCAATTTTAATGAAATATATGCTATTTAAGATACTAACTTGTCTGTTTATAACGGTATGTAGACAAAGGAGGTTTTAAGCAATTGCCTTTATGTCAGAGTCGTTGACATTAATGACGTAAAAATAATAAATCAAACATCTCCGGTGAGGAGTATTTAACACTTAAATAATTTCAGTCTAATTATATAAAATGTAAAAACAATAGCAGCCCGCCTTGAAGCAATATGTGTATGTAATAATTTGTAAAATGTATGTAACAGACATTGCATATGCTTTTATTATTGTATACTATTATACCATGTGTAATAATGTTAGGTGAATATATTACGCAATTTAATAATGTAGGAGCTGTGGGAATAATAAGTTAAAAGTTGCTAACAATGAGGTAACCTTGAGTAAATAATGAGTGAAAAGGTTTAACAATACTACTTCCGATTCTTGGAGCAATAATGTAATTTTAGTGACAGTTTATAAAATAGCCAATCAACAACCAGAAAAAAGCTTTAGTTAAATGAAGGTATTCTATTGGAGTAGGATTATCCAATCAGAAACTGAAAAGGAGAAACATTTACAAGGTGATTGTAACCGGATGCAATATATGTCCTCAAGAAATATAATATGTATTCGTGTGAGACTAAAAATAAGTTTACGTGTTAAAAAAGGGTAATTAATTAATAAAAAGAATCTCATAGCTCTATATATCAGTGAAGTGTTATTTAAATCGTATCAAGTATTAATAAACGGAGTGAATTAAAAATTATTCTTTAGTTCCACCATAACCCTGCTAAGCGAAACGTGTTTCTAACAATAATACTGACGCAGCCGAGGTAAGCATAATATTTAATGCTTAAAGAAAAAGTCAAGTTACAAAGTTAATATTTTTTAAAACTTGGGGGCAAATAACAATAACGTAAAAATAACCAACTTCACCGGGAGGCAGGAGCACGTACGTAGTATCCTTAGATTCTGGGACAGCCCTCACATTAATTAGCTAGTTTCATCTCCGTAGAAGGAATCGACTGCCTCCGTAGAATAGTGCCTTGCGTTCTGGCTTCGCAACACAGAGCGTGGATTCGATTCCCTTCTGGAGGTGAAGAATTTTTAATCAGAATGATTCCCTATGCTCCATAGAATCTGGAAGAAATGTGAGAGTGAATATGAATGTTGTTTAATTGTAAATCACCTACTAGAAAACCTAAATTTTAGTGAGTAAAGTCACCCTCAGTTGTTCCTCAAGTACAAGTCTCTGGTATGACCTCAGAAGTTAGTTATACAAATGAAACAAAAAACCTGTGATCATAAAATCTGAATATATAAATTAGTTGCTTGCGAGATACAGTATACAGTATCTAGTAGATGATACAAGGGGCAAAAGTACGGTTTTATTTTGTAAGTAGGAATGTTAAGGCCTTCGTTTCGCAATCCTATGAGCAAAATAAAACCACTTAACACGTGTGACATATGCTATTTTTACTTTCTCTACTACGTATAGTAAGTAGGGGAAGTATTGTATTCCACCCAAAATTTCGATACCGAGATTTCACCGGAAATACATGTTTTGAGACTCACTGAATCCAAAAAAAGCATTTTTGGAAACATGTCTGTGTGTCTGTGAACAGCATAACTCAAAAACGAAGAGTCGGATAAACACCAAACTTGGTATTTAGATTCAGTATCTTTCAGAGATGCGACACGAAGGTTTTCAAGGAAATCCCCCCACCCCAGACTACCCTTTACATGGAACATTTTTCGAAAATTTTAATTTTCTCAAAAACGGCTCTAACGATTTTGATTAAAATATCATATGTTTAAGATATTGTCATGACAAATAAAATGTATATCTCGAATTTTCTGGGAATGTCTCCAAAAGTATTCTTCGTTATGAACGACTTTTTCATAACTGGTAAACCATAAGAGATAGACAAAATTTTACTACACGAAAAATGTAGATCGCGTTAAAATACACAATTTATGTCATACACATTTCTTTTGTTGAGTGAACCGTTTGCGAGATATTGCTTGTTATTCCCTTAAATTTTCCAATATTTATACTTTTTCTCAAATTCCTTATTCATTTTTTTTATGTCCTGGACATGCAAAGAGAATGGAATGCGTCACATAGCAACCAGTGTTAAAATATTTGACTATCGCTTAAAACCTACCATATTCCCCTTGCATCTACAAGAAAATTATCAATAAGATTGACATCTCGATATCTCCATTAACATGAAGCATATGGAGAATAAGCGTTTGTAAAAATAGTTTGTACAACAGTAGAGAAAGTCATGTGAGTGTAACACATCAGATTTTTTAAACAGCACTCGAATTTGTAAAATATCAATATTATTATATTGATTCCTGAAACTAACAGATCACGTTTTGAACTGTTTCTTAAAAGAAGAGAAATGAAGTTTAAAAAACGAGATGTCAGATGTTTTGTTGATTCACTACTGAAATTATTTCCAGCCTGCTTTTCCTTACACCAGGTAATGAAGCGATTAAATGCTATATTGCATTGCTTCCTGGATTTTTTGGGCAAGTGCTTCTAGTGTTATTCTTTCTGCTGATTCTGTAATTTCGCTTCCATTTCAGTTTCTCCTGAATTCATTAAACTTTAAGTGGGTTAGATAAATGAGTAACGTTTTAGATCAAAGAAAGCCGTCAATATAACAAATAGGTTAACTCTATAACGAACTGCGTTGAATTGAAGTACGATGCTTTTATTGTAAACAGATAATGCGAGCGCCATGAGAAATGAATTATGTAAAAAGACAAGTAAAACCTAATCAAACCAATTCGAACTATTAAACATGCGCCAGTACAAAGGCTAATTGCCATGTGATTGAACTTGAAACCAAAGTGCGATAATCTAAAGATTTTATCTCGTTTGCTGTGTGTTAAAGTTATACTTTTAGGCCATGTGTTTAAAAACATATTTAAAACTCCTCTAACTCTTTTCGGTTCCATAACGTCACACTCATTCATAAGTTGTCACCCCTGGAAGGTATAGGACATCAAGGGCCAATATTTTGGTCGCCCTGAGACGGTCCAGCATCATGGCACACAGAGAGATGAGGTGATCACTTAATTAGTGCCGGATCCTGGCTCCATCCTTCACCGTGAAGGGAGAGGGGTCAGAGTGGGTAGCGCGGCTGTCTCTTTCTCAGCTGTGAGACAAATTAATGAACCGAGCAACCCCCCCCTTCCACAAGGAAGCGCGAAACCCTTCGATTTACGTGAAGAAGGGCTAACCTACAGTGGCGTGTAAGGGAGATCTACATGTTTATGTAGTCAAGAACCAATTTACCTTCATTCCTCCCCCTCAATATCTGCGAGAATAGTTAGTGAATGGGCGCACATAGAGAACGCAATTTTGAATTCCGTTGAAATTACGATTTGCTTTTCTTACAGTTCTGGGGTTTATAATTCCATCGGAAGAGGAAACAAAAGGAACAAATATACTCAAGATCTGCAAGAATATTGAGAATTATCATGATCACGATTAAATAGATGAGTCAAATATGAAGAGTGAGGCAGTATTTTTAACACTTAAAGATTTTAATCAAATTATATAAATATATATTTGAATAACAGCCCGCCTTAAAGCAATATGTGTATGTAATGATTTGTAAAATGTATATAACAGTCATTGCATATGCTTATATTATTGTATCCATGTCTAATAAACTTATGTGAATGTATTACGTAATTTAATAATGTAGGAGCTGTGAGAAATAGGTTTAAGGTTGCTAACAATGAGGTAACAATGAGGTAACCTTGAGGCAATAATGAGTAAGGAAGTTTAAATGATACTAGTCATTATTAGAGCAGCAATAATGTAAATTTTGAGACGGTTTAAAAATAGCCAATCAACAACCAGAAAAAGCTTTAGTTAAATGAAAGTATTCTATTGGAGTAGGATTAGCCAATCAGAGACTTGAAATACAGAAATTTACAAGTTTAGAGGTTGAAATCAATTCAGTTGCCTCCAAACAGTGCTCATATCCAGACATGTTGCTTCTAGATAGTTCTCATAACCAGACGCGAGATGTGTCCTCGAGAAATTAAATACGTATTCGTGTGAGACGAAAATAGTTTACGTGTTAAAAAGTGCAAGTATTAAATAAAGCAATCTCACAGCTCTCTATATCAGTGAATTGCTATTAAATTTGTGTCAAGGATTAATAAAAACGAGTAAATTAAAGCTTAAAATCTGTGTAAGCCTACATTCTTCAGTAGTACCACAACCCTACCAAGAGAAACATGTCTCTGACAATAATACTGACGCAGCCGAGGCAAACATAAATATAATATCTAAAGAAACAGTCAAATTACAACGGTAATATTTTTTAAACTTAGGCGAATGCTACCGGAAACCATACGTAGTACCCATACGTGCGATTGCAACGAATTACAAGTTCGGCTCCCCAACAGATGAAATAACAATACAACTCCTATAATACAGTAAAAATAACGTAATAAAACACTTTTTCAAATTGATGCCAAAAGCGTGGTGCAAACTCCTTTAATACAACATAACATCTTTCTCAAATTGGCGTGCATACGTGCATACTTTACTGGTGTCATTGCTACTAAGTCCTTGAAGCTCATTAGGTCGCCAATAATTTCCCTGCTAATTTCGAATTTATATCATATTGGTTCCTTTGATATGCACATATATTTGTCATTGTAATATAAACTGCCATATTTGTCTTTATAATTAATGCAGTAGTAAGTTACATCATATATTTAAACATTTTATATCGTAAGAGAAAAAAATTAATGCGAAGATTCATACAACGTTCTCTACCCATGAAAATTTTATAAAAAGCCGTTATGCATTATAGATAGTGTTTATAAAAACGCAATTCTTCTACCAATTTTTGAATTATTTAAGATACGTGTTTGTCTAGAAATTATTTAAAGTTCGTCAAAAAGTAAGCGGAAACGTCATTCAAGTGATTTAAAGTTTACTCGGCTTTGGTCATTTGCGAACTCTTCATTACTGAAGAGCGTGAAGAGATAGTAAATCATTCGAGTGTTTAGTCGTGGTAACGTCACGAGCTCTTGCGATGTAAACTAAAAAAGAAGAATTCCAAAATGCCAAACAAGACGTTCAGAATTGACGAAAAATGCTAAAATAAGTCTTAGCATACGATGGCGATACTGAAAAGTTTTAGAATGTCGTGTTTCTAAAAAAATCTGATGTGTTACACTCACATGACTTTCTCTACTCTTGTACAAACTATTTTTACAAACGCTTATTCTCCATATGCTTCATGTTAATCGAGATATCGAGATGTTAATCTTATTGCTAATTTTCTTGTTGATGCAGGGGGAATTGGTAGGCTTTAAGCGATAGTCAAATATCTTAAGAACTGGTTGCTATGTGGAGTATTCCATTCTCTTTGCATTACCAGGGGAAAAATAAAAAAAATGAATAACGAATTTCCATTTGAGAAAAAGTATAAGTATTGGAAAATTTAAGGGAATAACAAGCAATATCTCGAAAATGGTTCACTCAAGAAAAAAATTTATATGACATAAATTGTGCATTTTTACGCGATATACATTTTTTGTATAGTAAACTTTTGTCTATCTGTTATGGTTTACCAGTTATGCAAAAGTCGTTCACAATGAAGAACACTTTTGGAGACATTCCAGAAAATTCAAGATATACATTTCATTTGTCATCAAAATATCTTAAACATGTGATATTTTAATCAAAATCGTTAGAGCCATTTTTGAGAAAATTAAAATTTTCGAAAAATGTTCCATGTAAAGGGTAATCTGGAGTGGAGGGATTTTCTTGAAAACCTTCGTGTTGAATTTCTGGAAGATACTGAACCTAAATACCAAGTTTGGTGTTTATCCGACTGTTCGTTTCTGAGTTATGCTGTTCAAACACACACACACACACACACACACACGGACATGTTTCCAAAAATGCTTTTCTTGGATTCAGGGGGTCTCAAAACATATTTCTGTGAAATCTCGGTATTGAATTTTTGGGTGGAATACAATACTTCTCCTACTTACTATACGTAGTAGAGAAAGTAATAATTGAAATCTGTTTATACTTGACAGCTGCTTTCTAATCTTTTGCAAGTGGATTACCGTGTAGTTTGTTCGATTTGCTCTAAAGTTATCATTTAAAGATGTGTTCGCCCAAAATGAATTTGACCAGAGAACATTTCCGGCCTATGATTTTTTTTTAAGATTTTAAATCGTCATTAATGCCGTAACAATATGAATATCACCTTAAAAATGCATGTGGCAAAGAAGCCCCATTTAAGGCAACAATTTGCATTTTGTACATGGAATTCAAAAGAGATTTTTATCTTTTTCTTTCTTGGTGATGAATTTAGTGTTGGACGCCCAAGAACTGCTGTTACTTGTGGAAATATTGCCGCTGTTCGAGCAATGCCTGAAGAAGATCTACAGATATCTTATGAATTTATTCTGGCGACACTGGACATTGGTATGAGTCAAATCCAAAACATTTTATTTAAATAGTTAGTCGAAAGAAAACTTTGTTGTCGTGGATTCCACATAAACCAACTACCGATCAAAAACAACGCACCGTTTGGTGCAGAATTACTCTGGAAAAATTCCAAAGCGGAAGAAGAAAGTCAATCGGCTCAATGAATCTTTCAAACAGAAGCTAAGCCTACAAAGGTCCGACGAATTCGCAGTGCTGGTAAGAAGATGGTTCCTATTTTTTTTCTAAAACGGACCATATTGCTACTACAGCATTAGAAGATAGACATACCGTTACTGCCGATTGGTACACAAGTATCTGTTTGTCGAAAAGATTTGAAAAGTTCGTGAAAAACGCCCAAAAGGAAAAATAATGTTATATCATGACAACACGCATCGTTGCATACAGCAAAACAACTGAGTATCTGGATGCCCTAAAGATCAGTCCTATGGATCCTCCAATACACAGCCCAGACCTAGCACCTTGTGATTTCTTTTTCTCTCCAAAAATTAAATATAAAATACCTGGAATCACTTTTTCGTTATCGGATGAACATTATAAAAATTTAGTTTCTGAAGTGTCTCAGGAAGATTGACATCATTGCTTTAAGGACTGGTTTCATCGAATGCAAAAATGTATTGATGTTAAAGGGGAATATTCTGAAAAACAATAAAATCACTTAACGTTATTAAAACTAATCTTTGTTTGATTTTCTAAAAAGTCTCTAATGTTGCTCCTATTTACGTATAATTAAAAATGTTCAGTTTTATAATGAAGTTTTTTTTGTTGTATTATAGTTCAACTGTTGGGGAGCCGAACTTGTAGTAGTTGCAACCGCGCGTATGGTAAACAGTTTCCGGTATCCTTCGCCCCAAATGTACTTTCAGGTGCCTTTGCCCCAAGTTTAAAAATTTGACTGTTTCTTTACATATTATATATTTATGTTTGCCTCGGCTGCGTCAGTATTATTGTTAGTATCTCTTGGCAGGGTTGTGATGTGACAACAATTAATGCTTGATACAATTTAAATAACACTTCACTGATATATAGAGTGAGCTGTGAGATGTTTTTATTAAATACTTGCACTTTTTAATACGTAAACTATTTTTGTCTCGCACAAAATACGTATAAAATCTCTCGAGGACGCATCACGCATCCGGTTACAATCACTGTCTGCAGGCAACTAAACTGATTTAAACCTCTTAAATTTGTAAATTTATGCATTTCAAGTCTCTGATTGGCTATTCCTAACCCAATAGAATACCTTCTTTTAATTAAAGCTTTTTCTGGTTGTTGATTGGCTATTTTATAAACTGTCACTAAAATTACATTATTGTTACTCCAATAATCAGAAGTAGTATTATTAAACTCTCAAACTCATTATTGCCTCAAGGTTACCTCATTGTTACCTCTTTGTTAGCAACTTTTAACCTATTTCTCACAGCTCCTACATTATTAAATTACGTAATGCATTCACATAACATTATTGAACATGTTTACAATAATATAGGCATATGCAATGACTGTTACATACATTTTATAAATTAATACATACACATATTGCTGCAAGGTGGGATGTTATTTAATTTACATATTATATAATTTGACTGAAATCATTTAAGTGTTAAAAATACTGCCTCAATGAGAATGACACAGAAAATTCTATTACCAATATCTTAAACATATGAGGTCAAAATTAAGACGTTATTGAGGAAATAAAAACAACAAAAGATTTCCAGAAAAGGGCAGATTTGGGTGGATTTTCTCCAATCCTTGAAAGTTTCTGAACATATAAACATCAAGTTTGTTATTGATACAACCTCCTTTATGTTCGTGCTATTCACAGCCTCACATACGGATGGGCCTTTTTCCAACAACGATAATGATTTAAATTCAGGTTCCTGAACACAAACCAACACTGAATGCATAAACTATATTATAAAGTTGGTCAAGACCCGGAATGTGTTTTTATTTCTATTCTACACCATGCCCTACGCCTACATGATGGAAGTCTGAGTTTACATTTCCTTGATTCATGCACCAAAGTGCAAGAATTTGTAACCGCTCCTTAACTTCATCATGCTCCAGTACTATTCTCAGAAAAAACACTTATTTTGCGCTGTAATGTATTCTTATCTTTTACTTCTTAGATTTACCTTATTCCTTTTGTGCCAATTGTATAAATTTTTAGTAGGATGACCTCTTCGCTTGCTTTGCTTCTTCGTATTCCACTTGTACCTAGATGAAAGTTAATCATCAGCTATATTTATACTCTCACCTTAATATCTACTTCTCTCCGTTCATTCATACGTTTTATTGCATTTCATCCTTTCCTCTTCTTTACCTCTTTTTGTCAGAAAAGTAGGTTACCTATAGTAGGTGAAATATCACATTTCACCAAAACTTCAGTATCCTGATTTTACTAGAAGTCCACTGAATCCAAAAAGGAACTTTTAGAGAAAAAAAATTACGTATGTGTGTTTGTGTGTGTGTGCGCGCGCTCGAGTCTGTAAGCAGCATAACTCAATACAAAAACGAAGTTCATGCTTGAGTCAGTTTTTAAACACTTCAGGTGAAAGTTTTGCAGAAACTTCCCGCAAGACAAGCCACCTTTTATATTAAAATACTTTCTCTATTTTTTTATTTTCTCAAAAATGCTCTAACAATTTTGACTGACATATAATTGGAATAGTTTTCTTGACAGGTTAAATTTACATGCTGGATTTCTATGTCTAACCTGTGAATTCCTCTTCATAATGGTGAATTTTATACCAGTTTGTGTAATTGGAAAATAAAAAATTATATACAAAAACTTAACTATCAACCTTCACAATTGTGCCCAATAAATTACTTTCGTAGCGTTGAAAGTTTTCAAAATATTCCTTAGCGCTTACTGCTTGAAATTATTCGTAGGAAAAAATATATAGTGATAACGTAACGTGGAGAGAAGAACCACATGTATGAACTATATAGCAAATAGTAGATATATATTTTATGGGTACACAAAGTTATTTGGGTGTACCACATCAGATTCTTTAATTATATCTAGCATCTGTGTCTATTCACTATTTTAATATCCTCAGTGATGACTAGTGATAATTGTTTAAGAGAGGTTCCATAATTTATTACCTATATGAAATTTGTGTTATGTAATTTTAAATACTAGCTCGGACGCCGAAAAATCAGTTTAGCATAATAGCCCAGCCTATTAAAACACTTGTAATATTAAGTATGTTTTCATCACAGTACAGTTTATTTTAAACAAGAAGCGACTTATGTCAATTGCTGAAAGGGCATGTTTCCGCATGGTTTCCATAGCAACCTCCCCTTCACTGTTGCTCTATTCAGTAAGGTTCTACCATCCTCTTCTCCCTTAGCCCACAGATGAACTTTTAGGAATAGCATGTTGCCATGTTAAGCTACATTATAGCACGTGCTTTCATACTGCTATTGTCTTTCTAATACAAGCCGGCAACACTGTTCTCCCACTTCCTTGCTAGAGTGAACTGTCACAAATATCTTGTTTAAATGCTATTATAGCTGCTGTGTAAACAGGGCAGTCTTATTTGAATCACTTTCTGGAAAAATAAAAGTCTGTTTTTACACATTTTTCTGTCACATTGTTACTAGTCTTTCAACTTTGAGCAGCAGTAATTTTAGCCTTGTGGAATATTTTGAGAATGGTTGTGTCTGAAAACCTAATGGTCTTTACGTGAGGATCCGTTGTGCCAGTTCGATCGTGGTATTTAATTTTTCGAATGTCGACCTACTTTCCAACCATAGCCAGTGTGAAACAAGAGCTTTGTATAGAAATTTCTAACTCTGCTGCGTCTACTTCAGAATATCATAGTACTGGTGGTACACAAAATTATAGTTTCGTTGCAAGCTTATTATTTATTTATGTGCATGCGCTTGCATGTACTAGTGGGCCACGATATGAGTGCGCTTGGAAGAGGACGCCACTGTTTGTGTTGACAATGCGAACATAATCAAGCTAGGGATCAGAGGGGCTGATGAGGCAAGGCGTAGGGGAATGGTACAGATGCACAATGAAAACATTACTACATTTGCAGGCCTCAGCCTCGCTAGTAAATGCAATTCGGAACTGCGGATGGGTTTTTCACCTGACAGTCCTTTCATGCCCTATCCATTTGTTCCGTAACTGTTTAGCTCCTCTTCCCACCGCACGCACCCATAATCGGTGCCGACTAGTCTGTCTGTATGATTAGTGAATTTTTTCACATCCAAGTCTTATTTTGCCCCAATATGAACAAGTTTTTGTTTGCTCCGAATGCCTTACTATCTACAGAGCAAGGCCTTTAAACTTTTAATCGGGAAAAAGCAGATCTATAAAAAAAGTAGATGCAAATACTGAGTCGGTCCTTGAAAAGTTACAGTGTATCGACTTTCTGCACTTTATTTAGTGTTATGGTCCAGATTTATTGATGGTGCTTTGCATAATATCTCCGTATAACAAATTATGTTATTTGAGTCAAACCAACGCTAAAATTTAGAAATGGTCAAGAAATGTCTGCTTTATTATCTCTCTAACTCTGCGCATAATTGTATAAAATTTCTGTATTTCAGTAGTGGCTATTCTGAGAAAAAATACTAATTATATTTTGCACAAAACCTTAGAGAGATGTTTAATGCGACTTTTCCTGGACTTCTATTAGTTTTAATGTGGAAGAAATAAGAATATATTTAAGAAATATAATTTTATATATATATATATATACATATATAGGTAAAGCAAAGAAGAAAACGAAACTTCTTGGAACAGCAATCGTTCATTCTATTTACACTAATTCCAGAAAGTATTCATCTGGACTTTAAAAAAACTCTAGTAGTGTTAAACTTATGGGGAGAAATTTTTCATTTTAAACATTCATAAATAACAAATGCTATTACAACTTAATGCTCTAGCGATTGCCATAATTTTAGCAATTAACATTACAGTGTTTTGAAAATTGTTCCGACTGTACTTTTTCATGTTTATAATGTAAATTTTATTGAAATATACACAAATATTTTATATTATGCGTTTAGTGGAGAAACAGTTTATATAATTTCCGACAGTATCACCTAAATTCGACGTAAAACTACGCAGAAATAAGTGTGTGAAGTCGTCAGGCATAATTCCTGATTCGATATTGTATTCTTCTTTGACTCAAAACTCATTTTCGTCCCAAATTCAAGTATTATACCACAGTAGTTATTTTACTAAAATCAAGCAAACTAATTGTAAGCACAAACGCAAAAATTAAAATAAAAAATCTTGGATACCGCCAGGATGCTTAACTGTAATAGTTTATTCTTTCTCCATATTAAAGATCATCATTTTTTCCTTTAATTTGGCTGGTTTTAGAGTACAGAAGAATGTTTTCTGGAGTCACTGTACAAGTTTTTCATCTGGAAAAATTGCGGAGGTGGAGAGTGAGAAGTCTGTTTTCGGGACCAACAGGTGAGGCAAAAAATAAATAAAACTGAATGGAAGCTAGAAGATGAAAGATGAAGACTTACTCTTAAGGATCCCTCATGTGACACAAGAATGCACTGAACTCAGAAAACACAACAAAAGCTTTAAACTTATTTTGCTCAATAACATATTTTGCATTAAATTATTTTTTGGGAACTATGAAACGTAATATGTAGTTTTATGATGTGGCATGTGGTTGTGGTAACACTGTAAGAATATGTGGTTGTGGTAACATTGTATGGTTAACTCTTAGGTTGGCAATGCAAACAGGTAGTGACGTAGTAGAAGGGGAGGGCTAAACCGGTTTTATCTTGTGGTAGCGTCCTCTTTGAGCCTTGCTAGTGGGACTGTCAATTTAAAAAAAATTGAGTTTTTTATTTATGGACGCTCTTTAACTACTATAGTTCTTAGCGTCCCATTCTATATTGGGCGTGAAACACCTTTAATTTTGCTCAGAGGCCTCTTTATCAGGCTTGAGGTTCTTTTACGTGCCGTAAATCTACGACACGGGACCACCGGCTTTACTTCCCTTCCGAAGGAAGCCGTGCTAACGATTTTTACGCCTGAAAAAATCCATCGCCCTCCGCCGGGTTTGAACCCGCGACCTTGGGAAGGGACTGTCAAGACGTGTGTTTAGAATGACGCTTCGGCGAACAAGAAGGTAATCTGTATCACTTTTATCTGGTATAATATATTTGACATCTAAGTTCATACTATGTGAATCATTTATGTAGGTGGTCCCTTCCTTCCTAGCCTATGATGATTTATTAATATTTTGGTAGTTTTCAGGTGTTACAAGTGTTTTGTTAGCTTGCCCCCGTCGGACCTCGTGTTAGGAAAGTGCCATGTGTTGCTTTAGATCTCGATCCTGTGCTCTACCTCCCGTAATGGAGTAAATTTAAATGAGTTTTCGACAATATATAGGTATATATTTGAACCAAAACCAAAATATAGATATCTTCCTATCGCATGTAACAAATTATAAACAAAATAACATTAACTTTTTAAAGGTATCCAGATAAGTTGAAGTACGTTTATTGAGAAAAGCCCCATTAGAGAGTGAAATTGATATTTTGTTTACGTAACATTTATTAGCCTCACGCTTGGGAAAACCAATTTGAAGTAGATTGTTTGTTATGTAATTTGCTGCTATGTATAAGAAGCTGATTTGAAGATGTATTTTTGTTGTTACACTCCAAGTTTAAAAATATTATATTAACTTTGTTATTAAGCTGCTTCTATAGATATTATTTATGTTTGCTTTTGCCTCGACTGCGTCAGTATTACTTTAGAGACACGTTTCTCTTAATCAGTGTGTGGTGCGACAAGAATGTAGGCTTCACATATTTTAAGTTTAAATTCACTTCTTTTTATTAATCCCTGACACAAATTAAATAGCACTATACTGATATCAAGAGCTGTGAGATTTTTGTTATTTAATACTTGTACTTTGTTAACGCGTATACATAATTTTCGTTTCACACGAATACGTAATATTTCTTTAGAGAACACATCTTCCATCCGGTCACTACCAAGGTCTGCAGGCAACTGAACATATTTCAACCGTCCAAACTCCTAAACTTCTGTATTTCAAGTCTCTGATTGGCTAATCTTAGTCCAATAGAATACCTGCATTTTATTAAAGCTTCTTTTCTGGCTGTTTATTGGCTATTTTTAAACTGTCACAAAATTTACATTATCGTTGCTCTAATCATGACTAGTAACATTTAAACTCTCAAACTCATTATTGCCTGAAGGTTACCTCATTGTTAGCAACCTTAAACGTATTATTCTCACAGCTCTTACATTATTAAATTACGTAATGTATTCACATAACGTTTTTGAACATGTTTACAATAATATAAGCATATGCAATGATTGTTATATACATTTTTTATAAATTATTACATACATATTGCTTCAAGGCAGGCTGTTATTGAATTTACATATTATATAATTTAATTGAAATTATTCAAGTGTTAAAAATACTGCCTCAAGAACATGCCGAGATTCAGTGTGACTTAAATACTATTATATCGTCAGAAAATATCTAAAATCTGCTGTAATGTTACATTTTAGATAAATTTCTTAACTTCCAAAACCAAAAAGTACATTTCCAATTTAAAATTAACTAATTTTAGGAAGGATTGTGGTTAGCTTATACAATGTGTTATTTTCTATAAAGGTGCAATATTTCTCCTTAAGTAAACAGTTATGTTTTACAATGGCAATATTTATTCTGTTATCTAGAAGGAACTAATATAGTTAACACTCGAATACCTTTTCCAGAACCTAGCAGAGAAAACTTCTGCACTCAATGATTCTGCAGTGGAACGAAATTGGAACTCTCTGTGATCTATCATCATTGCTGGTAAGAGGTAGTCACGGTGCGTAGGCCAAAGTAAAGGTGTTCAGGGGAGGGAGGAAAGCAGCCTCTCGATCATTGTAGCCGAAACCCCGATCCATCTTGGATAATATCATCACATTACGTCACAGACACACCAAGTCTCCATTACTACGACCCTTTAGGAGGGTGAAAAATTTCAAACTGCATTCAGGTGAAAATCCTATAAAGTCGCGTCTTTGTTAAGTAAGACAGCAAATTCTCGTTCGATATTATGCTTCATTGATGTATGAAGGTAACATTCATGTTTTGTATCTTAATGTGCACTCGAGATTGTAAGCAAAAATCTATTTTAATAATAAAAAATGGAAAAGTGTGTGTGTGTGTGTGTGTGTGCGTGTGTGTGTATGATAGAGAGAGAGAGATAGATTACAAAAGACTGAACATATTTTGATGATCCTTTCACAACTGGAAAGCATTTTTCTTCCCAAGAGCATAGCTCTAAGACAGCATTTCATTTCAATTCCTAAATGAGTAAAATACTAAGGATTTATAACACCTCTATAATATGGTCACGATTTAGCAACTGAAAAAATACACAGTGAAATTAAAGACAATATGATTCTGTATTCCACATCATCCAACGTAGTAGGAGTAAATAAAAATCTAAATATTAAGACATGCTTGAGATTGCCTGCCTCAGTAACTCGTTTTACACATTTCTGCGTACCCTGATTCTTCTCTAGAACACTTTTAAGTTTCTTTGTCACTCTTTCTTTAAAGTTCCAGCTTTATACCTTATTCGGTGCTTCTGAAACTCTTATTGCCTCAAGCGCTTCTGGTATTTTTAGTGTCTATCCTTGCAAATACATATGTTATTGTAGTTGAAATACAGTGCTATTCAAAAAGGAACAGATTTTGAATATTAATTTCTACGAACGACAATAGATAGCGACACATGTGATACATCACTAGAGAGAGAAGACGCTGTTGTTTCCTTAAGAGGAAATGGCGACGCTTCTAGAAGTCTTTTTGTGTGCTGCAGTATGCAAGGAGTTAATCTATTGTTTCAGTGCAGTGTGCATTTCGTTGTAAGTTCATCAAATAGCCGCCTCGCCGTAAACAAATTTACAATTGCTACAAGAAATGCATAGATGACTGCATATGCAAAGGGAAGACCGCTGGTGATCCTCGCATAACAAACGGTGCTCGTGATAAACGCATAAAATAAACCTTTGTAATTTGCTCTCTCCAGTGATATATTATATGTCGTTATCTACTATCGTTATTAGAAATTAATGTTCAAACTCTGCTCCTTCTTTTTGAATAACCCTGTATGAATGAATGATTCTGAATATATTAAAGATCCTAAAACAAAGCTGGTGACATTTTTACGCAACGAAAAAGCAACGGGTGTTGTGAAGGAAAGGGGAGGGAAGGAGTGTGTCCGTCACAGTACCTGACGTCACATATTCCGTGCGTTACCCGATTGCTCTGTTTACTTACTAAAACCCCTCTGCCTGGTTATAACAACATGCACTCTTACATATGAAGTGTCGGAAGCAGGCAATTGTAAAACATTATTACATTAATATTTAACTTACAACTACGGAATGTTCGCTTGTGGCGTATTTCCTTCTCTGTCGGGGTCGGATTTTGTAAGGATCATCGGAAGAACGTTCCAGTTATTTTCTTTTCTTTCCGGGATTTCTCTCTTTGCTAACACAGATACCCTTAAATTCAGATACGATCTCATGAATCTGTTGTATTGGAGGAGTTGGATTTCCTTCCGGAAGGACAATGAAAAACGTGCACCGCGATTTTTTGTCTCGCCACAACTTAAGGGTTTCCGTTATATATTTTAACTCAAAAGGTACCCACGGATTCTGCCAATCAGAATTTGCGTGAGATATACGGAAAACTCGCGTACTTTCAGTGAATAACAGCCAATATTAATACACTTTCAATTTTACCCTTAAATGAGGTATCAATCTGCGGTCAAGCACCAAATAGTAAACAACCTGCTTGTATATGTGCTTGCATATACTGTTTCAAACAAGAAACAGCTTCTGTTGCAATAAGGGTATTGCGACCAGCAGCCCATAAGAAAAGACTAGGGGCACGTGCTTTTGTTGATATGCTGAGTAAACTAAAGAGAAACTGGGTATAGTTTTGTTCTTTAATAATCTACTGGTTAAAAATGTGTATTCTAGGATTCATTTCTCTTTCATTCTAACCCAGTAGCCGGCCCTCGTAGCCGTGATCGCTGGAGTGTATAGGTCCGGCGCTCCGCCATGCTGAGGGTCGCGGGTTCGAGTCCCGCCATGGGCATGGGTGATTGTTGTGTGTGTTGTGTAATTGCAGTAATAAGCGGCAAAGGAAAACAAACACAGTATCTAACTGGTTAATACAAGGGAACTTTAAAAAAAATGCTGATGTGTTACACTCACATTACTTTCTCTACTCTTATACAAACTATTTTTACAAAAGCTTATTCTCCATCTACTTCATGTTAATCCTGATAAACATTTGCAGACTATCTTATTGCTAATTTTCTTGTAGATGTAAGGGGAATATATATTTACAAGGGCAATATAGAAATACAGTAGCCTTTAAGCACATACATATCTATTAATAGCTGGTTGCTAGGTGTACACCATTCCCCTTGCACAGATTAATACCGTTTGCATATCCAAGACCAAAAAATGAATAACGAATTCCCATTTGAGAAAAATAAGTATTGAAAAATTTAAGGGAATAACAAGCAATATCTCGAAAATGGCTCGCTCAAGAAAACAAATGTATATGACATAAATTGTGTATTTTGATGCGATATACATTTTTAGTGTAGTAAAAGTTTGTCTATCTCTTATGGTTTATGCAAAAGTCGTTCACAATGAAGAATACTTTTGGAGACATTCCCAGAAAATTAAAGATATACATTTTATTTGTCATGAAAATATCTTAAACATATGATATTTTAATCAAAATCGTTAGAGCCATTTTTGAGAAAATTAAAATTTTCTAAAAATGTTCCATGTAAAGGGTAATCTGTGGTGGGGGGGATTTTCTTAAAAACCTTCGTGTCGCATCTCTGGAAGATACTAAACCTAAATACCAAGTTTGGTGTTCATCCGACTGTTCGTTTCCGAGTTCTGTGAAAAACACATACACACACACACACACACACACACACACGGACATGTTTCCAAAAATGCTTTTTTCTGATTCAGGGGTTTTCAAAACGTATATTTCCGGTGAAATCCCGGTATCGAATTTTTGGGTGGAATACAATACTTCTACGTACTATGCGTAGTAGAGAAAGTAATAAATAAATAAAAAATCTGATGTGCTACACTCACATGACTTTCTCTACTCTTATGCAAACTATTTTTACAAAAGCTTATTCTCCATCTACTTCATGTTAATCCAGATAAACATATGCAGACTATCTTATTGCTAATTTTCTTGTAGATGTAAGGGGAATATATATTTACAAGGGCAATTTAGAAATACAGTAGCCTTTAAGCACATACGTATCTATTAATAACTGGTTGCTAGGTGCACACCATTCCCCTTGCCACAGATTAGTACTGTTTGCATATCCAAGACAAAAAAATGAATAACGAATTCCCATTTGAGAAAACAAGTATTGAAAAATTTATGGGAATAACAAGCAATATCTCGAAAATGGCTCACTCAACAAAACAAATGTATATGACATAAGTTGTGTATTTTAACGGGTCTACATTTTTTGTTTAGTAAAATTTTGTCTATGTCTTATGGTTCACTAGTTATGCAAAAGTCGTTCACAATGAAGAATACTTTTGGAGACTTCCCAGAAAATTCAAGATATACATTTTATTTGTCATAAAAATATCTTAAACACATGATATTTTAATCAAAATCGTTAAGAGCCATTTTTGAGAAAATTAAAATTTTCGAAAACTTTTCCATGTAAAGTGTAATCTGGGGTGGGGGGATGTTCTTGAAAACCTGCGTGTCGCATTTCTGAAAGATACTGAACCTAAATACCAAGTTTGGTGTTTATCCGACTGTTCGTTTCTGAGTTATGCTGTTCACAGAGACACAGACACACACACACGGACATGTTTCCAAAAATGCCTTTTTTGGATTCAGAGGGGTCTCAAAACATGTATTTCCGATGAAACATCGGTATCGAATTTTTGGATGGAATACAATACTTCCCCTACTTACTATACGTAGTAGAGAAAGTAAAAAGATAAAAAAGAACCTGAAGGTCTGCATCTCCTTTTGCAGCAGACACATATCTTTATTCCCCTGTCAGATGCACTGTTTAGGAATATTATTTGCGGATAACAGTCCCTTGAATTGACAATGAGTATCGTGCAGATGAATCGCGGCTCGAAAGTGTTAGCAGAATTGTGTCTACGGCCAGCTGAGCGTTAATTCCACGAGCGACGTTAGAGGTAGGTTATGGCGTGACCGTGTCAGTGGATTGCTAGACTAATGGGATAAGCAACAGACCGGGTTGTGATCTCTCTGCATTGCGTAACAAGATGAAATGCAATCTACTTGAATGGCTAGCCTTGCACCATGGATAGATATGATTTCTGTACAGGGCAGCTGCCCAGCTAAGTTCTCCATCAACGTTTCTGTCGTGGTCTATTTAGTTGATACTTAAACAGTGTTGCATTTCCTTCTTGATTCAAGAAAACCCGTGGTAAGTTTGTACCTCCTGCTTCGAGTTGCAAAATCTTTATTTCTAAACTCTAGTTTCAAAGAGACCTGCATTACATCGTTTGTTTTGTTTCTTAACAAAGTGTTTAAGGAAATGTTATGTGTATACTTCTGCACATGTTTGGGAGAGTAGTGAATCGGTTTTTGGGGAGGGCAGAATAAGTAAAATGAAACAAAGGTTCCTCCCGAAAAAACAAATTTAGCCCAATTTCGATTACAAGGATACTTTAAACGGGTTTACATAAACAATCTGGTAAATTCTGTTGTTCTTTAACGGATTACCCTCCTCTTTGTATGAATTACACCCCCAAGGACTTACAAGCCAATGCCTTGTTGAGGAACAAACTCTGGATCATAGCATATTCAGGATGAGTGATATCAGCCCAATATCTGGTATGGCGGTGAAGAAGATGGAAATTAAATGCAGTAATGAAAGGGATGATAGGATATTCACAGATCAAACTATCCAATTTAGCATTCGTCTAGGGACCGAGGAAAACCGCGAAAAAATCTTCGGTCACATTAGTTGACTCCGGGGATTTAACCCGGGACCTCCCGATTGCGGGTCATAGGCGTTACCGCTTGAGCCATCCCGCTCTGTGTAAATTTTCTAATATACAATATTTTCTAGTTATTAGCCATGGTTCATTTCAGTTGTAAATTTTCTTAGGCTTAAATCCAAAAATAGGCTGCAGTGAGTCATATACCTACGTCTTTCCTCAAAGCCAAAGCCAACTAGTAGCAAACTAAGATTAATTATGCATTAAATTCATACATTTTTATCTTGGACCTTTTCTTCAGGCTTAAGGCCTTCTTTGTGCTGTCCCCTGGAGGAACGCGCCTGAATGTGTTTGCAAGCATAAATACGTTTCGCCCGTGATAGGTCTGTAGGTGCCGAAACCTATAGCTGTACGCATGGGGATGCAATCAGGATTCGCAACACAATTTATTATCTAGAATCTTGTTGGTTGGCATCCTGAACCCAATTTTCTAAGCAAATTACCCAAACTTAATTACGTAGGTATTTTTCTGGACGTCTGGACGTCTGGACTGACTACAATCATCGTTGCCTTTCGTTTTGTAAAGCAGAACTTCAATGCTCTACAGAATATTACAGCCTAAGGTGGACAGGTTATTTTTAATAAACCTGGACAGTGTAAATTTCGAAGTTGATACCATTAGCATATACTACAACTAACGATGAAAAAAGGGCCTTTATATTAAATATTGGTTTAAAAAGCGCTAGAATTCCTTTTAAGAGAGTTAAGATGCTTTTCGCCGCAAGAGCAGCAGCCAAAACTCCATCTCTGGCAGGATATCCGCTAAATTGACAACCCGTTGTGGATGCAGTCCCAAACTTCGTTAGTACTTAAAAAGATAATACGTTTCGCATATATGTGCTTTCTTTTTACGGTGTGCAGCTTCCAAAAATAAGAAATAGTGGATATTTATCTGTAGCACTCAATCTGTTCTGTATGCGTTGGACAAGAAATGTCTCAGAAAAAGATGGTACAAGAACTTGGAATCCGTTGTTTGGAACAGGTCACTTCTTTATAGCTTTTAAAAGCTTACTTATTGTCACCACTAATTGAGAATCGACAGACATTTAATTCTATGTGAAGGTACGGATTCTAGCATCACTAAATAGGAGCAAAACGATTCTTTAATTTTGAAATTTCTTTATTTCTGTTGCATATCTCAAGTTTTGTGCTTTTAGTTTTTCTTGTTACTTGTAAAACGTTTTGGCCTTTTTCACATAACTTATTTAGAGTTACGATTTAAATCAGGTCGCCAGTGTAATTTTTGAGGGAAAAGCATCCTATGCATATTCTCATAGAAAAACTTGATGTTTTGCACTCGCATGACTTTCTCTACACTTGTACAAACTACGTTTACAAACGTTTATTCTTAATCTACTTCGTGTTAATCGAGATACAATTTGCAGAAATTTCTTGTAGGTGCAAGAGGAATATGGTAGGCTTTAAGCGATAGTCAAATCTTTTAAGAGCTGATTGCTATGTGGAGAATTCCATTCTCTTTGCATGTTCAGGACATAAAAAAGAATAACGAATTCCCATTTGAGAAAAAAGTATAAGTAATGAAAATTTCAAAACAGTAACAAGCAATATCGCGGAAATGGGTCACTCGACAAAAAAAATATGACAAATTGTATATATATTTCATTTGCCATAAATATCTTAAATATATGATATTTTAATCAAAATCCTTAGCCATTTTTGAGAAAATCAAAATTTTCAAAAAATGTTCCATGTAAAGGGTAGTCCGGGTGGGGGAATTCCTTGAAAATGTGTGTGTCGCATCTTTGAAAGATACTGAACCGAAATACCAAGTTTGGTATTTATCCGACGTTTCGTTTTTGAGTTATGGTGTCCACAGATGCACACGCACCTTTTTCTAAAAATGTTTTTTTTTGGATTCAGAGGGCCTCAAAGCATGTATTTCCGGTGAAATCTCGGTATCGAATTTTTGGGTAGAATGCAATACTTGCTATACGTAGTAGAGAAAGTAAAAAAAAACCAATATACAGCTGGTGAATTCAGCCCGCTTTCAATATCCTTCCTAAATATGGTGGCATATGATAAAACAATGAGGAAAGTCAGGAATAAGCTTAAATTGTTTTCTATAGCTTTGTGAATTTAAATGTTCAGTTTGTGTTAACCCAAAAAGTACACGCATTTTATAAAACTGAAGATTTAGTTGGTTGAATATAACTAATTACTCCGAAGTACATTTAAAGTTGATTTATATATGCCTTCATCCACTGGTTTAAAAACTCTTAATTGTCTGTATAAGTTTGCTTATAATCGGAATTTATAGTTTATTACCCTTATTTTAGAAAGCCTACTCATGGCTATACGCAAAAGGGCCGCGGGCAATCCAACGACTCCACACTGGAGTGAAAGTACAGAATTTTCACTACACCATCTTTTCTTTGCTTTCATTTCAGTGTGCCTTATTTAATTAGCTTAGATGAGTGTTGAATACTGCCTATACTAAAAGGTATTGTCGGTAGTAGCGTACTTTGGTTTTCCTTTTCACGTCAAAGTTAGCGGTATTTTTCCTGATAAGAGACGATTTTTACTATGCAGCTTCATCAGATATTTATTTCCAGAGCTCTCGAAGTGTCTAGAAAGAACACTGGCGTGAGAACCTGCCGCTATGTGTGTACATAGAGTCCAGAGAGCCGTCATGACTACGCCAAGAACTTTCCGAGCAGTCTGGAAATGAAAGATGTCCACTACAGCACAACAGCAGAGATAACAGAGGAGTTGAACATAGGAGGATAAGTGAACTTGGTTATTACGCAGAAATAAAATTTACGGAACTTTAAGCGGACAAGGTATTCTGAACACGTGGAAATTACACCTTAAGTTACCACTGCTCTTGAAGTTCTCAATGATTTTTCCTGAACGTTTTATGAATTATTCTATAAATTATGATAATTATTTCAAACTATTGTTTGCATTGATAGCTTATGTAGTTGACTTCATAAAAATTATTTCATTTAGCAGAAAAATAATATAATTTACTCTTAAAACATGTGAACTCGTATACCTTTTTCTCTGATACTACTTGCAATACAGAAGACACTTTTGCATGTTTGTTCTTAGTATAATCAGCTATCTTCTGAACCTCAATTATTTACTTATGTATATTATTTCACTAGAAATAGAAAAAAAGTATTGGCAAAGCCAAAAAAGTAAAAATGTGATAAAATTTGCAATGTTTTTGCTTTCTTAATATCATTAATATACTTTATAAAATTATGGTGATGGTTCAGAAAGTTAGCTGTGTGTTTTATATATGTACTGAAAATTTTAGCTCTCTACCTCTATTTTCTGAGAAAAAGATACGTAAGTATCCAAAAATGTTGTTTTGAAAAACTGAATTTAAAGTCTGGCACACTTCAGTACATTCCATTCATTTCTGGATTGCTTCAGCTGTTCTGATTGCCTTCTCTTCGTCCTGGCCTCTTTTGTTAATAGCCGAACTGCTCGCTGGGCATGATATAATCGTTCGTTGTTGAAATATACAAAAATATTCTAAAAAGGGGCGTTGCATGGCAGCTTTAAAGGAATGCAGACTAGCATTTAAATGGTATTTATGCTCGACCATGCCAAAATGTAGTATTTATACGACTGGTAGAAGTACTTTAATGGGCCTCATTAAACTACACCTGTTCATTAAAGTATTGTTATTCGACCAATCAGAAGTGGCCGAGTAAGATTGTGAAAGCGTAAATATCGATTATTCTGCGTAGTACGTCTCACAACGCTAGCAACTTTAACACAGGTGCTACAAGGTCATTATATTGTAACCATAGATAAAGGAATAACGATTGTAACACATCACTCAAACCAGAAACGAATACTTATGAAATCTTTAATTTAGATACATGGTCGAGCATAAACAGTCGTATGAAACTTTACTATAATGGTGATTAAAACGCTCGTATGATTATTAACCTCGCTTCCCTCGCTCGGTTAATAATAAAACTCGCGTTTTAATTACTACCATTATAGTCTCGTTGCATAATATGCTATTAAATGTCTTAAAATGCTCTTAACACCCAAGAAGTATATACTTTCAGAAGCTGGAAATAATAGAGATGTTATTAGTGACTAAAACAAAAAATATTATTTTTTACCATTCAGAGTACCTTGTCCCCTTAAAATGATTGTAATTATTTGTCAGGGTGTTTTAGGTAGCTGAATATCGTCAGGCCGCATGGTCCCTGCGGAGGTAGGTATGTTTCAAAAACACATTTTTTTATCTTCAGAAAAAAAATTGAGCAGAGTGACACCCTGATGGCTAAAGCCACCTTGATACCATTGTTACCTACTGGATCAAGTAGGCCGTACGCGGTTTGATGCTACGTGGTTTGTTAAATTGGCGGTTATTGTACATAGACCGTACACAAGGTGGGGTAGGGGGTTGCAAGCGTTGTGAAACACGGTCCGCTGGGCGCAATTCAAACCGGCGGGGTGGGGGGTGCCACAGTCGCCACACTTTATGTGCTGTCAATGTGCATGGAACCCCCTTCCAACCCACCCTTTACATACGATCGACAGGTAGGTATTACTATGCATATCCAACTATTTAATTGAGGGGCGGCAGGGGGTGGCTCTCCCACCCCCACGGCCATTCCGGAACGGCAGCTTGATTACATTTCAAGCGGCAAATCGCGTACCGAGGGGTGGGGCCCGGGGTTTCGAAACGAATTTGGAAAAAAAAATCATCGAGAGGCCCCCCATGATGTAGTTGAACGCCATTAAATAAGATTATCGAATGTTATTAATTGCCCATGATTCGGGGACCGTATCGGCTTGGGACGGATAAATAAAGTGCGGAAGGGGTTTGCATCATATGTTGCACATTTCTTTCCGTTTGTTTGTTTTTATTCCGTATCTGTTTTTGGTGCCAGTGGTGGTGACGCTATAGTTTTTTCTCTCCTCTTTTTATATATATCTCTACGAGTACAACAGCTGCATCCACCCCCGCTCACCCCCTCCCAGTCATCCGCACATGCACATGTCCCCCTAGCATTTAAAACTCATAAACCATACAGAGTCCTATAATAACGCCGGCTTCCGCTATTGCCATAAAACGCAATTATATCCGCACATCCGCACACACAGGCTGCTGGCGCAATCAGAGAGTATCATATAGTTATTTGAAGAATTGCCAGCTAAATGCGTTATAATTTATTAGTAGTGTGTGTATGTGTGTTTTCATAGCATTTAGAACTGTTTTATGTTGCCCGAAAACACCCTGCCGCGATTAACCCGAAATAACATGGGAGCCCGGAAACTATAAACAAAAGGTTACAGGTGCATCGGAGTCGAACAGAGGATGGGTAGCTGCACAGTGCAGCATATGTATTGTTATCCGCTAGGATTAAGCCACATGAAAAATATGCTATGGACAAGGCAATATGTATGCTACTTTTTGTTTTGTTTCAGATGTACAGATGGGCATTTTAAACGTCCTTCGCTCTTCTATCTCTTGTTTGAGTGGCGTAATATTTTATATAGATGTGAGAGTACCCACGTGGGGAAAAGCATTCATGTTGCTAAAAGCTCCGTTAAATACGCGAATTTAAACCTGGACATGATAAAAGGACTTACAGTTTTCAGATTAGGGAGAGTATAAATTATGAACTTGTATAAAAGTCATATGTGCTATTATGCAACATAAGAATCTTTCTCTGAAACATTTAGTAACTATTAGGCTTCCCATAAAGCCTCTTCTCAAAAATCTGATGTGTTACACTCACATGACTTTCTCTACTCTTGTACAAACTATTTTTACAAAAGCTTATTCTTCAACTGCTTCATGTTAATCGAAATGTTAATCTTATTGCTAATTTTCTTGTACGTGCAAGGGGAAAATGGTAGGCGTTAAGCGATAGTCAAATATTTTATTAACTGGTTGCTATGTGGATCATTCCATTCTCTTTGTATGTACAGGACATAAAAAAATGAATAACATATTCCCATTTGAGAAAAAGTATAAGTATTGGAAAATTTAAGGGAATAACAAGCAATATCTCGATAATGCTTCACTCAACAACAAAAAATTCATAGGACATATTAAATTGTGTATTTTAACGCGATCTACATTTTTTACGAAGTAAAAGTTTGTCTCTCTCTTATGGTTTACCAGTTATGCAAAAGTACTTCACAATGAAGAATACTTTTGGAGACATTCCCAGAAAATTCGAGATATACATACGATATTTTAATCAAAATCGTTATAGGCATTTTTGAGAAAATTAAAATTTTCGAAAAACGTTCTATGTAAAGGGTAATCTTGGGTGGGAGGATTTTCTTGAAAACCTTCGTGTCGCAACTCTGGAAAATACTGAACCTAAATACCAAGTTTGGTGTTTATCCGACTGTTCGTTTCTGAGTTATGCTGTTACATAAAGCACAAGTTAAGGAAATTGGTCGATAACTTTGAGGATTAGTATTGTCTTAGGTATAGCAATGTTGACGGCTCTCTGCCATTGGTCTGGGAACTCCTTGTAAATCCAAATAGTGTTATACAGGGTGGACCTTTAAGTTGACTGTACAATATCTTCAAAACTAAGCGCTGTATAAAGAAATGTCTTGGATAAAAGTTGCTTGATATTATGGGTGAAAGTAAATACCATTAGTCGTATTTTGTTTGGAGGATGTTATGATAGTAATTTTAGGGTCAATTTATTTTTTTTAAACGGTAACCTACAATTAGCGTCAATTTAAATTCATCCTAAAATGACCATTACAATGTCCTCCAAATAAACCAACTATTGTAATTTACTTTCCCCCATTATATCAAGCAAGTTTTTTTCAAGACATTTATTTCTACAACGCTTAGTTTTGGATATATTGTATAGTCTCAACTTAAATGGTCCACCCTGTATACGTACAGAAGATGGTTCAAAACTCGTGCAGGAGGATGTTTTAGTATACCGCGTGTGATATTTTCATGTCCTGGGCTGTGACTTCTACCTCTATTCAGTGCTCTTGTTAGTTCTATATTTAAAAGTTTATTAATGTCTTAGTCGGTGTCTCCATCATATATGGTGTTTAGACAAGCGCTTCCTGCATTTTTATTTTCATGAAATCATTTGTATGGTTTGCATTGCTTGAAGATTCTGAAAAAGTGTTGGTCAATAAGTCAGCAACCTCCTTGGCGCTGGTTAGCGCTACATTGTTCTCAGATTTTTAAGCAGTTTAATTTCAATTTGGTAATTAATTCCTTGGATTTTTCGAATTTGTTTGAAGTTCAGTGGTAATTTAAGGTGGAAATAAAATCTAGCTATAAAGAGGCATGCTTTGTTTGCTTTGTCTCCTGGTCGCAACTATAAATTTCAAGAATTTAATTATATTTTCCTGGGTGGAATGTATGTTATACTAATTGAACGCAACATATTTGTTCTTCATTTCGGCCTTACAGGAAGTATTCCACCAAGGCACATATATCCTGTGTGTTCTTGGATTGCTCCTTGGAAAGCTGTATTTACTAGAATAGAAAAATTCTCTACTAGACTTCCAAAAAAATTCCACTCAGATTTTTATAACTGAACTTTGGCTTAGTGGTTGTAATGGTGGAATAATGTGTGTCAAATTATTGGAAAGTGGTCACTGCCACACAGCTGGTTGTAAGCTTTCCATTGAAACAAGTGAGCAATATCTGGAGTGCACATTTTCAAGTCAATAGAGCTGAATGAGCGATGGGCTATATTATACTAAGTTGGGTCACCTGAATTTTACAAAATGAGATTATTTTCATTCTATGAGACTATTATCGCTTGATCTATTTCCCCAGGTTGTGCTGAGGCTATTTAACTGTCCTAAAAGTATAAATGGCTTAGGGAGTTGGTTGAAGAGATCTCCAAAATATCCATATGAATATCTACACTATTTGGTATATAAACGTTGCATATTGATAGCTTTTTTAAATAAGCTACAGTAACTGCAACAGCTTCTAGAGTAGTGTTTAAGTTGATCTGTTTGCTCATTAGTAATTCCTATGTACAGGGTGGACCATTTAAGTTAAGACTACAATATCTCCAAAACTAAGCGTTGTAGAAAGAAATACCTTGAATAAAAGTTGCTTGATATTATGGAGGAAACTAAATGCCATTAGTCGTGTTTTGTTTGGAGGACGTTATGATGGTCATTTTACGGTCAATTTAATTTTTTTAAATGGGAACCTGCATTTTGTATGCCGTTTTCTCATTCGAAAATGGTTTATTTTGTGATGAAGAATATGGAAACAAAATAAAAAATATTAGCTCCCAAACACAAAACGTAATTTTAACCCTCAAATGAGCATCCATGGTCCAATAATTAATTGCGCTCTTCGTACACAGCCATTCGGAATTTTCATTGTGCAAGAACAATTGCAAAGTGCTTTACACAAATGTTTAGTTTTTTATGAGGAGTGAGAGAAAAACAAAACTGGTAGGTTCGCATTTAAAAAAAATTAAAATGACCCTAAAGTTACAATCATAATGTTCTCCAAATAAAACACGACTAATGGCATTTACTTTCTCCATAATATCAAGAACTTTTATCAAAGAAATTTCTTTCTACAACGCTTAGATTTGAAGATATTGTACCATCTCAACTTAAATGGTACATCCTGTAAATGCGGCTACTTCACTACTAGCACAGGCAGGATTTAGTCTGTTTTTTATGAAAACCTTAATAGGGTGAAAGTTTAACTGTATCATTATTTTTAAAAATGTGTTTTTGCAGGCATATTATATCTGGGTCATTATTTTGTATGGGAACTTTTAAATATTCAAGTTGTTCTCTGAAGCTGTTTATACTCCACTGTAATAATGTTAAAGCTATAAGTATCTTATTTTATATTGTGAAATTCTTAGGTATTTGTAGCTACCATTTCCTCCATTGCTGTTCCTAATGGTTTCTCCAAAGACACTGCAGAATATAGTTGTTTGTGGATTCGAATGCTTTGATTTTTAATAATCTTACCTTTAAGAGTGTGATCTAAATTTTTAAGGTTATCTGCAAGGCTTTGTCTTCTATGCAATTCAAAGCTTCTGCAACTATATCTTTAGTATCAATCGTGTTTAGTATAAAAGCAAATAGTTGTGTGTAGTTGATCAAATCCTCTGGTTTAGCCTCAATAATTTAAGTGGAAGTAAAGCTCTGGGTAACTAAAACTTTCTTATCAGTAGGTTTTAATATTTTGTTGACATATTTATCACCTTCCTTATCTAATGGCTCCGCAATAATTGTCTCAAAGCATCCATTATTATGATCTTATACTGTAGGGCAGGGGCTGCTAGATGGGTACGTTCTTCGAGTTTAGCTGGTGATTCTTGCACTTCCATTTCTGAGCGCTCTACCAAATTTATATTAGTTATCTGTTATGGACTTTAATCTGTAGTCAAGATCATTGGTTTTATTCAAGTCACACAAAGAAGTAGGCATTAGGGAAGCTTTATGAAGAATTCGTAAATTGCATTAATTTACGAAACTATGATATCTACAAATCACCAATGAAAACTGAGAAATGTTTGAAGATGTATTATATTTCAACTGTTGGGGAGCCGAACTTTTAGTAGTTGCAACCGCACGTATAGTAAACAGTTTCCGGTAGCCTTTGCCCCAAGTTTTTTTTTTAAAAAAATATTAACTTTGTAATTAAAATGTTTCTTTAAATATTTAATATTTATGTTTGCCTCGGCTGCGTCAGTATTTATTTTAGGGACATGAATATCTTGGCAGGGTTGTGATGCAACAAAAATGTAGGCTTACACAGATTATAATTTTACTTCACTCCTTTTATTAATGCTTGATACGATTTAAATAACACTTCACTGATATTCAGAGCTATGAGATTCTTTTTATTAATTAATTACACTTTTTAACACGTAAACTTATTTTTCGTCTCACACGAATAAATATTATACTTCTTGAGGACACTTTTTGCGTCTGGATAGTAACGCTGTCTACAGGCGACTGACTTCTAGATTTGTAAATTTTGCTATATTTCAGTTTCTGATTGGCTAATCCTACTCCAATAGAATACCTTCATTTAACTAAAGCTTTTTCTGGTTGTTGATTGGCTATTTTATAAACTGTCACTGAAATTACATTATTGTTACTCCAAGAATCACAGGTAGTACTGTTAAACTTTCTTACTCCATTATTGACTCAAGGTTACCTCATTGTTAGCAACATTTAACTTATTATTCTCACAGTCTCTACATTATTAAATTACGTAATATATTCACATAACATTATTACACATCGATACAATAATATAAGCATATGCAATGACCGTTACATACATTTTACAAATTATTACATACACATATTGCTTCAAGGCGGGTGTTATTGAATTTACATATTATATAATTAGACTGAAATTATTTAAGTGTTAAAAATACTGCCTCAAAACGCTTTGGCGATTTCACAAACTTATGCTGATTTCATGTAAATACTGATCAACAAGCTGTTAATGTAATATTGTGAAACAAACAACTCTACTTAAGTAAGATTCGTATGACAATTTCGTAATACAGCCTTCTGAATATGGTTTTATATTTTCAAAATAAAAAATGCGGATATAAGTGATAAAATAATAATTGATCCAGGCAAAAACATAGCTAATACAATAATTCTTATGTGCGGCAGAAATATACCAACGCCAAGGTAAGGAAATAGAGATTAAATTTTAATACATCATGACAGTACCCGTACTTATAAACTGGTGTGATAAAACCTAAGGGCGAAAGTAATTCTCGCATGCTGTGACACTGCCAAGTAACGTAGCTCAATGAAACTTGAATCTTACATAGAGGGAACTGGTGCGGTATGCTACAGTACACATCTAAACGAAATATGCAATGAGACGAACAGAAATGCCACTTTTATTCATAGACCAAAAGCTACACTAAAGTCAATACCACATATGATTGCTCTCCAGATTGACAGAAACAGATACATGGTGCTTAAGAGGGTGTATGATCACCACGGACAGCAATGCATGCTCTGCATCGTGCTCCCATGCTGGCCACAAGGGTGGTAAGCATTTCTTATGGTAGGGCGATCCATTGCCCCACCAGCGCTGTTGACAACTGTTGGATGGTCGTTGGTGCATGTGGATATGCTGCAATGCGTCTCCCCAAAGCATCCCACGCATGTTCGATGGGATTTAAATCGGAGGAACGGGCAGTGCAGGCCAGTCCATTCGCCGAATATTCTCTCGTTCCAAGAGAACCTCCACCTGCGCTGTTCGATGCGTCGCGCATTGTCATGCATAAAAATGAAGTCAGGGCCGACTGCATCCCTGAAAAGACGCACATGGGAAAGGAGTACAGTATCACAATAACGTTGACAAACGAGCGTACCGGGTTCAAAGATTTGGAGGTCGGTGCGCCCATGCAACATTATGCCTTACCAAACCATAACACCCGGACCACCAAAACGATCATGTTCAAGGATGTTCCTGGGTACATTACGTGCTCCCACCTCTCGCCAGATGAGGGTACGTCGAGAAACACTACTTAGACTGAATCTGCTCTCATCAGAGAAGAGCACGCGACCCCATTCCTCGTTGGTCCAATTTTGATGCTCTTGGGACCATCGCAAACGGTGGCGCCGATGTCAATGGAACACAGCGTAGTGGCCATCGGCCAAAGAGACCACCTCTGTGTAGTCAGCGTGCCACTGTGTATCGTGAGATTGCGTGCCTAGCTGTCCTGTTAAATGTGGTTGAAATTGCACCCGCTGTTTGGCTTGGATCCCTTCTTGTCTGTTGCACAATGTAGCGGTCATCTGCTGCTGTAGTTGAACGTGGGCGACCACCACCTCTCCTTCGGACAGCAGTGCCTGTGGTTTGGAAGGTTCCCCATGCACGTGAAACAATGCTATGAGCAATTCCAAACTCCTGAGCAACACTCGAAACACTTCACCCTTCTTCCAGTTTCCGGACGATTCTTCCCCATGTGAAGTCATCCAAATGGTGTCTACGGGCCATGTTGCAATGAAGAACACCACTACAGTGCACCGTGACAGCTCTCTAATTGCCACACACCGTCTTGTCCTGTTTCGTCAACTGCTCCGTGTTGCGGCACCAGACCCATTTGGCACTATAGGCTCGCTACACTCACGCCATGTGATGTCCAGCTTTCTGTGTACGTGAGAGAGACCTCTGGCAACATGCTCCCGCACCTTCATCTACTTCCACCAAGTAGTTTATTTGTTACGTTTCTTTACCCATCTCGTCCTTAGGCTTTGCACACCAGTGTATTAGGTGTAGTATTATAAACAGGAAACTGAAGAGAAAAATTGCATTTCTAAAACTGAAATTTTTATGACCTTTTTAACACCTTGTAGACGGAGCGGTAATTGAAAGCAATGAACATCGCAGAAAATATGGTCCAAAATAAAGAAACACAAGGACAATGAGTTCAAGAATGAGTGGGAAGTATTTTCAAAAATATTAACTAAATGTAATCGGTCAGGAGAGTATTCTATACAGGAAGATCAAGATGAAGTTAAGAAAGGCGAATATGTTTAGCGGGAAACGGATGGATTCAATACTTTAAGAAGAAAAATAAGAAAGAAGATGGCGACGATTATGCCAATGGTGGTGGTGATGACTATACGATATGAGTAACATTTAAATTCTGTGAGATTAGTCCATGGTGTCCACGATTTGATCGTAAGTAATGCGACTGTTAGCTTTCTCAGTATTACATTTTAGGACTGGAATTTAAAGAAATATAAAGAAAGAAAAGAATAGCAAAGAAAACGGAAAGAACAAAATAACAAAACTCTACTCCCCTTCTTAGCATGTAATCCCATTAAAACAGATTCTGCTTCTTGCAGCAACAAAGATCTTATGCTCCTGTTGCGACGCTAAAGCCTTGCCATTTCGTTGTGTGATGAAGCTCTCTGGAGATCATCTGTAATTCTTAAGACCGCTATTTGCTCTGTAGTTAAATCAAAGGGTAGGGGCGTGGATGGATACTACTCCATAATGCGTTCATGCTACTGTTTCCCAGTGAACTACTTACTTCTTATGAAGTAGGATAAATCAGGATTATGATCTTTAAACATCCTGATTTTTTTCCTGGTCGCTGTTTTCGATACTAACAAAAGTATAACGTATCAAGCCAATGTTTTACACTTCTACGTTCAGAGTAGAAACTTTAGTGGTAAATTTAGTTTTTCAGAAACTCTTTAAATACAAGCTTGAAATTATCTTTGTTAACTCTTAGATGATCTTTACTTCTACCACCATGGTATTGGATTTTATTCAAAGCAATGCAAAGATCAACTTATAAAAGCCAAATGTTTAACAGGTATTTAAACACAGCAGACTTTGACGTGGGAGCTAAAACTAATCACGGTTAAAATGTGACCTAATGACTGAAGATATTAAAGAGAACAAAGCGCGAAGGTAAACAACAAAATTCACCTAACGAAGAGATAGAAACGAATATTTTGTTGCAAGATAAGCTGTTGAAGAAAGATTCATTATGTTAAATCAACATTATTAAGCTGAACTTTTTTCACCGCAATGTGTTTAAATAGCTTTTCTTTTTACATTGGGGAACACACTACGAAGTAGGTTTTCCATTTCATCCATTTCAAAAACCATGTATTAAGCGTTTTGCAAAATGTTTACAGTATCATGTAAGCTGTAGTATTTCTCTCCACTAGTCACCGCGATATTGGATATTACCTATACTATATTTTTACAGTATAAGACATTATTGAAGGTTATACTACTATTTTTAAAACGGCAATTTGGGTAGATGTATGTAGGAGAGTGTGTGAAGCCTTATAAAGCTCATATAAGAGGGTTATTTTTACTTTCTCTTAGAGGAAGACTAGAACTGGTAGGTGACTCAAATTGGTGTGGAATTGAGGCCTACGACATAGTGAGGGCCAAGGGATAGGACGATGGGGCAATGGAAAGAGACCCATAGTGCGTGCTTGGCACATTATAAGTGGACCTTGGTGGCACGGTGGAAACAGTTGGTACATTATTACGAAAGGTTATGTACCTCAGATTGGAGTGTAAGGAAGAGGGCTAAGGCGGGAGGAGGAGGGTTAATGGCTTAGGAGCGGGTGTTTGTTTTGTAGTCAATAGCATGTGCTTATAAAAAAGTTTTTTTTCTTTCTTCTTCTTGCTCTGTTTTGTTTGTGAGATTTTTGTTGTAACTTTACCTGTTCTTTTTTTTCTTTCTTTTCATGTAAATATTATTAACTTTAAAGTTCGGTTTGATGAATATAGTCTGAAAAATAATAACTACGGTGTAATATATAAGCAGGTACTGTCCATATAACCCATGAGATGATTGAGTTTGAACATGCAATATGTTTAAGACCAATAAATACGCCTATCTACTCTACTTTCTCTGCTACGTATAGTAAGTAGGGATAGTATTGCATTCCACCCAAAAATTCGATACCGATATTTCACCGAAATACATGTTTTGAGTCCCCCTGAATCCAAATAAGGTATTTTTAGAAACATGTCCGTGCGTGTGTCTGAACACCATAACTAAAAAACGAAATACGGTTAAATACCAAACTTAGCATTTAGGTACAGTACCTTCCAGGGATGAAACAAAAAGACTTTAAAGAAAATTCCCCCACCCCACACACCCTTTACATGGAACATTTTACAAAATATTTTGTTTTGTAAAAAATGGCTAACGCTTTGGGATAAAATACCGTCTATTAAAGTTATTTATGTAACAAAAAATGTATATCTTGAATTTTGTACAATCTTGTATAACTTGTAAACGTTAAGCCAAAGAGGAAAATGTATCACACAAAAGTAGATTTCTTTAAAACATACAACTTACTTGAAGTAAGTTTTTTGTAGCATAAGCCGTTTCTGATGTATCCGTTATTAAAGGTTCGAATTGTTCAATACTTGTCATTCTTTTCAAGTCCCATTGATTTTCAGCTGTTTCTCGCGTTTGCATGGAAACAGTATGGAATTTTAAGGCCAGCGTATAGCGTCCAGTTCTTAAACATTTGACTATCGCTGTTGTCTTTGTATTTATAACGAAATGTGTAATGTAGCTACCTCTGCAATGATTTATTTGGATTAAATGTAGTAGATAAAAAAATAAACTTTAGTAAGAATAGTTTCTATACCCACTAATAAAGATAGAGTAGAGAAGGTCATGTGAATGCATCACATCAGAATTTTTAAGATTATATTATTATCATTAAAATCTTTTTAAACTTACTTTAAAGTATAAATCATTGTTTCTTCTTCACATATATTGTTGTCCAGAAAGTTCCCCTCAACTTGTACGGCTTTACTCCAGCATGAAACAAGTGAATATATTCCTTGTTCTGCTTGCGTGGCCACTTTTTTACTGCATCAACAATGATATTTTCATTCTCAAAATTAGTTCCAGGAAAGGTGTCTTTAAGACACCCAAAGAGGTGGAAACCTTGGGGATGTCAGACCTGCCTGTAGTGTGTATGTGGTAGCACCGTCGGGCCCAATTTGATGATGTGTTCTTGGATACACAGACCATCAAGAATATGAGCAAACTTAAGAAACCTATTCAGCCTGCCAATAATGAACCGGAGATTGTGCTCCCACATGACAATGAAGATTATGCTCCCACATGACAATGCATGCAATACACAAACCTAAGACCCCAACAAATTTGGATTCGGCAGTACTGCGTCATCCACTGCACTGACAAAATCTTACACCCCTAGGCTTTTATGTCTTTGAATATCTGAAATATCTATGCCTTATGGGTGTTATTTTGAGAATGACAACAGCAAGGATGGTGGAATGAACAAGTGGCTATGTGAGAAGAATAAGAAATACAAGGCGTAAGGTCCCAAAAGTTTATGGGGACTTTGTAGAAAATAGTGTGGATAGAAGAACTTTGAATCACACACTCATTCAATTTCAATAACGTTTAATGAACATATTCTGAGAAAAAAATCTGATGTGTTTCACTCACATGACTTTCTCTACTCTTATATAAACTATATTTACAAACGCTTATTCTCCATATGCTTCATGTTAATCGAGCTTTAAGCTATGGTCAAATATTTTAAGAGCTGCTTGCTATGTGGAGTATTCCATTCTCTTTGCATTACCAGGACAATAAAAATTAATAACGAATTTAGAAAAATTACAAGTATTGGAAAATTTAAGAAAATAACAAGTAATATCTCGAAAATGGTTCACTCAACAAAAAAAATGTATGACATAAATTGTGTATTTTAACGCGATCTACATTTTTTGTAGTAAACTTTTGTCTATCTCTTCTGGTTTACCACTTATGCAAAAGTCGTTCACAATGAAGAATACTCTTGGAGACATTCCCAGAAAATTCGAGATATACGTTTCATTTGTCATGAAAATATCTTAAATATATGATATTTTAATCAAAATCGTTAATCATTTTTGAGAAAATTAAAATTTTCGAAAAATGTTCCAGTGAAAAGGTAATCCGTGGTGGGGGAATTTTCTTGAAAACCTTCGTGTCGCATCTCTGGAAGATACTGAACCTAAATACCAAGTTTGGTGTTTATCCGACTGTTCGTTTCTGAGTTATGCTGTTCACAGACACACACGGATATGTTTCCAAAACTTTTTTTTGCTTCAGGGGGCCTCAAAACATATATTTCCGGTAAAATCTTGGTGTCGAAGTTTTGGGTGGAATACAATACTTCCCCTACTTACTATACGTAGTAGAGAAAGTAAAAATATAGTACATTACACAACAAACAACCCTCGTAAAATCTATGAGAAAATATAATAAAGTCAAGAATAACATTGCACAAATATAAAGAAAGATGTATAGCATACGAAAGGGGTTCTTAAAGTAGTTAAGAGTCCAATTTCTAGCCTAACTTCATATCATAGGAAATACCAATCAAAATATATGATAAAATTACAAAATACAATGTAGCGTATCCTTTCAAACGTTGCCTTGCAAGAATTACTAAAAGTTTCCTACATTAATGTTATAAAAGTATAACATTGATTGAGAATGCTCTCTGGAAAAGCTCTTATTTTCTTACCTTCTTCAATATGGACACAAGGAATTCATAACATTTGCAAACGGTTTTCGGTACACAGAAGTTTAAAACATCTTCACAAATAAACATTCAACAAATTTAGGTCCTATAACGTAGAAACCAAGAATTTTGTTCCCCTATATAAAATCATCTCGCTGGAGTAACTGCTTTTAATTTGGCCAGGTCGATATTACATTTAACGCTAATATCATTCCACACAAGAGAAATTGCTTAGTGGTAATACAGAGTGTCTCTTTTGGAGAAGTTTGATTGATATAATTGTACATTAGTTATAAGACCCATTTCTAGATAGATTCCTTACCATGCTTCGTCATATTTATCTATCATATAAATGAGCATAACTCTCAAGTACTAAGCGTATAATAAAATTACCTTCAATTTAAAAAAGCAAATAAAAGAAGTTGGGGTTGTAATTCTGATTCCGTCCAGTCTGAGTAGATTCCCCAGCTGCACCGATGGATTTCAGGTAAGGAATATTTATTGGTGTCAAATTATTAAAGTCTTCAATCACCTAGTGCATGGATCATTTACTGTACATGCACATTCAGGATACAGGTTATATGTGAAACGAAAGAAAAAGCAGATAAATTTCCTCCGATTAAATGAGCACATTTGATCTGGCTTCGTTAACTTTAACTTTGAAATTGCCCATGTTTTGGTAGTTCCTCTGATCAGCCAGTAGCTCCCAAAATGCCAATCTCTGAAAGGGGATATATTATACATATGTAGGAATTGTACATATGAAAGGGGAACCGTATATATAAGAATTTTACAGTAATAATATAATTTACTAATATGTTAAAATATTCAACATCTAACATTTGTACAGAGCTGATTGTAAGAAAAGGGCGAGCTACAAAATTCCAAGAAAGCATAATCCTAAGCAGAGCCTACCTTTCACCAAGCCAACAGGCAGGGAACGGTACGGAGAAATAGAAAGAGAGAGAGAGAGAGAGAGAGAGAAAAGAAAGAGACGGAGATATGGACCTAGCTTCACAACGCTCCAAGATGACGCTTAAGCGCACGGATCTGAAGAAACACATTCTCATACATGTTAAGGTAACGCGGTCTGAGGACCAATGGGAAACATAGTTAGAGGTGAGCGTCATTAGGCTCCCGTATATAAGGGCAGACAAGGCCTCAGAGCCCACTCTCCCTCTAGCTGATCTTCAAGAATTCACATCGACACGTGTGCTACAGATGCACGGGGATGCACAAAGGTGGGAGTAGGTGTGCAGATAGCTAGGCTCCTGACTAATTTAAAGTGGTGGGATTATAATAATGGCAAAAGCCAGCTGCCCATAATTATTCCAACTGTGAATAAACTTCATTGATTAAGGGAAACCTGCAATGCATTTTTTAACTTCTCTCACCCACTATAACCTGAGAATTAATAATTAGATATAGTTAGGAATGGAATACGAAACAACCGACGAGCACCAATAGCCGAGGAAGAACACTGCAGAAGACCTCAACAACCCAGGATCGACGAATTCCCACTACATCTCCTTATAGCTGGAGTTAGAACTTCATTTTTCGCTCGTTCTCCCACTCCGCTAAAATATGTATCCAATCTTCAGCGTACCACCAAATGGACCAAACAATCGTCAACCATATTCTATGCCCTCCAGCCTACCAGTCTAAATCATACCATTCCTGATCTATACGTAAATGGGTTTTACATCACGCAAACATAAGAGAAAATATGTTCTAGAAGTAGGAACATTTTTGTGAACAATTTTCATTTCTTCCTCCACAAATGCCTAAAAGTACTTGCAGTTCATCCATCTGCAGTATCAAAGCTAATAAGAAAACTATATACGTAGTTCTTTGCAGTGCAACGAAAATGTTACACTGATTCACAATGCATGTCTAACATTGTCGATCTGGACTCCCATTTTAAACACCTTTCGCTCTTTCAGATGTAAAAGGGAATAATTTTATTAACAAATGTGTGTTTCTTTGACAGGATCTAATAAGTCAGCTTCCTAAAGTCTGGATATACCGCTTTGAGACACACACACACACACATATATATATATATATATATATATATATATATATATATATAGATCAGAAGTGGCAGAAAAAATAGTTTATAAGAGATAAATGTAAATAAGTTTAGTGTTAATGTAATATGATAACACTAGTCTGCATGATATCGGATGACTGAAAACTATTCTGACTCACTTTTTATGCCGAGTTCAGAATTGCTTTTAGTTTTTCTTCTATCACGTACAGTTTTTCCACAATTTCACTTCAAAAATATAGAGATATAAAGATATTGCTTCCGCCACTACATATAAAATTGGACTTGAAGCAATTTGTAAGGGCTCCACCACAGGATGGACATGCTTCAAGCCCCTTTCCAAGAAAAATCCCTTGATTACACAAGACAAATTAGACGAATTTTTGTTGGTCCTCAAATAAATAAATTGATGAAGGATGACGATTTTGAGAAGACAATGAATGAGAGAGAAATAGAAGCATGGACCGCCTTCCAAACAGTTACTGAAAACTTCTTAGGCAATATCAAAGATATTAATTACAAGACCATTGTCGAAATAATTTTGGAAAATTTCAAGAAGATAGGTTGTAACATGAGTGTAAAGGTGCATTTTCTGCATTCACATAACGACTACTTTCCAGAAAATCTGGGACATTATAATGAAGAGCAGGGTGAACGTATTCACCAAGACATTAAGGAAATGGAGAGGAGGTACCAGGAGAGATGGAATGAAACTATGATGGCCGACTACTGTTGGATGTTAGGAGGGACAGTCATCTTCAAGGATCTGCAAGGAAGTCAAAGAAGAGAAAGTTTGAAACAAATTAAATGAAACACTTTGGCTGCTTGTTTTGTTAAAATGTAGTCGTGAAATAAATTAGGGGTGTTCTTGTGAGTATTCTTAAAATGTTTCTTGAATAAAAACTTGCCTTATGAGAAATGGTATTTGAATACTTTCTACGCTCATTAGTAAAATTGTCAAAACATTACTTCTTATTTTGTGTAAAAAAACTGACGTGATAGAAAAAAACGGAAGTTATTTCTGGAATCAGCATAAAAACATTATTCAAGAACACCTACTTTTAAGAAATCATCTGACAAAAAGTTTGAAAATGCAGACTAGTATAATCAGTGATTTTGAAGCTTATGGACAAATCAGGTATATTGAGAGAAAGACCAATGAAAAGCAGCTATAACTAGAGAGAGTATAAGCTATGGCAGGTGTTAGCTTGATTTACAAAACCATACCAGTGTACTGAACCTCCAAGACCAGAAGCTAATCCCGCCATATAACAATAAAGAACGACAGATTGCCGCATTGACGGAGACAAAGGCCGATGATGGACGGTTGGTATACCTGGGTGCTCTAATCATCCCCATCGCCAACATATTCATCTTTAACGGCCCGCAAGAAGCGAGGGCGTTGTAGCGTATATCAGTGGCGGGGTTGTTAATAATAAGGGAATATCACTGATTGGCCTGGGAGTCTGGGATCGCTCCGAGCTGTGCGTCCTATAGAACCACTCCTCCCCCGCCCCGAGGTGTTTAATAGTTTTGCGGAAAGATGGCATCGCACGCATGGCACTACGTCATTCTTTACCATCGCCCCGCTCTTTAATGTTTACAACAGGTATCGCGGTCAAAGAATCTGTCTTAGGGCGCAGTATCATGGGGATGATGGAAGACTAAACTTGGAAGAGGTTATTATATCCAGCCCAGGTGTTCTATTCTATTATTTATCTTCAGTTTTAAAAGCCTAATGGTGACAGTTTGATTGCTACCCGCAATATTAGGCCTTATGTCTTTCTTTCATAAAAGTTATTTAAAAACAATTAGAAAACCCTAAGCTTTTATCTTGTCTGCGAAATAAAATTTCTAAAGATCTGTAAGGTAGAATTAGGCTGAAACATTTTATGCCATAGTTTGGATTTGAACCACGGATCTTCGGCTAAATGCCACTGATCTAATCAACTGAGCTACCATGACCCACATTCCCAACCTCAGCCAGGGAATGTGGGTCAAATCAAAGAACAATTATTTATCAACATTACTGACGAGCTATGACGTGAAGGAAACAAGGTTTTTCCTTTCTGCAATGACATATGAAAAATGGCCTGAGGGCTTCATGACTTGCGCCGACGTGCAAGAAAAACATTAACGACTTTCTCTACCCATTACAACTTCACATCGTCCCTCATATATCTATTACAGTGTTCATGTAAAAAGTGATTCTTTTAGTCATGTTAAATTATTAACGAAAATTCTATCACCAGAAATAATGCCCTGAGAAGACGAAAGTCGGCCAACTCTGTGGACACAGTTCAGATAGCTCTGTATAGCTCTATAGACCCCGAGCTAGTTTGAGCATCATTTCATTCATCGTTCGATATCACCTACTAAGTTAAAGAACGTTAAACAAAAAAAAACCTTTAGGGTGACATCACAGGAAATTCAACATATGTTTCATTACTCATACAAATTTGAAACGTATGGTATTTTAATGAAAATGGTTACAACAATTTTTGATAAGATAAACAATAACAGTTTTCCATGTAAAGTGTAAATTTGGGGAGTATTTTTTTAATATCTTCAAGTCACATCCTTAGAAGTTGCTGAACTTAAATACTAATTTTAGTATTTATACTGCTTTTCTTGTTAAGTTATGGTGTTCACACCACACAAAAGCATGAAAGTTGTTTAAAATGGCTTTACTTTTGATTCAGGATATCTCAAAACGTATACTCCCAGTGAAATTTCCATACTGAAGGTTTTGGTGGAATGCAATACTTTCCTATTTACCAAGATAAGTGGTAGAGAAAGTAACAATGCGTGCTAAGAAGGTAAAGATATTATGACTATCCTGATATACAGTGTCTTCGTTTTATGCCAAGGCCACAACCGCCACAAATATGCGTACCGGTCCAGACGGCAGTGACGAGGTATTATGTCACTGCGCAGAAGCGGCGCAGAACGTGTCAAGCGTACGTTTATCAGATGTGACTATATCAGTCGTTGCTTTGTCTTCGTGTTGTGAATGTTTCAACAAAACGTGAGTTGTGTGTGATTTCCTTAAGTATGCTATTGTGTTATTAGCTCACGAAATGCCTGCCAACAAATTCACGCTTGAACAGCGTATTTTAGTGCGATACACAAGTACAAACTGAATGTGTAGACAGGGTGTAGAGAATTTCAGCAGCAATTCCCTGGTTATCTAGTTCCGGGTAGAGGCACTGTGAAATGTTTGTTCAGTAAATTTAAAACAACGGAATCCCTAAACGCTAAAAAATAAAATTTATAGGAACAATCCCCACACCATAGACCACATTAAGGACAATATAAAAGCAGAAATTATGAACATTACGCATGAAGAACTTGTGCGTGTGAATGGTAATTTCATCCGACGATATCAAGAATGTCTTCGCACAAATGAACACGACTTTCAACAACACTTATAACAAGGTTGGTACTCATTACATATATGTTACTAACACTCGTAAGTAACGCTGGAGTTACGGAACAGAAAGCCCCGCAGTGTAGTAGACTCTGTGCGGAGCGTACATTCGCACGATCCGCGGCCTTGGCATAAAACGAAGGCACTGTATATCTGACAAAGAATACTGAGTCAGTACTTATGTCCAAGATGGAAGGGGAATTAGGATAATAGCTTGGCTTTAGCAAGAGAAAAGCCTGAACAATGGAACTGAACTGCTTCGATCAATCTGTGAATATTAGAGATGCATGAAGAAGTGTATATATCGTTTACTTGGCAGCTATAAAATAAAAATCTGTGTTACAGTCACATGACTTTCTCTACCCTCTGTCTATCATTAGCGGACATACAAATTATTCTTACAGAAGTTTATTTTCCTATCTACTTCATTTTAATCGAAGTAAACCTTTCCGAAAATAGCTGCCTTGCACATTTCGTTATAGATACAAACAGTGAAATGTTTAAGAACTGGACACTTTACGCTGGCCTTAAAATTCCATACCGTTTCCATGCAATCACGAGAAATATTCAAAATCGACAGAAATTTAAAAGAATGGCTAAGTGTTGAACAATTCCAACCATTAATAGCGGATATCTCAGAAATAGCTTATGCCACAAAAAAACTTATTTCAAATAAATTGGATGTTTTAATAAACCTATATTTTTGTAAAGTGTGTTTTCGGCTATACAAGTTATATAAAATTATACAAAATTCCTTCTGAATGATATGGTCTTCATAAGCTGTTCCAGAAAATTCAAGATATACATTTTATCTGTCATGTAAATTTATTTAATATATGGTATTCTAATTAAATATTTACAGCCATTTTACAGAAAATCAAAACATTGAATAATGTTCCATGTAAAGGGTAGTTTGGGGTGGGGGAGGGAGAGAGAGAGAGACCTTTGTCGTCAGGAACTACCAAACAGATGTTATGAAGCTTGGCTTCAATTAGAGAACAGAGTGAAATGTTTTAATTAGTTTCTCCAATGAGGGTTTTTCTATAGGACATGAAGTCAAAGCATTTTAAATATTCGAATTTGTATTGAGTGCTTTCAAAATGGTATATAACAAAAATTTATAAGTATAATGACCCTAACAAGCTTCGTTATTTGGAAAATATAGGTAATATGATCATTTCAGAAATTACGCCGATGTTCGTCACTATTATCCGTATAGGTAAACTAGCATAAGACCACAGTATAGTGTCGACTGGAAGAAAAAATTGAGTTTTATGTATGGACGCTCTTTTAACTACTATGGTTCTTAGCGTCCCATTCTATATTGGGCGTGAAACGGCACAGGTTTGTGTATTATGAAACGTTTTACTTAGAAAATCCAGTTGTACTACCGGTTTTCAAATACATGACATGCATTGCACGGAGAGGGACAGAATGGCGAAGAGCAAACAGGAAGTTAAGAGTGAGGGAGAGGAATAGGGATAGGAGGAGAAAGAAAGAGGAAACAAGAGGAAGTAGAAAACGTGGACAAAGAGTAAAAGAGAGAGAGAGAGAGAGAGAGAGAGAGAGAAGGGACTATAGGAAGGAAAGGGCGTATTCGCAGTTAACAATAACAACTTAAGCGGAGCTGCAGATTCTCCTAAGATACAAAAAATATATAGAATCCGATTACTGAAAATTTACATGCCATAGCCGGGATTTGAACCACGGATCTCCCGGTCTCAGTTCGGTTGCTCTAACCACTGAGCTACCATGACAACATGCCGACATGACATTAAATTCTCCAACTGATTCGCAGTTTTCCCGGTAAACCATGAAGAAGATGGTTTGTTGCTGCTACGTATGGAAAGTCGGTTTGAAGATGTATATTTCGACTGTTGGGGAGCGAACTTGAAGTAGTTGCAAGCTCACGTATGGTAAAAAGTTTCCGGTAACCTGCGCCCCAAGTTTAAAAATATTAATTTTGTATTTTTACTGTTTCTTTAAATATTATATATTCATGTTTTCCTCGGCTGCGTCAGTATTATTGTTAGAGACATGTTTCTCTTTGCAGGGTTGTGGTGCGACTGAAGAATGTAGGCTTACACAGATTTTAAGTTTTTCTTCACTCCATTTATTAATGCTTGACACGATTTAAATAACACTTCACTGATATAGAGAGCTGTGAGATTCTTTTATTAATTACTTGCAATTTTTAAACACGTAAACTATTTTCTCACACAAAATACGTATTAAATATCTCGATGACGCATCTCGCGTCTGATTAGTAACACTATCTGCTAGCAACTGACTCGATTTCTAGCGCCTAAATTTGTAAATGTCTGTATTTCAAGTCTCTGATTGGCTAATCCAAGTCCAATAGAATACCTGCATTTAACTAAAGCTTTATCCGGTTGTTGATTGGCTATTTTATAAACTGTCGCAAAATTTACATTGTTGCTCCAATAATGACTAGTAGCATTATTAACTTTCTTATACATTATTGCCTCAAGGTCACCTCATTGTTAGCAACTTTTAACTTATTATTCTCACAGCTCCTACATTGTTAAATTACGTAATACTTTCACATAACATTATTGAACATGTATACAATAATATAAACATTTACAATGACTGTAATATACACTTTTTATATATTGTTACATACACATATTGCTTTAAGACGGGCTGTTATTGACTTTATATATTATATAATTAGACTGAAATCATTTAAGTGTTAAAAATACTGCCTCAACCCCAATGGCGACTTACAATGTTGCAAGTACTTTTAAGTCCCAGGCTTCATAGTTTCAACCACTATTAGGTCAATTATGGAATTAATTGTTCTTTCACACAAGCCATGTGGAAGAATATAGTGCCGAGCCGGCATGTTGCCATGGTAGCTCAGTGGTTAGAGCAACAGGAAGCAGACCGGGAGGTCCGTAATTCTAATCCCGGCTATGGCATTGAATTTTTCATCTAACTCTACCTTTCCGACCTTGTCCAACACACGGCTTGTGTGGAAGAACAATTCATTTCAACAAATATATACGTAAAGATTAACATGACTGAATTATTTTCAGGCAATTGTAATAAACTTTAGTATTTATGACTAATATGCATATTGCATTGTGAACTTAAGTTTTGGCAGTTATTTAACCCTTTGAACGTTCTTGTGACCGATGGCTCAGGCGTTACCGTCTATGGCCCGTATTCGGGAAGCTCCGGACTCAAACTTCTGTGGCCGACCAATCTGACTTAAGGCTTTTTCGCGGTTTTCCTTGGTTGGTAGGCGAATGCTGGGTTGGATAAGTCCATCCGCGAATTTTCGTATTATATCATCCCTTTCATCACTACATTTCATTTCCTTCTTCTTCACCGCCATACAGGCATTGGGCTGATCACCCATCCTGAATATGCTATGATCCAGAGCTTGCTTACTACTAACCCAAGACACAGGTTTGAGTCCTACAACGAGGGTAATCTGTTGAAGAGAAACGTTCTGTGTGTCGTTAATTAATACAAGTCCAAAATATGTTAGAAATATTTTAAGGTATTCTGAAATAAAACTAAAATGATCTCGTTATGCAACAAACTGTTTACCATTGAACGAATGCTTAGCAAATTATAGTAACACATTTATCCTAGTGAAAATAAACTGTATGATATCTCTAAAGAAAACAATTATAATCTAATGCATATACTAAAACTGGAACCGAAATGTGTCCGATAATTTGCGATTTTTGGTGAATAAATTATGCTATTATAGAAACTAGACATCGCACTTTTAAAGTTATTTTTGTATGTCTGATAACTTTTGAATACGAATGAACTTGGTATATAACATACTTTAAATCTCACTTATGAAATGAGCTTTATGACATCTTAATTAATTTCTCCAAAAGGGGGGTCCTAAAGGGATGTAGAATTAGTAAACAGACATCTTGCTTGTTATTAAGCTTTATTTCTAAAATGCTATATAAAACTTTTTAAACATAATGTTTTTAAGAAGAGCACTTCGTATTTTAAAACATCTGATGTGTTACACTCAAATGACTTTCTCTACTCTTGTACAAACTATTTTTACAAACTCTTATTCTCCATCTATTTCATATTAATCGAGATAAACATTTGCAGAAACGATCTTTTGACATACAAAGAGAATTACATTTTACACATAGCGACCAGTTATAAAAGTATTTGACTATCGCTTAAGGCGTACTATGTTCCCCTTGTTTTGTATTTGCAAGGGCAATATAGAAATACAGTAGCCTTTAAGCATAGACATATCTCTTAATAGCTGGTTGCTAGGTGCAGCACCATTCTCTTTGCCACAGATTAATACTCTTTGCATATCCAATAACGAATTCCCATTTGAGAAAATAAGTATTGGAAAATTTAAGGGAATAAAGCAATATCTCGAAAATGGTCCACTCAACAAAAAAAATGTAAATGACATAAATTGTATATTTTAACGCGATCTACATTTTTTGTGTAGTAAAATTTTGTCTATCCCTTATGGTTTACCAGTTATGCAAAAGTCGTTCACAATAAAAAATACTTTTGGAGACATTCCCAGAAAATTCAAGATATACATTTTATTTGTCATGAAAATATCTTAAACATATGCTATTTTAATAAAAATCGTTAAGAGCCATTTTTGAGAAAATTAAAATTTTCGAAAGATGTGCCATGTAAAGGGTAATCTGGCGTGGGGGGATTTACTTGAAAACCTTCGAGTCGCATCTCTGGAAGAAGAACCTGAATACCAAGTTTACCAAGTTTGGTGTTTATCCGACTGTTCGTTTCTGAGTTATGCTGTTCACACACACACACACACACACACACACACACGGACATGTTTCTAAAACTGCTTTTTTTTGGATTCAGGTAGTCTCTAAACATGTATTTGCGGTGAAATCTCGGTATCAAATTTTTGAGTGGAATACAATACTTCCTCCTACTTACTACACGTAGTAGAGAAAGTAAAAATTATAACAATATTTCGTTACTTCAAATGTTTTCGATAAATTTATTACCAAGAGAATACATATATTTCGATTGTACTGCAAGATAAGGAAGAGGCACAATTTTAAATTAAATCTTTCCCCTATCTTTCAATTTAAACTAAGATCCCAGAAAAAAACATGTATTATTCCCAGTTTTGAAAACATCACAAAACATATAAGTTGCATAGAGAGGAAAGAGAGGGATGAGGGCGATGAAGGGTAAAGAGTGAGAAAGTAGGAATGTGTGGAAAGGGGGCGAGAGAGGGAGAAAAAGTAAGGGACAGCGAGGGGAGAGAGAGAGACGGAGAGAGACGGAGTGTGAGAAGCATTGAAAAAGCGGGAGAGAGGGAGAGGAATGTAAAGCAATAACGCGAGCAGAGCAACGGGTTCTGGTATTACCAATTTTAATAGCAAATTAGTGTATATTTCTAATGCTACCACTTTTCACTGTGTACGAAGTATTTCTTTTTAGCTGAAGATATAATTTTTGTGAACATTTATATTCTTTGAGGCAGATTGATACGCCTGACAAAGCAGTCTCTCTGCTCTGGATGAGGTTCGTAATCTTACGCCAGTGTATTTGGATAGCAATGCGATTGCTCAACTCCGTAACAAAGCTTTTCGCTAGCAATTATTAGCAACGTATTCTGGAACAGATGTTCAGCCACCGCTCAGAACTAATATTTGTAGCAAATAAAAGGAGCCTGGAAGTAGCAAATAAGCCAGTATTACCATGCATTAAAATATTCATTTTAAAAGATAAGGGAAAAAATTGCTGTTTGACTTGTTCATTTTATATAATGAATTAAAAGCTTGGATGTATATTGAGGCAGTATTTTTAACACCTAAATAATATCATCTAATTATATAATATAAAATATAATAATAGCCCACCTTAAAGCAATATGTGTATTTAACAATATATAAAAATGCAGGTAAAAGTCGTTGTATAAATGTTTATATTATCATGTACATGTTCAACAATGTTATGTGAATGTATTACGTAATTTAATAATGTAGGAGCTGTGAGAATATTAGGTTAAAAGCTGCTAATAATGAGGTAACAATGAGGTAACCTTGAGACAATAATGAATTAAGAACGTTTAATAATGCTACTAGTTATTCTTGGAGCAACAATAATGTAATTTTTGAGACAGTTTATTAAATAGCTAATCAACAACCAGAAAAAGCTTAAGTAAAATAAAAGTATTCTATTTGAGTAGAATTAGCCATTCAGAAATTGAAATGGAGCAAACTTTACAAATTTAGAAGTCAGTTGCTAGCAGACAGCGTTTCTAACCGGACGCGAGACATGTCCTCGAGAAGTTTAATACGTATCCAGTGTGAGAAAAAAATAGTTTACGTGTTAAAAAGTGCTAGTAATTAATAAATAATCTCACAGCTCTCTCTCTCTATATCAGTGAAGTGTTATTTAAATCGTGTCAAGAATTAATAAATGGAGTGAAGTACAAATTATAATCTGTGTAAGCTTACATTCTTCAGTCACATCACACCTTGCAAAGAAATTCATGTCTCTAACAATAATAGTGACGCAGCTGAGGCAAACATAAATATATAATATTTAAAGAAATAGTCAAATTACAAAGTTAATATTCTTAAACTTGGGGCGAAAACTACCGGAAACTTTATTTTTTACCATAGTGCGGTGGCAACTACTTCAAATTCGGCTCCCCCAACAGTCGAAATACAATACAACTCCTTTCTCAAATTGGCTTCCATACGTGGGGCAGAAACTCCTTTCTTCAATATGCTTTAATGTTATCAGATATTATTTTTCAATAACACATAAAAATTAGATTTTTTGTTGAAAAAAAATCATAATGTTGCTGCTCTTCTTACAGAAATTTTATGAGGTACATAGCATAGTTCATATTGTCATATGGCCTATACCATTCCTGGCTTATTTTAAGTAAATGTCCTATTCCGGGTATCAACCGTAAAGGCACCGTCAGCTATAACGGCTCGATAAAAACAAACTTACGGTCACCGATCCGTAGCAAGCAGCGGAGTTGCTTAGAACAGTGTGTTCACTTCCTCGATGAATGGTGGTTAAGTTGAGTTGAGTTCCTAGATGCCTAAATGCGTTCCGGATTGACCATTGGAGCTGTTGCATTCGAAATGCATTATTGACCTCTGTTACATAATTATGTTGTTTAAATAATAGTAGATGTTTCAGTGGCATTTATATAACGTTGCTTGTTATTTAATTTCATAATTTGATAGTGTAATGCACATTAAAGGCAACTTTAAAGAGTAATGTTTATCTTCTTAAAACAGACAACTTTTATTTCGTCTAGCATATATTTTGTTTTTCTTCTTTTGGGACATAAAACATTTTCAATGTTCGTATCACGGTTTTTATCCTGGTTTTTCAAGATTCTTGATGTGATCTACTATCCATTTTATGTTTTTAACGCGAACATTGCTACATTAACAGAAACAATTACACATTCTATGTAGTTATTCAATATAACTACATATTTCCATGTCGCGCAAAGGTAATAAAAATTATATAGTGTATCCATTAAGAACGTAAAACAAATCACAAGCTAACACGAGTTCAGAAGTAGAACTTTTCTTGGAGAAATACTTTTAAGCTTTAAATTTAAGGCACCATTAAATAGCAACTATAAATAAATTCACCGTAAGGGTCACTGGAACTTGATTAAGGATTATTGAATAAAATAGATGCGTGAATATTTAATATATAATTTTAACATATATTTTTAATTCGACAAATCGGAATGCCGACAGTGTCTCAGATGCAGTGTTATTTGGATAGATACAGAGTAGTAAGAGGGGTGGCCTACCCGTGCAGGGGCTGTATGTCCTCGGGAGAGGGTATTACTGAGCAGCAGCAATGTGCAGTTTCCTGGCCGTCACAAGCTGAATGAAGCTTTTGAATGTGTGACTCGCGCTCGGTTATTGTGATTAGCTCTTCACACTTGTTATCATGGGGAGGCCACGATACGGAAACGATCCAGCATTTGATAAGTTGCTAGCGTTTGGAGAGTATCAACGTAATGGCAGACAAACATGAGCACTTAATAACCAAAGGCTTCCAGTTTTTTTACTTTCTCTACTACGTACATATAGTAAAGATGAATTCCACCTAAAAATTCCATGTCGAGACTTCACCGGAAATACATATATTGAGACCCCCCTGAATAAAAAAAAATCTTTTTAGAAAAAGGTCCGTGTGTGTGTGTGCGTGTGTGTGTGTGTGTGTGTGTGTGTGTGTGTGAGTGAGTGAGTGAGTGTGTGTGTCTGAACAGAATAACTCAAAAACGAAAAGTCGGATAAATATCAAACTTAGTATTTAAGTTCAGTATCTTTCAAAGATGCGACACGAAGATTTTCAATAAAATCCCCCCACCCCAGACTACCCTTTACATGGAACGTTTTTCGAAAATATTGATTTTCTCAAAAATGGCTAACGATTTTGATTAAAATAACATATGCTTAAGATATTATTATTATGGCAAATTAAATGTATATCATGAATTTTCTGGGAATTTCTCCAAAAGTCTTCTTAATTCTGAATGGCGTTTGCATAACTGAAAAACCGTAAGAGATACGACATTATACTGCATAAAAAATGTAGATCTCGTTAAAACACAGAATTTGTCGTATACATTTGTTTTGCTGAGTGAACCATTTCCGAGATATTCCTTGTTATTTGTTTCAATTTTCCAATACTTTTTCTCAAATAGGAACTCGTTATTCGTTTTTTGATGTCCTGGACATGCTCCACATAGCAACCAGCTCTTAAAATATTTGACTATCGCTTAAAGCCTACCATATTCCCCTTGCATCTACAAGAAAATTAGCAATAAAATAGTTGCTGCAAATGCTTATCTCGATTAGGATGAAGTAGGTGGAGAATAAGTGTTTGTAAAAATAGTTTGTACAATTTGTACAAGAGTAGAGAAAGTCATGCGAGTGTAACACAGAATTTTTTCTGTATTTTCTTTCTTTCAACAATCGGAACGACTGCGAAATCATGGTCGGCTGCATGCTTCAATTGGCAATACGTGTGCGACGAAAGATTCCTCTGATTATAAATGCAATATTTATTTACGAAGCTGCATAGGAAAGTGAGCTTTTTCAGCACGAGCCCTAAAAAAGGAACAAATAAAAACTATGTACAATATTAAGTTTCACACTATTGTTTTTTCAGTCTTTTGAGCGGAGATAAGGGGGACAAGGATGTCACGCGGTCGGTGCTGCAGCTACCACAAAGAACCACCTGAAGTAGCCGACCTGGGCACAACAACCAGTTTTCTATCTTCCCCATCCACTGTCTCAAAAGACTCGGAACAAGAAAATGTCGACATAATTTATAAATTATTTTAAATTGTACTGCATATTATGCTGGACATATTGTTGTTTAAACGGTGGAACGGAATACTTAAAGGTGGTTTTGGAGTATAGAAAGTAAGTGTACAGAAAAGCTCAATTTTTCTGCAGCAAGCGAGGAGTAGGCCATCAACCTACTGTTCAACCTACCATCCGAACCACCCAGTAATTCACTGTAAAGATATTACTAATTAACGTATTTTCATTTGAAATATTGTAAGTTTCGGAAATGTTATACTTAGATACAACTTAAAATGTCAGTAAATCCTACAAAATATTTTAAACGGTATAGATCTTTTGCATGGTTTTAAACCAATTGTACTTGTTATGATTTTAATATTAACTCATCTCCGAACACTACACTTTTGAATTACCTGTTACCACTGCGCTTGAGTCATTAACTTATATCAACACACCTGTTTAAGTTTCGAACCCAGGCATTGAGAAGGATAAGCCAACATCTTGCTTTGTTTACTCGAGCCAGCATATAACCGAGCTGCGTGGTGACTAACCGCATGCTATAAAAGTCGAGAAGAATATCCAAAATTTCACTTGCTCAGTTAGTTATACAAGATGGTTGTGGCTGCTGTCAGGAAATGGTCTGCAGTATTACTAAAAAGGTTAATTGCAAGCTAGCACAAAAGCATATACTAGTGAGAAGCAAGTAGTTTGGAATATAGGGACAGAAACAAAATATCACGTATGACTGAATCCTCGGCAGCGTTAGAGGCATATATTGGGGAATAGGAAAATATATAATGTTCGTACTTAAACAGTAAAATGTCAGGAACTAAATGATGTTTTGTCCAAATAGAAATTTATGAGAATAAATCGCTTGCAAATGTGTAAGTAAACCAGCAAATAAGTAAGTAAGAGTCAAAGCTTTCCTGTATACATATAGACTATCAGACTGTTCCAGCTTGCCTGCGAGTCGGAGAGCAGCGAAGTACTCTGACTCGCTGGAGTGTGTCTGCAGCATAAAATGCAGCTCGGCATTGGGAGCACTTGTGCTATGACCTTCGCCAGCCGGGATCTGAGCACTGTTGCTGCGTATGCACGACTAGAATACTCTAAGCCGAGCGGAGTTAAACAGCCTGCTCTAGATGTTCTCGGGCTTCAGGAAACAGTTTAGCTTAAGAGTAGAAACGAAAACCCATTATTTAGCTTATGTATCTTAATCATTTATAGACTCACCTAAGGACTTTCCCGCCCACTACTGAGATATATATTATCAAGCAGCATTGTAGAGCGGTGAATTATCTATGTTAGCTTATACCACTTTCTATGAAGGGTTTAGAAAAATTCAGGACATTTTCGTGACAAGATTTGTGTTCTTTCATACAAGATACAGAAGGTTCATGACACTATTTGGGTATGTCCTATTAACACCAACAGTATTGAACTGAATTCTATTACTTTATGTACTACGTATAGTAAGTAGGGGAAGTATTGTATTCCACCCAAAAAATTCGATACCGAGATTTCACCGGAAATACATGTTTTTAGACCCCCTGAATCCCAAAAAAGCATTTTTGGAAACATGTCCGTGTGTGTGTATGTCTGTCTGAACAGCATAACTCAGAAACGAACAGTCTGATAAACACCAAACTTCATATTTAGGTTCAGTATCTTCCAGAGATGCGACATGAAGGTTTTCAGGAAAATCCCCCACCCCAGATTACCCTTTACATGGAACATTTTTAGAAAATTTTAATTTTCTCAAAAATGGGTTAACGATTTTGATTAAAATATCATATATTTAATATATTTTCTTGACAAATGAAATGTATATCTCGAATTTTCTGGGAATGTCCCCAAAAGTATTCTACATTGTGAATGATTTTTGCATAACTGGTAAACCATAAGAGATAGACAAAATTTTGCTACACAAAAATGTAGATCGCGTTAAAATACACAATTTATGTCAAACTTTTTTTTGTTGAGTGAACCATTTTCGAAATATTGCTTATTATTCCCTTAAATTGTCCAATACTTATACTTTTTCTCAATTCGTTATTCATTTTTTCGTCCTGGTAATGCACAGAGAATGGAATACTCCACATAGCAACCAGCTCTTAAAATATTTGACTATCGCTTAAAGCCTACCATATTCCCCTTGCATGTACAAGAAAATTAGCAATAAGATTAACATCTCGATTAACATGAAGCATATGGAGAATAAGCGTTTGTAAAAATAATTTGTACAAGAGTAGAGAAAGTCATGTCAGTGTAACACATCAGATTTTTTGCACTGTCTTCCTATTAGCTCCCGGCTCTCCCTTACTAATCTATTACTATATTCTTTGGATTTTACCTCCAAAAACGAAAAAGTATACCCTAAAAATGCCAATAAACTCCAAACACAATCATTTTGGTGCATATAACATTGCATTTAATCAAGAGGTGATGAGCACATGTGCAGTATGCTAATACGATGCATAGAGCTATTTGAGTTATTACACGATACTCCAGACATGAGTCGCACTCTTTCCCGTCGTATGATATCCAACGAGTCGGATGTTTTTCAAACCGTATTACTTCTGGCATTTTTCCTTATTAGACAGGCACGCATTACCTGCGTAAAGCCTGTATATGCCTAGGTTGAGGGGATGCTGTTACGTCTAATACCCTTAAACTTTGCATTCTTAGTTTAAATTTCGTTTATGAGTCATTTTCTAAACGTCATTTCTGTGACAACTGATTCAGGTTTCAGAATCATTCGTGGTGGTGGTTTTGGACAATCTACCGATAAAGAAGTTATACATGTTTTTTCATAACACCATCTACAAATATCAGACAAATATACAAACAAATACTTCATGCATGTGACTAGTGGAGACCTACGTTAAGAAGAATCTTGACAACGTGCAATATACTCCTTATGATCATACAGGTGTTGTATGATCTCCCACCTTCCACCCTTTGGATCGAGACTCGATGTTTCTTTTCTCATTCCATTAACCCCTGGCCTTGAAACTCTTTGGCGTGGAGATTTGGTCCCTGCAGTATTTAACGCCGCTCAACACGATGACCCGGGGAACGCCGCTCGTGATTGGTCGTGCTGGTCAGCGCGGACTATACGTCAGCGCGGCAATCAGCAACATAATTAGTTTGTAATGTAGCAGCGCCTGATTACCCCGTGGAGAGTGGGAGAGGAGATGCTTGGACATACATACATACGTGGGGCGGCACAGAGGTCGAATGAACTTGGGCTCCCGAGGGTGCCATTCCAGGGTTGGCTGCTGATGCAGTGGCTGCCTGCCTGCTCTCGTTCCCACCCCATCACCTCCCTACGCGCAGTCAGCTGGATAAGCAAGAGAAACTCGACTACCTCATCATCTTCTGTAAGGTTCCCAACCTGTGCTCCACTTCGCCCGTTTCCTTATATCAACAGAGCGAAGAAATGCGGTAAATTGCTACCGATAACCGCTAGTCTGTCAGAATCGCCTGTTCTATGGACGTTTCTCATATTTAAACCCCAAGATTATTTGTTCTCATCTTGAAAACAGAAAAAACAAGATTTTCTTATTGCTTTAAGCTCTCGAAGAAATTGGCTACCTAATAAATACTCTCTCTTAGACAGTTGATTGTTTAATATTTCTGCAGAAGGATGTCCTTTTATTGGGCTTTAAAATACTTATTGTTAACAATAAACATAAATATTAATAATTAGAATTTATGTAATATTGTTCAGTACATTAAATTTCCAATAGCTTCTTGTTATAAATGTCATATTTTATTGCTTTCTATTAAATATTTTCCCTCCAGGAGACAAGGTAGTCTGAACCCATGGAAATTACACCTTAAGTGTGATAAATTACCACTGCTCTTAAAGTTCTCAATGAATTTTCCTGAATTTTTTATGAATTACTCTGTAAATTATGACAATTATTTCAATTGGCTATTTGTATTGATAGCTTATGTAGTTTGAGTGCGTAACAATTATTTTATTCCGAAGAAAAATAATAAAATTTACTCTTAACACATGAGAATTCATGTACCTCTTTCTCTGATACTATTTGCAATACAGAATCACACTTGCATGCTTGTGCTTAGTATAATCAGCTACCTTCTGAACATCAATTATTTAGTTTGTATAACAGTTCACTATAAATTGAAAAAAAATTATTTGCAAAGTCAAAAAAGTAAAAATGTGGAAAATTTGCAACGTTGTAGCTTTCTTAGTATCACTAATATAACAGGTGAGTCACCTGCGCCTATTTATTTTTGAATTTATGCAACGTGCTAAGCGACATATTATGTGACTTACGACTTTCTTGAATGCCTTCTAATGGCTGATTTGCATAACACTTTATAGAGGAGGGATACATAACTCGATGCATAAGTGTTTTATAGGACAGAATGCAATCGTTATGTATGTCGATGCAAAAAACATCCCACCCTAACACAGAGTTTCAGTAGCACATTTAACCAATTTTACAAACTTTTATTCTATAGCATACATCCATGCCCCCTTTGAAAACGCCCTGAAAGAACAATATCACATGCATCGGTTGACAAAATCATTTGAAAACAAAATGGCAGATCTACGCAGTGCGACTAATTGGATTTAAGCCGTTACTCATTGTACAGCCTTGTCAAAAAATTCTAAGTATTAGATAGATAATTCTTCTCATTTCACAAACTATGGCCTATTTTAGATCATACAGCGATTGTAATGACTGATGCAGTTTATTTCTTTGAATTAAAACTACCAAACCGAGCTCAAAACACTGTATGAGCTGCAAAAAGCGTGTAAAAACTCGAGGCGAGGTCTAGTTTTGCGATTACTAATTCCTATAGGAACCTCTGCTCGCAAGGTAGAGTTGACCGAATGGTATTATCATGGTCGCTTTAACGCTGTGCCACTAATTCGGGTTCAAATCCTTCGGGTTAATTTTTTATTACCTTTTGTTTTCTCTTTGGGCATATAATTTGATATGATATACATAACATTTTTAACAACATTATAAGCGTGTACAAAATAGAATAATCGTCATGTTTTCCACTGGCAGGTGGATAATTTGTACTTCGTAGTAGGTGTTTTATTGTGGTCAGTATTAGCTTGACCCACTCAACCAAGTTTAAAACACTTCCCACACGCAAAGTGGCTTTAGCTATTTGCGCCTGCATCAACGCTTGGCGTCAATAAATAAGTCTCTCTCCATTGTCTACTCAGTATCTGAAGCCTTTCTACGAGTCACGGCTGCTGTCATAATGTATACAAACGACGAGGATGTTGGCATGCTGTTAATCTATGGAGAAACAAGGTGTAATGCACTGTCAGCAAAGCGCCTGTATGAAGAGCGGTTTCCAGGAAGGAGGGAACCTACTACAGACACTTTTCGAAAGGTTGAAAGACGCCTTCGTAAAACAGGATCATTTGGAAGAGCACCGTCTGCTCGCGAAGCTCCAGTAACGTCTGAAGGCAATGAAGAAGCTGTGCGAAACATAATAGAAAACAATCCACATGCCAGTTCAAGAGCCATAGCAGAAGATATGTACATAAGTCAGCCCTCAGTGATGCGCACATTGCATCCTAATAAATATCATCCGTACCATCTACAATTACACCAGGCTCTCCGGCGACGCGACGCATGCACAATGGCTACAGCAGCGAGCGTAAATGGATGCAGAGATTTTAGGAAGTGTTCTCTTCAGTATGAAGCCACATTCCACAATAACGGAACTGTTAACCGCCATAATGTGCACTACTGGAGTATAGGCAATCCTCATTGAATGAGAGAAGTTGCATTCCAGGTACAGTGGAGCATCAATGTCTGGTGCGGAATAATAGGAGATCAGCTAATTGGACCGTACTTTTTTGAAGACAGCCTCAAAGGACCACGGTACCTTACATTTCTGCAAGAAGAATTGTCTTGTTCCTAGAAGATGCGCCACTAGTGAAACGGGTAGAAATGTGGTTCCAGCAGGATGGAGCTCCACCACACTGGTCACTGATTGTAAGGAATCACATAGAACATATCCGCAAAAAATGGAGTGCCGAGGGGGCCCAATCGCATGGTCACCTAGATCACCTGAACTCACCCCACTGGATTTCTTTAAAGGAACGGGTCTAGGCTCAAGAGCCGCAAAGCCCAAATCATCTACGGGAAGTCATACTTAGAGAATGGAGCCAGATTACACCGCGCATTTTACAACATACAAGAAGGTCTCTCCGGCAACATACACAAATGTGCATTGATGAAGGGGGTCGTCATTTTGAACATTTACTTCCTTGATGAAATCCACGCTCTTTAACAATTTATTACTCTGTTTACCCCTAAACTTAGCATATTTACAACTCCTTTGTCAATAGAAGAAGTGAAACATAGGGTTTAAACATGAAACAAAAACTGTTATATTGAATATCGCCGATATGCGCCCAAAAGAATGAAAGCTAACTACGTAACACGGTTTACAACACAGGATACGGTACAGATTATTAGGGCAAACATGATACATAATTATCTGATTGTAATTCCTATCTCTTTGGCTCACAGGAGAGCAGCGAAAAAAAAACCAAAACAATTTGATGTTTGTCTCAGATTGGAACCTCCAAAGCTAACCTTTGCTTCACCACATTTTGGCAGCTAAACCACTCGGCCAGAACACACTTAGTCTATTCCGCTCTTCGGGAAAACTTCCTCTAGCGCCTTTTTTAAGGTTTTCGCAGCTCGTTGGTTCTCTTTCAGACTTTAATCATTAATGCTAATTGCGTATAGTACCGAATAGAAGGGCAGAGCTACAATAACAGTTTGTTTGCTAAAAGGGTCAATGTTTTCACATTAGACTATAGACTGCGGGTTGTATAGATACGAATAACCAGGGGCAGCTTACTCACCTGGTATATTATAAAATTATGATTGTGGTTCATAAAGTTTAACTATGTGTTGTATACATGTACTGAAAACATGCATACAACACATTTCAGCTCTTTACGTCTCATACTTTCAGAAAAAGGTACGTAAGTATCCAAAAATATTGTTTTGAGAAATCTGAATTTAAAGTTTGAACATTAAAATTCTGACACAGTTCAGTACATTCAAGGGCCATAATCATCTGCACCTTCACTCCTGGATTGCTGCAGCTTTTCTGATTGCCTTCTCTTGGTTCTGACCTCTTTTGTTAATTGCTGAACCGCAGCTGGGCATAATATAGTCGTTCGTTGTTGATAAATACAAAAATTTTCTAAAATGGGGCGTTGCACGACAGCTTTTAAGTGATATTTAAATGTGTTAAAAAGCTCTTAACCCCCCAAAAGTATATATTCTCAGAAATTGGATATAAGAGATTTTAATAGTGTCTAAAACTAAAAATTTCAGAGTACCTTGTCCCCTAAAGTATCACGTGCACTATAGTCGATCCAGCTATAGAACTGAATTTGATGTAAACAAATCATTTTGTATCCCTCCGCGTTAGCCTCGTGTTCGTACCCGCTGTGAAGAACAAACTGTTCATCATTGTTATATGCATGCAGAAGAAAGGTTAACAACACAACACAACACAACACAGAATGCAACGGAAGCTACATCCGTTTTTATTTTACTATTCATATTATTTTCCATTTCACATTTATCAAAATTTCGAATTATGTTTTATTAACTGTTTCTTAAAAACCTACATATAATCGCATATTTAAGGTTCTAGATGTAGTGATGTGCCTTGGTTTACCGTGTATTACGGGCTAGTTAATAACGGCGTGCATTTATATCAAGTAAGGTTCTAAGAGTTGTGCGATTATGATCACATCCCATTGAGTACCGTCGGAATAGGTTGTGCGATACAAACTAGTTCCTTATTTAAGGTATGCGAAGACCATTGTCAAATTTACATGTTCATAACAATGTAAATCAAATATATTATTAACGGAGTTAATGCATCTGGAATGGATATAGATTCTAATCAATAAATAGGTAAGATGATCCTTCGGTTTAAGCCTGCATCTCAATATGACGAAAGCACGGCATCTATCTTGAAGGCGTTTTTATGGCCTGATATTGCATTACAAAGGACTTGATTGTCACATTCAAAGGTGTACATTAGCCAATCAGGGGAAAGGGGAAGTAAAGGAAGAGCTGAAGAATGCAGATTAGTGGAACAAGGTTATAACAAACAGGTTTTAGTTTACAATGCAATATTTTTATATATTTTAAAGTACAAAATGAGACTGCTCTGCTTTTTCTACTCCCTCATTTATACTTTTCCAACACGAAACACCTCAATGCACAAGCAAGAAGCTCTTTAAACAGGTTTAAAGATTATTACAGATATTATTTATATAACAGTGGTTGGCTTAGAAGGTTTACATATTTATATTCTAAATGAAAGAAAGGACGAAATAGCCACAGTAGGAATTTAGAGTTAAAGATTATAAGGATGAGCTTACCAATGAACAAGAAATTTCTAACTGACGCACTTTCATTGGCGACAGATCTACTTTGCTTTCTGATTTATGGTAGCTCTTCTTTCTTAGGATTTTTCTGCATAACAGGCGGTTTAGTAAAAATTAACACGCTTAAACCGAACTCATAAAAGGGACAGTTGAGAAGTTTATGCTGGAATACGAACGAAGCTTTTAGTTACTAGCCAAAAAGCAAAACTGACAAACTTGTTTATGGTCTACTTTCAGCAACGTATTCGAGTCCAACCGTTGAAGTCAGCGCCTGAGTTATATTACACTGACGTACATAAAAAATGGCCCATTCCCCTAGATCGTCATAATGTTTTCCCTTTCATAAGGTTTCCACATTCAGGTAACCAACTTTTGACGCCACCCAATCGTTCCATTCTCTATTTGACTGCCCTGAAAAACAATTCAGAAAAACTAAAACTAACCAACGAATTATGTTTATAATCTATGTCAAATGAAAGGCACTAAGGAAACCATTTTTATCAAATATTAGCATCTAAAACCCAAAGGTTGTCAGTTATTGAACGATAAATGTATTGTATTAGTTCATTTTGTCGCATTTTAACTGCGCATAGCTCCGGAACCCTTTGTTTCAGAATTTTTAACCAAATCTCATTTCGTAGATAAAAGTCCACGTTTCATTACAGCATGTACTAATTATTTTTATAATATTCACAAAAACCTATATAAAGTTTTTACTTATTTTAAGCGTCTCCGTATTTTTATAAAAATTATAATTATATTTTAATATTAGTTTGAGAATAAACCAGTGTCATGGGAAGCCGACAATGTTGGTAAAGTGATTCTTTTAGGGCGTTCAAAGTAGCGATTTACGTGGTTGTTGCACGATGACCACCAAGCGCTCTGCAGCAGGACAACACGTTGGATACAAGAAAGACACGTGATTCAGCAACCTGGCACAATACAAACTAGCACTTCGTCTTTATTTCCATTTGCTTCAGTCTTTCCGAGCGCTAGCAAGGTTGATAGAAGCGTTTTGAGTTAAGTGCAGGTGATATTAATTATATTTTGGTTTGTTTCCTGTGTGTCCTTCATCAAAGTAGGAAAATTAAAATCTAAAGAAGCTTTTATCAAGTTAAGGTATGTCCTAATATAACACAGTAATATGCATATACTGCTTAGTAAGCGTTCTCATTGTTTAACCTTAGGCATAGCAGCTTCCTTGACCTTCAGTTTAAAACAAACGTGCAGGAGCAACCCTGAGCGCGTAAACTAATTTAGTTCTTTAATTATTTTAGGCGAAACCTTATCAGTAACCATTATAGTAAACACGTGTTTCATTGTGTTTAAATTAAGTAATCGTACCATATATAATAAAATTTTCTTTCTTAATCCGAAACCGCCTGCATTTGAAAAAGTTAAATTTCACTTAAATAAAAATAAGAACATGTTTACTTATGAATATGAAATTAAAAGTTTAGGGAGGCAAAATAAAGCTCGATTTAAATAACTACATTTAAAGGTTTCAGAGTTATAAGAGCTTGAAGTTTGAAAATTTTAGGAAGGTACTATAAATCTGAACATTTTAATTGCAAAACTATCACGTTCTGAATTTTAGGAGTTTGCATAAAGCATTGCATCGGGCTTGTCTCCAAATACAAAAAGTTTGGTTTCGTTTAAAACATGCAAGGCCGATTTTCTATTTCGGACGATTTGAAATGGAACGTGTTTTACTTTCCAGGCAATGCATCTAAGCAAAAACAGAAGTCGTTGTGCCTACTTAGGACAAATGGAAATTAAGAATTAATGCAGTAGGTCAAACAGTTTTTGGAGATTTAAATTTTTATTTAATTAATCGCTTTTGAATCCTAATATAAAAGCTTGCTATGCCTGTCCTAAAATTTCATTTTAAAGTTATAAAATCAATATAAGGAAGTAGTTGTACAGCTATAATTAAATTTTAATTAGCGCACTAGAAACAAAAACTTAGTATATATGTCCTACAGAGGTTTTCAATTTCACCAACTTGACTTAAATGGAAAGGTAATTTTAAAAATCTTATTATTTGAAGCTGTCCTAAATATTACAAGTACATGAATTAAAAAGTTGTAGTACGTAGGTTGTTTTGAAAAATGAAAAATTCTGAAATAAAATAACTGAGAAAGATCGACTTGCGTTTTAACGGTGTCATTTAAATCACCGTACAGAGATTCAATATCAAGAAAATAACACTATATCGTGGATGTATACTTATACACATAATAAATATATAAATAATTCAAATTTTTAACATCTTAAAAATAATAGGCAATCTTAAGTTTGCGTAAAATTGTATTTAACACAAACTTAGGAAGTTTTTCATAAATATTTCAAAATTTGTGGGAAATACACTTTATAGCATCAGATCCGAAAACCAAAATAAATGTTTAAAACAATAGTAAAAATTTACCAACTAGACAAGTCTATACAGGTAATAGTAATAAACTGAACAGTATGGTTACAGTGCTACTATAAAGTTACAAGTTTCGTTTGGTTCCCCTTAAAATGAATGAGAGAATGCAGCCCTCATCCTTGATCACGGCAGCAAATTGTTGCGCTAAATAGAGCATGCTATGCGATGACATAAGCAGTAAACAGGAGCAATGTTGCGAGATAAAAAACCTCCCTCTCATGTCGTCATCAAGAAAACTCAGTTAAGTCAAGGAGTTGCTTAATTATCAGTTAAGGTCCAATTAGGGACTCTGGCATCAGTAATAGCATCACGTTAATGCAATCAAGACGTGGTGTAGACGGAGGAAGTTTAGGACCCGCCCTCTCCATCAACTGCCTGTCAATGTACGCATCACAAGGAAGTATTTGCAGTATACGATATTTCTTTTGAAGGCCTTCATTTCTCCAGCATGAATGTTGTTCGTGCTTGACTGGCGACGGCCGCTCTCCAGGAAGGGCATCATCACGGTACAACAATTTCGAATTAGAAGGCAGAAATGTATTAGGACTTCAAACATCCAAAGATGCAGTTCTAAGATAGTGGATTGCTAAGAGTATTCCAGAAAAATTCAATAAAAAATGTTTAAGGGGACAAAGTAGTCTGAACACATGGAGATTACACCTTAAGAGTGTTAAACTACTACTGCTCTTAAAAGTTCTCAATGATTTTTCCTGAAATTTTTATTAATTATTCTGTACATCAGGACACTTATTTCAAATGGTTGTTTGCATTGATAGCTTATGTAGTGGAGTCCGTAAAAATTATTTCATTCAGCACAAAAATAACATTTACTGTTAAAGCATGTGAATTCATGTACCATTTTCTCTGATACTACTTGCAATACAGAATCACACGTTTGCATGCTTGTTCTTAGCATAATCAACTATCTTCTGAGCCTCAATTATTTAGTTATGTATATCAGTTCAATATAAATTGAAAAAGTATTTGCAAAGTCAAAAAATTAAAAATATGCAACGCTTTTGCTTTCTTAATATCACTAATATACATTATAAAATTACTATTTTGGTTCAGAAAGTTTAACTATGCGTTGTGTACACGTACTGAAAATTTAAGCTCTCTACCTTTCATATTTTCTGAGAAAAAGATACATAAGTATCCAAAAATGCTGTTTTGACAAAATTAAATTTAAAATTTGAACATTAAAATTCTGACACACTTCAGTACATTCTAAGATCGTAACCTACTGCATCTTCATTCCTGGGCTTATTCAGTTTTTCTGATTGCCTTCTCTTTGTCCTGGCCTCTTTTGTTAGTTGCTGAACTGCTCGCTGTCGTTCGATGTTGAAAGGTACAAAAATGTTGTAAAAAGGGCCGTTGTGTGACAGCTTTAAATGAATGCAGACTAGCATTTAAATGGTGTTTAAATGTCTTAAAATCCTCTAACCCCCCCTCCAAAAAGTACATATTTTCTGAAACTGGAAATAGCGATGTTATTAGTGCCTAAAATAAACAAAATGTGATTTTTGAACATTTCAGAGTACCTTGACCCCTTAAGTAGGCATACGAGTACTAAAGATGCTTTGAAAACAAGACAGCTAATCGAAATTCAAATCCTGATCCAGAAGTCATAGAATGCGGAGAGCTTTGTTGAAGTTTTATACAGGGTGTCAAAATATGGCTACAGGTGTCTGAGCGATAATTACATGACATGATAAGCATCAAAATAGCTCTGGGTAATCCTAGGCATAAAGCAGAAAGTTAGTTAATTGCCGTTTATTCAAGTTTTCAAGTGCATTTACAGCACCAGCATCGTTCAAAAGAAACCTCTGGGGTTTAGTATGTTTCCCAAAGTTATGGTAGCTATTGGATGCAATTAAGTTTTCCTTTGAGGTTTAATTCACGGATGCGTTGGGTCGCATGTGTGTTTAGGTTATAGGTTGTGAAACTGACTCCGAAGTGGGTTTTTCTGTTTGGGAAAAAGGCCACTAACTATAGGGAGTGTTACCCTCTTATGATCAGTCAATACAGATCGCCAATTTGTGGTCTTGCATCATCGTGGGGAAGCAAGACATCAGCCTCTGTGTTCGATTCCGTTAACTTTCTAAGCGCAAGTACCCTGGAACATTTTGATTTGGAATACCTATTTAAGCGCGCTCTCCTCACAAGCCATCTGTCTATCAAAACAATATAAGAAATTAGTGTAGTGAAATCCATAGATTATGCGAATATTCAGGTGTGTTTATTGCCTTTGGTAGCAATATATCTTTAAGAGCAAGTTTAGACCATGAAAAATAGTGGGTTGGTCTACTGTGGGTGTAAGCGCCTTTAGTATAATAATTTTCTCCAATTTCACCATAGGCTACTCTAAAACATTTCATACTGTATGCGTAATTTGGCCTAAATTTCGGTGTTAATTGATAGACTTTGATCCAACACACTGATGTCCTAATGGATTCTCGTCGTTCATTGCAGAAGCTTGTAGACAAAGCCGTGCAATGAGCAATGAGCTAAACCTGAAACGATTTTGGATTGTCTAACAATCATAGAGTCTGATACGCTAGTTGACCACATTATTTCGAGGTGTCTCACTCGAATACGCCCAAAAAGATTGTGCAATAGCTAGAGACTCGATTTAATGTAAGGTGTGCAAGATATGTCAGTTCTTCTTTCTCGCCATTCTTGATTAGAAACCAACGGAATTGTACAGTAGGTCATTCATGGTGGAGTTCCGATTTACCTCGTGGTTCATGTATCCCACCACCAGAACAGCAGGTTCCTGGCGCATGGCTCGGCCGAGCGACCCCGTGGCTTGGATTTCATTGTCATATAACCCGATTCTCCTCGATCTTTATTTTTGGGGACACATGAAGAGTCTTGTTCGTGGCGTACACTTTTTTGGAGCAACGATCTGCATGCTTAAGCTCTCTGAAATGACATTACCATATACGAGAGGAATAGTTAGTTTCACGTTTCGGTGCACTGCCAATCTGAATTTTCACTCCAATGAAGATAACATGAAAACTTCAGCAAGGAATATAGAAACAAGTATACAAAAAGTGAAGGCATTATACGGAGTTTTTATGTACACTATTTGGGGTAAGGAGATGTCCGTATACGATTCTTCAGTGCAAAGGATCAAAGGACTGTAGAAAAAATTATTCGTTTGAAATGGAAAAATATGGGCATAAGGGCAGAGGATTAGAAACAAGTGCAACGATCGGCCATTTCCTCTGAAGGCTTATTCAAGCTAATATTTTGACTCGCTGATTTTTATTCTTATAGCCTATACATATGGATATAAACTACTCTGTCGGCGGTTTGCAAGCAATAAGCCTTGGCGGATATAATTATTTCTCAGTAAATTTTTAGAACTTATGCCTTTTGCTTTTAAAAGCATTATTAATCAACTGAAACTCATTACTTCCAGCACTTTAAACAGTCCTGTTACAAAAAGCCGGTTTCTATCTTCTAAGCTAAGTGTCCACGTATATTTTCCCTTATTGGAAGATTATTGGTCTAGGAGCAAAAATAGCATATGTCCAGAAGTGTCAAGCTCAATGTACAAAATTTAGTTAAATTATCTTCATAATTGTAAAGTTCACTATGGGATACCTGACTGAATTAAGTAAAGAAAAAAAATTGCCATTTTTATACTGTGTCGTTGGTAGCAGACGGAAAAGAACTTATTTTTCTATTACGATAGTTATGAATTGTGCAGTAGCAGAGAACACATTATGATTTCTAATACTATTAGATCCAACATTACTGCTTTCTAATGTGCAAACCTTTTCTGGAATGTAATAAAATAATATTGTAACTTTTTCCATCTTTACTGTCACTTCACTAAGTTCTCAATGTCGCTTAATAACCTGCTCTAGTTTAAGTTTTCACCATCACTTCACTTTTTTCGTGAGGTAGGGCACAATGAAATACGCAGACTCAACTACTTCTTCCGGGCGGCTCACTCGCTGGGGATTCGAACACAAAACTTCTCCAATATGTTGCGGAAGCAAAATTCACTTCACGTCACAGCAATCGTCACAGCTCGGAGAACGGCACTTTTAGTCCTACCAGAAACGCACTCGCTAACTCTCACTAACTGACTGTCCAACTCAACCGACTAATTCACTTGCGAGAGCGCTCGCTTATATAGCCTTAGGGAATTTCCAGAGTACAAGAACGTCCGACAAGAAACATCCAGAAGATTCTGTTATCTGACGATCCGGCGAGCACTGCTTATCTTTGTTTATCTCCGACTGCCCAGTGCCAATTTCCCGATAACCTTGAGCCAAAGTTGCGTCACAATATTATAATATTCGAGTACCTATAAATATGAATCCTTGTTATTGAAACTAGTGAAACTGCGCTAAAGGCAATGCAATTTACTAATAAGCCATGCAAAAGAAAGCATCTATAGAGGTGAGGAACTTTTCAATCCTCCTTGAAATATACTTTATCATGTTGTTGCAAACTGCAATCATTCTTGTTACGTAAGGTAATATATTAGGTGGTCCAAACTAACCGTCCTTTGCAGGTTTATGTTTTCCATATACATAGATGCAAAATATATTGCCACATCATGCTGTTTAAAGGGGCAGTGCAGATACAAAATGAAAGTTCACTGAGGTAGTGCTATCGTCTGCACGTTTTACGTGGTAGTTTCGTACTGATAAGCGTCGCATGGTCACCTGCATGCTGTTTGAGCCAGGTCATTCAGACAAAAAGGTAACGTTTACCAATAACGAACATATGGTTACGATCTTTGCGGAGACGCACCAAAATGCAGGTGAGATTCGAAGGCTGTGTTCTGAATATTTTTAGGCGCGGCATGTCTTATGTGCAAGTTTTCGTTTTCTTTTCTTTCTTTTTTCTTTTTTGATATACAGAAATAATATTAAGAAATGGTGGATCATTCCAGATAGAACGTGAGCCTGAGAGGCCCTTACATTAATTCGATCACCAAAATGGATAGCATTTGCACATGTTTATTATGAATAATGCACTAATACAAAAGAATTTAATTCTAACGCACCTTTAAGGGTACATAAGTATAATAAAAATAGAATTTTGTTTAATCTTGTTAACTTTGCAGCACAATTGGTGCCATATAGTTGTACCGATTGTACATTAACTGTAATAGAACTAAATGACTTAACACGTGTACTCAGGTTTGCGTCAAGCGACCATCCCGAACTCTTGTTAATGAGCGAATTGCTAGGTACTCTCACATTCAAACACCAGACTCTGGACATACCGTGAAATATTTTTGTTCAAAAAAACTTTCTGGAGCCCAGCCAGAAATCGAACCCAAAACACCTCATATAGCAGAGGGTTTCTCTACCGAATAAGCTCTGGGAGCAGTAATAGCAGTTGAAGTGTTCATTTTCAATCATTGGTCTCCGTAGAGCTCCCTTTGCAGTTCTGCTTAGTCAAACCTTTTGGTATCCGCGCTATCCAGTATACATTAACTTCAACTAAGGACGGCTTGTGTGGGCCACCTAGTATATATGTTATGCCAGGTCAGTCAGCCGCCCCTAACCTATCCACTTTTATGCAATCTGTAATTTATACTCTAAAATGAAGACATCGAGCCCCATGGTATCTATGGAAATTCTGTAACATGAATATCTTTGGTTTCGCACTTAACGAGATGACTAATATGGCAGATGTTATAGTCCCGCTTTTAATGATTTGTAATATACAGCTGACGCTAAGGAACTTTTCACAACGAAAATGTGTACTGTGGCAGGCACATGCTTCATATTATGTTAACTTGGTTAGCAACCTCTCGTGCTTCTAGATAGCTCAGTTGGAAGAAGTTAGACGTACACTTGTTTGCAGTACGGGTGGTCCGAATCACTTGGATGAACTTATTTTTAAGTACTATAGTATTCATAAATAATCTTGGTGTAAACTAATATTATTTTTGACATTGTTAATATCCTTTTAATTTCAATTATGTTTTATTTTTATTAATAGTATATTGTTTAGTGTTTCTTCTTCTTGGGATACTACAGTTAGGCAAGTGTTTAAACGCGACATAAGTATATATGTTTTATGTTGATCTAATAAGGATTCTTTCATTAGATCTTGGACAATAAGCAGATTATATATCACAATGTTTAAAATGGAAGTTGTAATAGAGTTCTATGATGCAGTGCACAGCAAAGTATTATGTACCTAATAAATTTCATCTCCTGTTGGTATGTTATGGTGGCCTTGAAGGTACCTTTTACAACTTGTTTGACATCACTGGTGATTATCAACGCTCGAACACTAATATTAACGAAGTATATGCTCAAACTGATGTTCTTATTGGTTAATGCACACCTGAATACCCTGTTGCATAGAAATTCTGACTGGTGTAACATGGCGGGTATGATGGATGTATAAGCCACCATAATACGTTGGTGAAGGCTCTCTGGAAACTTCTAGCTCCTGTGCATAAACTTGTTCCTTTAAACAATCTCAGGGGAAGAGGTCCATAGGCGTTAGTTCAGGTGATCTGGCTGGCCAGAAGACTGGTCCTTGTTTTCCTATCCAACGACCAAGATGTGCCACATTTAGATGATTGCAGATGACCATCCACCTGTGCGGTGGAGCACCATCATGTGGAAACCACATGGTTAATCGCTCTTGCAATGGTACATTATCTGTGTGCGCGCGCGCGTGTGTGTGTGTGTGTAACAGCATAACTCAAAAACGAAAAGTCGAATAAATACCAAAACTTGATGTTTAGGTTCATTACCTTCCAAGGATGCGACACGGAGATTTTCAAGAAAATCCCCTCACCCCAAACCACCCTTTGTATGTAACATTTTTCGAAATCTTTTATTTTCTAAAAATGGCTCTAACGATTTTGATTAAAATATAATATATTAAAGATTTTTACACGACAAAATACATATCTTGAATTTTCTGAGAATGGTCTGTGAAGTCCACTTCAGTTGGAAAGTCGTCCTCCGTACATAAACTTGTTGCTTTAAACAACGTCAGGGGAAGAAGTCCATAGGCGTTAGTTCAGGTGATCTGGCTGGCAAGGAGACTGGTCCTTGTCTTCCTATCCAACGCCAGGATGTGCCGCATTTAGATGATTGCAGACGATCATCCACCTGTGCGGTGGAGCCATCGTGTTGAAACCATGGTTAATCGCTCTTGCAGTGATACATTTTCCGTGTGGTGTGTGTGTGTGTGTGTGTGTGTGTGTGTGTGTGTGTGGGCAGCATAACTCAAAAACGAAAAGCCGAATAAATACCAACCTTTGTGTTTAGATTCAGTACATGCCAAGGATGCGACACGAAGAATTTCAAGAAAATCCCCTCACCCCAAACTACGCTTTGCATGTAACATTTATCGAAATCTTTTATTTTCTAAAAATGGCTCTAACGGTTTTGATTATAACATAATATATTAAAGATTTTTACACGCCAAAATGTATATCTTCAATTTTCTGGGAATGGTCTGAGAAATCCACTTCAGTTGCAAAGTCGTCCTACGAGGTGTGGTAGTTACCATGCTAGCCTCTAGTTCCCGAGGTCGCGGATTCAAACCCGGCGGAGGTCGATGGATTCTTTCGGGCGTAAAAATCATTACATGGCTTCCTTCGGAAGGGAAGTAAAGCCGGTGGTCCCGTATCGCACATTTACGGCTCATAAAAGAACCTCAAGCCTGATAAAGAGGCCTCTGAACACAATTTCCGGTCTTTTATGCCCAGTATAGCATGGGACGCTAAGAACCATAGCAGTTAAAGAGCGCCCATAAATAAAGCTCAATTTTATTTCTTCCAGTTGGAAAAAATTTTGTACAACCTTGTATAACTGCTAAAAGTAAGCAATAGACGAAAATGCACTCCACAAAAAATGTAGATCCTTTTAAAACACGCAATTTACTTCAAATGAGTTTTTTTGTGGCATAAACCATTTCTGAAATATCCATTATTAAAGGCCCGAATTGTTCATTGCTTTGTCATTCTAAAGTCCTTTCAACATTCAGTTGTTTCTCGCCATTGCATGTGAATAGTATGAAATTTTAAGGTCAGCGTACAGTGTCCAGTTCTTAAACATTTGACTATTCCCTTTGAATCTGTAAGGAAATGTGTAATGTAGGTATTTCTTCAAAGGTTTAAATTGCAGTAGATAGAAAAATAAGCTGTAGTAAAAATAGATTGCATACCCAGTAATAAATGATAGAGGTGTAGAGAAAGCAATGTGAATTTATCACACTTAAAATACACACTTTGACATACATAATCGCATAATTTATGATTTTGCTTTAAACATATTTTAGAGCATTCAAAATTTGGAGATAGTTTTGTATCAAATTCCATGTAACTCTAATTTATTAAATTAAACTGAATATTAATTTAGGACAAAGTTGTTAAATACATTTTAAGTTTCATATTTATTTTAGAATAAAGCACACACTTTGTCAAATACAACTTTTTGCAGAGTTGACCATTTACGAAATATTATTTATTTAAATTTTTAAAATCTTCAAAATGCTGTGTAAATGTTTAAATGCTTATAATTTTCTGAACTGGAAAGTCGCTGTTCGTTTTTTCTCGTGGTCATAAAGTGCATGAAATCTCAAAGCCATCATATAGCTACACCTTTTTAAATACCTGATTATCATTTTACCTACTGTGTCCTCCTTATACATACGACATTTCGAAAATAAAGTTTTATCTTGATTAACAAGAAGTAGAGAGAAGAATAAACTTTTGCAGGAATAGTTTGTACCGGAGTGAGTAGAGAAAGTCATGTAAATGCGACACAGATATTTTGTTAGTATTTCTGAATATAGCGCTGCACGACCATAACCTATTATTCGCTAGTAAGGAGTAAGGAATCGGGTTAAATCATACCCTTTCTGCCCATGACGTCTAGCGGGCACTCACCTCAGAATGCAAGATTCGCTCTGCAGGTTTAGATACTCGTTAATGTTCCAGTACGCATGCTGACTCGTTGTTCATCAGTAACTCGTGCCCCAGTGAAACACTTTGTCCTGAGTTTACACCTCCGTAACATAAGCCCAGTAATCATCTTCAAAGTGGCGGGTGGGCGTTGACACATTTACTTCGATTCCCCTCGACCGGTTTCTGTGTCACTGCTCTTCCACGTGGTTGGCGCTGTACAAAACATCGACCCGTGTTTGTTTTCGTTTGTCTCTTTAACAAAGTGATTCTCGAAGCGTTAGCTGGGTAATGAGGGGTCAGTTGTTTGGTACAACATGTTTTCTCCAGGGGGTCGCACCCTTATGCCACTTCTTTGTTCCATCCTTCATTTCCATGCGGCAGCAGTACCGCTCAAATCCAAGCGGAAGATTGCTGCGAAATAATACATTAGGCGTTGATGGTAAGCATCATCCAGTTCGCTGGTCCAAACAACTTTCCAGAAAGTCTCGTCTGCTGTTGATGCGGCTTCGTTTGCATTCTAATTAACAGCCACTAAAGTATGAACAGCTTCTTAATCCAGCCATTGATATTTGGAAGTTTTCTTCTAGTACACCGACTTTCGAAAGAAGAATCAGTTGAGACAGTAACTATGGTTATATATGCCATATATATAATAATGTGAATTATAATGTGAAACGGTATTAATAAGAAAAATACTTGTTGCATAAATAGAAGTTAAGGCATAAGTTTTATGTATGTGCAAGTGTAGCTGGAGCTGTGGAATTCTTGTTAAAAGCCGACAAACATATCTTTGTGTTAGAATTAGGGCCCAGGCAAAAAGGACTTGTACGAGAAAGTCATAAAAGCCAGACCTTGTGTCTTTGTGAAATAACAAATGCGACAAGCGAACACAACATATGTTTGTAGAGAGGCCACATGTTTGCAAACGTAGAACAATAGCCGGGTAAGTCTTCTGGAAGATTCCAAGCTGAACGAAGACAGGCAATGAAATTTTAAGGAAGAATACGTATAAAATCTTCAAGGGGAGAAATGTTAGTTCTAGCGTCTCCATCAGCCAGGGCTGTTGAGTATAAAGTGCTGCGATGTGAATAAGATACATATAAGCTCTCAGAAGCAGGCGATATTAGTTACTTATTATAATGTAGTAGGAACGGTGAAAGGTTGTCGATTTAAAGGTCTATAGGAACGTGTGATAAATATTACAATTATTTCTAGAGCACGTATAAAATACTTGATTACTCAGCGACCGCAAATTTGGCTTACGATCAGGGTAGGGCTCGACCGTTCTACAGCTCCAACTAACTTAAGAACTGTGTAGATTATTACTAAGACAGTAAATGCGTGTGCCATTAAAGCATAGTGTTCTTCAATAACTTAATCTATTGTTAGAGTTGTTACTTTTTACCTTCCTTCCCGTATCACACCCTGCAAAGTTGTACAAGCTCTACCAAAACCTAAATAACAGCAGCCGTGGCAAGAAATAAAAATAAACAATAAGAGTATCAATAAGTACGAAGGCTTTCACGGCCGGAGTTAATCGATAAAACATTAAAATCTTCCGGGCTGGAAGGCCGTGGTCTAAGGGTAAAACTACTATAACCCGACGTTTCGGCCAACTCTGTGGTTGCCATCTTCAGGAGTCTAACACCCAGGACAGCTTGATAACGACTGCCGACTAGGCAAGAGATGTTCCGCAATATATAGCTCACGTCAAGGTCAAAACTGCCGCAGTGGGTCTGCAGTGACGTGTCATCGCTGGTATCCACGTACGATTAAGCTTAAATTTTTCTTCCTTTTTATTAAAGTTATTGGAGTGTTTATAAATTTCTATAGCTTCTCTATGAAGTCTAGCGTGATAATATTTTGTAGAGGATAGTACTTGCGTGTCTTCATATAGGATACGATGACCCATGGTGACAAAGTGTTCAGCAACTGCAGACTTATCTGTTTGAGCAAGGCGACAATGTCGTTTATGCTCTGTTATTCTGGTATTTATGCTACGTTTTGTTGTTCCGATATAAACAGAGCCGCATGTACAAGGTATTCTATATACCCCTGGAACACATAAGGGGTCTCTTTTGTCTTTAGCAGATTTTAAAGTTTGTTGAATTTTTCTAGTTGGTTTATATATTGTATTTATTTTGTGCTTTTTAAGTATTTTTCCAATGCGATCTGTGACGTTTTTAACATAAGGTAAGAAGACTTTTCCCTTATATGTAGACGATTCGTGGCCTTGACGTGATATCTTCTTAGGGTGAATTGCTCTGTTAAAATCTTTATTCGTAAATCCGTTTTGTAACATAGCCAGCCTAAGATGCTGTATCTCATTACTTAAGTATTGCCCTGTACAAATACGTTTGGCTCGGTCCACTAGGGTTTTGATTATTCCTCTCTTTTGTTGTGGGTGGTGATTGGAGCTTTTATTTAAATATCTGTCGGTATGGGTGGGTTTCCTATAAACAGTGTGAGACAGTGATCCATCAGCATTTCTTATTACCAGAACATCTAAGAAGGCTATTTTATTGTTATGTTCTGTTTCCATAATAAATTGAATCTTGGAATTCATGTTATTAAGATGTTCCAGAAAGTTTGCAAGTTGTTGTTTACCGTGAGACCACTGGAGGAAAACATCGTCAATATAGCGATACCAACAGCTAGGTTTTAACGGAGCAGTGTCTAATGCTTTAGCTTAGATGTTCTGGTAATAAGAAATGCTGATGGATCACTGTCTCACACTGTTTATAGGAAACCCACCCATACCGACAGATATTTAAATAAAAGCTCCAATCACCACCCACAACAAAAGAGAGGAATAATCAAAACCCTAGTGGACCGAGCCAAACGTATTTGTACAGGGCAATACCTAAGTAATGAGATACAGCATCTTAGGCTGGCTATGTTACAAAACGGATTTACGAATAAAGATTTTAACAGAGCAATTCACCCTAAGAAGATATCACGTCAAGGCCACGAATCGTCTACATATAAGGGAAAAGTCTTCTTACCTTATGTTAAAAACGTCACAGATCGCATTGGAAAAATACTTAAAAAGCACAAAATAAATACAATATATAAACCAACTAGAAAAATTCAACAAACTTTAAAATCTGCTAAAGACAAAAGAGACCCCTTATGTGTTCCAGGGGTATATAGAATACCTTGTACATGCGGCTCTGTTTATATCGGAACAACAAAACGTAGCATAAATACCAGAATAACAGAGCATAAACGACATTGTCGCCTTGCTCAAACAGATAAGTCTGCAGTTGCTGAACACTTTGTCACCATGGGTCATCATATCCTATATGAAGACACGCAAGTACTATCCTCTACAAAATATTATCACGCTAGACTTCATAGAGAAGCTATAGAAATTTATAAACACTCCAATAACTTTAATAAAAAGGAAGAAAAATTTAAGCTTAATCGTACGTGGATACCAGCGATGACACGTCACTGCAGACCCACTGCGGCAGTTTTGACCTTGACGTGAGCTATATATTGCGGAACATCTCTTGCCTAGTCGGCAGTCGTTATCAAGCTGTCCTGGGTGTTAGACTCCTGAAGATGGCAACCACAGAGTTGGCCGAAACGTCGGGTTATAGTAGTTTTACCCTTAGACCACGGCCTTCCAGCCCGGAAGATTTTAATGTTTTATCGATTAACTCCGGCCGTGAAAGCCTTCGTACTTATTTAAACCGCCTCTACGGGGAGGAAATATTTCGACGTTTTCGTCGTTTAGAGAATCTTCGCAAGAAAAAAGCTCGCTTGCTGTCATCTTTGACCTTCCTGTTACGCTGCAGGGACGAATCTATCACTCCTAATTTTGTAAGGATGAAGCGGAATTTTCACTCCGCACAGTCCCACCGAATATATAATCGTGCTGAATCTGCCTTGTTACGGGATCGTATTCATCAGGTCAGAAAAGACCTTGCACACTTAGACTGCGAGTTATTAAGCATTCATCTACAGATCAGTAACTCAGTACAAAAGAACGACTGGAATAATATCGACGCGCTTACTTTTCGCTCGATGGAAAAAGTATTGATTTCTTCTTCCGCTCGACAACAGAAAAAGTTCAACCGTCTACGTCCATCTAAGGTCAAACCACCGGAATGTAAACAAATCATTCACAATTTATCCGACAGACAACTTTCCACGGATGAGTATAACGTTCTTGCCAAAGGTGGAAATTTTGCTCTTACACCCATCACATTGCCTGTTGAGGACATTATTGCTAATGTAGAAGCAGGCTTAGTTCATTTACCATCGAATGTGGGCGATGAAGTACGATCCGAAACATCAAGAATTTTACGTAAAGCTAAGGCTCCAGTAAGCAATATTTCCTCTAAAGAAAGGAAGGCTCTCAAAGATTTGAGTGCTGACACTAACATTTTAATTCTTTCCGCGGACAAAGGACATGCCACCGTGATAATGGATAAGTCGGACTATAAGCAGAAGATTAGTGATCTCCTTGACCCTCAGCTTTATAAAACGCTTACGCGAGATCCTACGGTGGGCATACTTAGAAAAACAAACAAACTAATTAAAGAGTCTACTTCAATAAACTCAGATAGAAAAAAGATACTATGTACATCAGAAGCATATGCGCCACGTCTATATGGACTGCCGAAAATACACAAACAAAATATTCCTCTTCGTCCTATAGTAAGCACGATTGGCTCTCCAACTTATGCTGTTTCTAAACATTTGACGGCCTTACTACAGCCCCACATTGGACAATCCGGCAGCTATATAAAAAACTCACAACATTTTGTGGAGAAGTTAGATTCCTTAAATTGTACACCATTTGACATTTTAGTGAGTTTAGATATAACTTCTCTTTTTACCAATGTACCTGTAGACGAAGTTTTAACTCAGATTGAGGGTATTTTTCCTACAGATATTTTTAATCTTTTTAAACACTGTTTGACGACTTCCTATTTTCAATGGAACGAAACGTTTTATCAACAACAAGATGGCGTCGCTATGGGAAATCCTCTTGGACCCGCCATTGCTAACTTTTTTATGGATCATTTTGAGGCTAAAGCATTAGACACTGCTCCGTTAAAACCTAGCTGTTGGTATCGCTATATTGACGATGTTTTCCTCCAGTGGTCTCACGGTAAACAACAACTTGCAAACTTTCTGGAACATCTTAATAACATGAATTCCAAGATTCAATTTAATATGGAAACAGAACATAACAATAAAATAGCCTTCTTAGATGTTCTGGTAATAAGAAATGCTGATGGATCACTGTCTCACACTGTTTATAGGAAACCCACCCATACCGACAGATATTTAAATAAAAGCTCCAATCACCACCCACAACAAAAGAGAGGAATAATCAAAACCCTAGTGGACCGAGCCAAACGTATTTGTACAGGGCAATACTTAAGTAATGAGATACAGCATCTTAGGCTGGCTATGTTACAAAACGGATTTACGAATAAAGATTTTAACAGAGCAATTCACCCTAAGAAGATATCACGTCAAGGCCACGAATCGTCTACATATAAGGGAAAAGTCTTCTTACCTTATGTTAAAAACGTCACAGATCGCATTGGAAAAATACTTAAAAAGCACAAAATAAATACAATATATAAACCAACTAGAAAAATTCAACAAACTTTAAAATCTGCTAAAGACAAAAGAGACCCCTTATGTGTTCCAGGGGTATATAGAATACCTTGTACATGCGGCTCTGTTTATATCGGAACAACAAAACGTAGCATAAATACCAGAATAACAGAGCATAAACGACATTGTCGCCTTGCTCAAACAGATAAGTCTGCAGTTGCTGAACACTTTGTCACCATGGGTCATCGTATCCTATATGAAGACACGCAAGTACTATCCTCTACAAAATATTATCACGCTAGACTTCATAGAAAAGCTATAGAAATTTATAAACACTCCAATAACTTTAATAAAAAGGAAGAAAAATTTAAGCTTAATCGTACGTGGATACCAGCGATGACACGTCACTGCAGACCCACTGCGGCAGTTTTGACCTTGACGTGAGCTATATATTGCGGAACATCTCTTGCCTAGTCGGCAGTCGTTATCAAGCTGTCCTGGGTGTTAGACTCCTGAAGATGGCAACCACAGAGTTGGCCGAAACGTCGGGTTATAGTAATTTTACCCTTAGACCACGGCCTTCCAGCCCGGAAGATTTTAATGTTTTATCGAATAAGAGTAACAACTAAAACATTAGATATTTAACAACATAACCATAGTTCATATATTAATTCATAGATTAATATAGTGGACATACTGCGAGTTATACTCTCCCTCCACGAGTATAGCGCACAGTTGATACATGCATCAACGCAGCCATTGTCACTGAGCATTACAGTATCAAATTATATGCATATATAGGATCCTAGCGTGAAATTCATAGCGTTACTTGTGTGAAAAGGAGATGCTTAAGCAATAAGTATTTCCTTCTGATAAGGAAACGCTTATTACCATTTGGTATACGTAAACGGTACTTATATTCTCAGCGCTATGAGCTTTCTTATTTCGAAAGTACATGTGGTAACATGGCTCAGCTCTTTCACAGCCACTCAGAAGCGCGAAAGATTGTGTAAACGAACATGCAGGTGATACATAGCTAGTCGTCATTTCCATACTCGTTTTGTTCACAACAGCTGTTGAGCACGTGGGAGAAGTTTGCGAGTTTTAAATGGTGCATTTATTAATGAGTTAACTTTGGTTTAAAATCAAGTATATTGTAAATTTAGTTCAGATTTGCAGTATAAGCTATACAATTACTTTAGTTAGGTCGAAAACATGCCAAAAGGAAAACATTTCAGCGAGCAGGAAGGAAATCAAATAAAAGTGGTGCTGAGAATCGTAGAATACAGCAATCGGACGCTGCTGATGCCGTGAGTGGTATTCAATCCTGGATTGTTTTAAAACTGCAAACCTGACTTTCTAGCGTGAAATTTAAGTAGCAAAGATTTTACAACAATCTGCACACTGCACATATGGAAGAAAACTACAAATACAACTACTACGCCATCTAGCAGTAAACAGAAAAGCAAAATGGTCAATAACTTACAATCTTTGGCTTGAACGGCGGTTTAACACACGAAATCGCTAAACCTCTGTTCAAGATATTGATAACCCAACATATTTGCAAATTAATGGTAAAGACGTGTGACTTGTTAAGTGATCCATCGCAGTCGTAGTGATTGTGCAAAATAGGAAATTTGATCGAGAAAACCGCTGCAGAAATGAACTGTATTCATTGCAGGAATATTTCCGCATTTCAGTTTTAGTACTTTATTAAATGATTCTGAATAAGTGCCGCGGAATCTCGTTTTCTAGGAACCTAAGGATTATGGACAACATAAATGCGAAAATGCCTGGACACAAAACATGCGATTAGTGTTATAGCACTGAGACTCTATACATTATCTTTTCAAGTAAGCCTGTCTCACGCTGCGACTTCATACCTTTTGTTTGTTAAGGTTACGTTGTTTAGCCGAGGCATTAGATTATTGCAAAGCGGCTTTGGTAAACCGATATCGCTTCTTAAATTCAGCATCACTATGCGTATCAAGTGAATCCTACAAATCACGCGTAGTGCAATTTGTTATGAAATACCATATACTCCACGAAATCGCTGTCATCATTAACCTCCGTTGTAGGCAGTTGTCTCCTTATTGCATATAAACGGAGGTCAGAGCGTCCTCATATGAATAAACATTCCCTTATTCGCCTGAAAGAGTAGCGTCTGTGTGCTGAAAATTGCTGCTTAAGGACTTCCTTGAAACAAGCTACAACTATGAATTCGACCCCTTGAGTTCAGTTTTACCAGTGACAGTCGCAGTGTGTACCAAAGAGTCCAACCCGGATCCCCTAAATCCCGGTTATCCTCAAAGTAAGAGTAAAACTTTAAAACTATCAATTGCTCTTCACGATATACTACTGGCATTTTCCGATATTGGTGGCAATGTTTGAATACTACTATGCTGTACTAGCACATTACACTGGCTGCTTCCAGCTGTAACAACATCATATATTGTTTGTTAGACAGTTTGATGGTTTTTATTACTTTCTCTACTACGTATAGTAAGTAGAGGACGTATTGTATTCCACCCAAAATATCGATACCGAGATTTCAACGGAAATATATGTTTTGAGACCCCCTGAATCCAAAAAAAAAGCATTTTTGGAAGCATGTCCGTGTGTGTGTGTCTGGTTGTGAACAGCATAACTCAGAAACGAACAGTCGGATAAACACCAAACTTAGTATTTAGGTTCAGTATCTTCCAGAGATGCGACATGAAGGTTTTCATGAAAATCCCCCCACCTCAAATTATCCTTTACATGGAACATTTTTCGAAAAATTTAATTTTCTCCAAAATGGCTCCCAACGATTTTGCTTAAAATATCATAGGTTTAAGATATTTTCATGACAAATGAAATGTATATCTCGAATTTTTTGGTAATATCTCCAAAAGTATTCTTCATTGTGAACGACTTTTGCATAACTGGTAAACCATAAGAGATAGACAAAATTTTACCACACCAAAAATGTAGATCGCGGTTAAAATACACAATTTATGTCATATACACTTTTGTTGTTGAGTGAACCATTTTCGAGATATTGCTTGTCATTCCCTTAAATTTTCCAATACTTATACTTTTTCTCAAATTCCTTATTCAATTTTTTTGTCCTGGCAATGCAAAGAAAATGGAATACTCCACATAGCAAATATTTGACTATCGCTTAAAGCCTACCAATTCCCTTGCACCTACAAGAAAATAAGCAATAAGATTAACATCTCGATTAACATGATGGATAAGTGTTTGTAAAAATAGTTTGTACAAGAATAAAGAAAGTTATGTGAGTGTAACACATCAGAATTTTTTTCATATCCAGAGACAACATGCACATCATTCGGAGTTGGCATAAGTGTTAAAGTAGAGTCTAAGGGCTGCTTTGGTCGTATTGATTTAAAATAATATTGTATGACTTGGTGCAAAAAATGTACTATACTTTACAGAAATCCCTAGGTAGATGCATTTCATATTTTGGACGTCATTTTAAGGTGCATGTCACTTAAATAACTCTGCATAAACTTTGTGGCTTTTTGTTTCAGATTCAATTTTTTCAACGTTTCGTGGTTGATAGAAGGAAACTCACTCCTAAGATGAAATTAGGTATGGCACTATGGGTTTTTCGTAGTTTCCCCGGGCCGACAGGCGAATGCTAGGGTGGTTCATATTCTACCACGACTCTCCTCCCTCTCATTTGCTGTACCCATCATCTTCCTTGTCATCTGTTTCATAGTTGTAGGACCAAGCGACGGTTTTTGCGGGTTGCGGTTGGGCGGTGGCTTGCGCTATGTAATAGTTTCTTCCCTGGCTTCGCTGCGGTACCGCTCAGTTAGGTCTCTCCGAGTGGACTCCGCCCCGGAACCCTGGAGGTTAATGGCTTGTGGGCAGGGACCATATGGTGTCGGATGTGCTCTATCTCGAAACGTTAGGGACCCTGTCCGCGTTTGCGTCCGTCCGCATCCGGATATAGTGTCCCTTTGAGTCTCTCCCCCATCCCTCCCTCCTAGGGGTTACGTTGAAAGCAAAAAGGGCCGTTACAGCCTAGTTGTGATGCTCTGCCCGGCTCCGGGCGCTCCTCCCTGATACGTAACTTTACGTTTTACATTCTACATAGTTAATAGAGTACATAATTATGTAGTTATGTATCCCCTCTAAGAAAGAGTCCAAATTCATTGTGCTTTACCACATACTATTAACCATCCTCAGTATCCTTTGCGGCATAGGCAAACGCTCACAGAATATGCCATTATGGCATCTTGAAACATTATAATATCTCAAGTGTGTAGGATTGCTTTTAACATGATTCAAGTCTTCGGAGACAGTGAATAAAGTGGATAGAATTATGCCTAAATGAGCGCCCGGTGTCTACTAAACTGAGAATTACCTGACATTCTTATAAGGATAAGGGAGATTAGAGGGAGGAGGATTTCCCACCTCTGTCGTAGGTAATTTATAGGCACTTAACCTCCGCGCGGAAGAAATGAATGGTAGGATGCGCACGGGGGCTTTGCAGCATAAGAATTCATCGCGATATAGGTGACAACTCCCAATCAAACGAAAATATGGGAAAACCTGGAACAAAGCCTTAAAAAGGCGGGATTTGAGCGCTTACCCTCCAAATTAAATGGCACACACTCTCCCAAAACCACCTACAGTATTCTGCATGCAAACTGTGAGGAGAATAAGTCGAAACATTTTAGTAACAATAGAGAATATCATATAAACAAGTTTCTCCTTATGAAAACTTTCTTCCGTTCATCACAAAAACACGCAAAGGACAGCAAAAGAATAAAAAAAGAAATTCAGTATAAAGGAATAAACAAAATAAGTATCTAATGCACAAGTACAAAATGGTGCTTTACAATAAGGTATGAAAATACAATTAATTTGGTAACCTGTCCCTTGAGATATCTTTAGGAGGTTTTCTTCATCTGCAATATTGCAATGATATCTTTTCTTATTTTGCTTTTAAAACATAACCACCAATCACCAATGGTCCCTTAATAGCTCATTTGATAACTCGAATAAGATCCTATATGGAATTTATTTCAGGGATAAATTTTCTAAGAGAAGTAATTTCTGTTTTAAAATTATTACTAAATACATTTCACCCAATATTTATGTGAAAATGTACAAAATCTAAAATTAACTTCCCAGTAAATTCGAAATAAATTAAGGGACTTGTTAAAATCTGGCTATAAATTATTCAAGATTTGTATGTTTATGCTCCAAGTAATAACGCCACTTATTCTTCATCACAACCATCATCTTTATCTTCATCTTCAACCTATAAACCTATTGGTCAGTTCCACGTCCATCAAATTGATCTTTCCACGTTTTTGTTGGTCTTCCAACAGATCTTCCTTTTAGGTTGCAGTTCACAGCCGTCTTTGCTATGCTTATTATTGGTATTCTATTTATGTGACCTTTTCAATTATAATAATATTTTTATTATTTGTATACATATTTTATATTTCATTTTGATTTTCTTTTCCAGTACAGTATTTACAGCCAACTATGAATCGAGAAACCTCATTTCTCTTGTCTTTTTACTTTTTTATTTTTTGTTTGACCCCATGATTCGCAGCCATATTAATTATTATTAATTATTATCATCATCATCATCACCAGTGCCCGAATTTTGATGAATGAAAATGTTTGAAAAAGACCTATAAAGTGACTTATTTTAAAAAGTGATCTAATAATTGCAAAAAGAATACCTAAAAATGAACACTTTTAATATTAAAATTAGTGTTTGGAAGGTTATAAACATTTATACATGGACATAGCTGCTATAAAAGTAGAAAAAATAGACACAAGTATACTTATGAGATAATTTAAAAACTAATTAAAATATATTTGTTACATGTTCTTGTTTGAAGCATCTTGTAAGAAAAATTAAGAAAATTGTTTTTGAAACAAGCCTTACAAAACTGTACCATACAACTGTAGCATTGAGTTCGTAGCCCATGACACGATACAATGACAAGAACAACCACCTGACTGCACTTAATAACCCGAAAAAGGGAAAACCGACCTGTCACATTCCTAGTTTGGGACATGAATTTATAACTGTAATGATAAATACTTCCCTGATAATAGCCACCCCTTCACCCAGAAGCAACCCTTTTCAGACTAAACATTAATTAGGAATAAGATTTTTCAAAGAATGTCAGTAAAGGATATACAAAGTTACTCTTATTGCTCAGTTGTGTAGTAAAATTTCTGGTTGAAAAGCTCTTTCTTCATTTCAAGGATTAGGCTTTTTCAGCCTGTTCCGGCTTCAAAGTGATTCTTTTCAGCGCTTCCTCGGTCTCCCCTGGTCTCGTCTTACTTTTGGTTTATATGTTAATATTTTCTTAGGCATAATATAATAATAATAACAACAGGGATAACTTTCTTGAAAATTTATCCTTATGAAATGTCAATAATATCAAAATCTTTATATAATGAATGTAAATGCAAGAAAATGGCAAACTAATGCCGTAAAATCGAAAAAAGTTCCGAAATAGAAAATAGTAAAGTATGGCCAAAAGTGGCTTAATAGGGACCCATAAGGATTTATGTACATCCGTGGACAAAAAAAATGAGTCATCTCCAGATTCCATGTGATGATCGGAGGGCTTCGTGTAGCTTCGTAACACCTGTGTTCACAACACATGCAGAATGATCTCTGCCCTGTGAGCGCAACGGTCACCTTTAACGGTGTTTCTCGGTAGTGACGCTTATAAGCTACTGGAAACAGAGCATTGAAAAAAGTTAAGGTTAAGAATGTACCGCTTGTGCAAGTAAGCTCCTCGGTTCAAATCTCGCATTATTTATTGTTATTTTTAAATTATTAATTTTATCATTGGATGTTAGAGCATAATATTGCATTAATATAACTTGCCATTTTAAGTTTATATATATATATATATGCACACAAATACATAATTCTACTAAAATACTTGTTAAATAACTAAAGAAATAAATGTAAATAAATTATTAACTTCTAAAACTAAAGCATATAAAAATAAATTTAATATCGGGTGTATGAAACCTAAGCACTTATAACTACTCTCATTTTCGGGTTATAGATGAAATTAAATCCCTATAGTAACATGGACAAGAAGCTACAACATCCCAGGCTTCTTGAATTTGTGCCCAGAATGTGTACGAATTCAACAATTCCTACAGGATATCTTATCCTCAGAGGAAATAAAAATAGTCTCAAGTACAGAGTGAGCCAAAAGACTCCGAACCGCCTGCGCGGTGTTTATCCTGTCCGTGTCCTCAGCGCTCGTTGCCGTCTGCCGCTAAAATAGAAAGGGGGAAATGAAACCATACAACATTTTTAAAACTACTTTTAAAGGCTTTACTTTCCAATTTTACGAAAGGAGATGCTGAAGCTGGCCACCGTCGTTGTCCATACATTTTTGGCACCTCTTTAGGAAACTATCCATCACTCGCCGTAGTTCACGTTGAGAAATTTCCTGACGGATATTTTGTTTTAATTCTTCCAGGGTGTGTGGGTTTGTCTTGTACACTTACCCGGAGGGGCATTTAGGAACAATATTACCGGCTGCGCGGTGTTCTTTCCACTGGGCGTGTGCAAATATAATAAAAATATGATAACGCACTGCTCTTATGAACAAAGTCACGCTGTTGTGGTTTTGCTTTGTAGTGTGAAGTACAGTTATGAGTTGACAGTGATGTGATGTGGTTCAGTTATTACGAGTTATTCATTAGTTTGCCCTGTACTTAAATACAAAGTATATTATGGCTCAATATGTTTCTACTGCACAGCGTGTATTTATTTATGATTTGTATGTGCTAACTCAGTCAGCTCGCCAAGTGAAAGTACGATTTGTGGAAAGATTTCCAGGTGTGAAAGTTCCAGACCGTACAACAAACCATGAACTTTACAGTAAATTTCAGGCCACAGGAAGTGTTCAGGCTAAGAAATCTAAAAGACGCAGTGCAGTTATTACCGAAGAAACTATAGACGACATCGGTCATCGTTTGGAAAATTACCCCCAAGAATTCCATGATGGATAGTTTCCTAAAGAGGTGCCAAAAATGTATGGACAACGACGGTGGCCAGTTTCAGCATTCCCTTTCATATGGTTGGTAAGTAAAGCCTTTAAAAGCAGTTTTAAAAATGTTTCTATGATAGCAGCAGACGGCAACGAGCGCCGAGGACGCGGACAGGAAAGACACCGCGTAGCGGTTCGGAGTCCTGTGGCTCACTCTGCATTACCGTCATTACCATGTATTGCTCATTGTTCAGTGTAACGTCAAGCTGTCACAACAGACCTAGACCGTCCCTTTATATCCAACAAGATACAGATATGTGACCATGATGAAATTGTGAAGGCACGTATTTTGCATCGTAAAACTATTCTATTATGAGATTTACGAAATGTCGTGTATGAAATGGAGTATATCGAAAATAGCAGTCAATATGTGTTGATTAAACATTAACAGAAAAAAAGTGTTCTCCACATGCGAGAAGCAAACCTGCGTTCTTAATCACGGAAGTACCGTGCATTTTGCCATAGCGCTGCAGAGAAGATACATAGAAGGTACCGTTGAGGCAGTATTTTTAACACTTAAATAATTTCAGTCTAATTATATAAATATGTAAATGCAATAACAGCCGGCCTTGAAGCAATGTGTGTAATAATTTGTAAAATGTATGTAACAGTCATTGTATATGTTTATATTATTGTATCCATGTGTAATAATGTTATGTGAATATATTACGTAATTTAATAATGTAGGATCTGTGAGAATAATAAGTTAAAAGATGCTAAAAATGAGGTAACAACGAGGTAACCTTTAGTCAATAATGAGCAAGACAGTTTAACAGTACTACTTGTGATTTTTGGAGTAACAATAATGTAATTTTAGTGACAGTTTATAAAACAGCCAATCAACAACCAGAAAAAGCTTTAGTTTAATGAAGGTATTCTATTGGAGTAGGATTAGCAATCAGAAACTGAAAAGGAGAAAATTTTACAAATTTAGAGTTCAGTTGGTTGCAGACAGCATTACTAACCAGATGCAAAAGTGTCCTCAAGATGTACTCGTGGGAGACGAAAAATAAGTTTGCGTGTTAAAAAGTGTAACTAATTAAAAAAAAAAGAATCTCACAGCTCTCTATATCAGTGAAGTGTTATTTAAATTGTGCCAAGGATTAATAAACGTAGTCAAGTAAAATTATAATCTGGGTAAGCCTACATTCTTCAGTTGCACCACGACCCTGCTAAGAGAAACGTGTCTCTAACAATAATACTGACGCAGCCGAGGCAAACTTAAGTATATAATATTTAAAGAAACAGTCAAAATTACAAAGTTAATATTTTTAAACTTGGGGCAAAGGCCACCTGATAGTACATTTGGGGCGAAGACTACCGAAAACTGTTTACTATACGTGCGGTTGTAACTACTACAAGTTCGGCTCCCCAACAGTTGAAATACGATACAACTCCTTCAATACAAACTACTTCAAATTGACGCCCAAAGTGTGGTGCAAACTTCTACAACAAAATATGTACTTCAGCGTACAACAACTTGCTGCAGCGGCTATATAACTGTATAGCGTATGGTGTAGTGCTGTGTCGTGTAAGACTTAGAAAAATTTGGCGTTCAAGACATAACTCAATGCCTATGATGCAGGTATTAGAATCAGAATCTGGGACCTGATTATTGTTATTGTTGTTATTATTATTACCTATTAAAATTTACTCTACCTTCCCTAAAATGAACACCATTGCATTTAAAAGTAAGCTTCTCGCATTTAACTGTAATAATATAGGAAATAAGTTCTCTTAAAACAGTATGTTGGCAGTTGCGCAGTTTTCCTTTTACAGCACCATATGTCACTCAACCAGCTAATTAGTTTTAGGTCGAGGTGGTAGGAGGGGGTGTTGGGGTTGTACTAAACAAATTGTCCTCCACTTGAGTGAACCAATGAAAAGGGACAAGAATCCGTAAGGTTTCCATTGACCATTTTTCATTTTCCTTTTGTTCATTCTTCGTCCCACATTATTTTTTCCTTCTTCCCCTCCCCCCTTTTTTGTTCTTCCTCCACCAGTGAATCATTCGTTTCTATTTGACACCCCCTACCCTCCCCGCACTACCTTGAACTCGTCGTCTGAATTTCCCCAAAGACTTGGTTCCTATTTAGAATGGGGGTAGGGTGGGAGTTGCGTTCTGGTATAGGAAAGAAAGCCAGGGTTATGTTTTCGTGTTTTAAATTGCGGGAGCAGCGGCGTTTCTGTTTAATGGGCAGTTGGGAACTATTTGCGCATGCAATGGTAATCTGACCCAGATGGGAAGTTTCCACAAGCCCACCTAATTATACCGCACTGACCACTTCCCTCAGAGAAAAAAAGAAAAAGGAAACAGCAAAATTAGTTAGAGAAAAGGTAAAACAACAACACTAATTCTTACTGCCTTCTCGGAAGCAAATCCCAGGTAAAGAAGATGGGCGCTGTTGAATACCGGAAAGCCACCTTTTAATTTTATTATGGCCCAGTTTCACCAGCCGATGTTAAATTTTAACATGGTGTTAAAATGATTGAAGCTAACGCAAATTCTGTTTAGCTTTATATATTTAACTCCGGTTTTACAATGTACAAACACTTTTCCGGAACCCAAGACTATAGGTCTTAATATATCACTTTTCTCCATTCTTCCTCATTGTCCCAATTCATCATTGCCCCTCTAATTCCTTGAATCCACGTGTTATGCTTCCTCCTTCTTGGTGGCGTCCACTCCATTATTCTTTTGAGTAATCCTTCATCTTACATGTTTTTAACATGCCCATGCCATTCTAATTGTATCTGTTGAATAATATCTAAAATTTAATTATGAACATTCATATTTTATTTTATAAACTCATTTCTAATTGTTTCTCTTTTAGATATTGTAGCAGATCTCCAACGATCCATTTCTGTTGCCAATAATTTTCTTTCCAACTAATAGTTCAGATTCCATACATCGGAGCCATAGGTTATAACACTTCTGACCCTTGTTTTAAAAATTTTATTTTTAGTTTCTTTTGAGACCTATTTATCACATAATATACCACTCAAAGATATAGCATACCTTCCTGAGTTTATCCTTGATCTTATTTACTTTTCTTGTTACCTATCTTGTGTAATCTTTATTCCCAGGTATTTATATTCCCCTGTGTATTTAATTATTCCCATTTCGTCTTCCACTACCAAATCTTGATATACATCTCCAATGGCCATTATTTGGTTCTATACATATTTACTTTTAGGTCGCATTTGTTGTATTCTTGATTCAATTTCCTTGTAAGATATTCTACGTCTTATATTCTTGGGGCAGAATTGACTGATCATCCACAAATTGCTGGGAGTAGTTGCATTGTTGAGCCATCATCAGATGGAAAACCTATATGTTTACTTTCTCTACTACGTATAGTAAGTAGGGGAAATATTGTATTCCACCCAAAAATTCGATACCGAGATTTCACCGGAAATATATGTTTTAAGACCCCCTGAATCCAAAAAAAGCATTTTTGGAAACATGTCCGTGTGTGTGTGTGTCTGTGAACAGCATAACGAACAGTCGGATAAACACCAAACTTGGTATTTAGGTTCAGTATCTTCCAGGGATGCCACACGAAGGTTTTCAACAAAATCCCCCCATCCCAGATTACCCTTTACATGGATCATTTTTCGAAAATTTTAATTTTCTCAAAAATGGCTCTAACAATTTTGATTAAAGTATCATATTTAAGACACTTTCATGACAAATAAAATGTATATCTTGAATTTTCTGGGAATGTCTCCAAAAGTATTCTTCATTGTGAACGACTTTTGCATAACTGGTACACCATAAGAAATAGACAAACTTTTACTATACAAAAAAATTAGATCGCGTTAAAATAAACAATTTATGTCATATAGATATTTTTGTTGAGTGAACCATGTTCGAGATATTGCTTGTTATTCCCTTAAATTTTCCGATACTTATACTTTTTCCCAAATGGGAATTCGTTATTCATTTTTTTTTGTTCTGGAAATGTAAAGAGAGTGGAATACTCCACATAGGAACCAGCTTTTAAAATATTTTACTATCGCTTAAAGCCTAACAATTCTCCTTGCATCTACAAGAAAATTAACAATAGTATTAACATCTCGATTAACATGAAGCATATGGAGAATAAGCGTTTGTAAAAATAGTTTGTAAAAGAGTAGAGAAAGTCATGTGAGTGTAATACATCAGATTTTTACACTAATTTTTCCCTTTAACATTGTGCTAAGCTTTGTGTTAGGTTAACATCCCATACTCGGTGTTAAGTGTTAATAAATGTTTGGAAATGGAATATGGCTGCCGCAAACAAAGATGTTTGCGATATTTGTCGTTTTTCAATTTTATTCCTAAGTGAAAAGAGATTCGTGCATCATAATAAATTTGAAAATCTGCAAAAAGAGGAGCTGTCAGTGTCTGCTTGATCCTTAATGATATCACATTTCGCCCACTTTGGTTTCAATGTAATTTTAAACCGTTCTGAACACTTCGCTACTGACATTTACGGTACTCCAAGTCCGTCGACATTTTCCCACTCGATAATTCCTCAACCAGTTCTATAATAATTAACCTTTTCCAACGGTGAAACATTCATTGGTTCCTCTGCATCTAGGATTTTCAGTTGAAATCGGGATTCGAATCTCAAGAAATTGTCTGTGGCAACTGTTTATGAACGCAACAGCTGTCTGCTACTGAAAACAGAGCGTGGCGATCCGCAAAAGTGCATCGAAATGCGTTCAGAGGCCACTAAAGTGGTTTTACTAAGTTTAAAGGAATTGTAAACAAAACCACGTGACAAGAGAGCACCTCATTGGCTAGTGGGCAAACTACAACTTTTCCCGCTTAACATGCGTCTCTTCCTCTACATAAAACAGTTCGGTTCAGATCGGAACAATTTGTGGTTATTCTTGTACAGAGGAATTTAAAAAAAACATTGCAACAGTCCAATTTATGTAAAAAAATGCTTTTGTTCAAATTCACTATACCTAAATGAACGGTTATAGCAGAGGCTTTAAGAGGCCATGCGCAGCCGCTGCAGTTCATTTCCCGTTTCCGGATAAGCCGCCAGTATACTTTTTCAACGTATTGAGGAAATATCACCTTCGAGTGTGTCATGGCTGCAAATCCTCTTCACAGTGGAAAACAAAACGCAGAAATTAGAAAGGAGAACGTGTTAAACGCTTTTAACAAATTATGTGAAAAGTACCTATCCTTAATTGACAGTATGGATATGATTGACAGTTGTTTAGCGATAATTGAAGTTCTTTTTTAGTCATGCAGAATTGTTGCTCAGATTGCTTGGGTCGTGTTTACTTTGTTGTTTTGTAACCTATAGTGTTAAACATTTTAACTCTTTGACTCATAAAAGGTTAAAGCAAATGTGGTATTAGTCATTAAATGAATGATTTCTAAGACCTGAATTCAAGAACAGTTTAACTCAGTACTTTTAATCACAGATGCTGAAATGTTCAGGTACAACTTTTATTTGTCTACTCTTTAATATTATGTGTTAAAAGTTTAGGATGTAAGACAAAATATAGGAATAAGATATAGAATGTTTAAAAGCTAATGATCCCCAAGCTGCGCACTGTACTATATTCGTATTCCGTATGAAGCAATTTCCTCTCGCGGATGCTTAGTTCCCGTCATCCTCCACGTGGTGCTGCCATGTGTTCGGCGGAATGGTACTTTAAGTTTTGTTTACTTCTACTTGAAACTTAAAGTGAAAAATCTGACGTGTTACACTCGCATGACTTTCTTTACTCCTGTACAAACCATTTTTAAAAACTCTTATTCTCGTATGTTCCGAGGTCGCGGGTTCACACCCTGCGGAAGGCGATGAATATTTTCATGCGTAAAAATCCTTAATATGGCTTCCTTCGGAAGGGAAGTAAGGCCAGTGGTCCCGTGTCACAGATTTACGGCACGTAAAAGAACCTCAAGTCTGATAAAGAGGCCTCTGAGCAAAATTACCGGTATTTTACGCCAATATGGAATGGGACGTTAAGGACTATAGTAGTTAAAGAGCGTCCATAAATAAAAACTCTATTTCAATTTTCCTGCACCTACTTCATGTTAATCGATATAAACATTTGCAGAAACACTCACGGGAAGTATTGTATTCCAACCAAAAATTCGATACCGAGATGTCACCGAAAATATATGTTTTGAGAACCCCTGAACCCAAATAAAAGTATTTTTGGAAACATGTCCCTGTGTGTGCGTCTGAACAGCATAACCTAGAAACGAAAGTTGGACAAACACCAAACTTGGTATTTAGGTTCAGTATCTTCCAGAGATGCGACACAAAGGTTTTCAAGAAAATCCCCCACCCCAGATCACCTTTTACATGGTACATTTTTCGAAAATTTTAATTTTCTCAAAAATGGCTCTAACGATTTTGATTAAAATGTCATATTTAAGATACTTGCATGAAAAATAAAATGTATATCTTGAATTTTCTGGGAATGTCTCCAAAAGTGATCTTCATTGTGAACGTTTGCATAACTGGTAAACCATAAGTGATAGATAAAATCTTACTGCACAAAACGTAGATCGCGTTAAGATACACAATTTATGTTATATACATTTTGTTGTTGAGTGAACCATTTTCAAGATACTGCTTGTTATTTCCTTAAATTTTCCAATACTTATACTTTTTCTCAAATGGGAATTCATTATTCATTTTTGTCCTGGTAATGCAAAGAGAATAGAATACTCCACATAGCAACCAGCTCTTAAAATATTTCACTATCGCTTAAAGTCTACCAATTCACCTTGCATCTACAAGAAAATTAGCAATAACATTAACATCTCGATATCTCGATTAACATGAAACATATGGAGAATAGGCGTTTGTAAAAATAGTTTGTACAAGAGTAGAGGAAGTCATGTGAGTGTAACACATCAGATTTTTCTAAAAATGTTTTCCTTTGGTGGGGATCTCAAAACATGCATTTCCGGTGAAACCTCCATATCCAATTTTGGTGGAATACAGTGCTTCCTCTACTTACTATAGGTTAAGTAATTGGGAAACTAAAAACAGATGCAGCAATTGTGAAAATTGTAGAGAAATAAGCCTGATGAATACAACATACGCGAAAATGAAAAACAAGGTAAATACATCTACTGGTTGTTTACTTGGAGAGGAGTAAAGTTGTTTCAGGTAAGGAGTAGGATAACGTATGTACACGTCATCAATCACACAGCAGAACAAAGGGGAAAGAAAAGAACTCAGAAACACATCGCCTTTGAAGGATTCGAGGACGCTTTCGATAGAATAAGTATACAAACTTAAACTTTTGTAAATATTAGGTGAGAAAGCTTGTTCACTGAGGAGTTCCGAAGCAACAGAGTAACTCCAGGAGATGCTCAACCAGCTGCCAATAAACTCAGTATCAACGTCACTAAAACTGTTTATCTACCATTTGCTTTCAATACGACTGACTACTGTTCTACTAACATTCTTGGCATTCATCTTGAAGCCTCATATTGACTATATTGCACACAAGATTACTAAGGATATAAATGCTCCGCATGCTCAGGCGAATTATGTGTAAATGTTCATTAACTATGTTTTACAATGAACAAATATGTAATCAACTAATTTACGGTACTCTCTTGTGGGGCAACCATCATTCAGCAAATAAATTATTACTTCTGTAGAAGACAGCTCTGAAGTTACTTGTATAAGATCAAATTTTTGTCAAATTCACCGCTTTACAAGACTTTCCAAGAGTTGTCATAACTTCACAACTTTTCTTGCTTTCAATACGTTTAAAGTCTTTGGATGTCTTGAAAGCAAATAAGGACATGCTCTAAATGATCAAAGGTTTGACAATGATTTGATGGCTTTGGCCAATGAAATGCGGCTATCTGCAGTGCATCACGAAATCTGCAACATTACTGAAAGCGAAAAGTAAACAAAAATGGCTACCTGGGAGCTGATTAGGTTGCATAAAACTGACCATTTCTGCAAGTCGTGGGCTTTGTAGATTACCACAAGATGAAAGTGAGGGCATATGAAGAAACTGCCGGGCAGATTTCCGAAATGTACAATAATGCATTAGTACAATGCTATATAGTCTAGTTAATCCATCAAGTCGTATTATATCCATTGTATTCTTTAATCGTAACCTGATTTCGTGAGCTATACTACGTGAAAATGCTATTTAATATTACGCAGAGAGCAAATTTACTTTGCACGCAATAAATTATCAATCTGTTCTGAAGAGGTTAAGTTTGGCAAAGAGAAAACATAAATACACATTTATGACATTGTCATGTCTTTTCCAATCTTGTCAAATATTTAAAAATTTTATTGTAAACTTTTGAAATGAGAAAAAAGTTCGATCATGTACAAGACGCTTTAGAATTGCACTGGTGTGCAAAACCTAAGGACGAAAGTAATCTTCGTATGCTGTGACACTGAACCATACATAGGGGGAACTGGTACGGTATGCTACAGTAGGCAACTAAACGAAATATGCAATGAAACAAACAGAAGTGACAGTTTTATTCACAGACCATAAGCTACACTAAAGTTAATACGATATGTGATGTCTCTCTAGATTTATAGAAACAGATACATGGCGCTTAAAAGCATGTATGGTCACCACGGACAGCAATGCATGCTCTGCATCGTGCTACCATGCTGGCCACAAGATTGGTAAGCAGTACTTGTGGTAGGGCGTTCCATTCCTCCAGCGCTGTTGACAACTGTTGGAGGGTTATTGGTGCGTGTGGATCTGCTCCAATGTGTCTCCCCACATCATCGCACACGTGTTCGACCGGGGGAACGGGCAGGCCAGTCCATTCGCCGAATATCCTCTCGTTCCAAGAGATCCTCCACCTGCGCTGTTCGATGCGATCGCGCATTGTCATCCATAAAAATGAAGTCAGGGCTGACTGCACTCCTGAAAAGACGCACATGGTGAAGGAGTACAGTATCATAATAACGTTGACCAGTGAGCGTACCTGTTCAAAGATTTGGAGGTCGGTGCGCCCATGCAACATTATGCCTCCCCAAACCATAACCCCGGACCACCAAAGCGATCATGTTCAAGGATGTACCTGGGTTCATTACCTGTTCCCACCTCTCGCAAGATGAGGGTACGTCGATAATCACTACTTAAAATGAATCTGCTCTCATCCGAGAAGAGCACGCGACCCCATTCCTGGTTGGTCCAATTTTGATGCTCTTGGGACCATCGCAAACGATGCCGCCGATGTGCGGATGTCAATGGAACACAACGTACCTGCCGTCGGGCAAAGACACCACCTCTGTGTAGTCGCCGTGCTACTGTGTAGAGCGAGATTGCATGCCTAGTTGTCCTGTTAAATGTGGTTGCAATTGCACCCGCTGTTTGGCCTCCCCAAACCATAACATCTGGACCACCAAAGCGATCATGTTCAAGGATGTTCCTGGGTTCATTACCTGTTCCCACCTCTCGTCAAATGAGGGTACGTCGAGAATCACTACTTAGACTGAATCTGCTCTCGTCCGAGAAGAGCACGCGACCCCATTCCTGGTTGGTCCAATTTTGATGCTCTTGGGACCATCGCAAACGGTGACGCCGATGTGCGGATGTCAATGGAACACAGCGTAGTGGCCGTCGGCCAAAGAGACCACCTCTGTGTAGTCGCCGTGCCACTGTGTATCGTGAGATTGCGTGCCTAGCTGCCCTGTTAAATGTGGTTGAAATTGCACCCGCTGTTTGGCATAGATCCCTTCTTGCCTGTTGCACAATATAGCGGTCATCTGCTGCTGTAGTTAAGCGTGGTCGACCACCACCTCTCCTTGGGACAGCAGTGCCTGTGGTTTGGAAGGTTCCCCATGCACGTGAAACAATGCTGTGAGCAATTCCAAACTCCTGAGCAACACTCGTCACACTTCGCGCTTCTTACAGTTTTTCGATTATTTTTGCCCATGTAAATTCATCCAAATGGTGTCTACGAGCCATGTTTCAATGAAGAACACCACTACATTGCACCGTAACAGCTCGCTAATTGCCACACACCGTCTTTTCCTGTTTCGTCAACTGCCCCGTGTTACGGGACCAGACACATTTAACACTATAGGTTCGCTACACTCACGCCATGTGACGTCCAGCTTTCTGTGCACGTGTGATAGACCTCTGGCAACACGCTCCCGCACCTTCACCTACTTCCACCAAGTAGTTCATTTATTATGTTACTTTACCCATCTCGTCCTTAGGTTTTGCACACCGGCGTATATTTGGGGTGTCTCCGAGAGCACACTGCGAGCCAAGTTTCATCGATCTGGGGATACTTACCTTGCCATCAATGTACGTGTTGTATTATCTCTTACATGCTAGAGCTAATTTAAAGGACAATATGAAATGTTCATTATACCATAATTATTCTACGATAAATAAACACAACACATGTATAAGTAAATGTAAATATAGTAAGAAGATAAATAGTTTTTTACATAGCTTATAAATTCTACATTAATTTACTAGATAGGTTACGAAGCATGTTTTTAAATTCTTAGAAGAGATGGGTACCAATACATTGATGTTAAATCTTATATGTAACAGACTAATTTTATAATATTGATTTTAATATGAACTTGTAATTTACTTATGTTTACATTTCTATACGGTATTGCCATGGCAATAAACAAACTATTGGTTACTACTTGCCACTACTACAACACATACAAGTATGTAGAAACTTTAAGTAAAAGTAAAAACAAAATTTTAACTAGGTCTTAAACAAGGATGCCTTTTATTACTTGCGCTTTTTAATATATACATACCTAACGACATTCTAAAGCAATAGAAAAAATCTATAGACCTAGGAATTATTTATGCATATGATATTATGAATGCTGTAGTATTTGTGGATAACCGAATAATAATTCAAGAAAATGAAGAACAATTACAAACGCCAGTAGTTTTTAAATAACTTATTTAAATTCTTGAATTTTAAAATTCCAAAATAATGACCTTTAGAGGTAACGATCTAACCAGATGATGGGTTGTAATAGAAATAAAATTCTGGAACAAGATTTAAAATAGTTGGAAGATTCATAACATTGATATTTAACAAGTTAGCAAATTTTAAGTCATATATAGGACCATTCAAATAAATTCTGAAAATAAATCTAAAACAGTGATCAAAATTAAATTTTACTATATAATGGCTTCACCTGCCTTACTTTATGACAGTGAAACTGGGTACCAACTTAAAAGCAAATTAGTGAAGTATTACTGCACTTTGACTTAAATATTATTTTTATATTCAGAAATAAAAATCCTTACAAGCATAAAGGGATGTATAAAAATGGAAAAAGGATCTGATGTGATATATTCACATGAATTTCTTTTTTCTATTGTATATTAGTGGTTATACAATCCTTTCTCACTAAAGGAATAAATTGTTCTTCCACACAAGTCTTGTGTTGAACCGGACGGAGACCGGGAGATACGTGGTTCAAATCCCGGCTATGGCATTGAATTTCTCAGTCGTCTGATTCTACCTTTCGAACCCTATTCTTACTAAAGTTTATTTTTTATCTACTTCATTTAAGACAGTAACTATGGTTATATATGCCATATATATAATAATGTGAAACGGTATTAATAAGAAAAATACTTGTTGTATAAATAGAAGTTAAGGCATAAGTTTTATGTATGTGCAAGTGTAGCTGGAGCTGTGGAACCCTTGTTAAAAGCCGACAAACATATCTTTGTGTTAGAATTAGGGCCCAGGCAAAAAGGACTTGTACGAGAAAGTCATAAAAGCCAGACCTTGAGTCTTTGTGAAATAGAAAATGCAACAAGCGAAAACAACATATGTTTGTAGAGAGGCCACATGTTTGCAAACGTAGAACAATAGCCAGGTATTGTTCTACCTGCTGAACGAAGACAGACAATGAAATTTTAAGGAAGAATATGTTTAAAATCTTCAAGGGGAGAAATGTTAGTTCTAGCGTCTCCATCAGCCAGGGCGGTTGAGTATAAAGTGCTGCGATGTGAATAAGATACATATAAGCTCTCAGAAGCAGGCGATATTATTTACTTCTTATAATGTAGTAGGAACGGTGAAAGGTTATCGATTTAAAAGTCCATAGGAACGTGTGATAGATACAATTATTTCTAGAGCGCGTATACAATACTTGAATGCTCAGCGACCGCAAGTTTGGCGCACGAATGTGGTAGGGCTCGACCGTTCTACAGCTCCAACTAACTGAATAACTTTGTAGATTATTACTAAGACAGTTAATGCGTGTGCCATTAAATCATAGTGTTCTTCAATAACTTAATCAATTGTTAGTTGTTACTTATTACCTTCCTTCCCGTATCACACCTGCAAAGTTATACAAGCTCTATCAAAACCTAAATAACAGCAGCCGTGGCAAGAAATAGAAAATAAACAATAAGAGTAACTAAAACATCAGTATCACCATAGTTCATATATTAAATCATATATTAATATATCGGACATACTGCGAGTTATGCTCTCCCTCCACGAGTATACCGCACATTTTAATGTAAATAATCCTTTGCAGAAATAGCTACATTACACATTTCGTTATAGATACAAAGAGAACGCGATAGTCAAATGTTTAAGAACTCAACGCTATATGCTGGCCTTAAAATTCCACACTGTTTCCATGTAATAGCGAGAAATAACTGAATGTTGAAAGGACATTAAAGAATGATCAAGAAATGAAGAATTCGAACCATTTAGTAACGAACATCTTAGATATGCCTTAGCTCACAAAAATTTATTTAAAATAAATTCTGTGTTTTAAAGAGATCTACAGTTTTTGTGTGGTACATTTTAGTCTATCGATTAACTTTATCAGTTATTCAAGATTATACAAAATTTCTTCCAAATGAAGTGGACTTCACAGGATATTCCTAGAAAATTCACGATATACATTTTATTTGTTATATAAATATCTTTAATATGTGGTATTTTAATCAAAGTTGTTAGAGCCATTTTTTAGCAATTCAAAATTTTTCAAAACCCTTTTCATGTAAGTAGTAGTTGGGGGAGACCTCCTTTAAAATCGTTGTGTCGCATACTTGGAAGATACTGAACTTTTATACTAAATTTGGCAGTAATTCAACTTTTTGTTTTTGAGTTATGCTGTTCAAAGACACATACATGTACATGTTTCCAAAAATGCTTTATTTGGATTCAGGGGCCCTCAAAACATGTTCTTACGGTGAAATGCCGGTATCAAATTTTTGGGTAGAATGCTATACTACCTCTACCTACTATGTACGTGGTAGAGAAAGTAGTTAAGGAATGACGACATAGAATCAGTAAACAATGACATGATAGATAAAAACACTAACATTCACTAAGAATGGGTTACAAGATTCCTCAAAGCAGGCTTATATCGTAGACCAAGGGAAGGAGAGATCTGAGGTCCCTACAAACGTTGAATTAGTTGTTGAAACGGCAACTCTAGGCCGGGCCCGAGAACAGTAATTCTAGATAACTTATTAATTAACTTTTAGTGATGTTAAATCGTATTATGTAAATATCTTTTTCTCATACTGCTTGTATATTTTAAGAAGGGTGATTTAACGTTATGTATCTATCTAGGTTATTAATATTAGTAGAGTTATAAATGGTTTAATGTGAATAATTTAAGCGCTATGTTAAAATACTGTCCACGAGGGAATGTTTTAGCTACAGGAATAGTGCTTTCGAAGGCAGAAAACCTAGTTTTATTACCTCTCTTCGGTCGCCGTGCTATTATTCCTACAGCGAGGGTGTAGAGCCTTTGTCCCATTATTTGATAATTCGCCGTGACCAAGTGAGTGAGACAGACAACCTTAACGGTAAATGTAGGAAAAGCCGCGATTTATATTAAAATTGGACCAATGAAATCCCTGGAAGTTTATTCGAAATAGTTAGACGCGTCGAGTCGCGCTAAAAATGTACCAATAGGAAAGGAAGCAGCCTCAGAAGCCTGAGACTATAAATGAATCTGTTTGGGGAAATTTCGGGACAGTTTTGGTAATGTGTGGTCAGGGAGAGATGCTGCAGGATGCGTGAGATATCGCGCCAAGAAGGGAATCAAGTCAGCTTTGTAATGTCAGCTTAGTATTGCAATTTATTCGAGAGTTTTCGTAATGTGTGGTCAGGGAGAGATGCTGCAGGATGTGTGAGATATCGCGCCAAAACAGGGAATCAAAATAGTTTTAGCAACACACCTAAGATCCGCTACTCTGAAAGCGACAATAAGAATAGTTATATTTCGTGCCATATCCACGCCATAGTTTAACAGCGGTGGACAGTATTTTACAGCGGCAATACCAGTTTTGTATACTACGAGTGTTAATTAAATAAAAAGAAACGGCAGTGTCATCTTTTCATAAACAAAACAAGTCTATGTCTTCCTATATCACCACCCGAGATCTACGTTTTCCTTTACCGAGGATAAGTCCATGCTCCCATATAATTTAAGGAAAATTACTGCAGCTAGCCGAGGATAAATTGAAGAACCAACACGCTGAGAACTTCTGGAAGCAACGGGAGAAGCATCAAGGTAAGCTACAGCAACGGATGAGGAGGTGATCGCCGCAAACTGGCGCCATAACGTGGAGCTCGAAGGGAAGACCAGCTCGAAGGGAAGACCAACATAAACGGAGGACTAGGAAACAACGAACAGACGAAGAATCTTCAGAGGAAAGGGGCACAGCAGAACAAAATTACAACGCGAACTTCTAGTCTACCTACGTGGGACAACAAAACAGCTGAGAGCATCGCTTCTAGAACTTCACCAGGATTCGAACCCGGAACGCATCAGTTATCATTGAAAAAAAATACAGGTTAGAACATTTATTCAAAAACAAACAAAAAGGCATGCAGAGTAGTGACTCAGTTTTGGTGAACACATGCTATTGAGAGGGGGTAAAGTCATTACTAGGGAGGTAGAACTTGCTAACGGAACCATGAGTAGGTCAAGGGAAGATTTGAAAGAATTGAATGGGGAGGCTATTGTCAGCATAACAACAGATGGAGAAAATATGGGCGCAGCAGAAGTAGAAGTTAGGCTAGAAAGGCAATCACCGAATAAGCAGGTCATTGACGCAGGTCAAAACCAGCTGCTAATATTGCTTCAACAGTTGAGCGCAATAATAGATGAACGGGGTAAGATCTTCAATGAACATAGTAAAAAGTTAGAAAGCATAATAGATGAACGGGGTAAGATCTTAAGTGAATATAGTAAGAACGTAGAAAGAATCGGAAGTCAACTAGATAAGAATGTAGAAGGGGAATCAAATGGGCATAATAAGGACGTAGAAAGAATCGTAAGTAAGCAGAGTAAGGGCTTAGAAAGAATCGTAAGTGGACAAGATAAGAATGTAGAAGGTGAATCAAATGAGCATAATAAGGACTTAGAAAGAGTCGTAAGTAAGCAGAGTAATGACTTAGAAAGAATCGTAAGTGAACCAGATAAGAATCTAGAAGGGAAATCAAATGAGCATAATAAGGACTTAGAAAGAATCGCAAATGAGCAGAGTAAAGACTTAGAAAGAATCGTAAGTGAACAAGATAAGAATGTAGAAGGGCAGAGTAAAGACTTAGAAAGAATCGTAAGTGAACAAGATAAGAATGTAGAAGGGAAATCAAATGAGCATAATATGGACTTAGAAAGAATCGTAAGGGAACAAGATAAGAATGTAGAAGGGAAATCAAACGAGCAGAGTAAGGACTTAGAAAGAATCGTAAATGAGCAGAGTAAGGACTTAGAAAGAAAATTGAGTGAACAGAAAAAGGATTTCGAAGGGAAATTAAGTAAGCAGAATAAGGACTTAGAAAGAAACTTAAGTGAACAAGATAAGAATGTAGAGGGGAAATTAGTTGAGCTGATGAAGGGGAAGCTAATAGAAACACTTGAAGGGAAATTACTACAGATACTAGAAACTAAAGAGCCGAAAACACTAACGGGAGAAGAGACGTTAAAGAAAGCTTTTGAAAGAATGTTAAAAAGGGCGCAGAAAAGAAAGCAGGAATTTAAAACAAGGAAGCGAAAGAAAGGGTTGATCGAACTTGGAGAATTAGTATGGGTATAAAAAAAAAAATCCAGCATTCAAATTAAAAAAAAAAAAAAAAAAAGAAAAGAAAGACATAATATCATTGATCCTGACTCTACAGTGCCTGGAAAGGAGAGCTTTCACATGTGAATTAATGAATTATCGTAAGCAGTTGTGCAGAACATTTTTTTTTTGCATTACTAAAGAGACTTGAGTATTAAATGCTCATTAGTGATAGTGAAGAAGAACAAGAAACACCTTTGCCATTAATATGTTTCAGTTTCTTTCTGCTTGAATAAGTTTGTCTTAAGGTTGAAACAGCTTTTATTGTCAGAATATTTATTATATTTTTTTTGATATTTAGCAATATTTGTAAATTATTAATTGGTTGGTATGCTAGCAATATGCTGACAGTTTTCTTTAAACATATAAATTAGTTTTATTAATTATAAAAAAAAAGGTATCATAGAATGGAAAATTTATTTAAAGGTCCATACAGGGTGATTTGCATTTGAGTTACAAGAAATAAAGAATTCCAAGATCGTAGGGAGATACCATAAACAGTTGCTCAAACCGTACAAATGTTTAGAGAATGAGAAGGGTGAAGAATGTAATGAAAATAGTCAGGTTAGTTTACTCGAAATGAGGTAGCAACCCTATGAACAAATAGTAAAGGTAATACACCCGATAAATAAGGAGGTAAAGAAATAAATAAATGCATAATAATTATGTATCAATATGTATGTAAATAGATTTAATTTTAGAACTTGATTTAGGTATTAGCGTATTTCTCTCCACCACAAGTTATTCGTGTGCGCGAAATGTATTGTGTAAGAATGTCTCTCGGAAACCTGTTTTTAAATGGTGAGAGGGGATCAACCATAACAAATGTGGAGTGAATGACCCAAATATAAACACCACTGGTGTGGCAGAACCCTTGTGAAGAAACAGGTATAGCGAAGGGTCTCTGTCAACAAAACAAACCTACAAAGGCCATAATCAGAGGAATTATTCTGGAAAAGAAAATTGTATCAAGTGCTGAAAAATTTATTCTTTTCCAGAACAGGGCAATTTGAAACGGCAACTCTAGGCCGGGCCCGAGAACAGTAATTCTAGATAACTTATTAATTAACTTTTAGTGATGTTAAATCGTATTATGTAAATATCTTTTTCTCATACTGCTTGTATATTTTAAGAAGGGTGATTTAACGTTATGTATCTATCTAGGTTATTAATATTAGTAGAGTTATAAATGGTTTAATGTGAATAATTTAAGCGCTATGTTAAAATACTGTCCACGAGGGAATGTTTTAGCTACAGGAATAGTGCTTTCGAAGGCAGAAAACCTAGTTTTATTACCTCTCTTCGGTCGCCGTGCTATTATTCCTACAGCGAGGGTGTAGAGCCTTTGTCCCATTATTTGATAATTCGCCGTGACCAAGTGAGTGAGACAGACAACCTTAACGGTAAATGTAGGAAAAGCCGCGATTTATATTAAAATTGGACCAATGAAATCCCTGGAAGTTTATTCGAAATAGTTAGACGCGTCGAGTCGCGCTAAAAATGTACCAATAGGAAAGGAAGCAGCCTCAGAAGCCTGAGACTATAAATGAATCTGTTTGGGGAAATTTCGGGACAGTTTTGGTAATGTGTGGTCAGGGAGAGATGCTGCAGGATGCGTGAGATATCGCGCCAAGAAGGGAATCAAGTCAGCTTTGTAATGTCAGCTTAGTATTGCAATTTATTCGAGAGTTTTCGTAATGTGTGGTCAGGGAGAGATGCTGCAGGATGTGTGAGATATCGCGCCAAAACAGGGAATCAAAATAGTTTTAGCAACACACCTAAGATCCGCTACTCTGAAAGCGACAATAAGAATAGTTATATTTCGTGCCATATCCACGCCATAGTTTAACAGCGGTGGACAGTATTTTACAGCGGCAATACCAGTTTTGTATACTACGAGTGTTAATTAAATAAAAAGAAACGGCAGTGTCATCTTTTCATAAACAAAACAAGTCTATGTCTTCCTATATCACCACCCGAGATCTACGTTTTCCTTTACCGAGGATAAGTCCATGCTCCCATATAATTTAAGGAAAATTACTGCAGCTAGCCGAGGATAAATTGAAGAACCAACACGCTGAGAACTTCTGGAAGCAACGGGAGAAGCATCAAGGTAAGCTACAGCAACGGATGAGGAGGTGATCGCCGCATTGTAAAGCCGGAACAGGCATGTTGACTAGTTCTCTCTAGAAATACATCAACCGGAAACGCAATTAAAGACATGTAAGAACTAATAATAAATCTTCTAATGTTAAACACTTGGTAGATTTTCATGAAGCTTTAAGGCATAGATAAAAAAAATCTTGTGTTACACTCACATGACTTTCTCTACTCTTGTAAAAACTATTTTTACAAACGCTTATTCTCCATATGCTTCATGTTAATCGAGATATCGAGATCTTAATCTTATTGCTAATTTTCTTGTAGATGCAAGGGGAATTGCTAGGCTTTAAGCGATAGTCAAATATTTTAAGAGCTGGTTGCTATGTGGAGTATTCCATTCCTTTGCATTACCAGAACAAAAAAATGAATAACGAATTCCCATTTGAGAAAAAGTATACGTATTGAAAATTTAAGGGAATAACAAGCAATATCTCGAAAATGGTTCACTCAACAAAACAATGTTTATGACAAATTGTGTATTTTAACGCGATCTACATTTTTTGTGTAGTATCATTTTGTCTATCTCTTATGGTTTACAGTTATGCAAAAGTCATTCACAATGAAGAATACTTTTGGAGACAATTCGAGATATGCATTTCATTTGTCATGAAAATATCTTAAAGCACGATTATTTTAATCAAAATCTTAGAGCCGTTTTTGAGAAAATTAAACTTTTCTAAAAATGTTCCATGTAAAGGGTAATCTGGGTGGGGGGATTTTCTTTAAAACCTTTGTGTCGCATCTCTGGAAGATACTGAACCTAAACACCAAGTTTGTTTATCCGACTGTTCGTTTCTTAGTTATGCTGTTCACAGACACACACACGGACATGTTTCCAAAAATGCTTTTTCTGGATTTAGGGGGCCTCAAAACATATATTTCCGGTGAAATCTCTATCGAATTTTTGGGTGGAATACAATACTTCCCCTACTTACTATACGTAGCAGAGAAAGTAAAAGCTAATCATCATGAAGAACCAGTAAAATGCAAACCTAAATTCTTAGCAACACAAAAAACTCAAAAGCAAAACCTCATGAACTGATAGATTTCACTTTCGTTAAAACATTCATGTATTTTTTTCAAGTCCATCGTGTCCCTGTACAACAACTCTCCCTCTTTTTTCTGCACTTGCTTTAACATTGCATAATTTAAAAGGTAAAACATTCCCGTCAATTGTAAACACGCGTTTTTTTTAACACCCGTTTGTCGTTTGCTGTAAAAGTACACCTCTTGGTGGATTTTTAATTTTTTTCTGTGGGCTACAGTGCGCTTGGAATAATGCTACAAATTGATTATTTGAAACTTTCAGTAAATGCTTAGAGGCACTCGGCAACGAGTGGGTAGTCTAGGGGTGGTCTAGCCTCTAGTTCCCAAGGTCGCGAGTTTAAACCCGGCGGTGGGGGACGTATTTTTTGGGCGTAAAAATCCTTAGCATGGCATTCTTCGGAAGTAACGTGCCTGGTCCGGTAAGTTTACGGTACGTAAAAGAACCTCAAGCCTGAAATAGGCCCCTGAACGAAATTTAATTTAGCGAGTGGGTGTATGTTAACTGTTTTAGAACATTCAAAATAATGAAATTTAGTTACCCAGTTGTGTTTATATTTAAACTCAGCAATTTTAGGAAGCATGGAGGAAACGTACATAACGAAAAGGCACTGAGTAATGTTAAAGAACAAGTTTATTTCCCATACACATATTTATGCTTTAGTTTATGCATCGAATTTGTAGAAAATATCAAAATAAGTCTGCTGTCATAAGAAGTTCTTATTAATGCCCTAGTTAGGTAAAGCTGTTAAGAAAATGGAAATCCACAGGACTATTCCACACAATATTTTCTTTACAAATAAGCGATGGAAAAAATGAAACTGAAATTAAAAAGTATCTAAGTACCAATCGGATTAGTGGCTTGAAATTTCCAGGGTGCGACTAGTGGCCGGTCGTGGATTTCCCTGTTTCTTGCCCTTTGGAATAAGTCCTGATGTTGTCTTACCTTTTTACTTTCTCTACTACGTATAGTAAGTAGGGGAAGTATTTTATTCCACCCAAAAGTTCGATACCGATATTTCACCGGAAATATATGTTTTGAGACCCCCTGAATCCAAAAGAAGCATTTTTAGAAACATGTCCGTGTGTGTCTGTGAACAGCATAACTCAGAAACGAACAGTCAGATAAACACCAAACTTGGTATTTAGGTTCAGTATCTTCCAGGGATGCGACACGAAGGTTTTCAAGAAAATCCCCCCACGCCAGATTACCCTTTACATGGAACATTTTTCGTACATTTTAATTTTCTCAAAAATGTCTAACGATTTTGATTAAAATATCATATGTGTAAGATATTTGTATGACAAATGAAATGTATATCTCGAGTTTTCTGGGAATGTCTCCAAAAGTATTCTTCATTGTGAACGACTTTTGCATATCTAGTAAATCATAAGAGATAAGACAAAATTTTACTGCACAAAAAATGTAGATCGTGTTAAAATACACAATTTATATCATACATTTTTTTTGTTGAGTGAACCATTTTCGAGATATTGCCTGTTATTCTCTTAAATTTTCAATACTTATACTTTTTCTCAAATTCGTTATTCATTTGTTTATGTCCTGGACATGCAAAGAGAATGGAATGCACCACATAGCAACCAGCTCTTAAAAGATTTGACTATCGCTTAAAACTTACCATATTCCCCTTGCATCTACAAGAAAATTAGCAATAAGATTAACATCTCGATATCTCGATTAACATGAAGCATATGGAGAATAAGCATTTGTAAAAATAGTTTTGAGTGCAGATGAAATCGCTTTCTTGGATATGGTAAAACCACGCCTCTTGCTCTGCTTAGCCTTAGAATACAAGTATTTTGCATCGGAAAGGGCAATAATGCACCCTTATCAGAATGGTTCTATTTTTAACGCCGTTTGATGCAACAAGAGCACACAACTGAGCAAACACAGTGATGCACTCATACTGCTGAACTTTCATTCGGTTCCACATGTTTCAGCACGGAGCTGATAGTTGCCATGGATCGTGAACAACCCTCCGTATTTTTCATTGTTACATACAAGATTTTTCTTTCCATTTTCATTTGACAGGTATCTAGTGGTTTAAAAAAAATATTTGATTCTAAATATTATAAGAAGCGAAGTGCGAGGTATTTAATGACATCTACTATAGGATACGAAGTGTCCTTTAGTATACGAAGTTGTAAGAAGAGAAGTAAATAACTTTCCCATTGCTGAAAAAAATTACACAAATAGATAATAGAGGTTATATGTAATGAATGGATAAAAGCTACTTTCCAATAAAAACTGTCTAAAATTACCAGAGGAAATGTCGAAGGTATGCGGTAAAATGGAAACAAACATGAGGCTGAAACAAGATAATTTCTAGTCCTCGATTAAAGGAATGTTTATTTCGGTGCCTCCAGATTATGCAGATTATTTGTACCGCGGAGATAAAAGTCACAAGTTTGGTGGGGGGGGGTAAAAAAGAGAACCACCAATAGATAACTCTGTCAATCTGAAAAACTCTGGTTTCATATTTACGAATCATGAATAAGTTACGTTTGCAGTAGTAGACATTTACTAAGTCATAAATCACTTCATGATTAAATACAAAAGAAAAAGAAGTAGAACCCAATATCGTAATAGCTAAATTGAATTCCAACACTCTGATTAGCAGAAGTTAATGTGATCTTGTTCCCGGCAGCGGTGAGACACACCCAGTGGTAAAACACAGCAAGTTGGTTTGTAATATATGGGGCATATCATCTACAATAATTACTAAAATAAATACTTCAAATGAGAAATAAGCATTTATTTCAAATAAAGGCTCTTAAATGTAGTTCATTAAAAATTTCAGCAATTATCATAAAAAGTATTTTTAAAAAAAGTTGTAGTTTTCTTATTCAAATGAAACAATAGATAGGATTGAAACCAAGTTAGACAAGACCAGAATGTCAGTGGTCTTTTTACAGTGGTATAGTTCAAATCTGGTAAATCTCATTTCACGCTAGCCGTGGTTTGAGTAACGGCTGCGCCATTAAATTTTGTCTGATTCAACTTGCCAATTAGTCCACATTATTAATGACATACTATCATACCGAACTTTCAATAAACAGTTTCTCGACGTAACTATTGCAATAAGCTAGAAGTTCCTACCTTCAGCAGCCAATAGCATTAGCATCCTTCCATGTAACTACAATCTCGCACTAGGAGCGAAAGGTTAAATGGTTCTGGAAAACACAATTAAGGAATATCTCGTTTATAATTTAGTTTAGAATTATGCAAAACAAAATACACTATTAATATACCAATCTTAATCATTTTCTTGTCCTTAAATTATTATTATTATTATTATTATTAATTATTATTATTTTGAAGAGGGTTATGATACTGATTATCTTCCTGGCCCAAATTACCTACTCTTTTTCATCACCCAAATCTCCGTTTCCTAATCCTTTCTGTAGTATTTGAGGCAGTATTTTTTAACACTTAAATAATTTCAGTCTAATTATATAATATGTAAATTCAATAACAGCCCGCATTGAAGCAATATGTGTATGTAATAATTTGTAAAATGTTTGTAACAGTCATTGCATATGTTTATATTATTGTAAAAATGTTTAATAATGTTATGTGAATATATTACGTAATTTAATAATGTAGGAGCTGTGAGAATAATAAGTTAAACATTGCTAACAATGAGGTAACAATAAGGTAACCTTGAGGCAATAATGAGTTTGAGAGTTTAAATGTTATTTGTGATTCTTGGAAGCATTAATGTAATTTTATTGACAGTTTAAAAATAGCCAATCAACAACCAGAAAAAGCTTTAGTTAAATGAAGGTATTGTATTGGAGTAGATTAGCCAATCACAGACTTGAAATGCAGAAATTTACAAGTTTAGACGGTTGAAAACAGTTCAGTTGCCTCCAAACAGTGCTCATAACCAGATGTGTTGCTTCTAGACACGAGATGTGTCCTCGAGAAATTAATTATGTATTCGTGTGAGACGAAAATAGTATACGTATTAAAAATGTGCAAGTATTAAATAAAAGAATCTCACAGCTCTCTATATCAGTGAAGTGCTATTTAATTTGTGTCAAGGATTAATAAAAAGGTGTGAATTAAAACTAAAAATCTGTGTAATCCTACATTCTTGTCACATCACAACCCTGCCCAAGATAAACGTGTCTCTAATAATAATACTGACGCAGCCGAGGCAAACATAAATATAATATTTAAAGAAACAGTAAAAATACATTTTGGGCACAGGCTACCGGAAACTGTTTACTATACGTGCAGTTGCAACTACCTCAAGTTCGGTTCCCCAACAGCTGAAGTATAATACAACTCCTATTATACATCTTCTTCAAACTGGCTTTCAATACAAACTACTTCAAATTGACTCCCAAAGCGTGGTGCAAACAACGAAACAACACAACACTTCTTCAAATTGGCTTCCCAAACGTGGGGCTAACTCCTACAACAAAAATTACTTCATATTGCTGTTGCAAGTTCTTGCATCTATCAAACCCTTGATCTTCCCCTTTCTTCCTCTTCCTGTTCCAAAATCCTTTGCGGCACTCTTTCATCCTCCATCCGACGAAAAGTTACATATCAGGTTAATTGGTGACAAAAAGACTTGCTTATAATTGTCAGCATGCTTGATTCTAAAATATCACGACAGTAGTGCTTCTTGTATTAGAAATGCTCGCTGTGATGGTTATATACGATTCGCCTGGTAAGTTGTATATTCCTGATGTACCCTATTTGTAACCCCTTTTAGACTGCTTAGGTTCTTCCAAGATTCAGTTTCATTTAAGACTTCTTTGATATTAATTGCCTGTGCTGAAGGGTATTCCGCACTTTAATTGCTAGTTTTCAAATCAAACTTTAGTTTCACACAATTATAATAATATGAAATAAGTTTCCTAATCGTACGGCGCGTTTTTTAATAAAATAATTTAAAAACAATTAAAATTAAGTTATATCTGATATATTTAAATACGGCGAAATTTTACCTTTTTTAAATTCTAAAATACTACATTTTTTTTCTAAATGTAGTTTTTATAATATAATATTCAATTTTGTGAAATATAAAACTTTTACTGGAGAAAATAATGAAATATGTAATAATTTTAATTTAGAAATCAAACTTGTTAGATTATTGAACTTCTAAATAAAAAATAATGCTTGGTGTCAACTTCTTGTACCTTTCCATCCACTTTCAACGAATGTGTATACTAGAAATTAGAAAACGAACAAAATTTGCATCTATGGAACATTGTGGCAAACATGTAAGAAAACAGTAATTACGAGAAAATTAAGATTTTAAATTTAATTATTATTATTAATTATGAACAATTAGGTTGTGACTCTACAAGGTTTGAGCATTTTTTTGCTATGAAATTTTTCCTTATAAAAACATTTGTCCAAATTTAGTAAGAATATATTCAATTCTGTCTCTAAATTTATTTAGGTAAGCCTTTACGATTGTCGACCTACTCCTTTTCCTTTCAGTTTGTGACCCCAAAGCTAATGTTTTAGTGGTGAAACTTAAAGTATACGATTGACAATAAAATAGTACCTCTATGTTCTCTCAGTATCCTGTCTTAGCTACGCAGACAAAACGGACCGTCTATTAGGACCCTTAAGACATACAGCTTGATAGGTAAGCGTCCTTCTTAAGAGGAGGCACTTTGCATTTTCCTTGTGCACATAGGCCAGTCTCTCTGGTTGTCCGCAGGGAGTGAAGGTAGAGTGCACCGATGGCTGCATACTCGAAGGGGCTCTTACGTACTGCATGCCCAATGCTCCCCTATCACTGATACGCGCTTGGGAATTTGGGATCTAGAATTAGTAACCCTCCAGTGATTGATCCAAGGGAGATACATATAGTTTATTCATAAACACCACTAGTGCTCTGATAGCAGTCCCTTATTCTTTGTGTGTTCTTCCCACCTATATACGTGTATCATAGGTAGCATAAGATCTCTGCATCTCACCGGTACTGTACTTACTTGAAGGGTTACATGCAAATTGGATCACACAAAAGATATATTAAAAATCTGATGTGTTACATTCATACGATTTCTCTACCAACTTACTGCTTTCTCTACTATGTATAATAAGTAGGAAAAGTATTGTATTCCACCCAAAAATTCGATATCGAGATTCCATGAAAATGCTTTGAGGCCCCTAAATCGCCAAAAAAAAAAATATTTTAGAAGTACCAAACTTTATTTTTAAGTTTTACATCTTCAAGAATGCAACACAAAGATTTTCAAGAAAATATTCCTCACCAACTACCCTTTTCATGGAATATTTTTCTAAAATCTTGATTTTAGAAAAAATGCCTATAACGATTTCTATTAAAATACCATATATTAAAGATATTTACATGTAAAATAAGATGTATATCTTGAATTTTCAGGGAATAGTGTTTGAAGTCTTCATTCGGAAGGAATTTTGTATAGTCTTGTATAGCTGCTAAACGTTAAGCGATAAACGAAAACGTGCTACACAAAAAATGTAGATGTCTTTAAAGCAGACAATTTATTTCAAATAAGTTTTTTGTGGCATAAACCATTTCTGGGATATCCATTATTAAAGTTTCGATTCTTTGTTATTCTTTTAAAGTCCCTTCAATATTCAGTTGTTTCTCGCGATGCATGGAAACAGAATGGAATTTTAAGGCCAGCATATAGCGTTCAGTTATTAAACATTTTACTATAGTTGTTCCCTTTATATCTGTAAGGAAACGTGTAATGCAGCTATTTCTGCAAAGGTTTGTTTTGATTAAAATGTAGTTGATATAAAAATAAGCTTTAGTAAGAATAGTTTGTATACCCACTAATAAACCCTAGAAGGTAGAGAAAGGCGTGTGAATGTATCACATCGGATTTTTACTTTCTCTACTACGTCCATTAAGTAGGGGAAATAGTTATTTTATTCCAACCAAAAATTTTACATCGAGATTTCACTGGAAATAAATGTTTCGAGGCCCATGAAACCAAAAAAGCATTTTTAGAAAAAAGGTCCGTGTGTGTGTGTGTGCGTAAGCGCGCGCGTGCGCCTACGAACATCATTAACTTAAAAACGGAAAGTCGGATAAATACCATACTTGGTGTTTAGGTTCAGTACCTTCCAAGGATGAGATGCGAAGATTTACAGGAAAATCCTCCACCCCAAACTATACTCTATATGGAATATTTCTCGAAACTTTTTATCTTCTAAAAAAGTCCACTTCAGTTGGGAGAAATTTTGTATAATCTTGTACAACTGCTAAACGATAAGGGATAGACGAAAACGTATACACAAGAAATTAGATCTCTTTAAAACACACAATTTAAATAAGTTTTTGTCACATAAGCCATTTTTGAGATATGCGTTATTGAAGGCTAGAATTGTTAATTATTGGTCTTTCAAAAAGTCCTTTCAGCATTCAGTTTTTTCTCGTGATTGCATGGAAACAGTGTGGTATTTTGTCAGCGTATTGTGTCCAGTTCTTAACATTTGACTATCGCTGTTTCCTTTGAATCTGTAACGAAATGTGTAATGGGGCTATTTCTGCAAAGCTTTATTTGTATTAAATTGTATTATACAGAAAAATAAGCTTGTAAAAATAGTTTGTATACCCACTAATAAATGATAAGAGTAGAGAAAGTCATTCAAATGTATCGCCAGATTTATATCTAATAATATTTTTCTCTCTACTTCATATTAATTGAAATAAACCTTTGCAGAAATTGTTTCATTCCATTGTTTGTTGTAGGTACAAGACAGATAGAAAAACAGAATCGACATTCTGATAACGCTAAATGCTGGCCTTGAAATTCCATACGCTTTTCATCATATCACGAGAAACAACTAAATAGCGACAGCAGTTTAGAATATGATGAAAGCATTGAATAATTCAAACCAATAATAATGTATATCTCGGATTGGCTGATGCCACAAAAAATTTATTAGAAATAAATGGCCTTTTAAGGAACTCTACATTTTTGTGTAGGTACTAGTTTTTGTTTGTATTTTATAGTTCAGCTGTACTATTATATAAGATTCTTTCAGAATGAAGAATGGTTCACACACATTACCAGAAAATTCAAGATACATATTTTATTTAACATATAAACATCTTAAATATATAGCACCTTAATCAAAATCATTTGAGTGACCCTTGAGGTAATAAAGAAATTTTAAAACTATTCCACGTAAAAAATTGTTTGAGGTGGGGGAATATTTGAAAATGTACATGTCGCATCCTAAAAGATACTGAATTTAAATACCAAGTTTGGTATTTATACGGCATTTCGTGCTTGAGTTATGCTGGTCACATATACACATGCGCGCGGACCTTTTTCCAAAAATCGGATGTGTCATATTCACATGATTTTCTCTACCCTCTATCGCTTATTAGTGGGTATACAAATTATTCTTATGAAAGCTTATTTTTCTATCTACTTCGTTTTAATCAAGATAAACCTTTGCGGAATTAGCTAAATTACACTTTCGTTACAGATATAAAGTCAAGCGATAGTCAAATGTTTTAAGAACTGGACGCTATACGCTGGCTTTAAACTTCCATGCTGTTTCCATGCTATGACGAAAAAGAATGTTGACCGGACTTGAAAAGAATAACAAAGTAATGAACGATGCGAACCATTAAAAATAGGTATCTTGGATATGGTTTATACCATAAAAAAGGTTAATTGAAATAAACTGTATGTTTTAAAGAGATCTAAACCTTTTGTTTAGTATGTTTTCGTTTGTCGTTCAACACTTACCAGTTATATAAAATTATATAAAACTTCTTCCCAATGAACAGGACTTCATTTGCTACTCCCAGAAAATTAAAGTTTGCGTTTTATTTCTCAAAATCGGTAGAATCATATTTCAGAAAATAAAAAATGTCGAACATTTTTTTTATGTAAGGAATACTTTAGGGTGGGAGATTTCCATGAAAATCTTTGTGTCGCATCTTTGGAAGGTGTTAAACCTAAATACCAAGTTTGGTATTTATCCAACTCTTTGAGCTATGCTGTTTATACATACACATCGCGGATCTTTTCTTAAAAATGCTTTTCTTTGGATTCAGGGCTTCTCAAAACATGTATTTCCCGTGAAATCTCGGTATCAAATTTTTGGGTGGACTGCATTACCTTCTCTAGCTACTATGTGCTGTACATGTAGAGAAAGTAAGTGCTTTTTTTTATTCACGGGGCTCAAAACATGCATTTCCGGTGAAATCCCGACGTTTGGGTGGAATAAAATCGTATCTACCGTAGATAGGTGTTAGAGAAGTGACAATGAGTTAAGCGGATTCAGAATAAACGGGAAAAATTATCATTTTAGTAGCTAACTGTGCTACACCCCTGCGACTTGCAATGAAATGATACACAATTTTAAACAAAGGGACACATGTTCTTGTTTTTGTTATTTATTTTCACAAATAAACTATTTAGAATGGTAGTGATTTATTTTAAATTATTATTCTAAACTTACTTAGAAGTTTAGTACAAATAATAAAAATTATTCTTATATTTGGTTTATGAGCGTAAATTTCACACTAATTATACATGCGTTTGATTTATAGCCGAGCCACATATCGCGTATATGCGTAAATACCTCCGTATTTTTCCACTAGTGCACTCAAGGCTACGTTTATCAGCTGTGTTATACTCTGTCAGGTGCTGCCTTCATTTCGAGTTGTAAAAACTAGGACTGGGCAAATGATACCGCAGGTTCGAGTAGTTCCGATACGCGGCACGTCTCGATACCGTGTCCACACTACTCAGTGCTGAGGTCATGATGTAAATAACTATTTTTTGTCGGGAAGAAACCATTTATTGATGGAAACTTTATATTGTAGATATACGAGCTGCTCCTTGATTATGTTGTAATACATTATTTGTCCCCCATGGGCAGATAAAGTTTGTTTTTTGCAGTATTTTCATTGTTTGCGTTTTTGAGTTTGTATTACCTTTGCTTGCAATAATTGCTCCGTTTTCCCGAAATAAAGAATTCTTTTCTACAACGGCACGTTAAGTTTTATTTTACGCGCGATTTGCATTCTTAAACTCACCATTTAGAACACCAGTGTAAAATATCTCATGATACGTTACCACAGTAATACACTTTATGCACTAAAGCACTTAAAAGACCTCGTATTCTCTCAAATCCATATGAATATGATATACCGCACTTATCTCTCAAGGGTCGTAGACAAAACATTGTATAGTTAATACAAGTCCGTAGAATTTCGTTTTGGCGCTCGTATGGTTGTGCAAGTCGTATATATTTAAGGGCGTTCAACTACGAAGTCATTAGCGATTGTGTAAGTCGCCACGCTCGTTTTAAAATATGCACTCTTGCACCAACAAGGAAGCAAGAACTTCAGTATTTGCACAATAAATGATTCCGATTTTATACTGTATAGAACCAGTACTCATATGAAAAGTACAACACGTTCATGATTTTTCACACTTAAAAAAGGCATTGACCTGGACCGCATTTCAACCCGAGGTTTTCAGTTCCGTAAGCCAGTGCTTAAACATCCGAGCTACTCAAACAGAAAATGAATTTGATGTAGCCACTTATTGGAAACTATTTAATTCAAGGGAACAAAGTAACTGCCTTGCCAACATATTACGTCTATCATACATACTGAAACTTGATTGTTAATACAATTTTTCGTACATCGCACTAAGGCTCCAAAGCATATTTTAAATCTAAACTCTCGGGCATAAGTCCGTAAGACTTTTGATACAATATACTTTGAGGGATCAAGCAAATAGTCGTAGTAAATGCCGCATATTGCAGCATGAACGAATGGTAGCACGAGCTAGCTCAAGACTACTCGAGACGTCATCGTCTCGAGCTAAGCTCAAAGCACAGCACTAGTAAAACCTAGTGTTTGTTCATTGTGCATCTCAAAAGTGAACAGCTATTCACACATCTGTGTTGTGTGTTAATTATATTAGATTATTCATATTAGTCCACTGAAATGCCTACCGAAAAATTCACGCTTAACAAAGAGTTTTTATGTGTGATACATACGTAAAAGCCGAATCATGTAGACAGATGTAGACAATTACAGGAGAAATTACCTGGGATTTCACTTTCAGGTAGAGAAACTTGAAATGTCTGGTTAACAAGCTTAGGACGACGGAGTCACTAATCCTAAAAAAGGAAAAAAAGAAATGTTTTAACGGAGGAAAAAATTGACCAGATTTGTGCATCATTCGAAATTTCTCCAAAGAAATGTCCAAGACGTGTTGCACAGAGGTGTTTCAAAATTCTGTTTATAGAGCTGCTAAACTTTTAAAATTGAAACCCTACGAGTAACAACCGCGTGACGATGAAAAATGTATGAATGGAAATTTCACCCGAAGATGCCAGGAATGTCCCAGTGCAGATGGACACCACTTTCAACACAGCTTATAACAAGGTTGGTACTCATAGTGCATGCTATTATCACGCTTAAGTAACGCGGGAGCTTTAGAACGGACTCCCTCCCCAGGTGTAATTGAGAGTACGCGAAGCACGCATATGCGAGATCCACGGCCCGGCAATATAACGAACGCACTGTATTACTATTTAAATTTAATATAAAATTTACTCATCTTGTAAAACACATAGTTAAATAATATCAACTTTTCATTAAAGTGTATTCCATATATTTATGAAATAAAACAAAATCGTATAACTTTATATTTGTTTGTGCTTATATCTTTACAGCCGTGCATATTTTATTAACATTTTCCATCTCAAAAGTAACTATGTATTCAAGTAGGATATTTGATTTCTTTCTTTCACCAAGTCTTACATTGCAATTAGCAGTAACATTTCATGACATTTAGACCACCTTTAAAACATTCCATTAACTTTTCTCGAAAGAAACTTTACTGCATTTATAAATGTTTACTTCTGATCCCCGGAACCCAAAGTCCATACTACCTTCCTTACCCCATAAACATTTCATAGCGAGCCTGCAAAATGTTATATCCTTTTCTTATCAGAAAATATATCTGCAGAGGTTTCAATGACTGTGAAACTGCCACATTAATGCGTGCAATACAATTAAATGTTGGATTGATTGCATATACTTATATCCACAACCCATATAACGCGAACTGTTATGTATGTTGACAGTTTACAGAACCGGCTACAGCATTCAGTGTCAAATCTTCAAGAAGCATAAAACCTCAAAAATCACTCAATGGATTTTGATAATTCTTTCACCATTGAAAATCCCTATTCTTCAGGTGGTCATAGGCTTATATAATGCTTCCAAAAATTAAAACTGTTGGGTTAGGGGTTTCTTTTTCATATTAATGTCATTAAATTTCCATCGTGTTTCGTAGAATATGGATTTCAGTTGCTTTTATTGGAAATACGGCAGATTATTAACACTCGGACCCAAAGGGGAAAATGAGGAAGCTAAAAATGTTTTAAAATTGAGTTATTGAGGGGAGATTTTAGGGATTTTGTATATCGTTCATATCACACATTTTCCTCACATTTCACTAAAATTTTAAAAATAATATTTTTGGTATTATTCTGACAAAATTGGGCACGTTTGGATTCTAGAAACGGACAGAAATGAAAGCTACTCTTGTATTTAATCCCTATTTTCAACCCCTAACAATACAAATCAACAGTTTTCGGCTTATCTAAATAAAAGTTTATACGCTTATTTTATAGGAACCAATGAAAATTATAAGCTGCATTATCAAAATCTGCAAATCTACTACTATCATATTTTCAACCCCTTGTGTAGAAATCTGCACTGTTTAAATCATAAGGTCAAAATATTGACAATTATACAATAGTAGTTGGCAAAACTTTTAGGTTACGTTACTACGAATAAACACCACCTAATCACTATTTTGAATTATATAGTACTCAACATTTTAAAAAACTATCTTTACTTCATTTTACCCTTATAGATAAAACTATACTGCTTTTAGACGAAAATTATGAGACATACAACTTCAAAAAGCTACCATACGCATTTTTCAACCCCTTATGCACAAATTGTCACTATTTGACCAAGCTGGTCAAACGTTTGGCGTTTAAGTACAAGTTTACATTAAAGACTACTTACACCTTTCAAAAATCACCCCTAACCTTATTTTCAACGCCTTATGCCACTTAAGATAGCAGTCTGATAATATTTTGGCTTGACCGGCTATCTCGCTAAATTGTATAAACGAGAAACATTGATCTTTGCACTGTAGCATCCAAGCAGTGGTGCATCAGGAGTGCTAATATATCATTAAATACCTAGGTAAACTTCAAATAGAAACTACAAAATATCTATCTGCTTTAGTTACGTAATATGAATTTTACAATACTAAGAAAACCGTTGTAAACCTATTCACTATCTAACCAGTCTCGTAATGGTAGCTCATTAGCAACCAGTTTTGTAATGAAGCTTCTATTACGCAGTAATGTAACTCTTTATCACGAAATTGGTTTCCCAGTACTCGTGCTCTTCTGTTTTAAACAAAAACCTTGCAAACAAATCGTCTATCAAACCATACATGGCCACTACACACACTGTCAACTATGTATCAATATAGTGTACTGTTTCAGTCATTCCTAATACTATACCTGAATTAAAAATGTAATTTACCAAAGTAAATAAGAAAAATCGATCACTTAACTAAAGTAGATAAACGATAATACACATATCGTAAATTACTATTAGGCGCACTTACAGTAACTTTAACAAGAAGGTATCACGTAAAAAATAAGATAACTCAGGAAATATAGCCAAAATCTAACTGAATACCAACATTAAATCTTAAATAATTCCCACTACTGAATCGTTGCTAACCCCATTTTACCCAGAGCGTTACAGTTATTTACGTGAACCGTCTGTTAAGGTGGTTGTTCTAATGGCAGGGCGTTTTAAGAGGAAGTAACTGGAGCATTTAATTAAAACTACAGAAATTAATCCATACTCGCATCTAGTTTACAAATATTGAACATGCCAGTAACAATTTCAAAACAACATATAAATCCCAAAACTTTGTGTAATCAAAAATATCTTAAAATCCCCCGCAGTTAACAAAATTCCAAATATTACTGAGGTAGGTTATGAATTTACTTTATTTGAATTTTGAATAATCTAGAAAACCTGGCTGAAGACGAATACTCACACCACGCTTGCCCGGTAACGAAAGGAGCTGAAGAAAACCGTCGATTAACCTCCAGTCGTCTGTCCCACTCACAAAACGAAAGTCACTCATCCAACACACTACCACACTTTCACTTTCCAGACAGAGGGCAGCACTTGAGGACAGACGTCACAGTCAAACCTTTCGAAAACAAAAGACTAAACTCTTACCGGAGTGCTAAACCCAGGATATTCTGGGTGACTACGCACCACAGCTCTTCGATCGCTTTTGTTAACTTGAAATGTTTGGTTGGAACTGTCCCAAAGGAAATAAAACGCTTTCGGGCATTATAAAATGATTTTTACATACTTCAAATAACCTCCGAGGTGTGTCCGAAATAGTCCACCGCATACATGTCTAATGGGAACACTATCCAGCTTACTTTTTTACTTTCTCTATTAGTAGGGGAAGTATTGTATTCCACCCAAAAATTCGATACCGGGATTTCACCGGAAATACATGTTTTGAGACCTCCTGAATCCAAAAAAAGCATTTTTGGAAACATGTCCTCTGTGTGTGTGTGTGTCTGTCTGTGAACAGCATAACTCAGAAACGAACAGCGGATAAACACCAAACTTGGTATTTACGTTCAGTATCTTCCAGAGATGCGACACGAAGGTTTTCACGAAAATCCCCCCACCCCAGACTACACTTTACATGGAACATTTTTCGAAAATTTTAATTTTCTCAAAAATGGCTCTAACGATTTTGATTAAAATATCATATTATTAAGATATTTTCATGACAAATGAAATATATATCTCGAATTTTCTGGGAATGTTTCCAAAAGTGTTCTTCATTGTGAACGACTTTTGCATAACTGGTAAACCATAAGAGATAGCAAAATGTTGCTGCACAAAAAATGTAGATCGCGTTAAAATACACAATTTATGTCGTATACATTTTTTGTAGAGTGGACCAATTTTGATATATTGCTTGTTATTCCCTTAAATTTTCCAATACTTATACTTTTTCTCAAATTCGTTATTCATTTTTTTATGTCCTGGACATGCAAAGAGATTGGAATGCGCCACATAGCAACCAGCTCTTAAAAGATTTTACTATCGCTTATAACCTACCATATTCCCCTTGCATCTACAAGAAAATTAGCAATAAGATTGACATCTCGATATCTCGATTAACATGAAGCATATGGAGAATAAACGTTTGTAAAAATAGTTTGTTCAAGAGTAGAGAAAGTCATGTGAGTGTAGCACATCAGATTTTTTACTTTTAAGGACGTCTCCATTCTTCCCGATTGAAAAGTCATCCTCCTTCAAGCACCGATCATTCATGATTCTATGAATCTGTCCTCTCCAGGTTCCTCTTGGTCTACCTCGCTTTCTTCTTCCACGAGGTGACCATTTTAAAAAGGTCTTAGGCCACCTATCATCCTCCATTCTTTTCACATGTCCATACCATTGAAGATCCCACCTTTCAATTCTCTCCAGCACTGTTTCCTCCATATCCATCATCCGTCTCACCTCTTCATTTCTCCTTCTTTCCATCCTTGATACTCTAGCACTACGTCTTATTGCGTCCACTTCCACTGCATCTTAGATGTTTGTCCCTCTACCAAAGTCCACGCCTCGGCACCATAGATCATTATACTTTCCACCACAGTCCTCAAAATCCTCTAGGACAGCAATATGATGAATTCTAAGTAAACGCTCAAAAATGACTAATCATTAAAACTTTTTGTCGAAAAAGGTGTATTTGAGTTACCAGCAGCTGCTGTAACTTACGGCAACCTGTTGCAAGATGCTGTAGGGTGCTACAAGCTGCTGCGCGGTGCCGTAGGGGCTTGTTATACAGTACGGTCGTTTTATGGTGAGACCACGGATCGCCTTATGCGTGCTCCGCACACTATTACACTGGGGGTTTTTCGTTTCGCAACTCCTGCGTTACTTACGAGTGATAGTAACATACACTGTAATGAGTACCTACTAAACTTGTTATAAGCAAAATGTTACTGCACAAAAAATGTAGATCGCGTTAAAATACACAATTTATGTCGTATACATTTTTTGTAGAGTGGTGTTTCATCTGCGTGAAGACATTCCTGGCATCTTCGAGTGAAATTTCCAGTCACACGCATAAGTTCTTCTACGCTTCTTTTTAAGCGTAATGCTTAATTTCTGTTTTCATATTGCCCTTAAGTTCATCTGTGGTTTGGGGATTGTTCCTATAAACTTTATTTTTTAGAGTTCCCCACAAATAGATGCACCATTTCGTCATTTTTTCCTCCGTTAGAACATCTCGTTTGCACATCTTAGGTTTAGTGTTTAGTGATGCGTTGTCCTAAACGTATCAATCAGACATCTAATAGTTTCTCTATCTGAAACCGGAATATAAGGAAATTTCTCCTGAAATTGTCTCTACACCTGTCTATATTATTCGAGTTTTACGTATGTATCGTACATAAAAATTAGTTGTTCAAGCGTGAGTTTGTCGACAGGTATTGCAGTGGACTAATGATAAGACATTAACACTCTTAAGTAAATCACACACACAAACAACTATCTTGAATAAGCGTTCACCTTTGAGAAGCACAACATCTCTTTACAATACGAACACAAAGCAGCGACTGAAGCACAGCTGATAAAGATAACCTTGAACGCATCATGCGCCGCCAGTTGTGTTTCAGAAAAGTACCGAGATCACTCCAGTACAACCTGCTAAGCATATAGCTGGTCTGCTGCCTTATCTAAATGACCGCACTGTATATTGTAGGTTGTGCGCGATGCTGCAAAGTACTGCTCATGCTGCATTATGCTGTAAGTGTCTAAAAGCTACAGCAAACCTATAAGTGGAGTATATTAATGTAAATTGAATCTTTCTCACGCATAAATCCGTCTAAATCTTTATACTATTGAATTTTACATTTTAAAAAATCTTGAAAGCTATCACTAATTTATCTGTATCAGTGAGAAAACAGCAAACGCAAACTATTGGCCTGTGACAAAAGCTAGTTCAAACACCATTCAACAGTTTGTTTCCTTACAGTCGCGGTTTCTGTTCTCTTGGTAACAAGTCCAATAATTTAATTCGGACCAAGATAGTTTCTCTATCGACAAAATACTCCACTAATACTTTTAGAATACTGTACCATTCTTCCAGGAGCCTACACAAGTGCATTTGCATTACAGATCTGTTTAGCGCAGCTGTGCTGGTCAATAAAGAAATTGTTTTAGAAAACATTACAGGTGTGACACAAGCTGACATCTTTATTTTACACAATCTACCAGCCTTTTATAATTTGGTTTTTAGCACACCACAGTTTGTATAAAATACAAGCAACCCCCCCTTCCTGTCATTCAGCATTAATAGAATTATATGCTTGTGTTTATGTTCTAGAAAACGGAGTTTAAAATCAATTAACTCCTAAACGACAGCAAAAGCTAATAAGAATTATTTAACACACTAATAGACAGGAGTTATACAGAGTATAAACTGTACCACATCTCTCAAGATGTAGAGTGGTTACGTTGGCTAAATTCTCGTAGGTCAAAACACATCAGTTTAGATTTGAATCTTCCCACGTCAGCCTTTTCTTTTCAGTAAATCCTCCTAAAGTATATTTTTGCAACTAATTTAAGGGTATGCTATTCTTGATGAAGATTTTATTATGATGAAATTTAATTTAAAAGAGCAAAGAAATCTGAAAATTATTTATTTTTGCTCTTCCTAGGTTGACAGCATCTTGGTCATTTGATAGCAAAGAAATATTCCGATGCATAGAGGGGTACAGTGTGTATTGGTTTGGATGCTACTGAATATAATATAGTCCCCTTTGACGATGTTTAAATAAAGAATGTTATGCTGCATATATGTGTAATATAAACTGCCCTAAGGGATATTATTAGCTGGTGTATTTAATCATTAAATAATCCTAGAACTCTCTTCATCCCCCACCCCTTTGATGGTAAGCGGGTCTATATGCCTACACATTGAACCAGACAGAATTGTTCAATTCGCGTTTAGAAGGCACTGAAAATGCGTTTACCTACCTTTCTCCAGTTATCTACATTTTAGCCCCTATTCATGGCTTAGATCATTTATTTGACATGCTGTTATTGTAGACCACACTGTCGTCCTCCGTGGACTAGTGGTACTGTGCTAGCCTCTAGTTCCCAAGGTCGCGGGTTCAAACCCAGCGGAGGGCGATGGATTTTTTCGGGCGTAAAAATCCTTCGTATGGCTTCCTTCGGAAGGGAAATAAAGCCGGTGGTCCCGTGTCGTAGATTTACGGCACATAAAAGAACCTCAAGCTTGATAAAGCGGCCTCTGAGCAAAATTACCGATTTTTCACGCCCAATATAGAATGGGACGCTAAGGACCATAGTAGTTAAAGAGCGTCCATAAATATAACTCAATTCAATTTTTGTAGACTACACTGGAAAACCTGTTACCTCAATCATAGATTATGTATGCAATAATTAGTAAATCAATATACTCTTAAGGCATTTTAAAGTATTTTCAAATAAGTATATTCTTTGGTTGTTATATGATGGCATAATTTATACAAATGCATCATATGGTATAGAGATATGGGAAGCATCAGCAAAGTACATATGGATAGATTATTCATTCTTCAAAAGAAGTGTATTAAGTTTATAAATAATAAGTCACCCACAGAATCATGTAGAAATGCATTTATAAACAATAATGTACTTACGCTCTATTCGTTATATGGATATAAAGGTAATATTATTTGTTAGGAAAAGAAATCTAACAACAAACAATAATGTACATAACTATAACATTAAAAATAAGGCAGATTATTGCAGAACTGGATTTAGTAAAGTATCTACTGAAAAATATGTATACGTTACGGGAATTATTTTGTTCAACAAATTGCCAACTAATATAAAACTTCAAAATGTACCTAGATTTAAGAATGAATAATTAAGAAATTTATATATTCCACGAATATATTTATATATTTATATATTCATATATTCCACGAATGAATTGTATAATTGAAATTACTATGCTTGATATTTGTGTAGGCGGCGCCGTGGCCGAGTGGTTGGACCGCTCGACGAAGCGGCGTCTGGGCGGGTTTTCTCTGGGTGCTCCGGTTTTTCCCGCCATTCATTCTACCAACTGCTCCATCATCACCTTTCCTTTCATCCATTTCGTTTCATCTACTTCCTTCATCCCATACCAAGCATCGGGCTGATCACCCATCCTGGTTCTTCTGTCTGCTCCATGAGAGTGTCTGCTCCTCGACGGGCCTCTGACCCCAGACACCCGCCTGTAAGTCCTGGGGGTGTAAGTCCTACATAAGATGAGGATAAACAGAGAATGAATGAAATTTGTGTAAAACAAATCTATGGGCAATAAAGATTATTATTAGTATTAAGTTGTTAATGTTATATTTTACAGCAGCAAGCTGTCTTCCCATGCTACGGTTCCTAAGATTTGGTTACGTTTAAAGCGAAAACTGGATTTGGGCGGAGACTTAAGGACTAATTGACTTAATGACACTACAGTGCTATTGGACTACATGGTATAGCAAAGGAGTAGACTTTGATATTACTGATTTATAGTGATGTAGTTTCCAATACCAGAAACGTATACGGCTTCCTAGCAATACACGCATACGCAAAATTTCCTGTCATACATTTCGTATAATTTACATGAGCATGTAAAGGCTGTGGCAACAAAATCAATTTAGATAAATTTAAAGGCAACAAGAGTGCAGCGACATAAAAGAACGGAAGCACCACATGGTGGGCTCATTATATTTCCATTGTGGACGAAACAGGCTATTATGCTCAAAGCCTTTTAATATTTGTATAGCCGCTGATTGGCTATTTGAAAGAGATACGATAGCGCAATTAACAAACCGTGCTCCACCAAATCTTTCCCAGTCCACCGCAAATCCCTGCCCGCGCCGGTAATCGAACGAGGGTCCCTTTGGGCCACAACGTCCAAATACAATCTACCATAGGCGACACAAGCGCAGCTGTTCTGATGCGCTCGTTAGGCACTGAAATCTCGCAACGAAATGTTTTGCATACATTAATTTTTTTGCAGTTATACCATTGGATAATTAACAAAGAAATAAATAAATTTAAACACATGAAAACTTGTAACATTTACAGATAATTGGATGAAATTTATACCTATTGTTACACAAAATAACAAAGATGTCATTGGTAAGTTTCAAACTTCCATCCATGACATCGCTAGAAACAACTGAATGTAGATCAATTCAAACAAATGAAAAAATATTGGAAAATTGAAAACAAGTTCGACGAATATCTCGGAAATGACCAATGTCCCAAAAAATTTATTTGAAATACAGTGTGTGTTTTAAATAATGCATTTTTGGGGAGTAAGTTCTTGTCTATTTATTATGGTTTATCCTTTATATAACATTATACAAAATCCTTTTCGAATGAAGAAGACTTAATAGACTATTAGCAGATATTCAAAATTTGCATTTAGTTTTTCATCTACTACCTTAAATATATCTATATTAATTTAATTGTTAGAACCATTTTGATAAAATCAAAATTTTTGAAAATGTGCCAGTAAATGCTTATTTTGTGTGGGGGATTTCCTTCGAAATGTTTTTGTGCATATTTGGAAGGTATTGCACTTAAATATGCATTTTTACTTTCTCTACTACGTATAGTACGTAGGGGAAGTATTTTATTCCACCCAAAAATTCGATACCGAGATTTCACCTGAAATACATGTTTTGAGACCCCCTGAATCCAAAAAAAAATTTGGAAACATGTCCGTATATGTGTGTGTGTGTGTGTGTGTGTGTGTCTGTGGACAGCATAACTCAGAAACGAACAGTCGGATAAACACCAAACTTGATATTTATGTTCAGTATCTTCCAGAGAAGCGACACGAAGGTTTTCAAGATAATCCCCCCACCCCAGATCACCCTTTACATGGAACATTTTTCGAAAATTTTAATTTTCTCAAAAATGGTTCTAACGATGTTGATTAAAATATCATATGTTTAAGATATTTTCATGACAAATGAAATGTATTTCTCGAATTATTTGGGAATGTCTCCAAAAGTATTCTTCATTGTGAACGACTTTTTCATAACTGGTAAACCGTAAGAGATGGACAAAGTTTTACTACACAAAAATGTAGATCGGGTTAAAATACACAATTTATGTCATATACATTTTTTTGTTGAGATATTGCATTGCATTTTCGAGATATTGCTTGTTATCCCCTTAAATTTTCCAATACACTTTTTCTCAAATTCGTTATTCATTTTTTTGTCCTGGTAATGCAAAGAGAATGGAATAGTCCACATAGCAACGACCTCTTAAAATATTTGACTATAGCTTAAAGCCTACCCATTCCCCTTGCATCTACAAGAAAATTAGCAATAAGATTAAAATCTCGATATTTCGATTAACATGAAGCATATGGAGAATAAGCGTTTGTAAAAATAGTTTGTACAAAAGTAGAGAAAGTCATGTGAGTGTAACACATCATATTTTTATATTTATCCCATACTTAGTTTTGAAATATGCTGTTTACACACATATGCACACACATACATAAACAAGGTTTTTTTTCTAAAAGTGTTTCTTTTTTTTTATTCAGGGAGCCTAAAACATGTGTTTCTGGTAAAATTTCAACATCAAATTTTTTAGTAGAATGCAATACTCCCACTCACTAGGTACGTGGTAGGGAAAATAACATTCACAACATGGAAATTTATAACAATGTTCTGCAATTTGTTAAAAGTTGCTTCAGCATGCTGTAATTTGATATAAAGTAAAGCTGTAAGCACTGCAGGGTGGAGCAAATTTATAATCGATTTATGTTTATGTGTTAGGCGAATGAAAGCTTTCTAACACTTAACCGTCTATGTTGTCTTACCTTTACTATGCTGCAATTAAAGTTTCAAGACTTAATTCTTAACGGGAGATGAAGATCAAATGTTTATAAAGTATGGATTACCTATTTATAACATAATATTTGCGGTTTGACATTTATTTCAATTTTGTGAAATAAAATTTCAAAAGTACTAAAACTGGCGAAGTTACGTTTTCATGTTATTTTCGTACCATACAACATTAATTAAATCGCCCCATATTTCATATTAATATCGCCTCTTCCTTACATCGGATCGTTTATTCCATTTCACCCAAAAATACGATACTGATGTATCAACGAAGATGCTTATTTTGAGGCTCACAAATAGAAAAGGAACATATTTAGAAAAAGGTTTCATTGTGCATGCGTATGTGAGCTTCAGAATTAAAAAAAATCTGATGTAATACATTCACATGATTTTCTCTGCCCTCTATCGTTTATTAGTGAGTATGCAAACTATACTTACTAAACCTTATTTTTATATCCATTACATTTTAATCCAAATAAACCTTTGCAGAAATAGCTATATTACACATTTCGCAATAGATACAAAGAGAACAGCGATAGTCAAACGTTTAAGAACTGGACGATATATGCCGGCCCTAAAATTCCATACTGCTTCCATGCAATTGTGATAAACAACTGAATATTGAAAGGAGTGTCAGAGAAAAGAAATGAACAATTCGAACTATTAATACCGGATATCTCATAAATTACTTACAGTACAGAAAACTTATATGAATAAATTGTGTGTCTTAAAGAGATCTACATTTTTATTTAGTGCGTTTTCGTCTACCGCTTAACGTTTACCATTCATACAAGATTATATGAAATTTCTTCCAAATGAAAAGGACTTTCTGAGGTATTTCCAGAAAATTGAAGATGTGAATTTTATTTGACGTGTAAGTATGTTTAATATATGGTATTTTAATCAAAATCGTTAAGGGCATTTTTTAGAAAATAAAAATTTTCGAAAAATGTTCCATGTAAAGGGTAGTTGGGAGTGAGGGTATTTTCTTGAAAATCGTTGTGTCGTATGATAATGAGCTTAAATGTCAAGTTTCGTACTTATCCGACTATTCGTTTTTGATTATGCTGTTCACAGACACACACACACACGGCGCGTGCAGACCTTTTTCTAATTTTTTTTAATTCAGGGGGCTTCAAAACATATATTTCCGGTGAAATCTCAACATCGAATTCTTGGGTAGAATGCAACACTTCCCCTACTTAATATACGTAGTAGAGATAAATACGTAGTAGAGATAGTACTCGGATAAATACTGAAGTTGGTAACCAACCTACCACTCTACTATCAATTTCCGCGATTTTTACTACCTGACTGCGTGGAACGAAAGTTTAAAGGTGGGGTTGGGAAACCTGTCTCTCATACTCTTGACTGATGTTAGTGCTAAACAGACTAGCGTAATTTCTTGCATAGCCTTACAATACGACACCCTAATGCTTATTAGCGTTAGATTTAAGTAGTTTTCCACAATTGTAGGCTACAAAATGTTAATTAAGTGATAAAACGTCACCACTCTGTAGCTGTTCGGAAAGTTTTCGTCAGGATTATTCAAACATTATAGACATATTTAAAATAAATTTGAGATATTTTCAAACGTTTTCAGCATTGCAAGTTGATATGTTTTAAGCATTATTATTATTATTATTATTATTATTATTATTATTATTATTATTATTATTATTATTATTATTATTATTAGTCATAGATCCTTGTGCCTAAAACCCTAAAAATGTATGCTTTTAACAAGTCTCACATATGACCACAAGTATTTATTCACCAGTTTTTGTCCGATTTTGTCATCTTGAAGACGATGCGCTGCCGGATTAATAATGCATACTTCCACAGAAGGTGCTCTACCTTATGGTTTCCGTCACAGCAAAACATCCTTTTAGTCTGGATGAAATCGAATAAAATGGCGAAAACTGTAAGGATGTAAAAATTGGAAATATTTATATTAAAATAAAGTTAAAACATCTAACGATGTCGACAACATGTGAACATTTCGGAAAAAGGCATAATAGTGTGGGAATCAGAGGGAAAAATGGCAAAGTGTAAACGATTAAACCTTGTGAAAAACTGTGGAAAATTATTTTAAAACGTCGAAAATCTTTCACAAGAATTAGGAAAAAGTCATTTTCGCTACTAAAGAGTTCCCACAAAACATCATGATAGGATAGGATAGAACAAGAAGCGGAGGGGGACTTACCTACGGCGATCTTTTGTGCCTAGGCCCCTGATAGAGACAGAGGGCGGCCGGATCAGGAGGCACCACAGGCAGAGCGCAGGGTCCCTACCATGAACAGACTTGAACTCTATGCTGCACAGCATGGTTGGCTGGTGCAGCCGGTGCCCCTCCCTCTGTGGGTTTACACATCCCCTGGGGGGTCCAGGACCCTTTCACCTGCCATGCACACGCCGAGACCTCCCGCCGACACTTGCAACCCTGAAAGAAACCAAGCAGAAGAAAGGAACGTGAAATGAGAATGGAAATGAAATGGAGGGACAGGAAATTCGGGGATGTAATGATCCTTCCAAACATTCGCCTGGCGACCCGGGGAAATCCCGAAAAAGCCCTTGGGTAGGAAGGTCGGCCACGGGAATCGAACCCAAACCTCTCGAATGCGGGCCACAGACGTTACCGCCTGAGCCATCCCACTCGGTATTCTGTTAGGATGAAAACGTAATAGAAATGTTTGCGCTTTACTAACTCCTAATACATCTCCAAAGTAAGCATTGTTTTATTCGACGTCCCAGTGTAGGCGCTGTACGACAAATCTCAGTTATTACCAGACCTCCGACTTCATTGCGCGCTTTCTCAAGTTACCTGTGCTTTGAACGTTAGATGTGCGCCAAGGCATTGGTTTGGAGACGGGGAGATAATGCCTTTGAATTTAAAAAACGTTAAAACTTAACGTTACAAATCTGTACTCTCTAAAAGCGAATGACAGATTGCTGTACGTGTTGACAATGCGTGCTTGTCCGGCTGCCATATAGCTAGATTGGAGGAATGGACGTGACATACGCGCGGTGTAGTCCATGCACAGACGATGAGGTCTCGAGGCAATGAAAAGGCAATGAAGTCCGAGGTCTAATTATTACTATATGTGTCCAGCAAGGTTCCAGTAGGCATACCACAGGAACTAGTAGATTCTGTGGTATGTGTGGAAGGGAGGGTTGGAGAAGACAAAATACTGCCTCCCCTCATGCGAAGACGAGCGCTGTGCGTGATGCTAAGCAAGCAGAAGTAGGTAGGAGTAGATCGAAAACTGTACACATGTGTTACTTAGGTCGCGTCGTCATTTTATATCAGTGTGGATTCAAATAAAATCTTTTATTCCCTTCTATTAAACGTTTAAATAAAATAATTACTTCGGATTCATTGTACCCCTGTAAACTGCGAAACAAAAACCGCATTCTGCCTGTATTTGTTTTCTTTGAGTTGTTTATGCGAAAGAAAGAAAAATTAAGAAAACAGTCAGATATATTCGCTTTAAATGGTAGAAACCTACAAAATAAAAATGTACCAGAAAGTAGAACACTGAATGTAGCTTTTAAATATTATCCAAAAGGAAGGATCCAAGTTTAACGGCCCAAAATCTAAGCAGCTGCCTACACACGAAGAGGATCTACATAGTTCCTTTTTGAAAAACAGATGAAATTACTCCTGAACAATGAAAACGTAGCAATTTTCTTCTAGATAGCCTCGATAATGATCTTTTGTTGCATAATGAACCAAACAGCAAGTAAGATGGTTCAAAACTGAAGTGTGAGCTGTCATATAAACTATTCGAAAATCCACAAAATTTAGCGCTGACAAGTTTCTATTGCAGAATAATTAAAAACAAAATAAATTTAAAAAAATGTATAAAATGTAATATCTAGTTTAATAACGAGTACCAGAAACATAAAGCTTGGCTCTTACTTGTTGTTTGGCAGATGACCATCCAAGGTGTTGAGACAAAGCGAAACGCTTTAGTATTTTACAAAAAAAAGTCCGTATTGTAGAGATTTCTCCGAAAATATATTTGAGGTTCAATGAATACAAAAAAAATCTGATGTGTTACACTCACATGAATTTCTCTACCCTTGTACAAACTATTTTTACAAACGCTTATTCTCCGTATGCTTCATGTTAATCGAAATGTTAATCTTATTGCTAATTTTCATGTAGATGCAAGGGAATTGGTAGGCTTTAAGCGATAGTCAAATATTTTAAGAGCTGGGTGCTCTGTGGAGTATTCCATTCTCTTTGCATTACCAGGACATAAAAAAATTAATAACGAATTTGAGAAAAGTATAAGTATTGGAAAATTTAAGGGAATAACAAGCAATATCTCGAAAATGGTTCACTCAACAAAAAAAATGTATATGACATAAATTGTATATATTAACACGATCTATATTTTTTGTGTAGTAACATTTTGTCTATCTCTTATGGTTTACCAGTTATGCAAAAGTCGTTCACAATGAAGAATACTTTTGGAGACATTCCCAGAAAATTCGAGATATACATTTCATTTGTCATAAAAATATCTTAAACATATGATGTTTTAATCAAAATCGTTAGAGCCATTTTTGAGAAAATTAAAATTTTCGAAAAATGTTCTATGTAAAGGGTAATCTCGGGTGGGGGGATTTTCTTGAAAACCTTCGTGTCGCATCTCTGGAAGATACTAAACCTAAATACGAAGTTTGGTGTTTATCCGACTGTTCGTTTCTGAGTTATGCTGTTCACAGACACACAGACACACACACGGACGTTTCCAAAAATGCTTTTTTTGGTTTCAGGGGGTCTCAAAACATGCATTTCCGGTGAAATCTCGGTATCGAATTTTTGGGTGGAATACAATACTTTCCCTACTTACTGTACGTAGTAGGGAAAGTAAAAATCCGCGCGCGCGCGTATATGTGTTCAGCATAACTCAAGGGAAAAGTGAGATAAATATCAAATTTCAAACTGTATGTCAGGCAAAGAATTCAGAATATTTCCACACTCCAAACTAATATTAGCGTTGTCTCTTATAGTTTACCAGTTATGCAAAAGTCGGTCACACTGAAGAATACTTTTGGAGACATTCCAAGAAAATTCAAGATATACATTTTATTTATCATGAAAATATCTTAAAATATGATAGTTTAATCAAAATCGTTAGTCATTTTTGAGAAAATTAAAATTTTCGAAAAATGTTCCACGTAAAGGGAAATCTGGGGTGGGGGGATTTTCATGAAAACCTTCGTGTCGCATCTCTGGAAGATACTGAACCTAAACAGCAAGTTTGGCGTTTATCCGACTGTTCGTTTCTGAGTTATGCTGTTGACAGACACACACACACACGGAGTATTTTGTTGAGTGGACCATTTTCGAAATATTGCTTGTTGTTCCCTTAAATTTTTCAATACTTATTTTCTCAAATGGGAATTCCTTATTCATGTTTTTTTGTCTTGGATATGCAAAGAGTATTAATCTGTGGCAAAGAGAAGGTGCTGCACCTAGCAACCAGCTATTAAGATATATGTCTATGCTTAAAGGCTACTGTATTTCTATATTGCCCTTGCAATTACAAAACAAGGGGAACATAGTACACCTTAAGCGATAGTCAAATATTTTTAGAACTGGTCGTTATGTGTAAAATGTAATTCTCTTTGCATGTCAAAAAATCGTTTCTGCAAATGTTTATCTCGATTAATATGAAATAGATGGAGAATAAGGGTAAGTAAAAATAGTTTGTACAAGAGTAGAGAAAGTCATGTGAGTGTAACCAGATTTTTTTAAAATGTCTATCGTTTTTGATTAAAATATAAAATGTTTGAGATACTGAGTATCAAATTTATATTTTAAATTTTCGTGAATAGCCTGTAGAAACCTCTTCATACTGGTTGAATTTTGTATAATTTTGGTAACTAGAAAAACATAAAAAATGGATAAAAACTTAACTATGAAAAAATATATATAAATCTCATTAAAACACACTATTTATATTTCGTTTCGCTAGCCATAAGTGTGTCATCTGTTGGACATGCTTGAACGCATGCGTTTTTTTCGCAAGAGCTCATTACCAGGCTAAAATTTGAATGTTGTTTCTGCATATTGCGTTTAAATCTGAAATCAGTACTACGTCGTGAATAACGTAAAGTGGATTACTCTACAATTGTTTAAACCATACTATGTAAGGATATATGTGAATTTCTTATGGATAAAGAAATTAGTGTAGCTTTCATATTAGAAGTAAATTTAAGAAAGATGAAAACATACAAATAATATGAAAATGTTTTGCTAATCATTAAATTTAAGCCCGAAAACAGGTACAAGTTAAAAATAATCTGAAGTTTTTAAAGAATTCCATAAGCCGTTACAGACTCAAGTAAAGAACAACTGACCAGCGTGCATGTTTACCCTGCAGAAGCAGACGGCGCATACTTCCGAAATATGCATAACAAGGTACCCCTGTTCTCCGTGTTTTAACTGACGGCGCCATAATTGTTGTATAAGAACTACAGAGTAGGTTGTTGGCCAAATCGATTTCTTGGGCTAATCCCATTATCATGGTAGAGCTTGCTGCTGAACTGAATTATGTAATGTTAAATTACGTAAGCTTATTCTCGGGGAGCAAGCGGGGATGCGAGGAGGTCCACTAAGTGAGTTACAGCGGTCGGGGTGGGGGTATTAACAGCACTTAAAATACTGACTTGCCATAAAATTTAATAATTTCCCGTCCTCCTTCAATATATTTGTATGTGCGTGCGTTAGGGATTTCCTGGGTGAAAGTAAATTAGGATGCATGGGCGTTCTTCTGATCTAATTTTCAGCAACGAGACAATTCTCCTTGGAGATTTTAACTGCGTTGTCTCCGTCGCGAATTAAAGTACAGCTATAGACTTGAATGCAACTATACACTTAAACAGTGAAGTCAGACAATAAACGGAAGAATAAAAAAAAATTAGAAAGTAGTATTTAGCTGAAAGAACGGAACTGAAATTCAGATGATAATAATAATACTTATTTGACCATTAAATACAATTTTGCACAATATAAGTAAGTCACACTACACATAAATCATAATATCATGCAAATATTACACAAATTCACAAAATGTATATCACTAAAACCATCTTCAAATATTTCGAATGGTATAGTCACTCTTGAGAATTAACCATTTATGTAATTTTCTTTTAAAATCTTCAAAGACAAACTCCTAGCCTTTGTAGGTAAAGAGGAAATAGCTTAATGCTAAAACTTTCCCAACTGTGAGCTTTCGATGCCACACAATACATTATGTTGAGAGTTACATTAGATCTTGTACTATAAGAGTAAACATCAGATGATGTGAATATGAATTTAGTCTCTATGCGCGGCCAAAGATCGCGTATATGCGTAGTTTGCTTTGGCTGCAGAGACCTGGATATTTTTTCGCAGCGCATATATTAATGCGAATAATCCGCTCAAGACTACGTTTATCAGCTTATACTGCGTCATTTCCCGCATTCATTTAGTATTGTAAAGACTAGAGTTTGTTCATCGTGCATCTCAAAGGTGAAAGTTTACTCATGACACCTGTATTGTCTGTGAATTACTTAAGAGTATTTTTATTACTGTTCCTGTTCTTGTCTTGATATTAGTCCACTGAAATGACTACCGAAAAATTCACATTTCAACAAAGACTTTTTACGAATGATACGTACATAAAACCCGATTCGTATAGACAGATGTGTAGACAATCTCAGGAGAAACTTTCTGGCGTTCCGCTTTCAGGAAAAGAAACTGTTAGATGTCTGGTTAATAATCTTAGGACAACGGGATTGCTAAACCTAAGAAGTGAAAAAGGCAGAGGAAACAAATCTGATGTGACACCCTACATGATCTTCTCTACCCTCTATCGTTTATTAGTGGTATACAGACTAATCTTTTACTTTATTTTCATCCAAATAAACTTTGCAGAAACAGCTTCATTATACACATTTCGTTATAGATATAAAGGTAATACTGTACTCAAATGATTAAGAACTGGATGCTATATGCTGACCTTAAAATTCCATGCAATCGCGCGAAACAGCTGAATGTTGACAAGACTTTAAAAGATTAGCAATTACCAATTCGTACCATTAATAAGGGATATCTCAGAAATGGCTTATGCCACAAAAAGTTAGACATAAATTGTGTATTTTAAAGAGATCTACAATTTTTGTGCATTACGTTTTCGTCTACCGCTTGTCGTTTAATAATTATACAAGATTATACAAAATGTTCAAGAATGAAGAGTACTTCATAGGCTATTGTCATGTAAATATCTTTAATATATGGTATTTTAATCAAAATGGTTGAAGTCATTTTTAGAAAATAGAAAATTTCGAAAAAATCTCCCACGTAAGGCTAGTTTAGGCCGGGAATTTTCTTGAAAATCTTCATGTCGCATCTTTGAAAGATACTGAACCTAAATACCAAGTTTGGTATTTATCCGACTTTTATTTTTGAGTTATGCTGTTCACAGATACACAGACACACAGACAAGCACGCGAGCTTTGTTTTTCTAAAAATGCTTTTTTTTGATTTAGGGAGCCTCGAAACATGTATTTCCGGTGAAATATCGGTATATAATTTTTTTGGTGGAATGCAAGACTTCCCCTACTTACTATACGTGGTAGAGAAAATAAAAGAGTAATTGAACAATCTGAACAAAAATATTAAAAATTAAATTTCTGAATTCATGTAGAAGAAAATATTAGCTCATTATATAATTCTATTTGAAAAATTAATGTTCAGCAGCAAGAGGAAAACGAGGAAGAAACATTAAAGCCAGAGGTATCACTTATAACTTATTTCTCAATATCTCCCATACTAGAAAGAAGAGAGAAATGCCACGAATGAATATTTCCTTTGACAACGCTCAACGTTTCCTAATTTGAATATTTATGCCGATGATTTAAATTCGCTTTCGCAACCATCAATCCAAACTGTCATGGCATTTTTCTCCCGCTGTTTGCAAATCGCTCGACGACGACGTAAGTCTTGAAACCCGCGTCCGCAAGAATGATTGGCATATATCGAGCGCTAATACATAAAAATCGAACAGGGGAAAGACATTAGAAGACTTGGAAGCCTGCGTCCGCAAGGATGATTGGCACGTATCGGGTATTAATAAATAAAAATCGAACATGGGAAAGACATTAGAACAGGCAGGCGCCTGTTATTAATGGTGCTACCCCCTTGATGCTTCTAAATATGCGAGGAAATAACATGAATGTTGCAGATGGATAAATCGCTTTCCTCGCTTCGGAAATCCCCTGCCTGCTGTCCTCTATTCTTGGTCAAAACTGTGGTCTGTCTCAGAATAGAACAAGAGCTACTGTTGTATTACTTAAGTTTTCTGAAACTTCGGTTTAAGCTTTTAATAGTGGGTGGTCCACCAGATAGGTCGCCATTTAAGTACAACCTAGTTCTTGTTTCCATTCATAATAGAAAGAAATGTCGCTATAACAGTCAGAAGAAATCCTCAGCGTAAGTTCAAATTCAATGTAAGAAACTAGTTAACAAATGCAAATAAGAATAATTGTAGTAGTGTATGTTAGTGTAAATTGCCCTACGTTTCTCAAGGTAATTTGTTTAAAGTATCTGTAGCGTTCCTAAATCAAGCCAAGATAGAACTGAATCGTGGCCAGGTGCATAAAAACAGGAGTAAAATCCGGAAATGTTTTAATCATTTCCTTCATTTTTCTTTCATTTCTTTCTCAAGTTTTCTTATTTAAAATTTTTGTTAAATTGTTATGTATCTCTGGCTGCGTAGGAAGGACCCTGATCAGAAAAAAAATCTCATGCATAAAAGTATTTGGCTTAGCTACAAATTGAGATGTCGATAAGAAGAGCTATAATGCAACGTTCATTTGAGGAAAGGTTGTGCAGCATACACGTTTAATGAAAAGCCTTTAAATTGGGTATACTTAACTCTGATTTATGTTATCAAACAATTACTGTAAGAAAATATGCATGCATATCTTAAGACATATTCCTGAGAGGATTGCTGAGAGGAAAAGAATTTTTTTACTAGGTACTAGGTAAAGAAGGTATTGCATTCCAACCAAGAATTCAATACTGAGATTTCACCGCAAGTACATGTTTTGAAGCATCCTGAATCAAAAAAAGAGCATTTTTAGAAAAAGGTCCGTGTGTGTGTCCGTGTTCTGTGAACAGCATAACTCAAAAAGAAAAGTCGGATAAACGCCAAACTTGATATTTAGGTTCATTATCTTCTGAAGATGCCACACGAAAATTTTCAAGAAAATCTCCCACCCCAAATTACTTTACATGAAAAATGTTTCGAAATTTTCGTTTTGATAACAAATTATTAACGATTTTGATTAAGGTACCATGTATTAATGGTATTTACATGACAATAAAGTGTATATCTTGAATGAATAGCCTATGAAGTCCTTTTCATTCGGAAGGACTTTTGTATGATCTTTTACAACTGGTAAATGCTAAGCGAAAGAAGAAAACGTACTACACAAGAAAGATAGATATCTTCAAAACACAATTTATTTTAAATAACTTTTTTGTAGCATAGCCATTTCCGAGATATCTGTTATTAATGGTTCGAATTGTGCATTACTTGGCCATTCTTTAAAGTCCTTTCACATTCATTGTTTCTCGCGATTGCATGGAATTTTAACGCAGCGTATAGCGTCCAGTCTTAAACATTTGACTATTGCTGTTAGCTTTGTATCTATAACGAAATGAAGCTATTTCTGTAAATGTTTGTTTGGATTAAAAATTAAGGAGATATAAAAATAAGGTTTAGTAAGAATATTTTGTATACCCAAAAATAAGCAGTAGAGGGTAGAGAAAGTCATATGAATGTGACGCATCAGATATTTTATTATTTATCTATTTTCAAGAAGAATTTTACAAAATACAAGAAACGAAGTATAACTTAAATTTTATAAGGTCATGGCCGTCTCAGTAATACTCTATGGAGGTTAATGTTGGGTTTTAAAACAGATGTATTCACGCAGCAGAGTTGAGATTTTTGAGAGCCATCAAGTGTAACAAAATGGATAGACTAACTATAAGGGAATAAGAGAAGATTTAAGGATTACTCTTATAGGAGAAATTATAGAAAAGCACAAATAGAAATGGAAAGACCATGTCAGCAAAATGGATTCAAGCAGGCTACAAAGGAATGTGTTAAATTTTAAACCAAATGGGAGAAAATCGACAGGAAGACTATGCTGAGATGTGAGACCGGAACAGGTCAACGCCTAAACCATGAAAGGAAGAAGAAGTAGTTTTAAATCTTAGTAGCTGGATCAAAGAACCTTACGCTAACACTATTACGACTATTATTGCAATAATTAATAAACTGTGGTGTATTCAGAGGCGTAGAATCATTTCACTCTACCACACACCTATGATAGGCATTCCATACAAAACTTGATTTCGAATTTTGAGTTTTATTTATTTATGGACGCGTCCCATTCTATATTGGGCGTGAAAGACTGGTAATTTTTCTCAGAGGCCTCATTATCAGGCTTGAAGTTCCTTTACGTGCCGTAAATCTACGACACGGGACCACCGGCTTTACTTCCCTTCCGAAGGAAGCCATACTAAGGATTTTTACGCCCAATAAAAATACATCGCCCTCCGCCGGGTTTGAACCCGCGACCTCGGGAACTACAGGCTAGCATGGTAACCACTACATCTTGATTTCAAGATTTCACATGAAATACATACTCTTGAGTTCCTCCGAATAAAATAACAAAATTGTTTTCGGAAAAGGTTTGCGCAAACGCGAGTATGTCTGCATGCTTCTCTTTAAACAACATTAAGGTCGGAAAGTTACCAAACTTGGTATTTAGAGTAGTATCTTCCAAAGATGAAACAGAAAGTTTTAAAGAAAATCCCTCACCTAAACTACCCTTTAAATGGAAAAGTTTATGTTATTTCTATTTACTTCAAAAACGTATCGTAAATTAAAGTCTCCTGGTGACAATATCTTATATCGCTCCCCTCAGGCAAGTAATCGGGTACTGTTTGCTCAACGACGATTTACCTAACGGTGGGGTGGTTTATCTCTTAGCTAAAGCTTTAGTTGGTGGGAAGGGCACACAATATGCTGAACTCGTGCCGCGTGTTGCGCGTACAGTGGAATACAAGTCGCGCGTCTTTAACCCTCACTTACCTCAGACTTGGTAAGCATTACCTCCTTCCATTAGCTAAACCCCTACTTGCTTGGAAGGGCTCCCTCACCCACTTACTAAAACATCGCTGAGTAGACAGTAAATGAGAGCGTCCTGTTTCCAAGCTTTCGAAAGTTGTCATGCTCTCTTCATCGGGACGATGTGCTAAGTCAGAAGTACTGCATACAGATGTTACCTCTCACCTTTGTGTGCGCCTCTTTTAACAAATCACCTAATGAGCGAAGCTCTCGAAAGCTTGGCAGCAGGATCAGCACCATTTATTTGGTTGATTGCCTGAGAAGAGTTTTAAATTCATAAACGGTTCCGATTTCCTGTAAAAGAATGTGTACGGGTTCGAGCCCACCCTTGAGATTGCAGAATTTTAGTCCCATATATAAGACCAGTGTCCGTTCAGCATAAGTACCGATCCTGACTATATTAAATCAACATCCCGGCTGGTGGAGGCATGCCGTTCACATCATCTCCCCGTATCGAATGAATGATCGCATGTGGGCGTGAAGCCGGCTGTCTCACTGGGACTACCACGATCACTCAGTTGGGAGATTAAAGATCTTCTGGCCTTAATATATCCTCATATATATTGAGGTTAGTGAAAAACAACTGAAGGTAAATAAAATGCGCGCGCGTAACGTATAAATATATACGTCCCCTTTTAGATAGTTTCGTGTTTGTGAACAGCGTAACTAAAAAATAAGTCGAATATTTCATAAACTTGGTATTTAAGTTCAGTATCTTCCAAAAATTCGGTGCGAAGATTTTAAAGAAAATCTCTCCACTCCAAAAATACACTATATATGGATTATTTGTCAAAATTTTGATTCTCTCAAGAATGGTTCTAACGATTTCGATTAAAGTACCATATGTTTTAAGATATTTACACGATGAAGCGTATATTTTGCATTTTCTGGAAATAGCTTGTGAAATCTACTTTATTCGGAAGGAATTGTGTATAATTTTTATAACTTGTAAACGTTAATAGATACATAAAACATACTAAAAAAATCTAAATATCTTTAAAGCACACAATGTATTTCAAATAACTTTTTTGTGACATCAGCTATTTCCAGATGTCATTATTTGGTTTCAATTGTTCTATATTTGCAACTAATTTTGAATACCTGTCGTTTTTCACTTGTTTCTCTGGATGTCATGCAAAGAGTATGGAAGTTTAAAGTCATACCGAACCGGTTTTAAACACCTGACCATCGATTCGGTTTTCTCTACCCTCTTGTACCTATAACAGATGTGTAATGAAACTTAATCTGCAAATGTTTACCCCGATCAAGATGAAGAAAATAGAAAAAATAAGCTTGCGTAAGAATAGTGTGTGGAAGCTATATAATGTAATACATCGAACTTTTTGCTTTGTCTTCACTTGCGCAGAAAGGGAAGCAAAATGGCTTTAGCCCCGACTCACGCCAGTGACTCATCCATTACTCAATGTTTGCTCAACGTATAATCGTCTTATCATCGCTCTTAAAGCGTTGCTGCCATAAAGAGACGTGGGAAAAACGCACGCGATTACATCAAACAGACCTTGGCCGTGCTTTTGCAAGAATCGATCACTGACGTGCGGTCTGTTATCAGAACAACGATCGAGAAAGGGATTCTCTGAGCAGTGATTTACTTGGGCGAGGGTGGAAGCCACAGCTGTTGTATGCAAAACAAAGCGGTTAAGCACTTCATAATTACTAACTTGGGTCTCAATTTCAGGCTCGAAATAAACTATTAAACCATCAAAAGTCAACAATCCGCTAAGGTAGAATAGGATAGGGCAGGACTAGGAGCGAAAGTGGACTTAGCACATCGACCTACGCAGATCTTTTGTACCTAGGCCCCTAACGGGGCGCCTCCGGGAAGTAGGGATAAGGTGAGACAGAGAGTCGACCGGACCAAGAGGTACGACATGCAGATGGCAGGGTCCCTACCATTTACAGATTTAATCTCTTCGGATGCCAACTGGTGCAGCCGGCTTCCCTTGGGGGGCCCGGGATCCGGAGACCACCCCCCCCATTCCGGGGGATGAAGGTTTACTCAGAACATATTTTTCCCCTGCCAAACACAGGCCAAGCCCTCCTGCCGACACTTGCAACTCTGAAAGAGATCAAGCAGAGGAAAAGTGAAGTGAAATGAGAATGGAGGTGAAATTGAGGATCAGAAAATTCGGGGATATAATGTTCCTTCCCAGCATTTGCCTAGCGATCCGATGAAACCCCAAAAAACCCATGACTCAGGAAGGTCTGTCACTCTGAAAGATCTCTCGCAATAGCCGCTAAATCGTTCTAACTCAAGCGCGTTGCTGGACACCATACAACTAAAATACACAAGGATCGTCACACTAGTAATTCACAGAGTTAATTATAACTAATATGATTTCACAGAGTTAAGTAAGTTAGTCTGATTTTAGAATGCATCGTCTTTTCTTAACAAAGCTCCGCCTACCTATTACTGCCCTACCAACATTCTTGGGTACGCGGTCCAGTCTTAAAGCTCTACGTAAGCGTATATGACACTGTTTCCATGCGGTGCCTTGCTCAAAACTCAGAATTTCATTCCCTTTCTAATTTACAAAATTTCTGCCTTCCTGACTTAGCAAGCGTACTGAGCGCTGCATTCCAGCAATCCTTATGATAATGCGTTCATTACTCGGCTGTTACTAATGACTTTCCTTAGCATGGCACGCTAATGAACTTTTTCCCCGGACAAATCTTTCAACTAAGGCCTATTACCTTACAAATTGATTTAATATACAGAAATTATTTATTGCAACTATTTCTCTTACTATCATTTCTTTGATTATATTCATATCTTCTTGTCAGTAATTACGGTATCATCCTCTTAACTGTCTTCTCACGTTCGCTTCCATAATTCCCTTTTTCATGGTGTCATTGGTTTTCGTCTTTTGCTTCTTCTTGTTGGAATCTACTCATATGCTCATGGTAATCTTTATCACTCCTTCTCTTCACATGTCCATGCCATTATATATCCATCCACTGTGTAATTATTTCATTTCTTACTCTACTTCTTCTTGAAATCCTTGGCCTTCTCCAATAAACCATTTCGAAAGTTTATTTGTGAAAACATTTTTCGTCTGAAAAATTTCTGATCCATATAAAACCGTACTTCTTATAATTTGTTTATAATGTTTATACCTCGTTTCAATACCCTATCTCCTAATATATATTATACCATAATATATTTTTTGCATATTTTCCTGTACCTCCAAAATCTTATCACACATTACTTGATATTAATCTATGGTATTCGGTTAATAATGACAAACGACTGAATGAATAACAGCCTGCGGCCTGACTTCACAAACTCGCTGTTTACAAAATAAAACAACATGATTAACTACTGTATTAAAAAAATCTGATGTGTTACACTCACATGACTTTCTCTACTCTTGTACAAACTATTTTTACAAACGCTTATTCCGCATATGCTTCATGTTAATCGAGATGTCAATCTTACTGCTAATTTTCTTGTAGGTGCAAGGGGAATATGGTAGTATTTAAGCGATAGTCAAATCTTTTAAGAGGTGGTTGATATGTGGCGCATTCTATTCTCTTTGCATGTCCAGGACATAAAAAAAATGAATAAGGAATTTGAGAAGAAGTATAAGTATTGAAAATTTAAGGGAATAACAAGCAATATCTCGAAAATGGTTCACTCAACAAAAAAAGTATATGACAAATTGTGTATTTTAACGCGATCTACATTTTTTGTGTAGTAAAATTTTGTCTATCTCTTATGGTTTACCAGTTATGCAAAAGTCGCTCACAATGAAGAATACTTTTGGAGACATTCCCTTTGGAGAAAATTCGAGATATACATTTCAGTTGTCATAAAAATATCTTAAACATATGATATTTTAATCAAAATCGTTAGAGCCATTTTTGAGAAAATTAAAAATTTCGAAAAATGTTCCATGTAAAGGGTAATCTGGGGTGGGGGGATTTTCTTGAAAACCTTTGTGTCGCATCTGTGGAAGATACAGAACCTAAATACCAAGTTTGGTGTTTATTCGACTCTGAGTTATGCTGTTTACAGACACACACACGGACATGTTTCCAAAAATGCTTTTTTGGATTCAGGGGGTCTCAAAACATGTATTTCCGGTGAAATCTCGGTATCGAATTTTTGGGTGGAATACAATACTTCCCCTACTTACTATACGTAGTAGAGAAAGTAATATATATCGTTTATCTACTTTCGTATAATTGTAACTCAAATGGTAAGTTGCAAAATTAGGTTACCTACTTGTAAAATAATTTTATATTTCTGAAAAATACCTTAATTAAGTCACCTGAATGAACATTAGCGTTTTGATGGATGTGTTCTTCCGCGCTCTGTCGGCGAATATACAGAAAAACAATGAAGAAGAACACAATAGCAGAAGCTAATCTTGCTCATAGCAATTTACTGCGGTGCACGTGTCTGGGTAACCTTTCCCTTCCCCTATAGGGTCACCCGGGTCACATGACTTGTAATGAGAAAGCTTATTGGATGAGCAAACATGATTTGCTGCCACTGATAGGCTATGGCCTAGGAATCATAGTGTATCCAGGGATGTGTAAACTGCGACATCAGGCTGTATTGTATCTTGGCTTAAATGTTCTCTACAGCTAGTTTTAAAAACAAATTGACTTTTATTTTAAAAAAAAAAACCTTTACTAGCCAAGACTAAGAAAGCTTTTATAGGTATTGGACGTAGTTTGTTCGTAAATGTTTGAGAATTTACCTGTATTCGAGGACATGTTATATGCGATAAATGTAAAAAAAAATTCATTTTAGTTTCAGCTATAACATGTTTGTATTTACTTTCCCTAACGCTTGCTCATGGCAAGTAGAGGAAGTACAGTATTCCACCAGAAAATCCATTACCGAGATTTCACTAAAAACATTTTTTGTACACCCTGAAACCAAAAAGACACTTATACTATAGATATCCTGGCTCTGTCTATAGTATATCCACGAAACGCATTTCTAAAAAACCATGAATCAGCATGGAAACTGATTGACCTTGAGGCCAGATGTAGGCTTCTGAACCAGTGGGTCATAGGTCGATTACTCCTGCTGGATATTTTTTTAGTTAGAGATTTTATATGAATGCCCTTCTTACGTTCTCTACCGCCTAGCTGTAGTAGACATAGGAAGTATTATATTCCATCCAGTAATAGAGATTTAGCAGGAAATACACATTTTAAAATCCACTGGACCACAAAAAGAATTTTTAAATAAGGTCCTATTAGCGCGCGCGCCAATAACCAATACATTTTACATGGAAAAATATTAGCTATTTTTTCAATTTATGAAATATGAGTAGTTATTGATTAAAATACCAAACTATTTTCACGGCTAATAACATATATATACATATATTGAATTTTCTGTGAATGGCCTGTGAGATCCTCTTCATACTGATTAATTTTGTATAATTACAAAGGCATAAGAGGGAGAAATAAAATAAGTTCAGAAGAAGTGTATAATTATAATATATAAAGTATGTCAAATACTTTTTGCAATATTGGATGTTTTCGAAATATTTGTTAATGCATTTTTAAGTTTTCCCAGGATGAACCGTCAAGTGGGATATGTAAAGCATCTTACGCAATTCTTATTTTTCCACTATTGGTTCTTAGAAACAAAAACTCATTTATGATACGCGAACAATTGTGTTTTGTTTTCCGTATGGTGCATGCAAAATCCCAAATTGCTTAATGCTGATTACCTCTACTAAAAATGTTTGCCATAAATAACTAACGTAAATAGAAGGATAATCTTTCATAAGGGATTATGTGAAGCTGCAATGAGTAGAGATAGACGTATGAGTGACTAACAATAGCCTAATTTCTTCAATTAAGGGGACACTCAGTATGTTTACCCTAACCCTTTGTATTGATTCAATTTTTGTGAAAATGTTAATTAAAATGTATTATATCTTATTATAATGTCATACAAAGTTCGGAAACTGTGATCTGAATAACTTTTTAATACAGGGTTTCCGAGAATGAATAGTGGGGTTTTACGAGTTCAGTGTGAACTTTTATGTGTAATTGTGAGATAGATGTATTTTCAGATGCCCTTTGCTGCAAGTTTAAAAAAAATATTAACTTTGTAATTAAACTGTTTCTTTAAATATTTATTATTTATGTTTGCCTCGGCTACGTCAGTATTATTTTAGAGACATGGATATCTTGGCAGGGCGTGATGCGACAAGAATGATTTGAAGTTTTAATTCACTCCTTTTTATTAATCCTTGACACAAATTAAATAGCACTTCACTGATATAGAGAGCTGTCAGATTTTTTTATTAATTAATTACACTTTTTAACACGTAAACTTAATTTTTCGTCTCACACGAATACGTATTAAATCTCTCGAGGACGCACAAGCAACGCATCCAGTTATGACAACTGTCTGCAGGCAACTGAATAGATTTCAACCGTCTAAACTTGTAAACTTCTGTATTTCATGTCTCTGATTGGCTATTTTTACTCCAATAGAATACCTGAATTTAACTAAAGCTTTTTCTGGTTGTTGATTGGCTATTTTTAAACTGTCACTAAAATTACATTATTGTTGCTCCAAGAATCACAAGTAGTACTGTTAAACTTTCTTACTCATTATTGACTCAAGATTTCCGCATTGTTACCTCTTTGTTAGCAACGTTTGACCTATTTCTCACAGCTCCTACATTAGTAAATTACGTAATATATTCACATAACATTATTAAACGTGGATACAGTAATATAAACAATGACTGTAATATACACTCCTTATATATTGTTACATACACATATTGCTTTAAGGCGGGCTGTTATTGAATTTATATATTATATAATTTGACGAAATCATTTAAGTGTTAAAAATACTGCCTCAATTGATTGAAAGTACTTTTAATTAATCCAGTAACTCAAACAGTTTACGTTCACATCTATTTTCTGTCATTGTTTCAATTGCCACAATAAACCCATTGTTACAAAATTTAAGATTTTTAGATTGCATGTACAGAAATACATTTTGCATACAATGATCTGTGTAGATCTTATCCAAGTTGTTTTCTTTGTGTTAAAATGTTATTTGAAACGTTTATAGACGCGTTATAGAAGTGTTCCTTGCTTTATTCAAACTGCTCTCTCTGTGTTCTTGTGAAATGTTTACTGTACAAGAAAAAGCTGCACGTGAGAATAATATCAGATGACAGCACAAACAGTTTAAGGAGACCAGCAAGTACAAAAAGGAAAATGAACAAGAAAGCATCTGAAGAAGATATCGAAAGAATCCGACAGTTCTGTGTTCAGAGTCCACGCTGTTCCTGATAGTCTACAGTTAGGTCTTCTGAAGTCAACAGTGCATGACTCACGCAGAAGAGATTGAAATTGCATGGCTATAAAACTCCACTCTTGCATGCAATAAAACCACAGGACAAATTGCTTAGGGCTGAATTCGCTGCTACAAAGAATTGACGATGAACCACAATTTCTTGAGAATTCATCTTCTCCAATGAGGCTACATTCCATGTAAATGGTTGTGTTAATCGACACAATTGCCGAATTTAGGCCTTGGAAAATCCACGTGGATACACAAAAACATTCGAGATTCTCCTAAGGTGAACGTTTGGTGCGGCCTTATGCACAGCAAGATTTTTGGTCCATTCCTTTTCGTTGAAAAAAAAACCATCAACTCCATTGCATACATGGTCATGCTACAGAATTTCCTATTTCCTCAAATCGAGTAAATGGAAATGAGGTTGCAAATAATCTTTCAGCAATATGTAGCATCGTGCCATTTCGCAAACTATGTCCGAGAAGAGTTAAATACTCGAATTCCAGACCGATGGATTGGCAAAAATGGACAAATCTCATGGCCAGCTGAAGTCCAGAACTTACTCCATTAGACTTCTACCTTTAGGGATATGACAAGAATGAGATCTACAGTGAAAGAATTGAGAATATTGACCATCTAAAACAAAGAATCAGACAAGCAATTGCAAGCATTAAGACAGATTTTCTTGTCAGTGTGGGCTGAAGCTGAATTTCGCTTAATCCTCTGTCGTCAATGAATGGTGCCCATATTGAAACTAACGCTATTTGGAAACTGTTTGGGTCATTTAATTAAGTGAAAGTACTTCCAATCAATTACACATAATACTTAGTTCACAGTGAACTCGTAAAACCCCGCCATAGATTCTCGAAAACCCTGTATATTCAAGTAAAACTTATGTTACTAATCCCTTAAATTCCCTTAGTAATTTAATTTTTATATAAAATGTTTATGAGAAATGGATTTGAAAAGATTTAAACACTATTATTTTTGTAAATAAATCACTTATTCAGATATGATATTCGTATTCTTATATTTTAGTTTTAAAATAAAACATAAAATGCCCATAACCATTCAAAAATAATGTAATATAAAAATCATACACAGATAGGATCCACTGTAAAATGTTATAATTTTATAACCCTACCTACTAATTTTACCAGGTGTTTTGTTCATGTTAAGTTAGAACTTTTAGTTCTCATTTCAAATATGTACCTCATTTTAAGCCATTTTAAAGGTGAAGCGCCACACAAGCACTGCGTACACAAAACAGATATATATTTGTGAATATGCATGTTGAGGCAGTATTTTTAACACTTAAATGTTTTAGTCTAATTATATAATATATAAATTCAATAAAAGCCCCCTTAAAGCAATGTGTGTATAAAACAATATATAAAAATGTATATTACAGTCATTATATATGTTTATATTATTGTATCCATGTGTAATAATGGTATGTGAATGTATAACATAATTTAATAATGTAGGAGCTGTGATAATAATAGGTCAAAAGTTGCTAACAAAGAGGTAACAATGAGGAAACCTTGAGTCAATAATGAGTAAGAAAGTTTAACAGTACTACTTGTGATTCTTGGAGCAACAATAATGTAATTTTTGTGACAGTTTATAAAATAGCCAATCAACAACCAGAAAAAGCTTTAGTTAAATAAAAGTATTCTATTGGATTAGGAATAGCCAATCAGAGACTTGAAATGCAGAAATTTACAAATTTAGGCGGTAGAAATCAAGTCAGTTACTTGTAGACAGTGTTCCTAACCGGATGCGAGATGCGTCATCGAGAAATTTAATACGTATTCGTGCGAGACAAAAATAGTTTACGTGTTAAAAAGTGCAAGTAATTAATAAAAAAAATCTCACAGCTCTCTCTCTCTGTCTCTCTCTCTCTCTAACAGTGAAGTGTTATTTAAATAGTGTCAAGCATTAATAAAAGGAGTGAAATAAAATTATAATCTGTGTAAGCCTACATTCTTTAAGTGTGCTAAAGAAAATATAAATACTGACGCAACCGGGACAAATATAAATATATAATATTTAAAGAAACAGTCAAAATTACAAGGTTAATATTTTTAAATTTGAAACGATGGCTACTTGGTACCATACGTGCGGTTGCAACTACTTCAAGTACGGCTCCCCAACAGTCGAAATACAATACAACTCCTACAACAAAATAACTTCTTCAATGTATACGCAGACATTTAGAAATTATTATCTACCATATACATATTTTATACTTATATTTGCACAAAAATATTTGGCATATTAATAAATATTTATAAACAATATACACTAGGAATGTCTATTTCTTAGTGTGTCTCCTATGCAAAAAGTAATGTTTCTACGTTATTTCTAGATGTTTTTATCCACACATGCAGAGTGATAGAATACTATAATGATTTGTAATAACTATCTGCTTCTCCCTAGGTATGTGCAGTCAGTCCCCGCTTTCGAAGTCTCGAGGCAAACTTGTATACTTGTAAAATAGCTCGTTACTATGTGCCTTTAAGACACATTGAAACCGGGGAGGTGAGTATAAGAGTATTGGCTGTAGAAAAATATCCTCGTTTAGGTATATCTCGCCGCTAATATATTCGGCAGTCATTCATTGGAACCTTGTCGGTAACTAACTTCGACTACTTTCAATGCTATTTAACGCTCAACTTCCGCGGAATTATAAAATTTAGCACCAACATTGTTTTGGCGGCAAATTCTGATATTGTGGAGCGTCTCTTCATATTTCACTTCATGACATTTCGAATTTCGCTGCTTGAATCCAAATTAACACTGTTTTATACGCCCTATCCCTACTCTAAACCAACTAAATCTATCTCTTATTTGCTACTATTTCGTGGTCTTGAACGGGTGGCTTCTAAATGCCGTCATATTATAGGTTACTTATGCGAGTCAAATAAATTTTCTTATGTCAAGCAGTGATTATCCACTGCGTTTGGCTTGTCTCTACTCCTCCGCCTATTGTGGCGCATGCCAGTTGATAAAAGAAAGTGAAGTGGTATATTTGTTTGTTAGCCCCACGTTTGGGAGCCAATTTGCGGCGGTATTATTGTTTGTGTTCGAAAGATGCTACTGTTTATCTGCCGCACGTATGGAATACAATTTGTCGCGGTCACTTCGTGTTATCTTTTACTGAGCGCCTGTTATTGTATTTAATTTTGGGTTCACTGTCCTCCGGCTAGCTATGATTTCTCGGTCAAGCACTTCTCTTGTACAGGGTGTGTAAACGGAAAGGAGTTTTTATCCAAAGATAACACTGATGAAAGAATTTGTTTTACACTTTTATTGTCGTAACACATTATTCGCTTTCACCTATTAATCTTGACACTCGCAAACTGAAACTGTTATAAGAACTTCCTTACTGCCCATTATTAATTCGCGTACTTCAACTTTTTGTGTAATTAACGTTACGACACGAGAGATTTTTCATAAATTTGCTACGCGTAACCTGCAAATCGATAAACTGTGCGATGTATTCACCATGACTGCTTCTGTTGAACTCATCGATGTCTTATACGCGAATGCTTCTGTTGGACGATATGCCTAAAGATTTATAACCGAGCTACTATTGGTTAATAAAATGCGCCAACATTAGCGTCTATATTTATATCCAATGAAAATTACGAAAACATATGCTCTAGGGAAAATGTTCCTGCAAATTCTAAGAAAAACACGCCACTCTGACGTCATTTGCTCGTCTCTAATAATGATAAACAGCTCACCCCCTCGCTACATTGTTACACGCTATTATTGTCAGTTTCAGTAAGGCCGTATAAACCCACTTCTCAACAATGTTTACAATCAACAAACATCTCAAATCAATGTCACACAACAATGCATATTCACACTACAATCACTCTGACATTTACATTTTTGTGATACAAATTACTGCGTCAAAAGATAGAAATTTCCTTTTGCAAGATCACACAAAACGTTGTAGGTATATTAGGCTATAAAATAACAAAATTCTACCTAAAAAAAGCTTTTTAACATGGTTAAACGAGCCTAGTCAGGAAAATATACAGGGAAGCACGTACATGAACACACACCAAAATATTAATAACCAAAAAGATTACAATAGAATAATGTACGCACATATATCAAATAAATCACAATAAAACAATGCATCAGTGATATTAATTTTGGGGCGGTAGGTAATTCCTGCCTCAACAGGCACACACTCTGACTCTCTTACTAACATTTTTACCTTCTCTACTACGTATAGTAAGTAGGGAAAGTATTGTATTCTACCCAAAAATTCGATACCGAGATTTCACCGGAAATATATGTTTTGAGACCCCCTGAATCCAAAAAAAAAAAGCATTTTTGGAAACATGTCCGTGTGTCTGTCTGTGTGAATGTCTGTGAACAGCATAACTCAGAAACAAACAGTCGGATAAACACCAAACTTGGTATTTAGGTTCAGTATCTTCCAGAGATGCGACACCAAGGTTTTCAAAAAAATCCCCCCACCCCAGATTACCCTTTACATGGAAGATTTTTCGAAAATTTTAATTTTCTCAAAAATGGCTCTAACGATTTTGATTAAAATATCATATGTTTAAGATATTTTCATGACAAATAAAATGTATATCTTGAATTTTCTGGGAATGTCTCCATAAGTATTCTTCATTGTGAACGCCTTTTGCATAACTGGTAAACCGTAAGAGATAGGCAAAAGTTTACTACACAAAAAATGTAGATCGCGTTAAAATACACAATTTATGTCATATAATTTTTTTTCCTGAGTGAACCATTTTCAGGATATTGCTTGTTATTCCCTTAAATTTTTCAATACTTATTTTGTCAAATTCGAATTCGTTATTAATTTTTTTGTCTTGGATATGCAAAGAGTATTAATCTGTGACAAAGAGAATGGTGCTGCAGATAGCAACCAGCTATTAAGAGTAATGTCTATGCCTAAAGGCTACTGTATTCCCCTTTCACCTACAAGAAACTAGCAATAAGATAGAGTCTGCAAATGTTTATTTCGATTAACATGAAATAGATGGAGAATAAGCGTTTGTAAAAATAGTTTGTACAAGAGTAGAGAAAGTCATGTGAGTGTAACACATCAGATTTTTTTTGGTAAAGCGGATCTCAGACGTGTATTTCCGGCCAAATCGTTGGATTAAATACAACACATACTTCCTCCAGCTACTATAGGTAGGTAATACAGAAAGTAAGAATAAAAAAGGGAAAAGAAAGTAAATTAAGCTGGAGTTGATTGTGATGATGTAACTTTTTAATAGGATTGATGACCAAACGGAAACATATTTGCTAACACCAAGGTGCTGTTATGCTGTAAGGTTAAGAATCGCGCTTTTTGAGCACCCCTGGATAAGGCAGGGTAGATTCTAGACACAATTATTATCGAAGGGGTGATGTGTGTGCGCGTGTGTGTGTGTGTTTGTGAAGGAAGCAGCTAGTTCATTTATCAGCAACATAACTTCCTTGCTGGCCACCACCAAAACGCCCTCCCAACTCATCAGGATTATACACCCTCTTCTATTGTGTCGCTACCCTAATTTAAATCATATCAACCCCCCTCCTCCTCGACCTGCATTCTTTCTCTTACAATTATGCCGATCTTTCTGACGTCATACTTTAAGTCGGTTTAGTTACTTCAGTTGACATTCTACTTATTCCTTGCTTCTATTTCTTAAGATCTAAAGGAGTTAGGTGAGGCTAGACAGCAAAATTAACAAACACTCATAGTTCATTTATTGATCGAAGTTTATTAGCTGTTGTTAGGTTCTTTATTTATGCAACATTCAGATTATAGACTTCTGTGAAATCATCGCCTCTTTTGAAGACATTCTTCTGTAGCTACGATTTTTTCGTCAATGTACCTAATCGCATTAATTGATAATTGTTGCGTATATGCAAAGAATCTAAACAAAACTTTAAAAAACCTGATGTGTTACACTCACATGACAAAGGATTGAAAAACTTCAAATCAATAATAACGTGATATCTCGGAAATGGCTGATGCCACAACAAGTTATTTCAAATAACTTGAGTATTAAAATAGATCTACTTTTCTTTGCATTACCAGGACAACAAAAAATTTAATAACGAATTTGGGAAAAATGTATAATTATTGGAAAATTTAAAAACAACAAAAAAAATGTATATGACACAAATTGTGTATTTTAACGCGATCTACATTTTTGTGTAGTAAAATTTTGTCTATCTCTTATGGTTTACCAGTTATGCAAAAGTCGTTCACAATGAAGAATACTTTTGGAGACATTCCCAGAAAATCCGAGATATACATTTCATTTGTCATGAAAATATCTAAAACATATGATATTTTAATCAAAATCGTTATAGCCATTTTTGAGAAAATTAAAATTTTCGAAAAATGTTCCATGTAAAGGGTAATCTGGGTTGGGGGATTTTCTTGAAAACCCTCGTGTCACATCTCTGAAAGATACTGAACCTAAATACCAAGTTTGGTGTTTATCCGCCTGTTCGTTTCTGAGTTATGCTGTTCACAGACACACAAAGACATGTTTCCAAAAATGTTTTTTTTATTCAGGGGGTCTCAAAACATTTATTTCCGGTGAAATCTCGGTATCGATTTTGGGTGGAATGCAATACTTCCCCTACTTACTATACGTAGTAGAGAAAGTAAAAAGTAATAGGTTGGTAGCATAATATAGAAATGTTTAGCTCTAGCACATTTCTTGGTAGTTGAATGATTTACCGATTCACAACTACCCTGGTGATGATTCAGACTTCCTTATGTCAAACAATTCATTTATATTTATTCAGTTTCTATCCATATAAATTTTCCTAAACACTGCATAAGATTATGCAAATATTAAGGTAATCTAGGAACACTTTAAAATATTTTAATGTTAATTCTTTTCCACATCATCCAAGAGAGTACCACAGGTATTAGTTTATTTTTTCTTCGATAAATTAAAATGGTATAAATTTTATTACATACTTATATTTACACACAGTAACCAATGACACCCAATCCCGACTGTAAAGCAATAAATAAAAATAGAAAAAAGGCTACTTACTACAAAGGGTTCTAGTTCGTGTTACCATTCCGTAACGCAACACGTATGCTAATTATATCACAAAGACATTTGGTAATTGGAATCATAGCGCCTTTTAAATAACTCTAGTCTAGCTTTGAACCAGGTCAACTCCTGTTTGCACTCCGAAACTTCGATTTTAGGACTATATAATAGTTTTTACGCAATTAAATGACACAAATTGGTGTTATGTATTGTATATCAAATGTACGAGACGTAATTCAAGCCATAATTAAATGTTGACATAATTTCGTCAATGGGCATGGGTCTACAATACCCATTAATGAGTTATAGTCTATAGTTTGTCTACTTTTTTAGAACAGCCATTTTTTGTTTGGCTGATTGTGACAATGGATCCATAAAGTAATCGGAGCTTTGCTTATTAGATGGTTTCGAGGGTGGGTAACACAGTACGAGGCGCATTCAGAAAATAAGTTTCCCTATTTTGTTTAAAGCAAAGAAAACATAGTTACATGAAAAACTTTATTGGCAACATATTAGCAATGGATGAGCCATTTTTCAGCGTAGTGAGGCAGTATTTTTAACACTTAAATAATTTCAGTCAAAATATAACGTGTAAATTCACTAACCTTGAAGCAATATGTGTATGTAATAATTTGTAAAATGTATGTAACAGTCATTGCATATGCTTATATTATTGTATCCATATGTAATAGTGTTATTTGAATGCATTACTTATTTTAATAATGTAGGAGCTGTGAGAATAATAAGTTAGAAGTTGGTAATAATGAAGTAACAACGAGGTAACCTTGAGGCAATAATGAGTTTGAGAGTTTAACAATACTACTTCTGATTCTTGGAAGCAATAATGTAAATTTAGAGACAGTTTAAAAATAGCCAATCAACAACCAGAAAAGCTTTAGTTAAATGAAGGTATTCTATTGGACTACGATTAGCCAATCAGAGACTTGAAATACAGAAATTTACAAGTTTAGACGGTTGAAATCTATTTAGTTGCCTCCAAACAGTGCTCATTACCAGACGTGTTGCCTGCAGACAGTGATAGTAACTGGATGCAAGATGCGTCCTCGAGAGAAATATAATACGTATTCGTGTTAGACGAAAAATAAGCTTATATGTTAAAAAGTGCAATTAATTAATTAAAGAATCTCGCAGCTCTCTATATCAGTGAAGTGTTATTTAAATCGTATGAAGTATTAATAAAAGGAGTGAGTAAAAATTATAATCTGTGTAAGCCTTAGTCGTATCACAACCCTGCCAAGATAAATGTGTCTCTAACAAATACTGACGGAGCCGCGGCAAACATAAATATTTAATATTTAAAGAAACAGTCAAATTACAAAGTTAATATTTTTTAAAACTTGGGGCAAAGGCCACCTGAAAGTACATTTGGGACGAAGGCTACCGGAAAAAGGGTACGTATACGTGCGATTGCAACGAATTTCAAGTTCAGCTCCCCAACAGTTGAACTACAATATAACTCCTACAACAAAATAACTTCTATTTCAATAGTCACTACAAGAATTAAGACACTTGTCAAAACGTGGGATCAACTATTGTATTCCTGTGTCGTAGCCGTCTGCCCCCTGTGAATGGAACCAGCGTGTGGCAGTCGTCTTCAGCTCTGGTCGTTGTCGAAACGCTGAACGGAGGACAGGAATTCTTGAGGTGCAAGAAAAATGGAAATCGCTGTGAGCAAGATCAGGACTGTGTGGTGGATGATCAAACAGCTCCCAGCCGAACTCTTGGAGAATAGTTTCTGTGCGCCGAACCGTATGTGGACGAGCACTGTCGTGGAGCAGCACAACACCTGCAGTAAACATTCCATGCCTCTTGTTTTGAATGGCACGTCGCAGTTTCCGCAGTGTTCACAGTAACGGTCAGCGTTTAGCTTCACCTCTGGGTAGGAAGTCAATGAGCAGATAGCCCTTCCAGCTCTAGAACACCGTACATTACTTTCTGCACCGAAACAGTCTGTTTGAATTTCGTCTTGACCGGAGATCCACTGTGATGCAAATGAATTGAATGTTGCTTGGTTTTCGGGCTAAAGTGCGAAATCCACGCCTCATGACGCCCGTGACGATCCTGTCGAGAAACTCGTCACCGTCACCATGATACCGTTGCAGAAATGTCAGTGATGCTCCTAAGCGTTTAGTTTTGTGCTCAGGTGTCAGGTTTTCGGCACCCACCTGGCACACAATTTCCTGAACGGCAGGTGCTTAGTGACAATTTCATGCAACAAGGATCGCGATATCTGCGGAAAATGGTTGCTGAGCTCTGTAATCATGAAGCTTCGGTTCTCCACGATGCTCTACCGCACCAGCTCAACATCATCATTTATGAGGGACGGTCGCCCACTTGGCTCTTTATCATGGACCGTTTGACGACCTTCGGAAAACTGTCTACACCAGCGACGCACCATGTGTTTGCTCATGATATTCGGCCCGTATACCTGACAGAGGTGACGATGAATTTCGACCGGTGCTATGTTTTGTGCAGTAAGGAACTTTATCACTGACCGAACTGTACAGACAGCGGGAGAACGAATAAGAGCCGCTATTTCGGGCCACTGCTGCTGCGCTACTGGCACCAGGCAGGACTTGTCCGGTCGGCGTATGATTGATACGTCATAGATCTGTTACGCATGTGGAAGCTTTACGCTGTCTAACTCAACCTTTTTACAAATTTACGTTTACTTTAAAGGGAAAAAAAATCGGGAAACTTGCTTTCTGGATGCACGTCGTACAGTGCATAGTAAAAGTGTATAAAGTCGGCTAAAGTACTGGCGTAGTACATCACCAAGTGTGGGGACCTTCAAGTAAATAAATGAGCTGTAAAGCGAACGACAAAGACGGACCTAAGACAAACCTCCCACTTAACAGGCTACAAAAGTTTAAGAAAAACATGGGGGACAGACGATTCACCTAATATTTGAAGTTGCATATGTACATTCTAACTTCGATCGAATATTTTGCTCCTCTAATTAAGGAAATTTTAAGCACATAAGAGTATGCAGCGAAAAAAGTCAGTTTAGGCTTTATGCTTCATCAAACATTTCCTTTTTCACGTTTAATATGTTGCTTCTTCTTGATGTATCTGCAACAAAACATGTCGTTAACGATTAAATCTATATGTACTGAGTTTCCCATACAATAGTGTATTTTTTCCTATTGTTTCAAATTTGGAAATATGCATCAAATACATAGGTTGTTGCAAAGATAATGTCAAACATTTTGAATATCAAATATAAGCAATCATACCGAAACTCTTTCGCTGGTAGTCACTGAAATAATTCTATACATTGTAGAAAATAATTAATTTAGAAATCAAGATGCATATACCTAATTAAGTATTTGAAATATGAATAAATCAATGATTGAAGTATAAAAATATATGTGAGAGACGATATAAAGGTGATAGAAACTACACTGTGTAATAGAAGCTGCTAGGTGGTGACGCTGACCTCTGACGCATCTGTATTGTTCCTGGCAGTTGTTTCAGTGTACTCAGAGTCCTGGGTTCGTGGTTTGGATGGCAGGGATTTGGGATTTGGTTCGGTAGAGCTGAGGTTCTTGTTTTTCAGGGGTGGTGACACTGCCTTGATGAGATTAATAATACTGCCGGAGAAGTTTGGGTGATATCTTTATTTTGTTACGTAGATTCCTATCTGGTCAACCCGCCACCTTCGTCGTCGAAACCACTGTTATTCTTATTACTCTCGAAGTCGCTACTTATGTGTTTCTCCGACTAGCCCTCGAATTGCCTAGATTTCACAACTTCACTTTTACGCTATAAATCTTCTGATTATTTTGTTCTAATTCTGTTTCGTCGCGTCCTCGTGGTTAATTTGTACCGGAATGTGCCTCGGCCGTTGTCATGGTTAGTTTTCCCCAAAAGTCTCGGCGTGTCTTTCCTCCTTCACGCCTTTCGCCAAACTGTAGAATTTTCCCCTCTCCCTTTCTTAAGTTTCGTTCTGTTTTAAGTTCAAAACGTATCATGTGATGCCTACGCGATCTTTCGATTGGCTATAATTTTTTTTTCCTGATTTTTTTTTGTTATTGGCTACCCCCACGTGACAACTTTCACATCTGCTTCTCACAGCTTATTTTGAGTTTTAAAATCTTCCCCCGAACATTCTTAGATCGTAGATAAGGCACATCTACTTCCTCACCCTTTTAAGCCTTGAGAACCGTTGTAAACCCTGTCCGAGCCAAAAGTATAAAGGCGAGACTTCCGGTATGCAGGTTCGTTGACCATCGCAGGTAAAATACCTCTGCTTCGAGGGAACAAACTTTGTTTCTCTGTCTTCCCGACAAAACCCATTCCTAATATGAATTCAGCACATTTTCGTCGCTATGTTCGATCGTATATTATTATTATTATTATTATTATTATTATTATTATTATTATTATTATTATTATTATTATTATTATTATTATCATCATCATCATCATCATTATTATTATTATTATTATTTCTCCTGGGTCTCGATAACCAGCTTCATATGCCCTGACGGTAAACTTATCATCGGACCTTTAGGTTGGATGATGGGTTTATCGTTAATGTCCCATCTAATCTAATCTAAAGTCCCTCTCTCCCTCTATTCCTTTCATTTATCATTTTATTTATTTATTCATTCATTTATTTAGTCAGTGGCTTACGACGATTTGATGGCGAGCCCACCGTTACACATTTATTCTGTTCACAATACATTTCAATCACTGTACACAATACAATTTCAAATTTACACAAGTATTTTCACCAAGTAAAAGAAAAACAATCTACATAATATCTGGCCGTCAACAACCAGGCTACAAAACATTTACATTTAAGAAATCTGTTTATACACACAATACATTCTTCAAACAATAATTTTTTTTTAATTTAATTACACATCTTAGTTCCATCTTCCTCTCTCTCTCTCTCTCTCTCTCTCTCTTGCACTTTACATACAATACTGGTTTTCTGGAAGCTATTAGCAGCCTCCACACTCAAGACCCCTTTTGGTACCTTTTTTTGCCAGGTATACATTCTGTCCGGTTTTCTTACTCTATGTCATTAACATCGTGAATGTCAAGCACACTGTTTTAACAGGACATTGCTATCCCGAAGCTACCAATTTGTTTGTAAACAATGTTCGCATATTTGACTTTCCTTACTCGTGTTCCGAGTGCGTTTGTACATTTTCCCTATCCGACTCTACTAAATTTCATTGACCCTGCTTAAATGGACGATTGGAGTTGATATACCCTGTCCCCGAAGGTTTGTGATATCCGATAAGGACCTTTCCATCACATATGCATTCGTCTGTATTCCTTCTTTCTCTTGATGGTTTAAGCAGTCTGTTGATGCTACATATTCGCGTATACCTGATAGGGTCATGTTTTGATCACTGACTACCTGCAAGTCGTCCGGTCTCTCACCGAAATAAACATTTTCATTTTCTGTGTTTAACTCACAATACTGGGGTGCTTGACCTACTTCCGATTCATCAGCTGACTGCAGAGGCGTGTCGTTAAGATCTCTCCCTTCGCACAGTTGTTGCGTGAAAATTCTTACCACGTTAATGCCTTTTCCCAATGTGCAAATATTCAATAAAAATGGTTCTTCTGGTATTTTTGTTCTCGTTCCCTGTGTAATGCGAGAACCTGCGCGCATTCTCCGAGGTTGAGCCTGGGAACGCTACAATTCTTCCTGTCTCCAGTTTTCCGACCGTCGTGGCCACGATCCTTGACTGGGGCCTATCCCTTGGCCTATCCCTTGGCCTATGCTTTGTCCTGCCATTGCCCCGCTTCGGTGACCTATCGCGTCATCCATTTCGCGGTGGACATTTTGCGGCTGTCGTGTCTGTGATAGATACGCGCTCGGCGTTCATGCGTAGCTGTACGTAGGCATGCTTGAGAGCCCATGGTCCTCATCTCTACGTCGTGGGGTCGCTGGCCGGCTTGGAGGTGTTCTTGGCCTGTTCGCAGGTGTCCTTGGCCTGTTCGGGGGAGTTTCTGGGCAATTCGGAGGCGTTCTTGGCCTGTTCGGGGGAGTTTCTGGGCAATTCGGAGGCGTTCTTGGCCTGTTCGGAGGTGTCCTAGGCCTGCCCGGGGTGTTTCCAGGTCGGTTCGGGGGAGTTTCTGGGCGGTTCGGAGGCGTTCTTGGCCTATCCGCTGTTCCACCGTGGAGGTTATTTCCCCAGTGTTGTCTACTATTCGCCGGGTACCTGGAGAATCTCAGGTAGTGAACGGGATACTCCTCATGTTGCCTCGGTGGCCTACCCGTGCCCGTTTGGTTCCAGGGCCTATAGCTTCTCTCCCGATTTCTTGCAAATGGCTCTTGATAACGCTGTCGGACTGTGGAGTAGTTGTTCAACGCACCTTGTGCCCTCGTCCCATCATTACGATGCGAATTTATCCGATCACTGTGTCTGCCTTCAGCCCTGATTCTGGGCCTATCTTCTTCCCGCGTTCCGTACCCCTGCAGAGCGGTAAGTAGTTCAATGGCTTCGCTCAGCGTCCTCGGGCGTGCTACCACGAGGTGATGACGTATAACGTCTGGGAAGTGTCGTGTCAGGAGGGATACAAATTCACCTTCGGGCATCGGTGGGTCCAGGAGTTGGCTTAATTGGCCGAGTCGCAAGAAGTAGTCAACCATCGACTCACGCTTCTCATCCCTGTATCGGCCATTATTTATTTCTGCGCGCACTCTGTACTGTGCAACGCCACTCCAATATTTTTCCAAAAATGCAGACCTAAAATGTTCATATTGTGCATGCTCGCCTACCGTCAATCGAAACCAACTCAGGGACGGGCCTATCAAGCTCCTTTTTATAATTACCATTTTGTAACGGTCGGGAATTCCCCTAAGCGCGAAATAAGATTCGAGGTCATTAATGAACTGCTTCGCATTATCGACTTCACTGTTGAACTTGGGGATTGGTAGTTCATTCAAAAATTGTATAGGTATATTGCATTGTTGCAGGGGCCCTACGGTGCTTGACATTTCACTTGCCGGGTGCGGTGAGGCCGAAGGAGTGCAGGCAGGTTCGTTCGACCTCGGTTCGCTACTTGGGTTGTTACACTGGAACGACGAAAGCGCGGAAACCTGAGAGGTAATTCGCGCGTCCGTGGCTCCCTGTGATCGCGGTTCGATTTGTTCTACCGCGTCCCTGCGAGCATTGACGGTCTGTGTCAGTTCCTCCCTTAATTTGTTAATTTCATCATTAACCCCTGCTTCAAGTGCCTGCTGCTTATTCTGTAATGATACACAGACTGTCATTGCTTCTTCCCTTGCCTTATCACTAATTGTACATATTAAGCTTTCATTGTTTACAATTTGTTGGGCCCTGATGGCGTCCATTTCCACGACGAGTTCCTTCCTCACTACTTCTACACTATTCTGTGTTGCTTTTAGTTCGTTTCTTATATATTCTACATCCTCGTAGATTACATTTTGACTTGCTCTAATTTCTGACAAGACACCCTGTATTTTATTTTCTAAGCCCTGACTGATTTCCTTCTGTTGGATGCTTAATTGCTGCAATGTTTGTTCCTGGGTGGACAATTGTTGTTTTAGTGTTTGTTCCTGTATTGTTAATCGTTGAGTCAGTGTTTGCTCTATTGTTTGCTCTTGTTCTGTTATCTTAGTGTTTAGGAGGCTCAATTGAGCCAACATTTGTTGCAGCATTTCGCTCGTGTTAAGTGATCCGGTAACTTGGTTTTCTAATGTTTCGCTATCTCCATTTTCTACACCTACCCGCGTGCTATTGTTAGTGAAATTTTCCCCTTGTTCATTGCTATTACCTTCCATATCGTTGCCGGTTAATTTCTTGTTTCTTAACAGCATTTACAAACATACATAACCCAGTTTACTTATATCTATTGCATATACACTCCCTTCCAAAATTTTATTAACCTATGTATCATGCAGTTAACACTTACTCGGTGCTGGGTTGAGCTGCTGCGAAGTGTTGTAATAGTTCACAAAACACTTCACTACACTTACACACTTTTGAACACTGATGATGTCTGCGCTGAATGTCTGCTTCCTTGTTGTAATGGAGCGGCGTCGATGTCGCTTGTTGCCCCACGTCTATCGGTACACTCTGCTGCTGGTGGTTGCTGATGTCGTCATCGGCGTCGTCTTCCTTCCGTTGTCGGTTCTCCGGGTGCGTTATCCGCTGGCAGTATTTCGAGCCCCAACGTAGTGGGCGCCAAATGACGCTGACCTCTGACGCATCTGTATTGTTCCTGGCAGTTGTTTCAGTGTACTCAGAGTCCTGGGTTCGTGGTTTGGATGGCAGGGATTTGGGATTTGGTTCGGTAGAGCTGAGGTTCTTGTTTTTCAGGGGTGGTGACACTGCCTTGATGAGATTAATAATACTGCCGGAGAAGTTTGGGTGATATCTTTATTTTGTTACGTAGATTCCTATCTGGTCAACCCGCCACCTTCGTCGTCGAAACCACTGTTATTCTTATTACTCTCGAAGTCGCTACTTATGTGTTTCTCCGACTAGCCCTCGAATTGCCTAGATTTCACAACTTCACTTTTACGCTATAAATCTTCTGATTATTTTGTTCTAATTCTGTTTCGTCGCGTCCTCGTGGTTAATTTGTACCGGAATGTGCCTCGGCCGTTGTCATGGTTAGTTTTCCCCAAAAGTCTCGGCGTGTCTTTCCTCCTTCACGCCTTTCGCCAAACTGTAGAATTTTCCCCTCTCCCTTTCTTAAGTTTCGTTCTGTTTTAAGTTCAAAACGTATCATGTGATGCCTACGCGATCTTTCGATTGGCTATAATTTTTTTTTCCTGATTTTTTTTTGTTATTGGCTACCCCCACGTGACAACTTTCACATCTGCTTCTCACAGCTTATTTTGAGTTTTAAAATCTTCCCCCGAACATTCTTAGATCGTAGATAAGGCACATCTACTTCCTCACCCTTTTAAGCCTTGAGAACCGTTGTAAACCCTGTCCGAGCCAAAAGTATAAAGGCGAGACTTCCGGTATGTAGGTTCGTTGACCATCGCAGGTAAAATACCTCTGCTTCGAGGGAACAAACTTTGTTTCTCTGTCTTCCCGACAAAACCCATTCCTAATATGAATTCAGCACATTTTCGTCGCTATGTTCGATCGTATATTATTATTATTATTATTATTATTATTATTATTATTATTATTATTATTATTATTATTATTATTATTATTATTATCATCATCATCATTATTATTATTATTATTTCTCCTGGGTCTCGATAACCAGCTTCAGTGGCTTGTGGGTAGTAGCGCAGTGTAAAGGCTTCCGCATTGTTTTCTTTCTTTTCTTTGAAAATTTAACCGCTAGACAGGTAAAAAGTAGACAACGAAAAATTTAAAGTTGGTGTGAAATAGTGCACATAAAGTTGCACCTTTCAGTGTCGCTTAATAAGCAATTACAGCAATTATGTGCTCCAATGAATCAGTTGTTCAGCCCGCCATATTGGATTAATGTAGCGTAGACTCGACGATTCCTTAGTACGTCATTTCTGTGCGTGTCTGTATTGTAGGTAAACTTATTAAAACATAAAACTATAAGCGTATTATGTATTGTTATAAGTATTGTATTTTCTTTGAATAACTATAATAATGGTGCTAGTGTTTTAATATAACCCGAGTTCCCACTCTTGCGTAGAATGTAAACAAACCATAACTGGCTTATTTTGGAGTACGCACTAGAATTATCTGTCTGTTAGCAGTTGTAAAACAGTTTCAGAAGTGAAAATTTAATACCGAGTTAGAGAAAGGTACAGTTGTAGTATAAGTGTCCATAGAGTGCACCTACTAATTTTCTTACTGTGTTAGCTTGCTTCCATTGTCTTTGTTAGAGTAGTGTGCTAATAATGAGTGATAAATCGTGAGTGGTAATTTTGCTGCTTGACGCCGGAGGGTTAGCCAGAGTTTTCTGTGCAGGGTGCAAGTTTTGGTTTTACTGGGCAAATCCGAACACTATTACCGAGAATGTGAGAGATTGTGGGGAGTGGTTTTGTGAACAATGTATAAGGCACTGATCAGAAGTGAAGCAGTACGTTTTAAGTAACTAAATAAAATTATAATCATAGGCAAAATAAATAACAGTAGGGATAGTATTAAATAAAACTGGTAAGCGAGTGTGACTGTAAATTTGTAGAAAGGTCGAGTGGTATCAGCGGCCGGAAACGGGTGGTTTTCCCTCTATTGTTAAGTGTTCCGTTAGGTTGCTTGAAAAGCAGACGTGTAGGAAAGGGTCAATGTTCGCCAAAACCCCGATAGCTTTAGACATCCAACGAAAGAAGCTAGAAATCAGGTGATGGTGGAATGGGGAGATAGAAAATTTGAAATAGAGAAACAGAAAAGTTTAGAATACACACTTGGCCGAGGTAGTTCCTTGGAGATGATTCCTAGAAAATATGTCGGCGGATAAGTGCAATGATATAAAGCGTAGCAATAAGGAAAGGCGCGTGTGTGTGTCGAAGTAATAGCAGGAATCACATCTTAAAATGGTGACGGGAAATAAACGAGCAGGAAAACAAAAACAGTCGTATTCACCACTGACCTGAGATCCAAGATCCATGCAAAACCCCGAGCTAGTACCGAACTCGGGTCCATTCCTGAAAATCCCATGCCGCCAAATAACCACATACCACCGCAAATAGGCAAAATACTATCGCAAACTGGTGCCAGAAGGAAGTACCACCGCAAATTGCCACCCAGCGTGGGTCAAGAATCAAACCTTAGCATGCTACCGCAGAAGGCATGAGGAAACCTGACAAGATAACTAAATGTTTCCAAAAAAAGAAACTAGAAGCATTGTTTCGGCTACAAACAGTCTGGCCAATTACTTGCAGGATTTCAGAATGGTAACTAAGATAAATTTCTGAGGGAAAAGTCATTTCACTGCAGATGATCAACATCATGTCCAACTGAGCAATAGGTTTACTATTCTTGAAACGTTAAATATGATCAGGCCACAAATCCCCAAGAGCAGGTCTTGCATGATCGTAAATTATGCCAAAAGCAAGGTCTTGTTGCTTGGGAGTAGTCATGGGAGGGGCATAGTATCTCTGCTCAAACGGGATTTGGCGTGCGATTATGATTTAGTAGATACAGCTATACCCAGTGCTGGGTTCTCTGACGTCACTAAAGACCTGGTAAAACTAACTGCAATTTTTACCAAGAGGGATCATGTAGTGCTAGTGGATGGGCCAGAGAATAGCCTGGATAGAAATAGTAGTTCTGTTATTGAAAAGGACCTGCGTGACATCAGTTAGACCAGCAGCCATACAAATGTGAAGGTAGTGGGACTTTTTCATAGGCATGACAAGTTTGAGCTTCATTGGAGGGTGAGGGATATTAATTTGAGACTTGAGCGTGCCTTGTTAAGACCTACTGCCTCTCACTCGACGGTATAGGCAGGGATAGTTATACCTCTCATGACCTACATCTAAATTCTAGAGGTATAGAGAACCTTTCACTCTAATTGCTGACAGAATTAAGAGCAAAATCCCTGTTGTCGCTAATAGGAGGTATCTTTTAGGTTAAATATGCCTCATAATCAAAATAATCACAGAAACGTAAAGTAAATTGAAATAATCAACCCAAATACCTTGGTATCCACAAATAACTCACGAAATTATGCTTCCGATATCAATAATAGTAATAATAATAATAATAATAATATACTATTATAACTGTCTGTACTTGATCAAAACATAAAGAAACTTATGAAACAAAGTGGACAAACTCGCTATTAGTCTTAATACCGGAAAACTCCTGTCGTACATTTTATATATATGTATATCCGAACATCATTTCACACAACAGAAATAACAGCCAATTTCATTGCATGGGTACTCTTTTGGACCAGAGTTTTCAAGAAAAATGTACATAAATGTGGAGTTTCTATATATGTTAGAAATGATTGACATAAAGTTTTACATTTATCCAAGTCTTGTAATGAACAAGACCTTAAACTCGGTGCAGTTCAGTTAAATGAAATTCAAATTAATTTAATCTAACAGTCCTTTACGAGGGGCACTATTTATATTTTGAGCCTTGGCAATCCTGAATGTTGTAGGTGCCATCTGACGTTTCCAATGCAAAGTTTGACATTTTTGACCATAATCTACTTCAAACTTTAGTCAATAGAGCGTGATTTGTTTTGTTTACACTAACTTTAAAATTGTGTATCAACAAAAACATGGAATTAACTGGTGAAAATGTTCGTACAATGATTTAGTACAACTTTCGACGTGGATTATCAAGACAAGAGTGCATCGATCAACTAACTTCCACTTTTGGCAACGAATCTCCATCCTTTGCCACTGTGAAACGCTGGTATAACGAATAAAATCGTGGACTCCGTTCGCTCAATAATGAAGTTCGTGAAGGTCGTCCAAAATCAGTTGTTGTGCCAGAAAACATTGATGCTGTGCAAAAACTAATAATGAAAGATCGTCATGCAACATATTGTGAGATTGAGGCAACTCTAGGCATTAGTTCCACCAGCATATATAAAATATTGCATGATTATTTAGCCGTGAAAAAGGTTTGCTCCTGTTGGATTCCACATAATTTGACGCAATCTCAAAAAGATGCTAATGTCGATTGATGTATAAAAATGCTCAAGAAATACAATGATGGTGCCTCAAAAGACGTATAGAAGATTGTAACAGATGACGAATCATGGATCTATGCGTATGAAACGGAACGTAAACAGCAGTCGACTGTATGGGTGTTTCAAGATGAAGCAAATCCAACAAAAGTTGTTCGCACTCGAAGCACTTCGAAGCAAATGGTCGCCTGCTTTTTCAACAAAACTGGCCATGTGGCAACAGTGCCTTTAGAGGAACGTAAAATGGTCAATGCCGAATGGTACACAACCATTTGTTTGCCGGAAGTCTTCGGTGAAGTAAGGAAAACCAACAAGAACCGTAGGATCGTTCTTCATCAAGAAAACGCGAGCGCACGCACATCTCGTCTAACAACAGAGTATTTGAAGGCTCAAAAAACTGATTTGATGAGTCATCCGCCATACAGTCCTGATTTGGCACTCAATGACTTCTTTTTGTTCCGAACACCAAGAATAAATTGCGTGTACAAGATTTTCGTTGACAGAAGAAGCGGTTGATGCCTTCAAAAACATGTTTTTGAGGTGTCTCAAGAAGACTTGAATAAATGCTTTGATAAATGGTTCAAACGGATGCAAAAGTGTATTGATCATAAAGGAGAATTTTTTAAAAACAATAAAGCAGTTTTCAATCAGAAATTAATTTGTTTTAATTATTAGGCTGAAAATATAAATATTGATATCCCTTAGGCAATTTTGAAATATTCAGAAAGCAACCCGAGCATGTTCTAAAATGTTTATTTAAACCAAATAGAGAAGTTATCATTTCTGGTGATGTAAATGTTGATTATCTGAAATCTAGACTTCAAAGGGAAGAACTTCGCTCTTTATTTACAACATACCATATGACACATGCAGTAAACATTCCAACAAGGATAAAAATAGCTCTTCCACAGTTATAGATAATGTATCTGTAAATACAGACATAATTAAGTTTAGCACTGTCTCATCAAAAAATAATGGATCATGGTGCACAAGTTCTATGCATTAAAAAGTTAAATTTAAATATCAAACCTAAATATACATATCTTAAATCTAAGGAAATGAATGAAAATATTCTGAACGAGTTTAGCAAAAATCTTAAAACTCAATTATGGAATCAAATAATTGGGACCAACAATAAATATAATAGCGTTCTTCAATGTTTAACAACTCACATTGAATCTTGTTTCCCAGTCAAGTTTAACAAAATGTCTTACTTCAAAAGAGATAATACCTGGATCACTTTAGGAATTAGGACCTCGTGCAGCCGTAAAAGAGAACTATATCAGCAAGTAAGAATTAGTAATAACTTAGGTTTAAAACACTATTTCAAAACAGATTGTAAACTTTTAAAAAGGTAATAAAAGCAGCTATAACATTGAATTATAATGAACTGATTCAACACTCTAAAAATAAAATAAAAATTACTTGAAAAATAATAAAAAGAGAAGCAGACAAATATTCATTACAAAATGACTTAATAACACTAAACGTTGACAGTCAAGAAATTAGCAAGCCTCATGAGCTTGTGGAAATTTTTAACAAATTCTTCTTGGATGTAACAAAGAAACTAAATGCTAAGCGTATTAAACGAAAAAAATGCATGTAGGTGGAATTTTCTGTAACCTAGCAAAAGGCATTTGACACTGTTAATCATAATATTCTGATAGAAAAAATAGAATTCTATGGAATAAAATATTAAAATCTAAGTTAGTTCGGATTATATCTAAGTGAAAGAAAACAAAGTGTTGAAGTAAACATGATATTGGTTATGAAAAAACAAACATAAAATTGGAAATCAGTAACGCATAGAGTACCCAAGATTCAGTATTAGGGTCTTTACTATTAGCAGACACTCCTCTGATAGATATAAACGACCTAAAGGATAAAGGATATTGGAAATATCATTCTGTCCGCTGATGACGTACTGTGGCTAGTAAAGCTTAGATGAGCGTGAATTAAACTGAATTGTATTTTGAATTCTATGTCATGTTGTTTTAAAGCTAAATGAAGTATCTGTAACTCTAGACAAAACAAAAGTTGTTAACTTTATAACTCATCGAACATCATACACCCCAATAGAAACTGGGATTAATGGCATGTTATTAGAGCAAATAGATGACATTAAATTTCTGGGCCTTTAATAGACGGATATTTAGTTTGAAACGCTCACATTAGGTATATCTTAGCCAAACTCAGGTCTGCCTGTTGTGATATCCTAACAGTGGTAAATTTAAGTGCTATAGATACACTTACATTAGTATATACATATTAGTATATGCATATTTTAGCTCTATCATTGAATATGAAACATTATTCTGAGGCAACTCTGTAGAAAGTAAACGAATATTTCTTATGCAAAGAAAGATTATAAGAATCATTTCCAACACCCATAGCAGGCACTCCTGCAAAGATATTAACCCTACGTTGCATGTATATATATTATCGATCTTAAAATCCCTTACATGCAATCTGAGGCAGCTTAAACGATATCAGTCAAATTATATAATATAAAATATAATAACAGCCCGCGTTAAAGCAATATGTGTATAATATAATATATTAAGTGTATGTTATAGTCATTGTATTATTTTTATATTATTATGTACATGTATAATAATGTTAGTTGAATGTAATTATGTAGTTTAACAATGTAGGAGCTGTGAGAATAGAAGCAAGCTGCTTTCCATAGCAAACAGAATTATAAAGTAGGAGCCAAAAGTTGCTAACTATGAGGTAACAATGAGGTAACTTTGAGGCAACAATAAATTGGAAAGTTTAATCATGATACTAATAATTCTTGGAACAATAATGTAATATTTAAAACAGTTTATAAATAGCCAATCAAAAACAAGAAAAAGCTTAAGTTAAATAAAAGTATTCTATTGGAGTAGGCTTAGCCAATCAGAGACTTAAAATAGAGCAAAAGTACAAATTCAGGCGGGAGATGCTACAAGACAGCGTTCCCAACCAGTCCAGTTTAGATTGCGTGCCCGATCGGTACGGTGCGTGTTCAATGTGAGACATAAAAATTCATTGCGGTGAGAATAATATAAAGTTTACGTGTTAAAAAGTGAATTAAACAATAATCTCACAGCCCTATAGTAGGATATATCAGTGAAGTGCTATTTAATCGTGTGAAGGATTAATAAACAAAGTACAATACAATTGTAATGTGTGTAAGCCTTGTTCTTTAGCTGTACTACCCCTGCTAAGAGATACGTGTTCTGAAAATTACTACTGACGCAGCCGAGGCATACATATATAATATTTAAATAAACATTAAAATACAAAGCTGATGTTTTAAACTTGGGGGCGTAGGCCGCCGGAAAAGTGAACCTGGGGCAAAGGCTACCGGAAAACTGAAAACTGAACGTGGGCGAGGGCCACCGGAAAACTGAACGTGGGGCGAGGACCACTGGAAAGTTTGTATCGTACGTGTGTGGTCTAAACAATCAAACCACTTCAAGTTTGGCTCTCCAACAGTGGGGCTATATCTACTGCAAGTTTGGCTCCCAACAGTGGAGATACAACAACCTCGAGATGAACCACAATTATAACAAACAAGACTCGTGAGATAAACAATAGACAAAAGGATAACATCCATCATTTCAATGCAAAACGTTCTTGTTTCCATAAAGGTGTATATTATTAAATCATAGTAGTATATTATGATAAACCCGGAGGAGGACTTCCTTCGGAAAGGAAGTAAAGCCGGTGGTCCCGTATCGTAGGTTTATGGCGGTAAAAGAACCTCAAGCCTGATAAAGAGGCCTCTGACAAAATTTCCGGTCTTTCACGCCCAATATAGAATGGGACCTAATGACTACAGCAGTTAAAGAGCGCCATAAATAAAACTCAATTTAATTTAGATGATGATAAAACCACTTTTAACACGTGTGGCATAGACTATTTTAGACAGCGCTCGAATTTGTAAAATATCCATAAAATAATATTATACTGATTCCTGAAACTAAGAGAAATCACGTTTGGAACGAGATCAAGTCACGTATATAGCGAGATTCTTGAAACAAGAGAAATTACTTTAGAAATGAGTTCAACTGAGCGAGATGTCAGATGTCTGTTGATTCGCTAGCAGCTCATTTTCGTGAAATTATTTTCAACATGTTCTGCCTTACATTAGGCAATGAAGCTTTCTGGATATTTTGGGTAAGTGCTCTAGGGTTATTCTTTCTGCTGCTTCTGTAAGTTCACCTGGCTCTTCTATTTCAGTTTGTACTGAGTTTATAATTGCCGCCATTTAATGTTTATGTAGGTTATAATAAAAAAATCTGATGTGTTACACTCACATGACTTTCTCTACTCTTTCACAAACTATTTTTACAAACGCTTATTCTCCATATGCTTCATGTAAATCGAGATATCGAGATGTCAATCTTATTGCTAATTTTCTTGTAGATGCAAGGGGAATATGGTAGGCTTTAAGCGATAGAAATATTTTAAGAGCTGGTTGCTATGTGGTGCATTCCATTCTCTTTGCATGTCCAGGACATAAAAAAATGTATAACGAATTTGAGAAAACTATAAGTATTGGAAAATTTAAGGGAATAACAAGCAATATCTCGAAAGTGGTTCACTCAACAAAAAAAATGTATATGACATAAATTGTGTATTTTAACGTGATCTACATTTTTTGTGTAGTAACATTTTGTCCATCACTTATGGTTTACCAGTTATGCAAAAGTCGTTCACAATGAAGAATACTTTTGGAGACATACGCAGAAAATTCGAGATATACATTTCATTTGCCATGAAAATATCTTAAACATATGACATTTTAATCTAAATCGTTAGAGCCATTTTTAAGAAAATTAAAATTTTCGAAAAATGTTCCATGTAAAGGGTAATCTAGGGTGGGGGAGTTTCTTGAAAACCTTCGTGTCGCATCTCTGGAAGATAATGAACCTAAATACCAAGTTTGGTGTTTATCCGACTGTTGCTTTCTGAGTTATACTGTTCACAGACTCCACACACACACACACAGACACACACACGGACATGTTTCCAAAAATGCATTTTTTGGATTCAGGGGGTCTCAAAACATATATTTCCGATGAAATCTCGGTATCGAATTTTTGGGTGGAATGCAAAACTTCTGCTACTTAGTGTACGTAGTAGAGAAAGTAAAACTAACTTTTAGATCAAAGAAACCACAAGGCTGGCAATATAAGGTATAGGCTATCTCCACAACGAATTGCGATAAATTGAAGTGTGGCGATTTGTAATGTGAACGAATAATGCGACCGCCATGATAAAATAATCCTGTAAAAAGACGATGAAAAGGAAAATCTAATAAAACCAAGTCGAATTATTACACATATGCAAATACAAAGGGTAATTGCCATGTGTTTGTACTTAAAACCAAAGTTAGACACAATAGAGTTGTATAAAAATTATATCGCACTAGTGCGATAATGTAAAGGTATAGTTAGTGTGCACTATGTTAAAAGTTCTACTTTTAGGTCATGCTGTCCAAAACATATTTAATGCTCTTCCTAATAATCTTAAAAGAAAAGTTGACAATTTTAATACTTTCAAAATTGCTGTTTAAAAGCACCTTTGCTCAAAATCATCTTATTCTAAATATGATTATCTGAATGACTGATTATTCCTGATTATGACATTTAGCTCTTTAAGTAGTATTTAGCTGTTTTAATGACGAATAAGTGCCAGTTACATTTGATGCCTGCTCTATAATTAATAAATGCTACTACTTAAATGTGTGTATATTGAAGAATTGACAGTCGATGTTATACATTCAAATCAATTACAACAAAATAATAATACATACAAGCTGTAAAAACCTAGTGAACGTTTAAAACAAAGCATTGTAACAACATTGCAACAGTATTGCAATTTATCTGCTTCTTCCTCAGGATTTAGGCAATGCAGCCCGTTCCGGGAAGTCATTTGTGGAGCCCATCTTCTTCGGGGTCGCCAATATCTCTCGTTCCTCTCGGACTATATAGGAAGGCTCTTTTTGGTATCCTTTCATTGTTCATTTTATTAGGTTATTCGTCCACTTTCTTTTATACGTTTTAATTTTACCTTTAATCTTGGAGATAGGATTAAAGACTGCAATTTATATTCAGCCAAAATGTATTTGTATATACACATTATGTTAGTCTTATAACTGCAGGGAAGTATTTGATTTTCTTTCTGTACATAATTACAGAAGTATTACTTCTTTGTTTCATATTGTATATAATGTGTCTTAACTTTTCAAACGTTCTACATTCATATCTAATTTTAATTTTCTCAAAAATGGCTCTAACGATTTTGATTAAAATATCATATGATTAAGATATTTTCATGAAAAATGAAATGTATATCTCGAATTTTCTGGGAATGTCTCCAAAAGTATTCTTCATTGTGAACGACTTTTGCATAACTGGTAAACCATAAGAGATAGACAAAATTTTACTACACAAAAAATGTAGATCGCGTTAAAATACACAATTTATGTCATATACATTTTTTGTTGAGTGAACTATTTTCGAGATATTGCTTGTTATTCCCTTAATTTTTTCGATACTTATTTTCTCAAATGGGAATTCGTTATTCACTTTTTTGTCTTGGATATGCAAAGAGTATTAATCTGTGGCAAAGAGAATGGTGCTGCACCTAGCAACTAGCTATTACGAGATATGTCTATGCTTAAAGGCTACTGTATTTCTATATTGACCTTGCAAATACAAAACAAGGGGAATATAGTACGCCTTAAGCGATAGTCAAATATTTTTATAATTGGTCGCTATGTGTAAAATGTAATTCTCTTTGCGTGTCAAAAGATCGTTTCTGCAAACGTTTATATCGATTAATATGAAATAGATGGAGAATAAGAGTTTGTAAAAATAGGTTGTACAAGAGTAGAGAAAGTCATGTGAGTGTAACACATGAAATTTTTATGTATGCAACTAAATTGTACATTTCCGGAATGTTCACATTCACAGTCCTTTATGGCTACCAGTGAACTCACAGAACGTAACCCAATCCAATAATTATTTGCTACAATTCATAAAAAGTGTTTCACTCACATGACTTTTTCTACTCTTGTACAAACTATTTTTCCAAAGCTTATTCCATATACTTCACGTTAGTTAGGCTTTAAGTGATAGTCAAATCTTTTAGAAGGTGGTTGCTATGTGGCGCATTCCATTCTCTCTGCATGTCTTGGCATAAAAACGAATAACGAATTCCCATTTGAGAAGCATAAGTATTGGAAAATTCAAAGGGATAACAAGGAACATCTCGGAAATCTTCACTCGTTCAAGAAAAGGTATATGACATAAATTGTGTGTTTTAAGGAGATCTATCTCTTACGGTTTACCAGTTATGCAAAAGCCATTCACAATGGAGAGGGCTTTTGGAGACATTCCAAAACTTGTATTTCCGGTGAAATCTCGGTATCAAATTTTTGGGTGGCCTGCAATACTTCCCCTACTTACTCTAAATAGTAGAGTAGGTAAAAATAGAATAATCGCATTTGAAAAGATGTTAAGTTATAAATGAGTCATAAATGTAGTTAGTTTTATATGATAATTTCTTATACCTCCATATGCATACAATTTATGATATTATTATTACTGTTAAAATTGTCAATAATTATTCAACAGTGTTTCTACATTATTTGGCTCGTTTAATTAAAATTAAAATTTAAAATATAACGTTCTTACAAATGCTTAAAGAATTTGCAGTGAAATCAAAGTATCTTATATTTTTATTGTATAAGTAAATGTTTTAAATTTACAAGCATGGTATATCCAGTATGTTTGTTTTATAATTGTACAAACCGTTAAAATACGAAAGAGAAATGCTAGTTACCTGAGCTATTAGAAAGAGTTAATTATTTGCCAAAAATTTAATGATATACATTAACTAAGGTGTGTACGAGGGAACGTCTGCTATTCGAATCCCGCCAGGACCAACGTACTGAATTGTTCAATTCTGAGAAAAGGGCTTGTCTTTGTGATGCAGTGTTTTGAAGGTAAGATATATTACGAACATTTTGGGAACAGAAATAAAATTAAAATTAAAAAACAAAATAAAATAATAACGAGCTTCAAAAACAGGCTCAGTCCCATATTACACATATTGAGTAGCATCAGTTTTAAACAATGCATCTACGTATGATGTTCATGTAAGTAGTTGTAAAACATTAGGAATTACATGCATGTTAATTAAATGAGATATTGGACAACGCGAAACATTTTGGATTATGTATACTTTTTCAACGTCTCTCCTCAGCCTTGAATGTCAGTTTCATTTCTAGCGGAGGAAACGTTTCAGCATTCTCTTACTTGGCAGATACATCATTGTTCCACTGAACGCAACCCTATCATAACGTTGCGGCTGTGTATAGGAATTATAACGCCCGCCACTCGTCAACTGTTTTCTGAGAGTGTGGTGAATCCCGGTAGAATTCCTACCGTTGTTGTCAGGTTTGTCATCGAATTAACCCACCACTGTGTGTGAGTGAGTGTAGATGTCACTAGTGGGAATTGACACCACCAACAGTTCCGCCGCCCTAGTCGATGACGATGATGATGGTGATGACAACTCTTGTGTGTTTGTCTTCTCCTCCCAATTCCTCAATTTATCATCGCTGCCAAGAGTAAACCAACCCTGGAGCGTTCAACAGAGACTCAGTTTCGCTGCAGCCAAGAATCAATAGAAACAGCTCTCAATAACATCCAAATATATATTCAGAAAACCCAAGCAATTATTTTTCTTCCTAGATTTCTCCTTTCGTGAATTAAACTTTTCTACAAACACCACTACATTGTGCAATTAGGTATTCCCAGCTGATGCACAAACGGGCTTCCAGACTATTGCTGATATTTCTCGCTTTCCATTCGAATACCACTTTTGGGGAAATTATTTCTGCAGCTAAGCCCAAAACTTCTTGTCCAGATTAATTACAAGTTACAAATAAGTAATACCTATACATACAACTGATTTTTACTTTCTCTGCCAGGTACATAGCCCAAAAATTATGTCCAAAAATTGTCGCGGTATTATGTTCGTGTTATCTTATTTGCTGAGCGCCTGTTATAGTTTTACTATTTTGAATTTTGGGTTCTTTGTCCTCGGGTTACCTATTATTACTCAGTCGAGCAAAAAGGAGTTGTTACTAAAAGATAACACTGATAAAAGAATTTTTTTTTACACTTTCATTGCCGTCACACTTAATTAATTTCACATATTTAATCTTGATACACGCCTGACTGAAACTGTTATATTTTCGATTGTAACTACAATCACTTATTTGCCGCGCACTATGAATTCGCGTATTTCACATTTTGTAACTAACTTTACGACGCGAGAGATTCTGTAGAATTCGTAATGTGTACTTCGTGAATGCTTCCTTAGAACTGCCTGATGTGTAACTCGCGAGAGAGATTTCTTAGAACTGCGCGACGTTTACCTTGTGAATGATTCTGTAGAACTGCTTGCTTTTGGCTCAAGAATTTATACTCCCTCACCCTGATTGCCTAAACATTATAATCGAGCTGCTATTGGTTACTAAAGCGCGCCAACATTAGCGTCTATTTTATTAGGCAATCAAAATTACAAACACATATGCTCTAGGGAAGATATTCCCTCCATTTCTAAAGAAAGGCACGCTACCCTGACGTCATTTGTTTGTCTCTTCTAATTGATAAATAACTCACCCCCTCGTTTCATTGTTACTCACTCCTATTGTCAGTTTCAGTGAGGCCGTGTAAACTTATTTCCTAACAATGCTTATAGCTAACAAACATACAAAATCATTGTCATACAATAATGTTAATTTACACTACAATCACTCTGGCATTCACAATGTTGTGATATAAAATACTGCCTCAAAATTCCATATCAGATTTCACCGGAAATGTATATATTGAGGCCCTCTGAACAAAAAAAATCATTCTTAGAAAAATGTCCGTGTGTGTGTGTGTGTGTGTGTGTGTGTGTGTGTGTGTGTGTGTGAACAGTATAACTCAAAACCGAAACGTGGGATACGTACCAAACTTGGTACTTAAGTTTATTGCCTTTCAAAGTTACGACTCGAAGATTTTCAAAAAATCCCCCATCCTAAACTACCCCTTACATGGAAAATGTTTAGAATTTTTTAATTTCCAGAAAAATCTAACGATTTTGATTAAAATATCATATATTAAGGATATTTTGATAAATACAATTTATATCTTAATTTTCTCGGATTAACTTGTGAAGTCCTCTTCATTCGGAAGGAAATTTATATAATCTTGCATAACTGATAAATGCTAAGCAATAGACGAAAACGCTTTTAAAAAGCAGATCTTTTTAAAACACAAATTTATTTCAAATAACTTTTCTGTGGCATAAGTCATTTCTGAAATATCTGTTATTAATGGTTTGGATTGTTCAACACTTTTAAAGTTCAGCTGTTTCGCGGAAATCATTGAAGATGTCTGGCCAGAGTATAGCGTCCAGTTCCAAACATTTGACTGTCGCTATTCCATTTATATCTATAACGAAATGTGCAGGGTGATTTATGTAGAACTGATATATTTATTTCTTTAATGGTTTCAAAACGAGTTATAAAAGCGACAACTTATTATACCTGAAACCTGAAATGCAGAGGAATTTTGGGAGATTATTTACCTTTATAGCAAATGTTGAAAATGTCCTGCAACTCAACGACGTTCCATGTTACTGACCCACTCGTTGGAGGACTCTGTTGTCAATAGTTTGAATCTCCTGTGTAATGTTGTGCTTCAGATCGTCCAATGTCTGGGGACGTGTGGCATAAACCCTGTCTTTTAAGTAACCCCATAGAAGGAAGTCCGACGATGTCAAATCCGGAGATCTCGGTAGCCACAATTTCTTGTAAATTATCCGGTAGTCAAAGAAACTTCCAATTAGTGCCATGGATTCATTTAATGTATGGCATGCAGCGCCGCCCTGCTGAAAATATCATTAACTCGCTCTATATCGTCTAGTTGCTCAGCAAACTCTATGAAAATCCATCGGTACTTTGCAGTGTTCACATTGTTTTCACAAAAAATTGGTCCCACTATTCTCTGTGCAGATATTGTGCACCAAACTCCTATTTTAACCGGGTGCATAGGTGCTTCATGAATAACATGTGGATTTTCTCTGGCCCAATAGCGTGAGTTATTTGATCTCACATAGCCGAATAAATGGAACCATGTTTCATCTGTGAGACATGTGATGGAAAATATGGCAGGATTGCCATATTTTCATGAACGCCTAAAACCAACGACAGTAATTCAGTTGCTTATCCTTGTCTGGTTCCTGTAACTGATGGACAACCGTATTCCTATACGGCTTTAGGCCTGCACTTTTCACAGCTCTCACATTGAGTAGCTGTACCCTGTCTCCTGCTACAAACGTCTTAATTATGTTTTGACTGATCCAGTCATGCTCTTACGTCAATAACCGTGGGAAGCCTAGATGAACGAGTTTTGCCTTTTTCACTCACCAGAGATCCAGTTGTTTGCAATTTGTTTACCAGCCCCAGTATTGTGTTTCTTTGGGGAGGATTCTGAACACCAAATTCTTTCTGGTATGCCCTTTGAGTAACTGTAATTGATTTTGTAATCCAGTATTGATTTAAAAGGAAGAGTCGTTCATTTGATGTGTACTCCATTTTCACGTTGACTAGAACAAAATCTCAAAAACAATTGCCGACAATAAAACTAACAATTACGAATAAAACATGAACATCTGCGCATCTAGTGACAGGTAATCGAAACTCCAGAATATTCTGCTTAATTTGGTGCTAAAATTGGGGCATTGAGTGAATTTTGAACAGAGTAATTAAAGAAAAAATGTGTCAGTTCTTCATAAATCACCCTGTATAATACAACTATTTCTGGAAAGTTTTATCTCGATTAAAATGAAGTAGATAGGAAATGAAAATTTAGTAAGAATAATTTGTATATCCACTAATAAGCCATGCAGGGTAGAGAGTATGTGAATGTAACACATAATTTTTTTCAAGAGGATCACGATTTCTACTTAAGCTTATACAAAACCTTATTTTCCATACATGACCGTATTACAGGGAATTGCATTCCCTGTATTGCATTGTTTTTAAAAGGTCCTGCTCCCCTCCACTTTCCCTCCTCTCAGTGTGCCGACTATCAGTCGATGCGAAGTGTGTGCCGAACAGAGTTGATATGTTTTGAGACCACGTGTTTAAGTGTCTTAGTGCTGTTATAATGCCAAAAGGTCCGTATACTTTAGAACACAGCATATTCGTATATGATTTCTATGTGACAATATACTCTCGCTAAGAAGTACGACAGCTATTTATAGACAGATTTCCTGCTGTTTGTGCACCTCACAGAGAAATGACTCGTAACTTGTGAAGAAATTTAGGGAAATGGATCTATTCTTGATAAGAAACCGAAAGTAAATTGGCATGTTCTTACAGACAAAAAACTCTATAATAACTGAGAAAAGTTAGAATGAAGTCCAAAAAGTCCCTGAGAAAGCTTTCTCAGATATCAAGAATTTCGCAAACCTCGGCTTGGAATGCCACTAAATTTTTAAAAATAAAATTCTATAAGATAACTGTAGCTCAGCAATTCCAATGAGCTAATATGAGTTACAGTTAATATCTCCAATTTGATATTGCATAATATTAATGATCACTCTGTTGACCCGCGTTTTTTTAAGGACGAAGTTTGGTTTTATTTTCATGTTATATAATTTACCAGTTTACTCGATATCATTTTATTTTTACGTGCACGTAATAGGTTCTCTCAGCACTATCGCCTACTCCTTGATCCGTATATATTTAAAGATAATTATGAAAGCTTTACTCACCAAACGTTGTTGAAAGGTTGAAAATTTAGATAAGTCAGAAAAAAAATTACATACACCCGCGCGTGTCGCTAGCAAAGTTTCCAGCTGGCTCTCTGGTGCCCTGTTTCTCTCTTCGTTCGTCCTGCTAGGAACTCGCTTTCATCGGTGTTTCCGGCGCTGGCCGCTAGAGCTGTCGCCGAGTAATTGGTACAAACCTTGACCATCACCAAACTCTCCAGTGAACCGTTGCTAACTCACGATGACCCTCTGGTCCGAGATCTTCAACTATTATGCACATGCTGTCATCCTGGAGATACAAGAGTGGTGGGAAGAAGAACGCCAAAACTATTCAAATAACTAGAGGAAGTACTGTGTATGTGCGCGCGCGCGTGTGTGAACAGTATACTCAAAAACGAAAAGTCTGTTAAACATCATACTTTGTATTTTAAGTTCAGTATCTTCTAAGGATTGGACACGAAGATTTTCAATAAAATCCCCCCACTCCTAACCATCGTTTATGTGTAAAAAATTCGTTGTTTTTTATTTTTACAAAAATGGATCTAACGATTTTTATTGAAATACCATACGTTTAAAATATTTTCATGTCAAACAAAATGCATATCTTGAATTTTCTTGGAACAGCCTGTGAAGTCCTCTCCATTCTGAATGACTTTCAAGTGGTAATTCGCTATTCACCTTTTCTGGTGGTCATGCAAAGAGAACGGATGGAACCTAAAGATGGATTTGACTGTAACATAAGCCTACTACATTCCTCTTGTACCTGTAAATAAATGTATATTAAAACTAGTTCTACAAGTGTTTGTCTCGATTAACATGAACTAGGTAGAAAAATATATTTTTGTAAGAAAGTCATGTGAATGTAACAGATACAAACCATTTTTTTAAATTTATTCTGTAGTTGTTTTAGAATAACTACAGAGTCTTCTGACATTAGTTTTACCTAATGATTAATAATCGTAAAATGTACTTGTTATGCAAAGCATTTTTATACTTCTGGAGGGTGATAGGTTTTCAACAGGTAGTGGTGGCATTGTAAGACTTGTGATATGATAATACTCCCCAAGGAAGCAACGAATTTTGGATAAAATTAAACTGGCGCAAACATAGATATCAAGTATAATAATTTTTGCGTTCGGGTTGCTCAAAAAACTGAGAATATTTTTGTTATTATATTTATACTTTTATAATTATACTTTTTACACACCTTAGCCTGGTCTTGACAGGTTTTTAATATAGAGTCAACTGAATCATTCAATGCCACAGTCGCGATTTGAACACAGTTCTCCCGCTCTCCATGCGATTGCTCTAACCATAGAGCTACTGTGACAAGACGCTGATGGGACATTAAATTCCCCAATTGACTCAAGTTGTTGCCCAGACAGACCACCAAGGCATCTCACTCGAGATGATAATCTTAGAGGTGACCTGCTACCGTTAAGTACTTCAAAAGCAGAGCATAAGGGTTTTTTAAGGTTTACTTTTTGTTATTGTATATATATTTATATAATTAATTGAAATTAATTATACTTTTTACAGACCTTAGCCTGCTCTTGGCAAGTTTTTAATATAGAGTCAACTGAAAAATGCCACCGGCTGTTGTCACAGTAGCTCTATGGTTAGAGCAACCACACGGAGAGCGGGAGAACTGTGTTCAAATCCCGGCTGTGGCATTGAATTTTACAGTTGACTATATTAAAATCTGAGAACAACTCGAAATGTTGTTCGGTTTCCTAGAGATAATGACTACTACAAATTGCAATTCTTATAGATATCAGAATATCATCTCGGAGACATGTGAAAGGAACAGTTAAATGCTTGTGATGTTACTGTTCTAACACTGAGGTAGACGAGGTAAAATTGTTTTCGTCCTCACATCGCGATATGACCTCTGGTTAAAACGACTTAAATAAATAATAGTAAAATATATTATACCAATCTGTATATTAGTAACCTCCCTTCTGCCTCAGCGACATATTCTCTCACTGACCTCTGCGTGGAAAAACGCTATATCACACTCATAAAAACTTGTTTGTGTTTCCATATCTCCATGTTTATTAATATTACTAACTTATGTCGTAACTTCATTTACGCAGGCGCTCTAGCTTTAATTTTAAGGTTTTTCCCTCACTTTTTCTTATAAAATACGTTCTTAAATAGACAATTTCAATGAAAATTAAATGGAGCACACCCCTTGGTATCCCGAGAGGTTTTATTTAAAACACTTCTCGTGTCGCGTATAAAAAACAAAGTGGGAGAGTAACGGCGCAGGCGCGAAAACAGAGACCATTCGAAACCATTTTGAACATCGTAAAAAAAAAAAAAAAGGAAAGGAAGTATACGAGGAAAGGAAGTTTTACAAATAAAATAAAAAATCCATGAGTCCTTCATGGTGCCGTTATGGGTCATCAGGGAGTGAAGAAGGTGACATGGGACCTAGACATAATAAATATTATAACAACAACAGAAGGAGAAAGAGAAGCGAAGGGAAGGGTAAAGGGAAAACAGCAACAAGCTTAGCTGTAGACGTTCCATATTATACAAACTACATATATATAGTGTTATGAGCCTTTCTGCTACGGTGACAATTGCTTCCTAAAGGAAGGAAGGAGAGAAAAAAGTTTTACGATTGCCAAGGGAACAAGAAAAGGTAGGTTTTAAGCTTTAGTTTCCATACAACATGGCTAGTAAGGGACTTAGATACCCAACCTTGTTGTTTTTCGTTGCATGGCAACGCGCGGAGCTAATGTTGATGTTGCTTTGTTTCACATGTGCGTTTCTGATGGCGCTCGTTGTCGTTACACTCCTGCTTTACCTTAGGGTTATCAGGAAATGGGCTTTTCAAACTGAGGATTTCTTAATTTGCAATAAAACTGAGATTTTCTTGCTACAAGTTTGGCTGGTATCTCATGGTTCTGCTTGCACAGTGTAATGAATTATTTACATTACTTGCACATTCTTGGAAATATTGAAAATAAGCCAGGCAAAGACACAAATAAAACAGAAGAATGTATCTAACAATTATCATTTATCTTCACCTCTCTGTATAAAATACTGTCCTTGGCATTTCAAAATGTACTGCATAAACTGGGAAAATGTTTCGAAATGGATAATGTCACAACAGTGTTTGGCATAAATTGCATATTATAACCGAATCCAATGCATCCTGTAAGAAGTTTTGTATCTTTGTCATTCCTTATTTATAAAAACATAAATAGAAATGAAAAGAACCTCACGGGTTATTTGTAGAATATGCAACATTATATTTATTTTATGTATTTACTCGTTCTGTCAATGTCTCAGAACTTAAAATAAAACTGTACGTTTTGAAACTCTGCCCCTTGCGACTTTAAAAGGTTCCTGAGTTAGATTTGAAATTTGGTATTTGTTACTTCGTACACAAACACACACAATGAAGCGCAGAACTTTTTCTTCAAATGACTTTGTTTTCCCTTTTATTCAGAGGTTGCTAAAAGGTACATTTCAATTTAATTATGAATTTTTTGTGCCAAATACGATACTTCCTCTAGCGTATATTACCGACAGAAAAAGTAATAAAGAAAATGAACACTTAGTGTGTACTAATAAGACGGTATCTGTAACTTCTGGTAACCTTGAGTTTTGGCCAAATGCTTTAAAAACGAACTTGAAGTATCTTAAAACCTAAATGTGCATTTGCGAAAGTTTTGTGGGAATGTAATAAAGTGTAGCTATGTATGCTACCTTAAAATTCAAGAAAGCTGCAGTGATTGCCAAGAAAGAAGTCGAAACACTGGCATTTTATAGAGTTTGTGAGAAATTCGTATATGATTAAATGTTTTGACAAGTTGTAGTGTTTACAAAATTTCGGATGCATATTTAAGCATTTTCGCTAATTTTTCTTAATTAGCTTATATAATAAGTTATGAGATATATTTAACTACACTGGTATGCAAAACCTAAGGACGAAAGTCATCTTTGCATGCTGTGACACTGCCAAGTAACCTAGCTCGATGAAACTTGAATCTTACATAGAGGGAACTGCTACGGTATGCTACAGTAGGCAACTAAACGAAATATGCAATGAGACGAACAGAAATGCCGCTTTTATTCATAGACCATAAGCTACACTAAAGTCAATACGACATATGATGGCTCTCTAGATTTACAGAAACAGATACATAGTGCTTAAAAGGGGGATAATCACGGACAGCAATGCATGCTCTGCATCGTGCTCCCATGCTGGCCACAAGGTTGGTAAGCAGTTCTTGTATTGTGCGTTCCATTCTTCCACCAGCGCTGTTGACAACTGTTGGATGGTCGTTGGTGCATGTGGATGTGCTGCAATGCATCTCCCCAAAGCATTCCACACGTGTTCGATGGGATTTAAATCTGGGGAACGGGCAAGCCGAATATCCTCTCGTTCCAAGAGATCCTCCACTTGCGCTATTCGATGCGGTCGCGCACTGTCATCCATAAAAATGAAGTCAGGGCCGACTGAATCCCTGAAAAGACGCACAAGGGGAAGGAGTACAGCATCTCAATAACGTTGACCATTGAGCGTACAATGTTCAAAGATTTAGAGGTTGGTGCGCCCATGCAACATTATGCCTACCCAAACCTAACACCCGGACCACCAAAACGATCATGTTCAAGGATGTTCCTAGGTTTATTACGTGTTCTCACCTCTCGCCATAGATGAGGGTACGTCGAGAATCACTACTTAGACTGAACCTGCTCTCATCCGAGAAGAGCACGCGACCCCATTTCTCGTTGGTCCAATTTTGATGCTGTTGAGACCATCGCAAACGGTGCCGCCGATGTGCGGATGTCATTGGAACACAAAGTACTGGCTGTCGGGCAAAGAGACCACCTCTGTATAGTCGCCGTGACACTGTGTATCGTGAGATTGCGTGCCTAGCTGTCCTGTTAAATGTGATTGCAATTGCACCCGCTGTCTGGCGTGCATCCCTTTTTGCCTGTTGCACAATGTAGCGGTCATCTGCTGCTGTAGTTGAGCGTAGTCGACCACCACCTCTCCTTGGGACAGCAGTGCCTGTGGTTTAGAAGGTTCCCCATTCACGTGAAACAATGCTGTGAGCAATTCCAAACTCCTGAGCAACACTCGTCACACTTCGCCCTTCTCCCAGTTTCCTACGATTCTTCCCCTTTTGAAGTCATCCAAATGGTGTCTACGGGCCATGTTGCAATGAATAACACCACTACAGTGCACCATAACAGCTTGCTAATTGTCACACACCGTCTCGTCCTGTTTCGTCAACTGCCCCGTGTTGCGGGACCAGACACATTTCGCACTATAGGCTTGCTACACTCACGCCATGTGACGTCCAGCTTTCTGTGTACGTGTAAGAGACCTCTGGCAACATGCTCCTGCACTTTCATCTACTTCTACCAAGTAGTTTATTTGTTATGTTACTTTATCCATCTCGTCCTTAGATTTTGCACACCAGTGTATATGACTGTAGTCACGTCTGGTCACTGTAATCTATGTAGGTATATAATAAAGTTACAACGAAAATTTTCGGTAATTTTCTATTGTGGATGAAAAATAATGAATAAAAATGTGTACAAGGAACTAGGTTGAAGCCAAACGTCGCATGTGTGTGTGGGTGGGTGTGTGTATAGGTGGGTATGTGTTTGTGTGAGAGAGAGAGAGAGAAAGACAGAGAGACACCATTTCAATTAGAATGGTCAAATAAATTTTGAAATTTGATATCTAACACGTTTTGGATAGCTCATAGTAAATAGGTTAATTTACTCAAAGAGAGGGCTCTTATAGGGTCCAAAATATTTGGATATATTTTGCTTATTTTTCAATTTTTTAAAAAATGATAAAAATATATAAGCGTAATATATTTACAATTTGTGTTATTTAAACATTTCAAAAGAATAGCTACCCCAATTACAATTATTAGTGTGGGTAAACCCCACACCCGATTAACAGAACAGTTCTACCGCATTGCAAGAAAATCTGATGTGTTGCACTCACATGACTTTCTCTACACTTGTACAAACGCTTATTCTACATCTACTCCATGTTAATGGAGATAAACATTTGCAGAATTTATCTTATTGCTAATTTTCTTGCAGGTGCAAGGGGAATATGGTAGGCTCTAAACGATAACCAAATCTGTTTGCTATGTGGAGCATTCCATTCTCTTCGTATGTCCAGGGCATAAAAAAGCGAATAATAAATTCATATTTGAGAAAAAATATAAGTATTGGAAAATTCAAACAAATAACAAGGAATATCTCGGAAATGGTTCAACCAACAAAAAATGCATATGGCATAAATTGTGTGTTTTAATGGGTCCACATTTTTTGTGTACTAACGTTTTATGTATCTCGTACAGTTTACAGTTATACAAGTCATTCAGATTGAAGAGAACTTTTGGTGATATTCCCAGAAAATTCAAGATTACATTTCATTTGCCATGAAAATGTCTTAAACGTATGATATTTTAATCAAAATCGTTAGTCATTTTTGTGAATAGCAAAATTTTCGAAAAATGTTCCATGTAAAGAGTAGTCTGGGGTGAAAATCTTCGTGTCATATCCTTGGAAGGTACTCCACTCAAATACCAAGATTGGTATTTAAGCGAACATTCTTTTTTAATTATGCTGCTTACAAACACACAGGCAGACACACGCGGGCATGTTTTCAAAATGATTTATTTGTATACAGGGCACCTCAAAACATGTACTTCCGGTGAAATCTCGGTATCGAATTTTTGGGTGGAATGCAATACTTTCCCTACTTACTGTACGCAGTGTACAATTCAACCCCTTATTTACGTTTTAATTTGTATTAAACCATAGAGAAAGCGATGTTGTTAATCATTTTGAAAAGTAACTTGACATGTAGGTTACACGGAGAAAGAGAGTAAGAGGGAGAGAGGGCGATGGAAGGAGAGAAAGTAAGAAAAAGGGAGACGGAGAGGAAAAGGATAGGCAGAAAAATACAATTACGGAGGGAGAGAACGAGAAGAGAGGGGGTAAGATAGTGAAGGAGGGAGAGAGATAAAGATGAATGTGCACATTTAACGCAATAACACAAGCAGAGCTGAGGGTTCTGTTAGCTAAGTGTGTTCCATTCATATGTCGCGTATTTGGTTTTTTATATTCACCAATAAGGCTTAACGATGCCTCATATATCGACTAAACACTGTTGTTTAACTTATAATATGCTTTCAAGGATACGATTTTATCGGATAAAGCATCAAATCATTTTCAGTCGAGTCTACTTCAGGTTCCATTATGAAAACCAGCAGATTCCTTCAGCTTTGAAAGTTGTGTTTTAATAAATGCATATTAAGAAGTGTAATTTCCATTCTTGAAAAGAGTCTGGTTTTATTGTCTTCCTATATTAGTTTATCTTAATGTTGAGGTAAACATTTTCTAATTCCCACCGCTGTTAGTATTCCATAACCAGAGTCCGGATTATATGTAATTACATATTTTATGCTACATACATGAAAAACAAGCAAATGTTGACGAGACGCACATATGGGGATGTTGTCTAAAAATTTTATTTTACACTTTTTTACATATTTGATATAATATTACATATTGTTATATGCTGGGGTGAAGGCCAAAAGGGTTACCAGAAAATGACCAATTTAAATCACCCCAACACGCACATGGGAGTGGGCGCAACTCGCTAGCAGCTAGAAGTCCGGGACCTTGGCGTGTAATTAAGGGGATAAATAATTGTGATTTATTCACAAAAACATTTGGCTTCTCTACATAGTTAACAAAGGAAGCAGGATGAAGGGAGGTGCTACAGATCGAAGACCGGCCACACACGACTCGTTCCAACGAACACTTACTCTCGAGTGACGCTAACTTTTCCCTCACCAACCGTGTCTAGCCAAGCCAGACAGGGTTGCCGTTATACCAGACAATTTCAAACATATCCTTCCCTTTGGCGTGGTGCGCGCCAAAAGGAGAGACCGATAAGCCGAAATATAACTAAAGAAGCCCAATGATGCTACGTCTGGTAACGACAGTGAACTTACTGATACGCACAATATTTAATACCATACTACACAATTTCTCATATTTTAACATCATTGCAGAATTATTATACATTCGGTTCATTTTACACTTCTATTGAACTATGGTTGTTATTACTATATGATTTATTGTTTAATACCGTGGCAGGAAAGAAAAAAACCATTCGAACACTTATAATTGTGCTATCTACATAATTCAAACCCTACATTTGCATTACATTTAAAGTTATTGTTGGACGAGTTCGATGTGGACAACAATGATTCATTCTAACACGCACCATTGATTTCTTGCGAAGTTCGGGCATATTTATCTTTCTATATAAAGGCAAATTGTCAGAGAGAAGACTGTGCATGACAACAAAATATTTATAAAAGTAGTATATTATTATTATTATTATTATTATTATTATTATTATGTATCCGGTTCCAATGAAACTTAAAAACTTGAATATAGGACACCTGTCTTTCAGTACTTTGTAGCAGAAGTGAATTGATTAATACAGTAATTTCAATTTGACTGCATGTAAAATTATATTTTCTAGAAAAAAACTAAAATGCTTGAGTTTACACAAAATTGCTTCATTAATAGTTTTTTATGACTCTATTTATTTTACGTCGCTTTAACTATAGGGTCATATCACGACGGATCTGTTAGTGGATAACTCTTAGATCGAGGTGTGGCGGACAGTTAGCCTCCTAGGTCTCATCCTTATAACCATGCTATCTTGTTTCGTAACGTGTCCAAAGAGACTCTAGCACATAGTAGCCGGATCTTCTGCTTCATGCCATGCAAATGACATTAGGGTGCCGACCAGCCTACCTGCTTTCATTGTCTGTGAATAGCATTCGTTATTATCACCTATTTTTCATGTTGACTATTGTTTTAGACTTAAGGTGGAACTTTGGGTCGTGGTATTAAATATTGAGGCAGTATTTTTAGCACTTAAATGATTTTAGTCAAATTATATAAATATAGATTCCATAACAACCCACCTTGAAGCAATATGTGTATGTAATAATTTGTAAACTGTATGTAACAGTCATTGCATATGCTTATATTATTGTATCCATGTATAATAATGTTATGTGAATGTATTACGTAATTTAATAATGTAGGAGCTGTGAGAATAATAAGTTAAAAGTTGCTAACAATGAGGTAACCTTGAGGAAATAATGAGTAAGGAAGTTTAAATGCTACTAGTCATTATTAGAACAGCATTAATGTAAATTTTTGAGACAGTTTAAAAAAATAGCCAATCAACAACCAGAAAAAGCTTTAGTTAAATGAAGGTATTCTATTGGACTAGGGTTAGCCAATCAGAGACTTGAAATACATAAATCTACAAATTTAGGCGGTGGAAAACAGTTCAGTTGCCTCCAAACAGTGCTCATAACCAGACGTGTTGCTTCTAGACAGTGCTCATAACCAGACGCGAGATGTGTCCTCGAGAAATTAATTACGTATTCGTGGGAGACGAAAATAGTTTACGTGTTAAAAAGTGCAAGTATTAAATAAAAGAATCTCACAGCTCTCTATATCAGTGAAGTGTTATTTAATTTGTGTCAGGGATTAATAAAAAGGAGTGAGTTAAAACTTAAAATCTGCGTAAGCCTACATTCTTGTCGCATCACGCCCTGCCAACATATCCATGTCTCTAAAATAATACTGATGCAGCCGAGGCAAACATAAATATTATATATTTAAACAAACAGTTTAATTATAAAGTTAATATTTTTTTAAAACTTGGGGCAAAGGCCACCTGAAAATACTTTTGGGGCGAAGGCTACCGGAAAGCAGGTACCATACATGCGGTTGCAATTACTACAAGTTCGGCTCCTCAACAGTTGAAATACAATACAACTCCTACTCCAAGTCGGCTTTTCCATACGTGGAGCTAATAAAATTATATTCTCAATATCCAATCTGGTATTCACCTTAGCGGCTGAGGGAAACCGCGAAAAAACCAGTCAGATTAGTCGGCTCACGGGATTTGAACTCAGAACCTCCCGAATGCGGGTCACAGACGTTTCCGCCTGAGCCATCCGGCTAGGTTCATTAACATTTATTACATATTTATCCAATTGTTTACATATTTATGTACATAATTCTGAAATTTATGTTACATAAACTACGGGCCTTGTCTATAATGCATTCAATTGTTCATTTAGTATGGCATGGTCTGACACAGGCACAGTGGTGATTTGATTGCAGGCAACACAAGTTATAAAATAATTCTTGCTTATATAATCTGGTTAGTTTAATACAAGGAGTAGTCTTAATAAATCCCACTTCAGATGCAATACTAACCTCGAGTGGGATTACCCATGATAAAAACGTGATGACAAAACAAGTAAAATCGTTTAGCACACCACTGCTGGGTCGCGTTATCCTTCCATCTGTAAGTTTGAAACAATTCACTGCTGTTGTAAATAGTCTTGAAATATAGTCATTTTAAAGAATTATGCATTCCAAATTTGGTTTAATTGGGTACAAAATTAAAAATTTGTTAGACGAGACAGTGCCTGCACCGATATTGTCTTTTTACGTAGGAATTCAATGAATATTTGTCGGTAAATTTAAAATAGTTGGTAACATCCAACATAATTATTGTTACTTAGGGATGATAGTAATAAAAGGACGACAAAATTAAGAGTAGTTTATATAGAGAGCTCCTAAAAGTTTATGAAAACTGATAATTATTTTACTCCATCTTTGTACATTTAATATCACTCTAACCTGTGTTGTACTTTAGTCTGTTCAAAAGACATTTGTAACATAAGTAGTTTACGTTTATTCTGCGTTTATCCTTCAAGTTCTTTCTCAAAAACTGGAATACTCGAGGAGAAAAAAATCTATTTCAAAATGGTACCTATCCTTAAACAATGTTCACTATCACTTTACCAGGAGCATTAATTAACTTGACATGACATTGTGTAGATTAAGCAAAACTTTGCATAGTATTGACTATAATGGCCTAAAAATATTTAATATTCTTCCAGATAGTTTTAAAATTTTAAGTACAGAAAGAGAATTTAACATTATTTAGTAGACAATCCTATAATGAATTTCTTTGTTACCAGTTTTATGTCAGTTAGTTCTCTAATTTAAACTTCGTTGTATTATAACCTAAGGCTATTGTAATGTTTTACTTAATGGCTACACATAAATACAGAAGAGCAGTGAATACATATGCATAATATGTAATACAACTGCGGTAAAAGTAATATCACAAGAAATAAACCAAGAATATCAAAGAAAATACCACAAATGCATTAGAGATTGCGCTTGTAGCTGGCACGGCTTCCAGAATTTAAACTTCCAGCGACGCATTTCATCTCCAAAGGGATTTATTTTATCCCAAAATGCGATTAGTCGAAGTACATAACTCTGTCATGAATAAAAATCATAAAATCTGCATTTAATACTCTATACTTGTGTAGAAATGCTAATGAAAGTTAATGGTGGATATTTTTCAGCGGACGCGCCTAAATAAACTTGGCCCTCTGGGGCAGACGACATTAAAAAGTAACGCTCGTCAGCGAAAAACCCGTAAAACTTTGAAGGAAGGAAGGCGCGCGTCGAGGCGTCGAGGAATCTTGCGCTGTTAATGCATTAAAACGTGTGGATATAATAACGCTTGGAAAATGCCATAATGTTAATTTAAATTAGCAAGAAGATATGCAGATTATACTGTAGCGGAGGGGAAGGAGGCCGCGTGTGTATGAATGTTAAAATAAGTTTCAAATTGTCGACGACGCAAACTTGATTCCCTTGAGTTATGCAAGAGGGAGGGAAGGAAGGTTCAGCAAGGCAAGGAGGAGACTAATTTGGAGTGCAGCAGCCTACAGTTGGCAGCACTGCCTCCGTATACACATAGTAATCTAGCAAGAGCAGCTAAATTCATTAGCAATCCTCGGGAAAAATGTCTGCACCGTTAATATTAAGCTGGGGGTGGGTTGGGGTTGGAGAGTTCGAGAAGGGAGTTTCTCATTGCAGCTAATTTTTTTCTATGTAAAACTTTTTTCTCTCCCCCCCCCCCAGCCTTTCCTGCTCTCGTTTTAATTTTAGTTTCTTTTTTATTTCGTTGGGAACCCATTCTTCTCCCCCTTCTTTTTCTGAATGTAAAGGGTGATTTTTTTTTTTACCTCCCTGGCCGCAACGTCTCTGCTGGCCATTCCTTATTTGCTGAGTGGCCAACCTGTTCAATATTTATAAGGAAATGCATCTGTATACCGTTGTATTCATGAAATTTCTTCTCACTCGTTTAGAATACTAACTCAATAAAATGTAGAACGTAGTCCTTACATTAAGAAGACGTTCAGAAAACAAAATCTGAGCTTCTGCATGCACATGATCTTCTGTAGTCACTCTTCTTACAAAAGTTTATTATGTGATCAATCCAGATAAATTTTCAATTCGCATTTAAAATTGTTGTAGTAGTGTACAATAGCTAACGCGATAGTCAGATTTTTAAACAGCGTGTCGATGTACTGCTTTGAAATATCATACTCCTTGCATGACCACGAGAGAAAAAAGAAAAATGATTAACGACTTCCCAATTAAGAAAAGAATAAGTATTTCAAAATGCAAACCAATAAGCAATATCTCGGAAATGGTTAGCTCCACAAAAAAATTATTTGACATAAATCGTGTGCTACACAATGTACATTTTTTGTGTAGTAAGATTTTTTCCATCCCTTACGGTTTACTAGCTATGGAAAAATCATTCAGAATGAAGACGACTTCAGAGGCTATTCTCATAAAATTCAAGATATACATTTCATTTGTCGGGAAAATATCTTAAACACCTGGTGTTACTGTCGTAGCCTCTACTAAATAATACTCAGAAAATGACGGGGAGACACTCGCTTAGCAAAAGGTACCGGTAAATTAATAAGATCTTCACATGGCGAGGCTACGACGGGAACGCAGCTAAGTTAAACACAAAAATAATTGCTATTTCAACATGTCACATGGCTTAAGGGAAAGGCAGGACACTACACTACCATAAATGAAACTTTCACGGAATGGATGGCTTGTTATTTAATGAGAGCGCCGGGTATCGATCCCGGTACCTCTCGCATTATAATCAAGATTTTTAAAGCCATTTTTATAATATCAAAGTTTTCGAAAACTTTTCCATACAAAGCATAGGAAAATGCTTGACTTGAATACCACGTTTGGTATTTAATCGACAAGGGTGCGCGGACTTTTTTTAAAAACATTGTTTTTTTTATTCAGGGAATATTCGGATGAAATCTCGGTATCACATTTTTGGATAGAATACAATACTACCTCTATTTACTACTGGTAAGTAATAGAGAAAGTATTGTGAGAAAATGCGATGTTTAGCTTCAATATAGACGACATAAACTATGCAGCGATAGGAAAGGTTTACATCATTGCATTTTTTAATATAACATCATTAGAGTATAACATTTACGTAGATTTATGGCTTTCAAAGGAAAAAATATGTCCATATTATGGACGAAGGGGTAGTAGAACAGATATCAAGTATAATTATTTAGAATGTTAATTACACTAGTCTGCATGATATCGGATGACTAAAAACTAATAAGTGTGTGACTCATTTTTATACTGATTTCAGAACTGTTTTTAGTTTTTTTCTATCACGTATAGTTTTTTTCACAATTTCACTTCAAAAATATAGATATAAAGTTATTGCTTCCGCCATTACACTTAAAATTGGGCTTGATGAAGCAATTTGTAATGGCTCTAATATGGACACTGCTTCAAGTACCTTTCCAAGAAATTTCCCTTCATTACACAAGACAAATTAAAGGCTGGAATTTTTGTTGGTCCTCAAATAAAGAAATTGATGAAGGATGACAATTTTGAGAAGACAATGAATGAGAGAGAAATAGAAGCATGGACCGCCTTCCGATCAGTTACTGAAAACTTCTTAGGCAATAAAAAAGATCCTAATTACAAGGCCATTGTCGAAACCATGTTAGAAAATTTCAAGAAGATGGGTTTTAACATGAGTGTAAAGATGCATTTTCTGCATTCACATATCGACTACTTTCCAGAACATCTGGGACATTATAGTGAAGAGCAGGGTGAACGTTTTCACCAAGATATTAAGGAAATGGAGAGGAGGTACCAGAGGAGATGGAATGAAACTATGATGGCCGACTACTGTTGGATGTTGAGGAGGGGCAGTCATCTTCAAGGATCTGCAAGGAAGTCAAAGAAGAGAAAGTTTGAACAAAATTAAATGAAACACTTTGGCTTCTTGTTTTGTTAAAATGTAGTCATGAAATAAATTAGGAGAGTTCTTGAGAGTATTCTTAAAATGTTTCTTGAATAAAAACTTACTTGTGTGAAATGGTATTTGAATACTTTTCTACGCTCATTAGTAAAATTGTCAAAACATTACTACTTATTTTGTGTAAAAATCTGACGTGATAGAAAAGAACGGAAGTTATTTCTGGAATCAGCATAAAAACTTGATTCAAGAACACCTACTTTTAAGAAATCATCTGACAAAAAGTTTGAAAATGCAGACTAGTGTCATCACCCTATAAAGAATACGTAGATAACAAAATAACTAAATGTAATCAAATCCGTGAAATTATTAAAATTAATTTAAAAAGGAGCACCAGGTAAGAAATCACGCTCAAACTTAGTAAACTTAGTAATTACCATGAGTGGAATGGCTCAGGAGGTTACGTCTGTGGCCCACATTCGGGAGGTCCCGGGATCGATCCCCGGCAACCGTCACTATGACCCATGGGTTTTTTGCGGTTTTCCCGGGTCGCCAGGGGTTCATCTTCTACCATGACTCTCCTTCCTCTCATTTCCTGTACCCATCATCTTTCTTGTCACCTGTATCAGGGTTGTAGAACCAAGCGACGGTGTTCGGCTCAGTTAGGTCACTCAGCGAGGGGCTCCGCTCCGGGGGACCCTGGAGGTTGGTGTCTTGTGGGCAGGAACTGAGCGGCGTCGGATGCGTTCTATCTGGAAACGTTAGGGTCCACGTCCATGCTTGCGCCCGCTGGCATCCGAATCTGGTCGCTCTTTGGGTCTCTTCCCTCATCCCTCCCTTCCAGGGGTCACGTTGAAAGCACAATGGGCCGACTGGCCTCCGTGCGGTGCTCTGCCCCGGTTCCGGGGGCCACTCCGTTATACGTACCTTTATGGCATTACCATAGAGATTTAAGCTGAATCCAGGCAGCAGAGATGAGATTCTTAACATTAGGGAAGGAATTACTTGAAGGAACAGACTAAAAAGTAAGTATATGAGGGAAAATCTAAGTAATAAATGCTTAACTTATACATAAACGTGAGAATAAGTAATAGTAATGCAGGAAAATGCTAAGCTACCACTGCAGGCATGGAGATACAACCCGGCTAGTTCGTAGCATCTGTAAATGCTGGAAGCAACACCTGAAAACTAGAGCAGGTCCAGGTAAAAGGAGTTAAGTTAAATTAAGTTTTATTTATGGACGCTTTTAACTACTATGGTTCTTAAATTCCCATTCTATATTAGGTGTGAAAGATCGGAAATTTTGCTGAGAGGCCTCTATCAGGTTCTTTTACGTGCCGTAAATAGACACGGGACCACCGCTTTACTTCCCTTCCGAAGGAAGCAATGCTAAGGATTTTTAATCCCGAAAAAATTCAATCCCTCCCCCTGGTTTGAACCCGTGACCTCGGGAACTAGAGGCTAGCATGGTACCCACAGAACATGGAGGACGACAACAGATTAAAAAGGCCTAAACTATTAAATTGACGAGATCGCGATGATGACGTAAAGATACTGTAACAGACACCCAGCAGGTGGCGCCGCGGTAACGTGTGCGACTCGCATTCGGGAGTCCCGGGTTCATTCCCACTCTGACTCACGATTCTTCAGTTTCCCTGGGGTCGGTAGGCGAATGCTGGGGTAGTTCTTCTCTACCACGATTTCCTTTTCATCATTTACCTTTCATTCCGTTTCCTTCTGAAATTTCAGGTGTTATTCTAGGTTTCATGGCGTATAGCCATACCGGACAGATGGCGTGGATGCATGCTTAATAAAAAGAGTATTCCCCGTGGACACCAGAGGGGTGGGTCATTCTTCGTCTCACCCGGCGGCTCCATATGTGGGGCGGGTCTCCGAGCTTGGAAATGTTAGGGACTTTCGCGCGTCTCTGTGGTCTGCCTGCCTACGGTCTGTAGCTTCCTTTACTTCATCCCTTCCTGGGGAGTGGTAGTCACAATAGGATCCATGTAGATCGCAGCGCGCGAGTGGTCTCCTTCCGTTTAATCACCTCTATCTCTACTGTAACATGGCTTAACACTTATTTTCTGGAAGATATGTAGTCTCTCAACATATAAACCATTAAAGGGTTGTTATGCCTACATCCTCTTGTCTACTATATGGTAGTCACTCAATGCAAGCAGACCTTTGAAACATAATAAAACTCCAAAGAAATTGTACTTTGGAAACATAGAATCAGACGACTAAAAATTCAATGCCATAGCCGGGATTTAACCACGGATCTCCCGGTCTCCATCCGGTTGCTCTAACCACTGAGCTACCATGGCAACATGCCAGCACGACATTAAATTCTCCAACTGATTCGCATTCCACACGCCTTGTGTGGAAGAACAATTAATTCCATTTGTTGGCCTGCCGTTTGTGAAAATTGCAACACCAGAAAGGAATAGCATGAATTCAATGAACTTAATACCACAGGTTAGGTACATGGCAAGTAACAAATGCTAAACATTTCAAATCAATACATGATCTTTCAGCCCTAATATTCAGTATTTGGTGTGGCTTCCATGCGCTGCAATTAGAGCTGCTATACGCCGTGTCATTGAATCAAAAAGGTTCTGAATAGGTTCCTGAGGGATTTCCCTCCACGCAGTTTGTATTCGAGCCCACAAATCGTGACACTGTTTACTGGAGGACCGTGACGCACCAGGTGCCGACCAACCATATCCTAGACAGGGTGACAATGTGGAGATGCCTGAAGCAGGGGGAGTACCTCAGGCTTTACAACCACCGTTAGGAACTGGTTGCTGTTCAAAGTGTCCTCAATTCGTTGGAAGCGAGATCCGTTGTTGTAGCCAATGGCGCCCCAAACCATCACACCTGGTGTTTGTCCGCTATGCCGCTCAACAATGCAGCCCTCCAGGTTGCGCTCACCACGATACCGCCGGACACGTATGCAGCTATCATTGTAGAACACGTTATAGCATGACTCGTCCGAAAAGACTACATTTTGCCACTCAGTACCCCAGTGACGGTGTTCACGTGCCCATTGCGGTCGGAGGAGCTTGTGGTTTCTGGACAATGGTAGCCGACGTAATGGCATGAATGCAATCAGTCCAACCTGCAGCAAACGGCGACGAACCGTTGATGCAGACAAATTTACACCTGTTGCAGTGCTCCAGCGTCGAACCAACACTGTGGATGAAGCTGTATGGTCCGTTATGGCCATACGGACAAGATGACGGTCATCCCGTGCTGTGGTCATGTTCCGTGGTGCAGTACCCGCTCTTCGCTGCGAACGACCTTCATCTATCCAGTGCTTCCACACATGCAACACTGTCGTAGCAGCATGCCCTGTACGAGCTGAAATGCTACGGTATGACAAAACCTGTTCCCCGAGACCGATCATTCTGCCCCGTTCGCACTCGCTCACATGCCGATATGGCTCCCTTTGACGTCGAAGAGGCATACTGGCACTCACTTTATTGCTTCCACCACGTTTGACAGCTGTTCACTCACTACACTGGGTGCAACACTGACCTGTTGGACCGACATGAGAGGGCTTTGCTCGGCCTACGTGTACCCCATCTCTCTGCAAACCTAACCACTTATTGCTTGCACTCTCTTCTACACTACCACCAAGTTTGGAGTTATTCGGGAAATTCTTTCTTGGTGTTGCAATTTTCACAAACGGTAGTGTATGAAGCTCGGAACTAAAAGTACTTACAGCATTGTAAGTCGCCATTGGGGTATGTCATCTGAATACAATTTGAGATCTCCTTGTGGTTTACCGGGAAAATGCAAATCAGTTGGAGAATTTAATGTCGTGCCAGCATGTTGCCGTGGTAGCTCAGTGGTTAGAGCAACCATACGGAGACCGGGAGTTGCGTGATTCAAATACCGGCTGCGACATTGACCTTTTCAGTCGTCTGATTCTACCTTTCCAACCTTATCCAGCACACGGCTTGTGTGGAAGAACAAATAATTCCACAAATTGTACTTTATTCGGTCCAAAAATGATTAATAATTTAAGACATTTAAAGCAGTACAGCATTATAATTATAATGCTGTTAATTTGTTTTACTAAAACATATGCCTCAAATGAGCATATGCATGTATTTCTATGTTAAATTTGTGATAAAGTATTTCGATGTAGATAATTGTATTCGTTCCAATATTAAGTTTGTTAAGAGCAAAAATCTGTGGCAACGCACTGTAATCATCATCGTAAGATACACTTTCACGATATATTGCAGCAGAGCAGCTTCAAGTCCAATGTGCAGCGAGTAAAGCAGTGGGTAGTACGTGGGGAGTTTTAAAAGTAAGTTTTTTTTAACGAATTCTTCAAACCTTATACTACTTTTCCACCAACTATCAATGCGCTTTTAATATTTGTCTTAGCGTAGCATACGTGTTTTGGAACCTCGTCACAGATTTCCGCCACCAGTTTATCTAGGAAACGTATAGCTGTTTCTGTATTGAAAAGGGCTGTGGCAATCTGTTAGGGGACATATGCGGCACATGTACGAGAGCTTCTTGAAGGAATAAATAATGAGTCGTCTGTTTTGGCTAAAATCACATTAACTTGCAGATTCACAATTGTTTTCTTTCAGATACTTTGTGATAAAGTCTCAACTCTGAAACCAACGATACCAACAACACAGTTTCTTCTACCATAAAAGTTTAGACACCGACGAAATGCATCTTAAAAACTGTATGATTGTTTCATGGACTGGCGGCGAACTTATATTAGGAGGAGCCACTAAAATGCATTTTAAACCATAATGAGAATTTAATTGAAAGAAAACCTGAGTATATAGAATGAAATAAAAAATTAGTTAGCCAAAATATTCAGTAATTCTTATTTTATAGCCTAACTGACCCTACTTTAAAAACCTCTCTCGTACATACATTTGTTTGCAATTGTAATAATGAGTACAAATATTCACTTAAAACACTGTTTAATATGTAAATTTAAGGCAAATACTTTATTTGTTTACTCAATTTTGTTCTTAGCGACCAACAGGAAAGTACGAGACACACTAATAATAATGTTCACCACGAGAGAAGGAAGACACGAAACAAACAGGACGCTTAGTAGCATTCGCTCAATGCAAACATTTATAAGCATCGTAAAAACATTTCAGAAGGATTAGATACATTCAGAACGGCGATAAAAGTAACGTAAAATAGATTCATAGATTAACCATAAAGTTGAAGTATGCACTGATTAAAGAGATGTCGAAAAATACGTTTTAAAAATGAAGAGGGCACGTAGAAAGAAGTTACGATTCTGCATAATGCACAAATATGCCAGGATTATATTGTGACTTTGTCCAGTTTCTTTTAACTGTCCTTTTCTCAGTTCTCGCTGTCACTGTTTTGTTTTTATATGTCACTGTTTCACTGTGTGTTCACTTCATTAATGTCACTTCACTAAGTAGTTCAGTACCCCGTCACTTCACTTCCTACGTGACATAGCCTCTTCACGCCGGTCGATTCACTTCATTCGGGAGTCGATCACCAGATCTAACCCGTCGCTCCGCCGTAGCACTTGCTCCTCCAACAGCCGCAACTCGCTCGGAGAATTTCTCTTTATGTCGAACCAGAGACGCACTCGCTAACTCGCTCGCTCACTGACCGACTCAACAATTCTCCTTGTACTCGACGCGCCACTGACTGCCTCCCACGAAAGCGCTCGCTTACATAGTCGGTGGAATATTTCCACAAGGTTCTCGAACGTTCTGGAACTATTTCGACATACTTTCTGGAGGAGAAAGCAGAACAAGCTTCCAGAAGGTTCTGGTTATCTGCGATAGCTGCTGTTTACGCTAACGAGCGGAGTTATCGTTGTTGCTCCGCCCGCCCGGCGCCGACCACCTGATAACCTTAGGCCGCAATATATTGTTGCTCCGTATATATATATATATATATATATATATATATATATATATATATATATTGGACAGTGGGGATAAGAAACATCACTTTGGAAAGAAAGAATGGCCTATTAGAGAGTCATTCATGGTAAGAGAACAGAATGTAAAAAAACTCATGTGTTACACTCGCATGACTTTCTCTACTCTTGTACAAACTATTTTTACACGCGCTTATTCTCCATCTGCTTCATGTTAATCGAGATGTTAATCTTATTGCTAATTTTCTTGTAGGTACAAGGGGAATATGGTAGGCTTTAAGCAATGGTCAAATCTTTTAAGAGCTGGTTGCTATGTGGAGCATTTGATTCTCTTTGCATGTTCATGACAAAAAAAAAGAATAACGAATTTCCATTTGAGAAAATGTATGAATATTAGAAAATTCAAACAAATAACAAGGGATATCTCGGAAATGGCTCACTCCACAAAAAAGTACATGACATAAATTGTGTGTTTTAATAAGCTTTACATTTTTTGTGTAGAAAAGTTTTGCCTCTCTGTTACGCTTTTCCAGTTATGCAAAAGCCATTCTGAAAGAAGACCTATGGGGACATTCCCAGAAAATTCAAGATGTACATTTTATTTGTCATGAAAATATCTTAAATATATGATATTTTAATCAAAACAGTTAGATCATTTTTGAGAAAAATAAAAATTTTAAAAAAATGTTCCATGTAAATGGTATTCTGGGGTGGAAGATTTTTTTTAAAATCTTCGTGTCGCATCTTTGAGAGATACTGAATCTAAATACCTTTAATACCTTTATCTGAAGCTTTTTAAAAGTGTTTTTTTTTAATTCAGGAGGCCTCGAAACATGTGTATTCCGGTGAAATCTCCGTATGAAATTTTGGGTGGAATGCAATACTTCCTCTACTTACCTACTATACGTAATAGAGAAAGTAAAAACTTTCCCCTGATTGATAGAACTAAGCTAATTCGTCTCCTCTTCATAAAAAATTAGGTCTATTCAAAACAACCTTGGTAAATGGATTTAAGAAAGATTGTAATATTTAGAAGAAAAGTTCCTAAAATTAGTGAGGCCAAAATAAAAGGGAGGATACTTGTAGGTCCATAGACCAGGAAGGTAAGGAATTTGATCCAAAATATGATCTTGAACCTGGTGCTTGAAATTGTTTTAAAGCATTAAGTCTGGTTTTCTAGGAAATGCCAAATCACCCAACTATCATGATTTACTAGACAATCTTATAGAAAACTGAATAGCTGTCCTTCACTCGTACTTGGACTCCCTTCCCGCAAATTTTGGATTTGTCAGTGAACAGAGACAATGCTTCCACCAGGGCATTTTACGGGGGCTGTTCAAATCAAGAGTGATCATAATTGTTTTAGTCATAATTTCTCGCGCTAGAATTTAATCTTATGATATTCTATTGCCTTAATGTGTAACAAACACTCGTACTAGTTTCATTGTTGGTATTCCTGGTTCCCGCCTGTAAGAGGCGGACAAGCTGAGACATGTTCAGTATCACGATGAACAATATACGACTTTGATGTTAGAGGAAGATCCGGAGTTTCTTTCAAAGGTAGTCACTGCTGATGAAACTTGGCTACATCATTTTGATCCTGAGAGTAAAAGAAAAGCTCTGTATGGAAATCTCCTTCATCACCAACCCCCAAAAAAGCAAAGGTGGTTGCTCCTGCTGGGAAAGTTATGGACATCTCATTTTTTATATTCATGGAATGATTTATCAGCATGATGCCTCTGAACACAACAAAAACAACTGGACGATATTATTGGGATGTCCTGAAAACTTTGCAAGTCCATATCAGGCGCAAAAGTCCACATATTCGTGCTGAACGCTGCATCACGATAATACGCGGCCGCATATTGTAAATGTTGTTACTGAATATCTTGCAAAAATCATGTGAATTGCATCTCCCGCCCTCCCTGCAGTCCGTATTTAACCCCGTGTGACTTTTTTCTATTCTCTAACCTGAAGAAACACCTTCGTGAGAGACATTTTTCATCGTCCGAAGCAGTAGTGAAGCCTACGGAGGCGATTCTGAAGGACCTTTCAAAAAATGCTTTCCATCATGTCTTTCCAGACTGGGAGAAACGCTGGGACAAGTGCTGTGCATCCAAAGGAGACTATTTTGAGAAGGACTATCAAAATTATGAGGATGAGTAAAGGTATGTTGTCAAAAAACATTTGATCATTCTTTATTGAACAGCTCTCGTACAATGGAAAGGCGTTGGCAAGGGAGATGGGATCCAGCCATGATGAGAAATTATTGCAGGTTTTTATACCGGGAAACTCCCGATTTGTCGTACAAAAGGAAATCAGAAAATACGCGCTTTTAAAACAAGGCAAATTTATTATTAGCATCTAGTATGCCTGAATGTCCTTAAAGTATGTGATGTTTCATTGATGTTGAACACTTAAGAGGGCATTTTTTCAATACTCGGGCGTATTTAAAAATGTTTCACTCATGTTTAAAACGGTTATGAAATTCGTTAATCTTAATCTATAAGCTAAATACACTACTAATTAACTGAAAACGGTGACCCGATAGAGATATATTGAGTTTATTTTCGGATTCAATGGCACAAATTACTCCTTATGCACATACATAAGATACATAAAAAAACTTAAAATTTGTTGCCGGTGTAACTCACCACCCCGATAGATAGAATCTCATGCAGCTGAATGAGCAACAAACTCATGTAAGAAGTCGAGGCACCCATATCAACCAGAAACTTCTTCACTTCAACATAAAAAATGACACTTACCTAATGCTAGCTTTTCTCATTATTATATATCGGATTACCTTTCTCTTTGGAGAACTTACAAACCTTGGATCAATAGCCTGTCGCGGAGCAAGCAAACTCTGAATCATAGCATATCCATGATGGGCGATTGGCCCAATTCCTAGTATGGCAGTGAAGAAGAAGGAAATGAAATGTAGTGAGGAAAGGGAAGATACGAAAATTCGGGGATCAAATCATCCAATCCAACGTTCACCGAGGAAAGCCGCGAAAAACCTTCGGACAGATTGGTTGGCCCCGAAAGTTTGAACCAGGACCTCCCGAATACGATTCCCACACGTTACCGCGATGTCACCTCACTTGGTATATTATTTCAAACTAAAACATAATCTTTATTAGAGTGCATTTCAGAGTTAAACTGTATACATTCATAGCAATGTTCTGGAATTCTGGAATCATTGTTTGGCTAGGACCTGCGTGTGTTATTATAAACTCTCTGCGCCTACAAGTCCTTAATTCTATTTATTAATTAAAATACGCCGTTTTCAAGTATAAATTGTGGACTCCTTGAAGAATTTGCTACAGAATTATTCACAAATCAAATGCACGCTTTTGTAGTAGAGTGAATCCAATAAATATCATAAAAATACCTCAATGACCTTCTTCAAGTTAGGGAAAATAATAAAGAAAGGTCTGTAGAGCCAAGACGGGCAGGGCAACTTTTGAATTTAATTATTTGACTATGAAATTAATAATTCATTTGTGATTACTTCAACTTGGGCTCCTCTAGTTACTTCTACGATTTCTAGACGGTGGTTAAGTTCTCTCCATGTGTTCCGTATCACGTTGGTAATGACACTGTGTACTGTATCTCTAGGCCTTCGCTTCAGTTCTTGAATGTTCAGCTCTTTGATCATTTGTGTACACTTTGAATGTAACCCCACATGGAGAAATATAATTGCGTAATGTCGTGTAAGTGAGGAGGCCAGAACATGGGTCTGTTATGATGAGGCAGTATTTTTAACACTTAAATAATTTCAGTCTAATTATATAATATGTAAATTCAATAACAGCCCACCTTGAAGCATTATGTGTATGTAATAATTTGTAAAATGTATGTAACAGTCATTGCATATGCTTATATTATTGTATCCATGTATAATAATGTTATGTGAATGTATTACGTAATTTAATAATGTAGGAGCTGTAAGAATAATAAGTTAAAAGTTGCTAACAATGAGGTAACCTTGAGTCAATATTGAGCAAGAAAGTTTAACAGTACTACTTGTGATTCTTGGAGAAGCAATAATGTAATTCTAGTGACAGTTTATAAAATAGCCAATCAAAAATCAGAAAAAGCTTTAGTTAAATAAAGGTCTTCTATTGGAGTAGGATTAGCCAATCAGAGACTTGAAATACAGAAATTTACAAATTCAGAAATCAGTTGCCTGCAGACAGCGTTAGTAACCAGACGAAAAAAGTGTCCTCAAGAAATATAATATGTATTCGTGTGAGACGAAAAATAAGTTTACGTGTTAAAAAGTGTAATTAATTAATAAAAAGAATCTCACGGCTCTCATATCAGTGAAGTTTTATTTAAATCGATATCAAGCATTAATCAAAGGAGTGAAGTAAAAATTATAATCTGTGTAAGTCTACATTCTTAGTCGTATCACAACCCTGCAAAGACATCCATGTCTCTAAAATAAATACTGATGCAGCCGAGGCAAACATAAATATTAATACTTAAAGAAACAATCAAATTACAAAGTTAAAAATATGTACAAAAGCCACCTAAAAGTACATTTGGGGCGAAGGTTACCGGAAATTGTTTACTATACGTGCGGTTATAACTACTTCAAGTGTTCGGCTCCCCAACAGCTGAAATATAATAATACTCCTTCAATACACCTACTTCAAATTGACGCCCAAAGCGTGGCGCAAATAACGCAAAGATACCATCTTCTTCAAACTGGCTTTCCATATGTAGCAGCAACAACGTAAAGACAATATCTACTTCAATGACCAATCCACCCAACATTAAATTGCAGATTCAGTGACTCACGAGCACTGTAGGCACAATGGCAAGGCGCATTAATGCTGGAAAATTATATTTTTAGGTAGATGTTCCTCTTGTGAAAGGAAAAATTCTTCAAATATATCAAGATAATTTCTGCATTAACACTAGTCTCTTCAAAAAAACTTACTCCAAAAAATCAGCTAATCATGCATCACCTTCACCTTCGGACTCTCTCTTTCCATTTCACAGACCACATTATGATTTTCGGATCCCCATATGCGGATATTGTGTCTATTAACCCTTACGGATAAATGAAAAGTTGCTTCATCCAAGAAAACAATGTGATGCAAATAATGTGTGTCTTCTTCATGTCATGCAACATGTCAACAGTCATATTAAACATTTTCCGCTATCATCAGGTTTCATATGTTGAAGCAACTGAAGTATACACGGACAGAGCCGAAGATTCTCATGTAACACCTTTTAAACTACTAACAGCTGGTAGCATATGCAACTCTCTATAGTCTAGATGCTCTTCGAATCAGCTTCTTTGAACTTGGCTGAAAGGATACTGAACTCTTTCTACATGTTCACCACTTATCCCAGATCGTCCATTTCATTCCTTGTCAGGACCACTACCAGTATCCATAAACTTGTGCCAAGCCTTAACGCTGTTTGGTGACGGTGGGTATCGCTCGTACATAATATATCGTTCAGAAGTTTCTTTGTGCTTGAATTACTGACTCCATCTTTATACACGAAAATTATTGCTGAATGAAATCAGTCAGGGATACTATGTACAGCCTGTATGTTTCATGTTTTTAAAATGGAAAATAGCACACCAAGACCATAAATGTATTTACTCAAATTGCATGCAGCACTATTGCTTCCTCTACTATGTACAGTAAGTAGGGGAAGTATTGCATTCTACCCAAAAATTCTACATCAAGATTTCTCCGGAAATACATGCTTTGAGGCCCCCTGAATAAAAAAAGGATTTTTAGATAAAGGTCCATGTGTGTGTCTATGAACAGCATAACTCAAAAATGAAAACGTGGATAAACATAAAACTTGGTATTTAGGTTCAGAATCTTTCAAAGATGCAACACGAAGATTTTCAAGAAAATTCCTCACCCAGACCACCCTTTACATGGAACATTTTTCGAAAATCTTGATTTTCTGATAAATATCTCTAATAATTTTGATTAAAATGTCATTTTTAAGATACTTTTATGGTGCGGCGATATTCTTTGTTAGGTTTGTTTGAAAAATGCTACTGTTTATCTGCCACACGTATAAAAGACAATTTGTCGCGGTCACTTCGTGTTATCTTTTACTGAGCGCCTGTTATTGTGTTTAATTTTTGGGTTCACTGTCCTCCGGCTAGCTATGATCTTTTTGGTTGAGCACTTATCTTATACAGGTGTGCAAACGGAAAGGAGTTTTTATCCCAAGATAACACTAATAAAAGAATTTGTTTTATACTTTTATTGTCTTAACACATTATTCACTTTCACATATTAATCTTGACACTCGCCAAACTGAAACTGTTATAATAACTTATTTACTGCTCATTATTAATTCGCGTACTTCAACTTTTTGTGTAATTAACTTTACAACACTTGAGATTTTTCATAACTTTACTACGCGTACACTGCAAATCGATAAACTATGCTATGTATTCACCATGACTTTTTCTGTTGAACTCAGCGACGTGTAATGCACAAATGTTTCCGATGGACTGAACGAATTTGACTCTGACTTAGCCCTTTTTATACTCCTACACCCCGATATGCCTAAAGATTATAACCGAGCTGCTATTGGTTAATAAAACGCGCCAACATTAGCGTCTATTTTTATATCCAATGAAAATTAAAAAAAAAACATATGCTCTAGGGAAAAATGTTCCAGCAAATTCTAAGAAAAACGCGCCAATATTACGTCATTTGCTCGTCTCTAATAATGATAAACAGCTCACCCCCTCGCTATTGTCAGTTTTAGTAAGGCCGTATAAACCCACTTCTCAACAATGCTTACAATCATCAAACATCTCAAATCAATGTCACACAATAATGCATATTCACACTATAATCACTCTTGACATTTACATAATTTGTGATACAAATTACTGCGTCAATGGCAAATGAAATGTATATCTTGAATTTTCCGGGAATGTCCCCAAAAGACCTCTTCATTCTGAATGAATTGTGTACAACTGATAAACCGTAAGAAAGAGACAAAATTTTACTAAACAAAAATGTAGATATCGTTAAAACACGCAAATTATGTCATATACATTTTTTTGTCGAGTGAACTATTTCCGAGATATTCTTGTTATTTGTTTGAATTTTCCAATACTTATACTATTTCTCAAATAGGAATTGGTTATTCGATTTTTATGTCCTGGACATGCAAAGAGAATGTAATGTTCCACATAGCAACCATCTCTTAAAACACTTGACTATCCCTTAAGTCTACCATATTTCCCTTGCACCTATAAAAAAATTAGCAATACGATACTTTCTGCAAATTTTTATCTCTATTAACATGAAGTAGGTGGAGAATAAGCGTTTATAAAAGTAGTTTGTACAAGAGTAGAGATAGTCATGTGAATGTAACACATCAGATTTTTTTTTTACTTTCTCTGTCATCTATCTATAGTAAATAGGACTAATGCATTCCACCCAAAAATTCAATATCAATATATCACAGAAATGCACGTTTTAGGTCCCTTTAGCGTGTGTGTGTGTGTACATAAAGAGTGTAACTCGAAAACGAAATGTCGGATAAATACCAAATTTGGTATTTAAGTTCACGATTTTTCAAATATGAGACACGAACATTTTCAAGAAAATACATCCAAGTCTAATTACACTGCACATGAAAAGATGTTTGTCATTTTTTATTTTCTCAAAATAGCTCTAACGATTCTGATTAAAATACTATATGTTAACGATATTTTCCTGAATAGTAAAATGTATATCTTGAATTTTCGGCGAATAGCTTGTAAATCCCTATTCATTCTGAACCAATTTTTATAACTGGTAAAGCATAAGAGATGAAGCCTAACTATACAAAAATGTAGATATCGTTAATACACACAATTTACGTCAAATATTACTTTCTTTGTATAACCCATTTCCGAGATATTCGTTGTTCTCGGTTTGAATTGGAAAATTATTTAGTCCCTATGCACAATGAAAAGTAGATAAGGTATCCTTATTAATTTCAAATTATTTAAGTTATAACACAAGTATTTAGGCATGGATCATTGACCGCACATACATATTTAAGATACAAGTATGATGACAAAAGAAACAAAGCAAAACAGAACAAGAAAAAGAAAAATCGAGATAAATTCTCTTTGACTAACTGAACAAATCTGACCTAGCTTCGCGCACTTTAGCTAAGAAATTGCCCATGTTTTGCCAATTCCTCTGGTCACCCAGTAGATCCCAACATGCCAATCTCTTTCTTGACAGAGTTAAGAATATTTCTTTGAGTTTAATCGTTCGCTGGTTCTCCCAATGTGCGCATTCCGCCAAAATATGTACCCAGTTCTCATCCAAATCACAGAATGGGTAGATTCTCCTGTCAGAATCGTCAGTTCTTTTCTGTGCCCTCCAGGCCCCCAATCTAAACCATGCCATTCCTGATCCTTCCTTTCTTACTAAATTAAGTATATATGCCTCATTGCCCCATTTCAATTTTATTTCATTTGCTAGACATCGATAAGGTTTCATTTTACAATCCGATTCTATTTCCTGTTGGTTGATGTCTCTTAGTCTTCTTTTGACACCTTTCCATATGTTTTTGTCATTTGTTTCAGCTCTTCTCCATACCAATCCCATTCCTATTCTCCTCAAACCCCTTTCCAAATCAGCTGCCCAAAACTTAGGAGTCAGGTTTTCTCGCTGGTATTTATAACATTTGAACCGTAGTGTGGAATAATCCTCCATCAGCTTCAGCCAGTACTTCACTGCTTTTATTTTACAGGTATTGTGTCTTCATAGCATCCCACCTTCCTCAATACCCCCGAATTTGATGTGCCTTGTGAAATTCCAAAAACTCTTTTCCAAAATGCTACCTACGTTTTATTTACATGCCCTGCTCCGTCCCATCCCCAAATTTCAATTCCGTATTATTATAGAGTTACAGATCTTTTCTAATGTATCTACCGACATATCAGGTATACGTGTGAGGGTATTTAATAATTCATTTAACTGCCCTCGTGCTTTATAGTCAAGTTACCGAGATGCTTGTTCCATTTTCCTCTCATATTAAACATTACTCCTAAATAAGGAGAAATGTTTAGCACTTTGTATTTCTAGCGCCTTGTAATACAATTTTTCGTCCCTGCCATACACATAGCCATTGTTTTCGTTTTATTAATGTTTAGTACCAAACCCCATTGTTTACCATATTCTTCCAACCTATTAATGCCTTTCTGTAAGGCTTCTGTCGTCACTGACAAAATTGTCATGTCATCCGCGTATAGAAGTACAGGAATGCAGACATCGTCTACTTTTGGGTCATTCATTTCCTCTGCTGTTAATACGTCAGCTATATCGTCTATAGAACCCCTCTACTGGTCGATTTAGATATAATTATTGATTTTGGTCTATTTTAATGCTGAAATTCACACTATTGTAAATTTACATCAGAGCTTTCATCAATTTACTAGAGTTCTTTGTGGTGAAGTTTCGCCCAAAGGACATCCCTCTCACACTATCAACAGCCATTTTGAAATCAACAAAAGCACAATAAAGTTCCCCCCTCTTTCTATTCGAAATTGAATAAATAGTGTTTTAATACGAAAATGTTGTCTGCAGTAGAGAACCGTTCCCTGAAACCGGCCTGAAATTTAGTTGCTGAGTGATACCGTTGCCCTTGAATATTGGCTGAATAATTGCTGTTGTCCAAGCTTCAGAATACTTCTCTCTGTTAAATAATTTGTTAAAGGCCACACGCAGGAGGTCTAACATTTGAGGAACTTCTATGCAGCATTTAACAAATTTTCTCGGAATTCCTTCTATTCTCGGCACTTTGCGATTCTTTAGACTGTAAGTGCAGACGTAGCCAGACATTGCACCCATATTATTTAATGGGAGCATTTACGCAGAGTCAGGTAAAGCGCTATGTAACTAAAATTTTGCAAACTCCAAAATTAATGCTTGCGTTGCATGTATAGAGGAAGAATGCATTGTCACATGACCGCGATGCGAGATTTTTACACCACCTAGTGTACAATCATGGTGCCCTTTTATTTGGCCATTTCACGCCATTTTAAGTGCTGACGATCTGTAGTTTGCTTGATACAAGACTTTTATAACCTATTTATTTATAAAGACTAAACTAATTTTAGTATTGCATATTTTTGGTTAAGTCATCCAGTTTGAAACTTGCGGTACGCTCGAAAGATTTTCGCTTGCAATTTACGGATCTAGTAACCCGTGCCAAGTTTTTGCATTACTTCTACGGCTGCATTGTGAATGGTCTTACCTATGTCTCGCTCATGCTGCATTATACTAAGTTTCTTTTTAATTGTGAAGGGGCCTTAAAACTTTTTAAAGCCAACCTACTATCCTTTTGTTTCTTAACACATCATGTAAAAATAATGCCATTTCGAAGCCAACATATAGTGCCCCGCTTTTTAAATATTTAACCATCACTTCATCCTCTGTATCCCTTTTCTTCCTACAAAGAAATGTATAATAAAGCTATTTCTGTAAACATTTGTCCCAGTTAAGATGAATTACATAAAAAAATGAGCTTTTGTTGGAATTGTTTATAGAATATATATAGTAAAACATCTCATGCAATACATTAACATGAGTTTCTTTACCCTTTTTCCCTTATTAGTTAGTATTGAAATTATTCTTAATAAAGTTTATTTTACTATCTACTTCATTCTAATTCAGATAAAATTTTCCAGAAATATCAGTAAGTAAGTTCCCATTTTGAAACAGCTGTATCTTCTTTACATGTTAGCAGTTTGGTTTCATATTGTATCACTACTGTTTAGAAGGTGAAGAAGTTATATTGTTGTTATTATTTTAACTGCCCCACGTATGGGAGCCAACTTGAAGTTATTGTTCTTCAACTGTTGTAGTTTATTGTTGTTGAAGGTTTTTCTCACGTTTGGGATGCCAACTTGAAGAACTTATTGTCTTTACGTAGGAGTTGTTTGCACCACGCTTTGGGCGTTAATTTGAAGATGATTGTTTGTTACGTAATATGCTACTACGTATGTAAAGCTGATTTAAGGATGTATTTTTGTTGTTACCCTCCAAGTTTAAAAATATTATATAAACTTTGTTATTAAGCTGCTTCTATAGATATTATTTATGTTTGTTTTTGCCTCGGCTGCATCAGTATTGTTTTAGAGTCACGTATCTCTTAGACGGGGCGTGGTGCGACAAGAATGTAGGCTTACACAGATTTTAAGTTTAAATTCACTTCTTGTTATTAATCTTTGACACAAATTAAATAGCACTACACTTATATCAAGAGCTGTGAGATTATTTAATTTAATATTTGCACTTTGTTAATGCGTATACATATTTTACGATTCACACGAATACGTAATATTTCTTTAGAGAACACATCTTCCATTCAGTCACTACCAAGGTCTGCAGGCAACTGAACATATTTCAACCGTCAAAACCCGTAAGCTTCTGTATTTCAAGTCTCTGATTGGCTAATCCTAGTCCAATAGAATACCTGCATTTAATTAAAGCTTTTTCTGGCTGTTGATTGGCTAATTTTAAACGTCACAAAATTTACATTACTGCTGCCCTAATCATAGCTAGTAGCATTCAAACTCTCAAACTCATTATTGCCTCAAGGTTACTTTATTGTTACCTCATTGTTAGCAACCTTAAACTTATTATTCTCACAGCTCTTACATTATTAAATTGCATAATGCCTTCACATAACATTATTAAGCATGTTTACAATAATATAAGCATATGCAATGATTGTTACATACATTTTTTTATAAATTACTACATACATATTGTTTCAAGGTGGGCTGTTATTGAATTTACATATTATATAATTCAAGTGTTAAAAATACTGCCTCAAAGGTGCGGGTTTTGTTTTCGTTGATATGGTAACTGTGTCATGTTTATATGAACATAAGAATACGGACGTCAGTTGTAGGAGCAATGACTTACCTATACGAGCTCGAATTGGCCTCCTTCAGTGTTATTAGAGTGTAATAGACAATATGCGCATGCACTGAGAAGATATCGAACATTAAATGGATTGAGAAGAGGACACTGCTCTGTAAAATCATTTCACAAGATAAAGAAGAAATTTGAAGTTTTACGAGAAGTTCAGGAAATTATTGAAAATTCAGAATATAATGCTTATAGTGCCAATAAACTTTCAAAGCGTCTGGACATAAGTTATTCAACAATGTGGCGAATTCTGAGGAGATAGGTTCGGCTCAAAATGAAAAGGCGTTTTGAACTCAAAGAGCAAGAAAATCCGATTCGTGTTACTTTCATTTTGCAAATCTTCTTCTTCTTTCTCTGTTTAACCTCCTCTTATTTAGGACTTACACCCCCAGGACTTACAGGCGGGTGCCTGGGGTCAGAGGCCCGTCGAGGAGCAGACACTCATGGATCAGATAGAATATCCAGGATGGGTGATCAGCCCGATGCCTGGTATGGGAGGAAGGAAGTGGATGAAACGAAATGATGGTGAAATGGATGAAAGGAAAGGTGATGATGGAGCAGCTGGTGGAATGAATGGCGGGGGAAACCGGAGAACCCGGAGCAAAACCCGCCCAGACGCCGCTTTGTCCACCACAAATCCCACATGCGGGTACCTGGGATTGAACCCGGGCCGCCTCGGTGAGAGGCGAGCGGTCTAACCACTCGGCCACGGCGCCGCCTTCATTTTGCAAATGTTAGCACAAATTCAGATGAACTTTGAGTGTTTAAACAATATCTTGTGGACGGATGAGCCATATTTTGAATTAAACCGAGGTGTTAACACTCATAATTGCAGAATATGGGCAGAAAATAATCCAAACACAATTATACAGCAAGGATTACATAATATAAAGGTTACTGTCTGGTGTGGTTTTACGACACATTTCATTATAGTACCATATTTCTATGAAGAAATTGAAATGGACAAACAAAAACAGTGACGGGACACGCGCAGTGATATTTTAAAATGTTGCAAGACTTTCCAATACCATCGTTACAGAATAATCAAATCGAAAACATTGTTTTCATGCAAGATGGCGCTCCTCCCCACCTACATAATACTGTAAAAGCGCTGTTACGTAACAAATTCGGTGATCGTTTAATTGTTCCACTTTTCCGTACAGCTGGCCAGCTGACTACTGGTTATGGGGTTTCTAAAAGAAAAGGTATTTCTTACCAGACCCACTACACGTGAAGAATGAAGCAGTCAATATCTGATGCCATTCAGAACATCCGCGCTTGCTAATCCGTTTATAGCATAGAAGAAAGACTATTGCTATTGAACAACACGGTGCTGGTCATATTTAATTTTATCTTGTTTTAATAAAATTGCATTTCTTTACGAGAAAATTAGTGTTTTTATTTTGCTACAATCTAAAAATATGACAAATTTATTACCATTTTAAACTGGGAACTTGCTTTAAAATAACGTTATATTCACATTACACATTTCATTATAGATACAAAGAGATCAGCAATAGCAGTCAAATGTTTGAGAACCGGACACTATACGCTGACCTTAAAATTCCGTACTGTTTCCATGCAATCGCGATAAACAACTGAGTATTGAACAGGACTTTAAGAGATTGGCCAAGAAATGAAGAATTTAAAGCTTTAATAACGTATATCTCAGAAACGGCTTATACCACAAAAGCTTAGTTTAAATAAATTGTGTATTTTAACGAGATCTACATTTTTGTGTAGTACGTTTTCGTCTATCGCTTAACGATTACCAGTTATACAAGATTATACAAAATTCCTTCCGAATGAAGAGGACTTTATAGGCTATTCCAAGAAAATTCAGGATGTACATTTTAGTCATCATGTAAATATATTTAATATATGGTATCTTAATCAAAATTGTTGGAGCCATTTTTTAGAAAATCAAAATTTTCGAAAAATTTCCTAGGTAAAGGTTAATTTGGGTTGGGGGATTTTCTTGAAAATTTTGGTGTCGCATCTTTGGAAGATATTGAACTTAAATATCCAGTTTGGCACTTATCTGAATTTTCGTTACACATACACACGTTTTATTTGGATTCAGGGAGCCTCAAAACATGTATTTCCTGTGAAATGTTGGTATCGAATTTTTGGGTGGAATGCAATACTTTCTCTACCTATTAGGTACAGTATTTTATTTTCTCACCGTGATATGTCTGAGAGAAAAAAAACATACTATTTAATGTCAAAAAGTGGGACTTTCTGAATCCCCCATTAGCCACTACACGTGCCTGTAGTAACCCACTTATTCATGGAACCCGCAAGAGTTACCGAGACCTTTCTCGTTTAATAGTAATGGCATACGGCAATAACTAGTCTTTTCCTGGATATAACCTGTTACCAACTAACGCCACAACGATGTGGAGTACATGCACATCTGAGTGGAGGAAATGGGATTTTGCGCTGTGTGTACATCATCGCTAGAGTAACGTTTAATTAAAATACGTCAGGTTGTCGTTGCCGTCATCGGGGGAATCTAATGAAGACGTCGCGCCGCCTGTTCTAATTGGCGGCGTGACGGCAACTAATTACAGTGACGTCACTTGCACCAAGGTAAACTCTGGCGAGGATTGTTAAGGGACTGCTCCAGTACGTGCTGCAGCGGAGTGAACCGCTGGATGAATTGGCTCGAACCAATGAGTGAACAGGAAAATGCAACATTATTTGGTTTTCTATCTCAGGGACACATCTAAATGACTGCGTTCACGAGGGATGCACCCGGAACCGAAGTAGTAATTTCATCAGGTATGAGAATTAAGGGTACTGAAATAGCCAATTACTATAAATGTCCACCAAATTAGTTAAAGCATTTTGTCACACATTTTTCAACATAATTATAATGTTCTTACATGCTGGAGTGAAGGCCGAAAGGTTCCCAGCAAATTATTAAATTTTGATCACCCCAACACGCACATGGGGAAACGTAGCACTGAAACTGCGAGAGAACCAGGACCTTTGGGGACTACATTCAGCTGAAGGCGTGGGGTTTTTAACAAATTATACACAAATTTCACATCCCTCACATTACCTGTTTTATTAATAGAGCAGTTAGTGGCCCTACATTACACACAAGTGAGGCTCAAACACAAAGAAGTAACGCTACTATCTATCCCCACCTCTCCAATCCTGGCTATGCACGCCGGCCAGAGTTGGCGAGTTTCATACCAGTCGGAATTTCCAACAAACCGAAAGAAATAACAAATCGCCCCAATAGTACCATCGACAATGCGACGCTACAATGTGTCTGGTATGACAATACCCACTCATACGCCACAATATAAAATTCTCGAACATGTACGTAACTTTCCAAAAATGAATATCAAGTCATATGTAAAATGCCGCAAGTGATGAAAATTTTAAACCTTTAAATTTTGTATATTATTTTTCAAATATAACCAAGTTATACTTATATATTAATAATCAAGTATTACATTTTAAACAACATTAAAACATAAAAAATAATAATAACGAAACAGCTTTAATTTTCTGAAAAAATCATGTATTACATTAACCCTAAACTCAAAGCTATACTTTATACAAAGAAAATGCCATTTAGATATCTTCATTCGCCTTTAAATAATGTATACTGAATGACATTTTACAAAAATTGCACCCTAATGAACATTTTAAAATGTCGTAGTTTAAGAACATTAGGCTTTAAAATGAGGCATTATTTATTATCACGTAAATAAATTATAAGTCAATTATTAAACTCCAGGAAGTAAAAAATCACTACGTAAACAAGTGATTCATTTTATGTACGATAATGAAGAATAATTACATATATATGGAGTAAGAGGGGAAGGAAAGATAAAGATTATGTATACAGATATTTCATGTAAGGCGGCGCCGTGGCCAAGTGGTTAGACCGCTCGCCTCTCACCGAGGCGGGCCGGGTCCAATCCCAGGGATCCGCATGTGGGATTTGTGGTGGACAAAGCGGCGTCTGGGCGGTTTTTCTCCCGGTTTTCTGGTTCCCCCGCCATTCATTCCACCAACTGCTCCATCATCACCTTTCCTTTCATCCATTTCACCATCATTTCGTTTCATCTACTTCCTTCCTCCCATATCAGGCACCGGGCTGTCACCCATCCTGGATATTCTGTCTGATCCATGAGTGTCTGCTCCTCGACGGGCCTCTGACCCCAGGCACCCGCCTTTACGTCCTGGGGGGGGGGGTGTAAGTCCTACATAAGAGGATGTTAAACCGATAAAGAAGAAGAATTTCATGGAATAGTAAGATGTCTTAGCTGCCTAACAAGACGATGCAACTTAATTAGTAGAGAGGATTATAAAAGAGAAATCCGGGTGCCGTGGACAAGTAACTGTACCCAGCTTGTTTGTCCATTCAGAGCCAAGGTTTTGCAAGCCACCAAGTTTCGCACTCCAAGTAAACAAATCATGTAGGAACCAATGATGCAATGGCAAAGATTTTTAAAATCTTCTAGAAGCTTCTACGCTTCTGTCTGTAGCCAATCGGAATTAAGAAAAGCAAATGTTGGCGCGAAGTTCAAAATGTATATAAAGTTAGAAAATTCTGTTAAGGAGCCCAATTTGTTAAAATTATTCAGCTTGTCTTCGCGTTACTCGGGCAGGCGAAGTCGCGCCAAGACGTGAATGCAATGTTCGCGCGTTATACCGCAATAGAACAGTGGAAGTGTCGTTCTTAAGTCTAACTTGAGGCAGTATTTTTAACATTTAAATGATTTCAGTCCAATTATATATATATATATATATAAATTCAATAACAGCTCACCTTAAAGCAATATGTGTATGTAACAATATATAAAAAGTGTATATTACAGTCATTGTATATGTTTATATTATTGTATACCTGTGTAATAATGTTATGTGAATGTATTACGTAATTTAATAATGTAGGAGCTGTGAGAATAATAGGTTAAAAGTTGCTAACAATGAGGTAACAATGAGGTAACCTTGAGAAAATAATGAATTTGAAAGTTTAATAATGCTACTTGTGATTCTTGGAAGCAATAATGTAATTTATGTGACAGTTTATAAAATAGCCAATCAATAACCAGAAAAAGCTTTAGTTAAATGAGGGTATTCTATTGGACTAGAATTAGCCAATCAGAAACTAAAATAGAGAAAAATTTACAAATTCAGAAGTCAGTTGCTTGTAGACAGTGTTCCTAACCGGACTCGACATGCGTCATCGAGAACTTTAATATGTATTCAGTGTGAGACAAAAATAGCTTACGTGGTGAAAAGTGCAAGTAATTAATAGCAAATCTCACAGCTCTCTCTGTATATCAGGGAAGTGTTATTTAAATCGTGTCAAGCATTAATAAACGGAGTGAAGTAAAATTATAATCTGTGCAAGCCTACATTCTTCAGTCGCACCACTCCCTGCTAAGACACTCATGTCTCTAAAAATATATATAAATACTGACGCTGCCGAGGCAAACATAAATATATAATATTTAAAGAAACGGTCAAAAGTTACAAAGTTAATATTTTTTTAAACATTTGGGGCAAAGGCCACCGGAAATTACATTTGGGGCGAAAGCTAATGGAAATTGTTTACATACGTAGCAGCAACAAACCTTCAAATTGGCTCCCAAAGCGTGGGGCAAATAAAATAAGGAAACAATAAACTTCTTCAAGCTATAAAATAAGACAAGTGAAAATTGTGACCAGTGTATGCAAATTCAACAGTGGAAATGTTATAGCAATCGATATATGACTAGTTTATAAATTGTCTCTCCTCTCATTACTCTGAGATCTCCATACCTTCTCACGCTCTGCCGCATGTACAACAGAAACAGCTAGCCAAAGAAGAAGAACCAGAGGCCACGAGAATAAGAAATCCAGCACTAGTCGACACTTCACCTATTTGAATAACACCAACACATTAATAATTCAACAACAACGATAGAGGGAAGCCACAAAAGTTCCATGCGCTGTTCACACATGGGTAGATTCACATAAGGGTTACCTTTCGACATTTTATAGCCAAAAAAACTGCAATTTGATCCTGGTGCTACAACGTTTGAGATGAAAATATTGAAATGTTTTCTCCGAAATTTTGTCAAACATTCAGTATCGAGTACTCTTAAGAAATGTGCAGTAAGTTTTGAATTTTAAATTGTGGCGAATGATGAAGTATTTTTCACGACACTTTGGAAAAACATTCACATTACAAATCTTATTTTCTTCTCTGAGCTCATAATTATAAACAGCAAAATCTCCTTTAAGGTAGATAAGTTGACAAATTTGAGATATCGTGATTAGATAGCTTCATCGTAAAATAACTGTTTTTCCAAACTGAGTACCCTTTGGAAATATTATATCATTAACTAGTAATTACTTCTCATCTCCAGGAAACTGTAAGAAAAGCTATTTGTAATAATATTAATATAACAGCATATAGGTGGCAATGGTTCATTAATAAGTTTGAATTTTAACTAGCATTATTCAGTTTTTAACCTTTAAATATTTGCATAATAAATTTTCAATAAAATCAATCAATATCGTGATGCACCCAATTCTTTTTGCCCTTAAAACTTTTTCCTTTACGTGTTTCACCACTAGATATTTCACCCAAAACTTCTAGCTTCGAACTGCTACTGGTTTATTTCACCCAATACATTTCAACCCAAGTGTTTTACTCAATCTTATAACATAGACGCTAATTACATCCAGGAATTAAAAACAAAGTAATTTAGCATGCACCATATTAAACAAATGCTGTTTTTCTTGACATATAGTGATGATCTTACTACATAAGAAAAGCCTTAAAACTCCAAATGGCTCAGAATATTAAATTAAAAAGGGGTGAAAATAGCGAAATTTCAAAATCTTCTCTTTGGAGTATGCAAGGAAACGCAATACGCATTGCTAATAGCAATTTTTGATGAATACGTACTAAACGACATCTGCCATAACCTAAAATAGTGAAACAGCAAGAAATTACGCTCCTTTCGCTCGCGTGCTTTGGTACGAGTGATTGAGCAATGATCCAATACCGATATTTAATGTTGCCGTGCCTATAGAGAGAAGATGAAATAATTTTGTAATATTCTTTTCTCTGAGCATTGAAGCTGCGAACATTTTTGTACATTATTAGATGTGAACATTATATGTACATTAAGATATGAATTTATAATTACTTACCATGTTGTGCTAATAATAAGCTTCATCACAGTCCGTAGCACCTGATCACTTCTCTCCTAGGAAGGGAATGCATGCAAGTGGCCGTCTTGCTTATCAGATCAATACAGCAAGTAATAACAAACTAAATGCAGGGAGAGAAGCTAAGGATCAATAGCAAACGAAGACGCTCTTACTTATATCAGCTATTGATGCCAAATTATTTTACAATTTACAATTTATAACCTGAGATTGCATAAAATGCTGTATCCAAATATTCACTCATGCCACAATCTCATATTATCCACTTGCTGCATAAATTACTGTCGTTGAATATTTATTAAACCACAAATACTAATCTAACCTGAAACAGTGAGATAATGCACCCAAAAGTTGGCGTCCCTCAGGAGAAACTCCATGAATTATGAGAAAGATGGTGTTGTATTGTAGGAGTTGAATTGTATTTTTATATTTCCCACGCTTGGGAGCCAATTTGGAGAATGTATATTATTTATTACCTTATTTTTAGCACCACACTCCCGTAGCCTTCGCCCCAAATGTACTTTCCGGTGGCCTTTGCCCCCCAAAAAATGTTTAAAAAAATATTAACTTTATAATTTTTGATTGCTTCTTTAAATTATATATTTATATTTGCCTCGGCTGCGTCAGTATTTTTGTTAGAGACATGGATGTCTTAGTAGGGCGTGGTGCGACTGAAGAATGTAGGCTTACACAGATTTTAAGTTTTTCTTCACTCCATCTACTAATAATTGACACGATTTAAATAACACTTCACTGATATAGAGAGCTGTGAAATTCTTTTGTTAATTACTTGCAATTTTTAAACACGTAAACTATTTTCGTTTCACACGAATATGTATAAAATTCCTCGAGGATGCATCTCGCGTCTGATTAGTAACACTGACTGCTAGCAACGCATCCAGTTATAAGCACTGTCTACAAGCAGTTATAAGCACTGTCTGTTTTCTATTTTCAGTTTCGGATTGGCTATTTCTAAACCAATAGAGTGCTTTTATTTAACTAAAGCTTTTTCTGATGTTGATTGGCTATTTTATAACCTGTCACAAAAATTACATTATTGTTACTCCAAGAATAACAAATAGTATTGTTAAACTTTCTTACTCATTATTGACTAAAGGTTACCTAATTGTTACCTCATTGTTAGCAACTTTTAACCTATTACTCTCACAGCTCCTACTTATTAAATTACGTAATACATTCAGATAACATTATTACATGTATACAATAAAATAAACATATACAATGACTGTAATATACATTTTTATATATTGTTACACACACATATTGCTTTAAGGCGGGCTGTTATTGAATTTATATATTATATAATTAGACTGAAATCATTTAAGTGTTAAAAATACTGCCTCAATTATAACATTAGAACGATGTACTAACTTTCGAGTGTACCCTTATACTTATAGTACTAACTAAGGGTGAAATGTCCGGAGTGAAAGCGATTTATAGGAACCAAGTCTGAGACTTAAAAAGGTCTAAAGGCTGTTATTCTAAGGGCGAAATTTCTGCGTGGAAATTCCGGGGTAAAACTGATTTGTGGAACACATTCCAAGCGTGAAAAAATCGGGTGAAACATCCGGGAACAAAAATCGTTATCTTGAAAAGTTTATCATAAAAAATTAAGCCATTTTATTGAATTTAATAAGTTGACACCAATACGCCTAATGCCATAAAGAACCCAGAGGAATTTCGTTTTGAAATCATTACAGTATATTTATCAAACTATATACACTACGTTTATAAGTGTATAAATAACTTAGCACTTTGTTCTTGGTGATTTACACTACAATTAAAGAATTGAGCTCTAAGCCCATTCGCAAGTGCAGTGGCGGTGAACCTTTCTAGACTCCCCTCTAGTAATTTTTCTTTTCTAGTATCAAAGTTAGGTAAAAGTTGGGTAGCCACACATTAATTCGGTTTAAGCGCTCCAGATAAAACATTGGAAGAGGCAGTTAAAAGCAGTTACAGATGGTAATGCTCTCATTAGGGGTATACAAGGACTTCTAGCTGTAATGCATGTTTTACACACCTATTAAGAGAGGAGGATTTGTCTGAAACTTTAGAGGCACCAAATCCAGTTAGAAAGTCCCAAATTTTTGTAAATATTAAGTTGTCTCGGGTTCGCTTTTAAGTTTGGTGTTTTGTAAGATAGAATTGGTTTTCTTTGGTTCGCCATGCTATTTACAGGATGCAACGGCTAGTATTGCGTATATTGTGAAAATGTGTCAGTCGTCAGTTCTTAATACACAATCACAAATGGGAAGTAACAAAGTTGAGATTAGAGTCTTCTAAAGCACTACTGGAAACAAGATTATAAAGCTGCTGCTGTAGCTCGAAAAATGTGAAGTGGAAGGAGAAGCTGTCGTTAGTAAGCGTGTGGCACAACGGTGGTTCCAACTTTTCAACATTGGAGAAGAAAACACTAACGATTTACCACGTTCTGGAATACCTAAATTATGGGATATTGAGAATACACAGATTTTTGGAAGAAAACACGCAAAAAAGTACTCGCAGGCTGTCAGAAGAACTTGGTCCATCAAAATACGTCATACATCGCCAGATTAAGAAACTTAGAATATCAAACAGAAGCTGTAGATCAGTACCTCATGAATTGAGACCTCAACAGGCTCAACTTAGAGTGGGCATCTGTCGTCAGCTTATCGGTAATCCCATGGATGATAGATTTATCAGGAGAATTGTCACGTGTGATGAAAAATGGATCTATTACCGCAAACCTGACGCCTGAAAACAGTGGCTCAGTCCCCGTCAACCTGTCAAAGTCATCGTTAAAGAAAATCAGTTCGGCCCCAAAGTAATGTTATTTGTGACTGGTGGAATTTTGAAGGAATGATTCACTGTGAGTTTGTTCCAAGCAGGCATGCAATCAATGCGGATCTTTATTCTCAACGGCTGGAACGAGTTCATGAAATTTTGAGAGGAGATGTCCAGCATTAGTTAACCGAAATAGTTCTCTTACAGCAAGACAAATAACACCCCATACTGCATGTACAGCCATGACAAAAATTCAGGAATTGGAATGAGTCGCACTGCTACCACAGCCAGCATACAACCATGATTTTGCACCTACAGATTAACACCGTTTCGATCCATGGTCCATTTCTTGCACGGCAGAAATATCGAAAACATTGAAGCTGTGGAACTGGGTCTCACCGAATTCTTCACATCAAAAACCAGAGGCTGGTACCATCGCGGGATAATAAATCTTGCTGAAAGATGGCTAAACACGATAGCATCTGATGGTCACTACTTTAAAAACATCTTGTCAGAAAACGCTCGAAATAAAGTTTTGCTTAAAAACCGACATTGCTTATGAAACACCATCTATTCCTTTTTTCATTTACTTACTATAGCCTTTCCAGAAAAACTGTGAGTAAAAAGAGAAAGGCATACTACCTCCCGCAAAAGAGAGAAGATATAAATCCTCAAGCGAGCTACTGGCTCCGCGGTAACTTGTAAGGCACAGATTCGGGTTCGCTGGCAGTTCATTGAATTAGATTCATATAGATCTGAACAAATACCAGTTTATTAAGGCGACCCACAATATTCCATTTTAGGGCCAACATTATTCATACTTTATATGACTGACCTATCTGGATAACTGAACTAACCGAGATTTGAGCTCGGGACCTCTTGAATGTGAGGTGGGCCAAAATTCGAGTTTGCTTGCTGATTATACAAATTTTGCATTCAAAGTTAAAGATCTAAATACGCTTCAAGGTATTAATGATAGGGAAATTAAAAATTTAATAACATGGTTAAAGAAAAAATCTGATGTGTTACACTCACATGACTTTCTCTACTCTTAACAAACTATTTTTACAAACGCTTATTCTCCATATGCTTCATGTTAATCGAGATGTTAATCTTATTGCTAATTTTCTTGTAGGGGCTAGAGGAATATGGTAGGCTTTAAGCTATAGTCAAATATTTTAAGAGGCGGTTGCTATGTGAAGTATTCCATTCTCTTTGCATTACCAGGACAAAAAAAAATAATAACGAATTTGAGAAAAAGTATAAGTATTGGAAAACTTAAGGGAATGACAACCAATATTTCCAAACTGGTTCACTCAATAAAAAATGTATGTGACATAAATTCTCTATTTTAACGCGATCTACATTTTTGTGTAGTAAAAGTTTGTCTATCTCTTATGGTTTACTAGTTATACAAAAGTCGTTCACAATGAAGAATACTTTTGGAGACATTCCCAGAAAATTCAAGATATACATTTTATTTTTCATGAAAGTATCTTAAATATATGATATTTTAATCAAAATCATTAGAGCCATTTCTGAGAAAATTAAAATTTTCGAAAAATATTCCATGTAAAGGGTAATCTGGGATGGGATGATTTTCTTGAAAACCTTCGTGTCGCATCTCTGGAAGATGCTAATACTGAATACCAAGTGTTTATCCGACTGTTCGTTTATGAGTTATGCTGTTCACAGACAGACAGACACACTCACATATAGACACACTGACACACACGGACATGTTTTCAAAAATGCATTTTTTGGATTCAGGGGGCCTCAAAGCATATATTTCTGGTGAAATCTTGGTATCGAAATTTTGGGTGGAATACAATACTTCCCCTACTTAGTACACGTAGTAGAGAAAGTAATAAACTGGTCTTAATATGTGTGCATTTCAATCCCAAAGCAAACCGCACCATGGAAATTCAACAATTTATCTGATATCACAAAATGCTTGAGTATGAATTGATGCTGGTCGAACATGGAAGATTTATACAAATTTTATAATTACAAAACCCAGAAAATTATGTTGTGCAATGCGTTTCCTTAACCATACACGAAGGATGCATATATTCTGCACTCTTACGCTATACTTCTCAGAGGAACTTCATCTGAATGAATAGATGCAATCATATTACAAAAGCGCATTGTGAAAATCATGAGACGTAATTCTATAAATTCATCAACTAAATAAACGATCAGAGAATTTCATATACTATCAGTATCCTGGACTTATGGTTTTGAAACACACATGTATTCATCTATTAGATATAGCGTCCCTTCACAGGAATTCTAATTACCATTCCTATAATATATACTAGCGGATCACATACGTAATATGTTAATCATCTTCTTTAACGGATTACCCTCCTCTTTTTAGAACTTACACCCCCTAGGACTTACAAACCAATGCCTTGCGTCAGTATCCTCGAGGAGCAAGCAAACGTTTAGATCATAACACATCCAGATTGGGTGATCAGCACAATGCGGTGAAGGAGGAAATGAAATGTAGTGATGAAAGGGATGATGATTATCCAATCCAGTATTCGAGGAAAACCGCGAAAAAACCTTCGACCCAGAGGTTTGAAACCGGGATCTACCGAATAAGGCTCGATCATGCTAATCATCAAAACAGTAAAAATCTGCCTTCAGACTATATCACATCAAGGATTATCCTTTACAATAAACTGCCTAATAATTGTAAACGGCGGCGCCGTGGCCGATTGATTAGACCGCTCGTCTCCCACCGAGGCGGACCGGGTTCAATCCCAGGGACCTGCATGTGGGATTTGTGGTGGACGAAGCGGCGTCTGGGCGGGTTTTCTCCGGGTTCTCCGGTTTCCCCCGCCATTCATTCCACCAACTGATCCATCATCACCCTCCCTTTCATCATTTCACCAACATTTCGCTTCATCCACTTCCTTCATCCCATACCAGGCATCGGGCTGATCACCCATCCTGGATGTTCTGTCTGCTCCATGAGTGTCTGCTCCTCGACGGGCCTCTGACCCCAGGCACCCGCCTGTAAGTCCTGGGGGTGTAAGTCCTACATAAGAGGAGGGTAAACAGATAATGAATGAATAATTGTTAACTCTTAAATCAGAAGCAGCTCAAACTTAAAACATCATGTTTTAACCCACATGTTCTACAGTATATAGGAATGAGTTATGGCCACCTCATTTACCTATATTTGTGCCTGAAATGTAGCTATTCTTTAAGCTTCAAGTTTCTATTTTGAATAATGTGCAAGGTTCATGTAATAAAATTGTACATATTAGCTCTAGTTTTGTATGTAAGCTATCAAAAGAGGTATTCTAATTTGTGAGGAACTATCGTAATTTCTTACTTGACGAAGCCTTTGAATTCTATAAATACTTTGATGAATAAAAATAAATAAATCCATCCATCTATCCGTCTGCCCATGACCGACACGAAAATTCGAGTCGTCAAGTCACGGAATTTTGAACGGGAGGTCCGCGGTTCAAAACCCGCCAAGACCGTCCTTTCTGACTGTGGTTTCTTCCAGGTTTTCCTCAGGATTTGGGAGGTATCCTAAACTTAGGTCTGGAACATTTCCTTCTCAAACTTTCTTTCCCAATCATTTCATTTCATGTATCACCAGTGTTTGCCTGTGACGCAATGTGTAGTAAGAACGGGCGTTGGGCACTACAAGAAAATCCAATTCATCCCATCCTAACTATCTATTTAAAGAGCTGGCCAAGTTCAGTGCAATAAACAGGGCTGACCCCATAGCTCAGTCGGTAGAGTACCCGCTTGCTGTGCGAGGAGTACGGGGTTCCATTCCTGGCTGGAGGTGGGAATTTTTCTCTAGCCATGTTTATTCGCTATCCTCCTCCCCAGGGTCTGGAATAAAACCCAAAGTTTACCAGAAATCCAACAACAAGCGAATGCGAACTAACACGATTGCCTATAGGCATTGCATGTTCCAAAGAAAAGGCCGCCGGTAAGACCATTGTAGTTAAAGGCGAGGTATAAGTGGAATGGTGGGTATAAAACAAAGGCTAAAGCGCTAAGATTTTCAAGATTCTGCAGAATGGTTGCGTGAAGCTGTACACAGCTTAAAAATGCATATGTTCGAAGATTTGATTCTGTTCAGTAGTCATTACAATGAAGTAATTTAAGCTAATTTTGGTACATCAAAAACAACATTATAACAGAAAATCAGATAACGAACCTAACTGTAATAGACATACAGATAGTTTGTACTGATACGAGAAACAGATTTTAAAAGAAGAGATTATTTAATCACAACCGCAGAGATGCCAACCCTTAAATCTGTAAAAGGTTGCATGCCTACTGTCTGTTCAGCAACATTCAGCAGACAAGCAGCGAGAAAAGATTTTTGGCAGTTTCTCACTGTATGGGTCACGCGCGGCACGGTTCAGCATATTGTCTACCTCTCCTACCAGCTAAAACATTATCTGAGCGATAACCGACCACATTTCGCTAGCTAAAACTTCGCTGAACAGACAGTATATAAGTCTTCCAGAATACATGTTTACCACTCATGCGGGTTCTTTTACGTCTCGGCTAAGGCCGACATTGTCCGCGACTGAGAGCGGCCTGCCTGCATGTGTGTGTGTGTGTGTGTGTGTGTGTGTGTGTGTGTGTTTGTGTGTGTGTGTGTGGGGGGGGGATGTGTGTGTTTGTAGAGTGTGTAGGGTCGGTATATGGCATCTCGATTCTCGGATCTAAGAGTCTGTACTTTTTATTTGTGGTGCAACCTGAAGGGTAATATACACAAAACAAATTCCTACATATTGCAAGAACCTAATGAAAATATACGAAATTAAATAAGATACATTACACTGGTGAAAGTAAAATGCGTCATTTGGAATTTTTTTTATTCGGTACAATGCTTTTATAACTGAGGGAAGATGATATTTCCAGAACTTCTATAAGGTAAGATTATATACACAGTTTTAAGAGGAGAAGCTGGAGTGAAGGCGCGGCCAGCTGCAGCATGTCCAACTTCCGAGATACAAAACCTGTGCGAGCGGTAAGGGCATATACTGGAAGCTCTGTATATCGAAGGTGAAAGGAGGAAACTAAACGTCATAAACTTAAGACGAGGTGATTAAAGAATGTTTTAATGAATGATGAAAGACTACGTAGAATAATAGAAAAAGTGAAGCAAGAGCAGTTGTAACCATGAAATAGTGGTAATATTGAGACGATGAGAAAATTATGACCGTGTGTTTATTATATAATGAGGTGTATAACACTGATTTTATTCTCATTATGTTGAAAAATAAACGGTTATAGTAGGCATTGTAGGAAAATCAGGAAAGGTTTAATACTGTTGCTGCACGCGGTTTCTGCTTCACATAAATGTGTTTAATACATGCTCATCAAAATATGGTCTCCATCACTATACCATAAACCTCTTCATATTGATTTTCTTTACTCCATGTAAAATCTAGAAAAAGGCACGCTAAATTAAAGAGAAAGATATTCGAGAAAATATTTTAGAAATAAAGCAATTGATCAGGACAGTAAAAGAGAATAACTAAGATAAATGAACTAAAGTCGAGGAAATGGAATACGGTTCAAGAGAGTGGAAAATATCCGAGGGAAAAAGGAATAAAATAGTGGAGAGAAGAACACTGTGCAAGCGAGGAAAAACGTAAAAAATTATAAAATGGGAAAGCATTACAAAAAAAAAGGTAACAAAATTATATAAACGATAAGTTTTGGATGAATGATGTGATAATGCATATTGAGTCTAAAAATGTCTAACGGTGGCTGAAATTTCATACGAATAATTCCTTTTGAATGTCACTATTTTTAGATGCGTTCCTCTGTTGGGTGTCGTTTGGAGTTCAGTATTAATTATGTAAGATGTGGCATATTATGTGGGTATTAAAACGAGCGGCCTTCCGACAACCCTCGGAAACAGCATAAACGTCTGTCCAACAATCAAAAGGGGACAGTTTGGTGCGAAATTAATCAACAGCAATTTACTGGGAATTATTTCTTTTGAGCATTCGGCATAAGGGCCTTCAATGTACAAGGACGTTTTCATTATTTCGGCTTCAGAAATACAATAAAAACCTGATGTGTTACACTCACATGACTTTCTCTACTCTTGTACAAACTATTTCTACAAACGCTTATTCTCCATCTACTTCATGTTAATCGAGATAAACATTTGCAGACTCTATCTTATTGCTAATTTTCTTGTGGATGTAAGGGGAATATATATTTACAAGGGCAATTTAGAAATACAGTAGCCTTTAAGCACATACATATCTCTTAATAGCTGGTTGCTAGGTGCAGCACCATTCCCTTTCCCACAGATTAATACTCTTTGCATATCCAAGACAAAAAAATGAATAACGAATTCCCATTGGAGAAAATAAGTATTGAAACATTTAAGGGAATAACAAGCAATCTCGAAAATGGTTCACTCAACAACAAAAATGTATATGACAGAAATTGTGTATTTTAACGCGATCTAATTTTTTGTGTAGTAAAATAATGTCTATCTCTAATCGTTTACCAGTTATGCAAAAGTCGTTCACAATGAAGAATACTTTTGGAGACATTCCCAGAAAATTCAAGATATACATTTTATTTGTCATGAAAATATCTTAAACATATGATATTTTAATCAAAATCGTTAGAGCCATTTTTGAGAAAATTAAAATTTTCGAAAAATATTCCATGTAAAGGGTAATCTGGGGTGGGGGATTTTCTTGAAAACCTTCGTGTCGCATCCTTGGAAGATACTGAACCTAAATACCAAGTTTGATGTTTATCCGACTGTTCGTTTCTGAGTTATGCTGTTCACAGACAGACACACACACAGACAGACACACAAGCACACTCACGGACATATTTCCAAAAATGCTTTTTTTGGATTCAGGGGGTCTCAAAACATGTATTTCCGGTGAAATCTCGGTATCGAATTTTTGGGTGGAATACAATACTTCCCCTACTTACTGTACGTAGTAGAGAAAGTAAAAATGCAAATACTTGCCAGCAGCGATAATCATGACATAATGCTAACATAAACCTCATGTATAATATGTATGTTAGAATAAAAAACTAGTAATTACAAAATAATTATAAGTGTTATGTATACATGACTTCCTACACCCACTCTTTAACAAAGTATTGTTACAAAAACCTATTTTTCTATCATCTTCGTGTGAATCTAGATAAACATTTGCAAAAATGGCTTCATTGTGATTTTGTCTTGGGTTAAAATAAGGGATACAGGAGGCTGAAGCGATGGTCAAATCTTTAAAAAGTGGGTCACTATAATCATGTTGCCTTTAAAATTTTATACTCTTTCCATGACATCACGGGGAACAAAAGGATAACCAAGTAGCACTTCAAAAACGTAAATATTTGAACATTTAAATCAACAACAACGAATATCCGTGAAATGGTTAGTGCCATAAAACAATCATTTCACATAAAACTGTATTATTTAATCATATCTAAATCTTTTGTGTAGTTAAGCTTTTGTCTATTCCTTATTACACAGCATTTATATAAACGTATACCAGATGGCCCAACCGCGCCGTATTTCAACTGTGTAGATATCCCTTTGTGCGTTAAAAGAGTTGCAGAACTCAACGGGGTAAATTGATTCTTTTGGGTGGAATACAATACTTCCCTACTTACTATACGTAGTAGACAAAGTAAATATATAAGTATTTGAAAATTCAAGCCTATAATAAAGAATATTTCGAAATGCTTAACGCCATAAACGGTTTATAAATTATACAAAGGTCATTCAGAATGAAGATACTTCTTAGATTATTCCCAGTAATCTCAAGATATGTTTTTCTTTATCGTGCAAAGCTCTAAAGCATATAGTATTTCAATAAAAAACAAAACGAAAATGTTTCTATATTAAGGGTAGTTTGGCGCGGGGGGGATTTCCTTGAAATTCATATGTTATCTTTGGAAGATGCACTTCAATACCAAGTTCAACCAAATTTCCGTTGAATACCTACACGCGCGTGCGGATCTTTATATAAAAATGCTTTTTATTTTTATTTATTTTTATTTTCTCTGCCACGTATAGTAATTAGGGGAAGTATTGCATTCCACCCAAAAATTTTCACGGGAAATACATTTATTGAAGTGCCCTAAATCCAAATAAAACATTTTTGTAAACATGTCTGTGCGTGTTTCAGTGTCTTAGGACAGCACAGTTCAAAAACAAAAAGTCTTGGTATTTGAGTTTTTATTATCTTCCAAGTATGCGACACGAAGATTTTCAAAAAAATGCCTACGCCCAGACTACCCTTTACATCGAACATTTTTCGAAAATTTTGATTTTCTGAAAACTAGCTCTAACGATTTTGATTAAAATACCAGTCTAAGATATCTTCTTGGCAAAAGAAATGTATATCTTGAGGGGAATGTCTCCAAAAGTCCTCTTCATTCTGAATGACTTTTGTATAATTGGTAAACGTAAGAGACAGACAACATTTTACTACACAAAATATGTATATTTCGTTAAAACCCACAATTTATATCATACAATTTTTTGTGGAGTGAACCATTTTCGAGGCATTCCTTATTATTTGTTTGAATTTTCCAATACTTCGTTATTCCGTTTTTTATGTCCTGGACATGCAAATAGAATGGAACATTTCACATAGCAACCAGCTGTTAAAATATTTGGCTATCGCTTAAAGCCTACCATATTCCCCTTGCATCTACAAGAAAATTAACAATAAGATTAGTTTCTTCAAATGCTTATCTCGACTATCATGAAGTAGATGGAGAATAAGCTTTTGTAAAAATAGTTTGTGCAAGAGTCATGTGGATGCAACGCATCAGATTCTTTTTATGGAACACTATACTTCTTCTGCTTATTATAGGTAATCAATAGAGAAGGTATAAATGGGGGAATTGAATTTAGGCTAATCGTAGAAAAGCAACAGAATAAAACAAAAATATAGGATAAATCCCGAAGCTTTTGGATGTTGTACATTGCAAAAGAAAAACGGTCTAAGCTAGGTTTCAACATTGTTTCCATATCATTATTCGCATTGACCTTGTATGCTCTTTTATCGTGGTTCGAGGCTAAAAATTTCAGTTGGAATCTTTTAAAAAAGTCTGAATCGTGTATTCGGTATTTCTAAAAGGTTGATTACTGCGGCAGATTATCCAAGTTTAACCACAAACTGTAAGAAACCTTCTTCACATTAGCTTACGCAAGTTTCTTTTCCACTCCCATTTGATACAGCTGAGTCAACGCCGCTTTGCTGGCAGACGTCTTTTATTGTGACCTGGAAAAGTTTGGTAGTGTACGTGCGGTATACTGACAGCTGAGACATCTAACGTTCTTAATGATGTGAATAATTAAGAGATGGGGTACTGCCACAGACTCCAGTCGAGTCAAGTCAGGTTGAGACATGTAGCAGGAAGGGACGGGGTGGGATGAAGGTCTTAGTCTGGGAAAAGCAAAACAGACTACAGGGTGCCAAGTCGTTACTACTTTACTCGGCAACGATTCTAGAAAATCTATTAGAGCATAATAACGTGAGCATGTTTTACACACTATTAACATAAAGTCATACAATTCGTACTTTCCCTACTGCTATCTAAGAAAAAGGAAGAACTCTCTCGGATGAACATCAAATTTCATATTTAATTGAGATAAATATATCCAGAAAATTATCACACCCAAGACAAATTGTGTTCAAACCTGTGTTTATGTTGAAACCTGCCCCACAGGGATATTGACTTGATTATTCAATGTTAACAAGTATATGCCAATTGTCAGGAATGCGGATAATAAAAAGGAGCAGGAAAAACAACATTTTAAGTAAATAAATCAAATTTTCTGAACTTGTATATTTTGTGTATAAAATTGTAATTTGTGGAAGCACAGTAAACTTTGTCTTTTTTATTTTGAAATTTTTGCTATAATATTGCTATGTTTTAAGCTGAATCTTGTTTTCATTCCGCCTACACACATAGTAACACTAATGGAAAACCTAAAAACTCTGAAAAGTTCCATAATGTGTGTATAATTGAGTTAACTGATAATACATCGTTATTGTACTCACCTGTTGCTTCATTGTAAACAATGTCGCTGTTTTTATAGTAGTTGGATTTTCAGGGAATTAAGCTGATGAGAATTAAACCGATTATGCCATGACTGTTGTGAATTCTGCTTATGTAATAATTTTGACTTGTGTGTATATGTACATTTTTATAATGATATGAATGATATACTTACTCTAGCACAAATGATGTTAATGGTCCAGTGTATTGCACAGATATTTTCGTCATGTATATAACAATGTAATATTTTTTATGGCAGATATGCTTATAATGTTATGTCATGTATTTATTTTGTACAACTTCTTTATATTTTATGCTATGCTTATGTAAAAGTTCAGATTGCATTTTTTTACAAGCAAGCTTTTTCTTAAATTTTTCATAACTTTTTCATCTTTTTTCATTTTGTTAGGTGTTCTGTAATCTATTCTTTATGAGTCATAAAGACATTGAGTGATTCCTTTTGTGTTATAATGACTTATTATGAGTGTTGTGAACCTATCGTCATTAAGTGCTTCAAACGGCTTAAACACATAGCGAACCACAGTATCACAAAACTAAGATACCTGCATATGATATGGACTTCTTGCGTGTGTGGATATCCTTGCTGCTAACACTACGTCGCACTTCTGAAACACTCTCTATAGACTAATACTTGGTGTATTCATCACACCCAGCCTGTGCAGACCACTGCTATATATTTATTACTTCATACAATAGATACCAGACGTCGTTTCCAACACTGGACAAGACTTGGAGTTTACCTTAGTTGTTATTTGACTCCAGAGTAAGATGTTACTGCAGCTGATATCTCTGACATCCTGTTGCAGTGCGTGATAATGGGCTACTGGATTTTGCAGCCTTTTCAGCGTACCATATGCAGGGCATGTCACTCGCTTCAAGAATTGCAGGAGTAATTACTGTGACTTCCGGCCCGCGGTTCGATGTCCAAGGATGACCAACATATTTCCAAGTACTCAAGCACTCTATTTAATTATTTCTCCTCCTTTTTTGACCTTTTCTTTGACTCACTAATGTTATTATTGTAATTTGTAATTGTTTACACTTATGTAATTTTTTTTGTATATCTGTGACCTTGTACCATTTTTTAATTCTTTCTTATCAACACGCACAGTGGTAGTGTGTCATTTTGATGTCGGGGCAGATGTAACGTATGGGTCAAGTTAAGTTAAATTATTTTCCTAAAAATGACTTTTCTTTAGAATTTTGTTCATATGAAGCTTATTTCTTGCATTCTTACTTCACATAACGCAACCCAGGATGTACAGTGAGTCTTCGTTTAGCACTAATCATATCCTTGTGATATGTTCGTGTGTGATGCCAACTCATAGAGTAGAGGTTATCTCTCCATATATGGCCATGTCCTGTGTGGAGGCGTCTATCTATGATATAAAAAACCCTTTCATAAACCTATGGGCATGGCAGTCTTGATAGGAACAACCCAGGTGCGGCCGGAGGCGCTGCCCAGATCAACACCCACCTTTGGGTATGGCATCCAGCGTAACATCTGCTCAATGGCACTAGGTAATCATAACTGATCTTTCTTAAATACTTAATCCTAAAAATTGCTTGCTTGCTCACTGTCATTGTGTCTACTCGTTTATTATATTAAATTTATGTTATTGTTTTTGCTAATTGTGTCTTCCTATTCAGAGTTGCTCACCAACCCTTAATCCTGCTACGCTCCCAAATACACGTCCTCAACCCCTTCAAATTAAGGGCGTGACAATATATAATTTATTATTATTATTATTATTATTATTTATTATAGAACCCTAACTGGACGCCAGCATTTTCTCAACACTTTGGAATGCAACACTCGGCCCAGGCTTAAATTAAACAAATAGTTGTCGGTTTCCAAGTACTTTTGACTTCCTTAACTCGGCAAGATAAACTAAAAGCGTCGCTGTTAGCCAGTACACGATGCAACAGGCTAAGAAGTGATTCGTGCAAGAATTTAATGTCATTTGCACCTTGTGATTAGTTAACTTTTTATGGTTATAGTATGAGGATTGCTACATTCATGTGATAGATCCGCTGATATTCTTGCCTCAGGTTGGTCCAGAGAATACAATTCTTGACAGCGCATTAATTCTTGAACGTTCTGTATCTACTGTATTCCGGACTACATTTTTAAGAATATGCGCTCATGAAGCATTTAATGCTTATTTACTACTGAGTCACTCCTTTGTGCTTAACACAATATTTCTTTAGAACTTCTGTGAGTAAAAAAACAAATATCCTTACTGAAACAAGAATGTATGCGAACCTTTAGATGTAGTATACCATTATACAATTCTTGTTTAAATCAGCATAAATCCAAATATGAATTTCACACCAACTCTTTGTCTCGATTACAACACAATTATTGTTTACAATCTACCCTTATTTCCTTCAGCTCTACAAGAGGTGCTTAGTTTTTTACCTCCTTGCGTAACATTCGTTTTCACGTAGTCACTATTACCTAGTTTAGAAGTACAACAATTCTAGATATTCTCTACAGAGTTATAAAGCGTCGAGAAAATTCTGAATTTAAAAAAGTCTCTTAGTTCAGAATTCAACATATTTGTACTTATTTTAATATTTTCATGTTGTTCTGTCAATTACCTTATGGATTTCATGTGTTTCGGCTAAATCCTGCCTTAATATTTTTTTATTTAAGAGTTTTATTATAGGGACAATTTATAGATTTTTCTAACTTCAATAATTTGTTTCTTTCTCTACAACATGGGCTATTGCATTTCTTGAAATCCCCAGTGTATTTATTTTTATTCTTTTTTGCTTGATTTTGTTTTTCTTATTAGTGGTGTTTATCGCCCGTTCTTACAGCCTACAGCCCCACAGAGAATGGACACGGATAACATATAAATAAACTAATTAGGAAAAATTTAAAAAGGAAACAACCCTGGCTAAGTATTAGGGCACCTCCTCGACATTTGTCAGTAATGAGGATTGAGGAAAACCTAAAAAAAATGGGACTGGTGGGACTCGAACCACGGACCTCGCTTTCACAAGTCTATATCTCATCGAACTCAGCCAGCCCTGCCTGTGTGTCTGTGAACAGTATAATCCAAAAACGAAAATTCAAATAAATACCAAACTTGATAACCTAATTTTGGTTATCTTCCCAAAATGCGACGCGAAGATTTTCAAGATAAGGAAAACTATTCTTTGTATGGAAGAGCGTTCGTTATTCTTTTATTTTCTCAACAATGGCTCTAACGTTTGTTTACAATGAAGATGTTTGTATGGCTGTAAATAGCCTATAAAGTCCCTTTGAGTTTTAAAGAATGTTGTAGAGTTTTGTATTACAGTTAAACCATAAGAGATGCACAAAACCCATCACACACAAAATCAGATCTCGTTGAACATGCAATTCAATGTAAAATAAATGTGTTGTGGCATTAGTCATTTCCAATAAACTTGTTGCTATTAGTTAGAATTTTCTAAGACTACATTTTTTTAAGTACTAAGGCAACTTTGTTTCATGGGATTTTAAGCAAAGGTATGGAATTTCAAAACCAGTATATACCGATCTTTTTTTAAATATGTCATTATTGCTTCAACCTCCTGCATTCCTCTTACACGAACGATAAAATGAGTAAGGGAAATGTGCAGGCCTTTATCTCATTTAACAAGAGTAGATAGAAAAACAAGATAAGACAAACAACAAGAAATATCTCGGAAATGGTTCACTGCACACAAAAACTTACATGACATAAATTGTGTGCTTTAACGAGATCTATATTTTTTGTGCAGAAACACTTTGTCTATCTCTTACAGTTTACCAATTATGCAAAGGCATTCACAATGAAGAGAACTTTTGAGGACGTTCCCAGAAAAAGATATACGAGTGCATTTCATTTGTTATAAAAATATGTTAAGCATATTATATTTTAATCAAAATCGTTAGAGCCATTTTTGAGAACATCAAAAGTTGCGAAAAATGTTCCATGTAAAGGGTAGTCTGGGTGGGGGAATTTTCTTGAAAATCTTTATGTGGCATCTTTGAAAGATACTGAACCTAAATACCAAGTTTAGTATTTCTCCGACTTTTCGTTTTTGAATTATGTTGTCCACAGACACACATACACACAACAGACACATGCATGGATATTTTTCTAAAACTGCTTTTTTGGATTCGGGGGCCTCAAAACGTATATTTCCGGGGAAATCTCGGTATCGAATGCTTGAGTGAAATGCAATAATTCCCCTACTTACTACTAGAAAACGTAAAAATGTTTTATAAAACCTGGCTTTTAAACTTAAGTTAAATAAGGGTTTCATACACATAATAAGAGACTCAACACAAATATTGCATTTCCATTTATGCCCGAAGAAAAATATAAATATCTAAGATGATTATTTCCAAATAAACTCTATAAAGACATAAGTATTTTATTAAAAATAACTAGGATATAATTATTTTTAAAAACATTTGCTAATAACTAGGATACTGTATTTTAAATCAATTGTAAAGAACTTTAAAGACTTGTCTAATATCTATATATTCTGGATCCACGTGATCAACCTCACTGAAGGATAGATGATTTATGTATTTATTAATACATCTTTCTCTCGTGTTTGTAGTAATTAGGCAAATTGTTAGGATTCTCCTTTAATTAACTTCTTTTTTTTTTGTTCATTAAATTCAATTCTTTATCGTTTGATAAAACATGTATCTTAGGAAACACTTTTCATTTTTTCATACATAACCTTGGTAAGTAAAATCTTTGCATATGTGAAAAGAAGGTCTTTAGTATTGGTTTAGTTCTGTGTTTTGGCAGTGCTTAACGCCCGTTCTTGCTACATACGGTACACAGGCGGTGGACTGTGATGATACATCAAATGAAATTATATCTGGGAAAAGCAATTTGGGAAGGTAACGTTCCAGACCTCAGTTTAGGGTACTCCCCGGCATTTGCCAATTATGAGGACTAAGGAAATCCTGGAAAAAACCTCTGAGGGAAGACGGTCTTGGTCGGATTTGAGCCTCGGACCTCCCCTTCACGAGTGCGTGTCTTAATGACTTCATCACCGTGTAGGCTTAGCTTGTAATAAAAGGAAATAATCTGATAGATCTATTTTTTTCTATATTGTAAGAAAGGAAATGAAAATTAAATTTTGTACATTCACCAGCAGAGCTATCTATGTTTGTACCACACCACTACGCGTTTAAAACTGGGGAATCAGGCATTTTACTTTTTCATTTAAAAATAGTTTAAGTTTATTGGTTTAATACTAATCCTGTATGGGATAATTGCCTGTTAATGTGGAACTAAATGGAATAAAAACCCTTTGTAAAAAGTTGCAACATTTTAAATAGAAAAATGAATGACGAATGTTTAGTAAAAACTTAAAAGTCAAAATTTTCTCAAAAGTTGCAAATTATCTGTAAACACTACCCTTAATTAGCTCCAAAATAAAACACCTGGCTGTGTGTAAGTTTTAAAGTAAATATTTATATCTGTATATTTCAAACTATCTTTAATAATTTGTATAGTGATTACATATGCAGAATAAGGTAATCTTTATTATTAATCGGTGAGTACAATTTGATATCTATTTAATTTCACAAAAACCAAAAACTTCTAATAAAATACTATATTCTCAACTACTGTGAACACTGGGAGAGAACAATATGCACAAAACTGTTAAAAACAAACAAGTACGGATAAATATATTTTTAGTAAATCAGCAATACAAAGTTGTCATAAAGCTTAAACTATACAGCTTGAAATAGGTGCCAAATTTGGGCATGTAATCGTTAATCTTCTTATCTACTCATTTTACTTTCTTTGTCACATACACAGTAGCTAGAAAAGGTATTGCATTCCACCCAAGATCTCGATACCGAGATTTCACCGTAAATACGTGTTTTAAGGTCCCCTAAAACATTTATTGAAAAAGGTCCGTGTGTGTGTATCTATGAACAGCATTAACTCATAAGCGAAAAGTGGGCTAAATACCAAAATTGGTTTTTAAAATCATCAAACCACCCTTTATGTGTAACATTTTTCAAAATTGTTTATTTTCTAAAATATAGCTTTAACGATTTTGATTAAAGTATCATATATTAAAGATATATACATGACATAAAATTTATATTTTGAATTTTCTGGGAATTCCCTTGGAATCCTCTTCATTCGAAAGGAACTTGGTATAATTCTGTATACTTAACTGGTAAACGCTAAGTGATAGAGGAAAACGTGCTACACAAAAATTATACATCTCTTTAAAACACACAATACACTTAAAATAACGTTTTTTGTGGCATTAGCCATTTCCAAGATATCAGCTATTAATGGTTCGAATTGTGAATACTTTGTCATTCTTTTGAAGTCCTATCGATTTTCAGTTGTTTCTCGCGATTGTATGGCAGTAGTATGGAACTTAAGGCCATCATACAGCGTTCAATTCTTAAACATTTGACTATCGCTGTTCCTTTGCATTTATAACGAAATGTGTAATGTAGCTATTTCTGCAAAGGTTTAAATGAAATTTGTTATAATGAAGGGTAGTTAAATTATATTCGAACCCACTCGCGGCCTCTCTCTACTGCGCGAGGATAGAAACGATACACTTTGTCTTTTAAAGAACCCCATAAATAAAAATCAAAACTCGTTAGGTCAGGAGAACGAGGGGGCCACAAATCAACACTAATTATTCTGTCATCAAACACCTCACGTAATGATGATTCGACAGCCGTATTTGCTGTTGCAGAATCTTGCTGAAACCAACCATACGATTTCTCTTCTGTCAAGCGAATGCAAAATGAATATTTACACGAGATATGCTGCCTGTTTGAGAGCAGAAGGTCAACATTTCCAGCAGCTCTTATAAGGTAAGGATTTTAGTCCGCCTCTGCCGGCGTAATTTTCCCGGCGACTGCCGTCTGTCTCGCGCAGGAGAGACAGGCCGCGAGTGGGTTCGAATATAATTTAACTAACCTATAGTTTGTATACCCATTAATAAACGACAGAAGGCAGAGAAAAACATGTGTATGTAATGGGTGCAATAACGGGTATGTGTTTGTTAATGTACTTCTTTTTACTTTGTCTTTCTACACTGAAAACACACGAGTACTTGGTCCCAAAAACAACCACAAAAATCCGATGTGATACATTCACATGACTTTCCCTACCCTCGATCTCAAATGTTTAAGAACTGGACGCTATACGCAGGCCTTAAAATTCCATACTGTTTCTATGCAATCGCGAGAAATAACTAAACGTTGAAAGGACTTTAAGAAAATCACCAAAAAATGAACGATTCGAACCTTTAATAACAGATAGCTCAGAAATGGGATTATGCTACAAAAAGCTTATATTAAGCAAATTAAGTGTTTTAAAGAAATGTACATTTTTTATGTGGTACGTTTTCGTCTATCGCTTAAGGTTTACACGTTATTCAAGATTATACAAATTCCTTATGAATGAAGACGACTTCCTAGGCTATTCCCAAAAAATTCAAGATATACATTTTATTTTTCACATAAATATCTTTCACATGTGGTATTTTAATCAAATTCGTTTGAGCCATTTGTTAGAAAATCAAAATTTTCGAAAAACGTTTTCCATGTAAAGGGTAGTTGTAGGTGGCGGTATTTTCTTGAAATCTTCATGTCACATACCTGGACAATACTAAACTCAAACACTAAATTTGATACTTATCCGACTTTTCGTTTTTGAGTTATGCTGTTTACAGACACTCACTCAAACGGACCTTTTTAGGAAAAGATAATTACATTTTACACATAGCGACCAGTTCTAAAAATATTTGACTATCGCTTAAGGCGTACTATGTTCCCCTTGTTTTGTATTTGCAAGAGCAATATAGAAATATAGTACCCTTTAAGCACAGACATCTCTCTTAATAGCTGGTTGGTATGTGCAGCACAATTTTCTTTGCCCCAGATTAATACTCTTTGCATATCCAAGGCAAAAAAAATGAATAACGAATTCCCATTTGAGAAAAAGTATAAGTATTGCAAAATTTAAGGGAGTAAAAAGCAATATCTCGAAAATGCTTCACTCAACAAAAAAATGTATATGACATAAATTGTGTATTTTAACACGATCTATATTTTTTTGTGTAGTACAATTTTGTCTACCTCTTATGGTTTACCAGTTATGCAAAAGTCGTTCACAATGAAGAATACTTTTGGAGACATTCCCAGAAAGTTCGAGATATACAATTAATTAGCCATAAAAATGTCTTAAACTTATGGTATTTTATTCAAAATTGTTAGAGCCATTTTTTAGAAAATTAAAATCTGGGGTGGGGGGATTTTCTTTAAAACCTTCGTGGTCGCACCTCTAGAATATACTGAACCTAAACACAAAGTTTGGTGTTTATTCGACTGTTCGTTTCTGAGTTATGCTGTTCATAGGCACACACACACACGGACATGTTTCCAAAAATACCTTTTTTGGATTCAGGAGGCCTCAAAACATGTATTTCCGGTGAAATCTTGGCATTGAATTTTTGAGTGGAATGCAATACTTCCCCTACTTACTATACGTAGTAGAGAAAGTAAAAATAGATGTGATTAAATATGTAGGTACCAAATTCGAAGCTTGGTTGTAGAACGTTTTCAGCAGAGAAAGTGATGCAGCATAAATGTCTCATGTAATCTTTCAATCTGTTTATCCTTAGTTATACAGTTATACGATTAATCATTGAACAAATATAAAACTGTATACATAGGCTAGATCACTAATCAGTCACCCATATATACTGTGAGTGCAGGAATACCTACGTACTCATTCAGCTAGAGGGAATTCGTTTACTTTACACTTAGAATGCGTCAACATTGCGTTCTCTCCACTTCCGCAATTAATACCAATTTATCCCCATGGTCTAACGGATTCATTTAATATTCTAGCATTATAGATCCCATTTCACAACCGGTTAACTTCATTGCATTGCAGTCACCTGCGCTACAGCTGCAGGCATCAACCTTCTCCTTTTGGAGCGGACGATCTACTATTGCTAAGGTCTGTTTTTACTTTCTCTATCACGTATATAAGTAGGGGAAGTATTGTATTCCAACCAAAAATTCGATACCGAGATTTCACCGGAAATATATGTTTTGAGACCCCCTGAATCCAAAAAAAAAGCATTTTTGGAAACATGTCCGTGTGTGCGTGGCTGTGAAAAGCATAACTCAGAAACGAAAAGTCGAATAAACACCAAACTTGGTATTTAGGTTCAGTATCTTCCAGAGATGCGACACGAAGGTTTTCAAGAAAATCACCCCACCCCAGATTACCCTTTACATGGAACATTTCTCGAAAATTTTAATTTTCTCAAAAATGGCTCTAACGATTTTGATTAAAATATCACATGTTTAAGATATTTTCATAACAAATGAGATGTATATCTCGAATTTTCTGGGAATGTCTCCAAAAGTATTCTTCATTGTGAACGACTTTTGCATAACTGGTAAACCATAAGAGACGGACAAACCTTTACTGCACAGAAAATGTAGATCGCGGTAAAATACACAATTTATGTCATATATATTTTTGTTGTTGAGTGAACCATTTTCGAGATATTGCTTCTTATTTCCTTAAATTTTCCAATAATTATAGTTTTTCTCAATTCGTTATTTATTTTTTTTTTTGGGTCCTGGTAATGCAAAGAGAATGGAATACTCCACATAGCAACCAGCTCTTAAACGCTTAAAGCCTACCATTTCCCCTTGTATCTACAAGAAAATTAGCAATAAGATAAACATCTCGATATCTCGATTAACATGAAGCATATGGAGAATAAGCGTTTGTAAAAATAGTTTGTACAAGAGTAGAGGAAGTCATGTGAGTGTAACACATCAGAATTTTTGCTTTCTCTACCACATACATAGTAATTAGAAATGGTATTGCATTCCATAAAGAAATTATAAGGAGATTTCTTCCTAAATGCACGTTTTGATCCCCTTGAATAAAAAACATTTTTAGAAAAAGTCCTTGTGTGTGCGTCTATGAGCATCATTCTAAAAAACGAAGAGTCTGATAAATACCAAATTTCGTATTTAGGTTCAGTGCCTTTAAATGATGCGACATGAAGATTTTAAAGAAAATCCTCCACCTTAAACTACTTTTGCATGAAATTTTTTTGAAAATGCTTGAATTTCTAAAACATGACTAACACTTTAAATAAAATAACATATATTGAAGACATTTGCATGAAAAATAAAATGTATATCTTGAATTTTTTGGGTATAACCTATGATGTCTTCATTCGTAAGGAATTTTGTGTAATTTTGTATAACTGGTAAACTTTAAGCGATAGACAAATAACTTGAGTTTTATTTATGGACGCTCTGCGTGCTATTCTATATTAGGCGTAAAAGACCGGTAATTTTGCTCAGAAGCCTCTATATCAGGCTTGAGGTTATTTTAGGTGCCGTAAATCTAAGACATGGGACCACCGACTTTACTTCCCTTCCAAAGGAAGCCAGACTAGGGACTTTTACGCCCGAAAAAATCCATCGCGTTTGAATCCGCGACCTTGAGAACTAGAGGACGATCAGCGATAGACGGGAACGTACTGCACAAACAATGCAGATATTTTTAAAATATACAATTTATTTAAAATATATCTTTTTGTGGTATTAGCCTCTTCCGAGGTATCCGTTATTAATGGTTCGAATTGATCAATGCTTAGCCATTCTTTTAAAAACCTGTCAATTTTCAGTTCTTTCTCGCGATGTTATATAATGAGTGTGGAATTTTAAGGTCAGCATGTAGCGTCCAGTTCCGTAACATTTGACTACCGCTATTCCTTTTGTATCTGTGACGAAATGTGTAATGTAGCTATTTCCGGAATGGTTTATCCCGATTAACATGAAATAGGAAAATTAACTTTCGTAAGAATAATTTGAATACCCTCCAATAAGCATTAGAGCATCTGAATGTATCACTGAGATGTTGTTTAGACAGACGGTTGTATTTACATATGTTGCTACCATATAGTAGATAAGCAGTGCAATATCGAACTTACAGACTTACAATGCTGCATATTTCAAGGATTATAAGCATGATTAGAAATTATCTAGCATTTAAGCTAGGACGAAAGGAAATTAAGTTGACCTGTTACTGGACTTGGCGCAGGCTACAATTTATGTACAATCTCTTGACATTTGCGGATAGCACTCACCAGAATGTGTTTACCTGCCCATCGGTGACTCATGGCCGCTGTTGTTTACATTCTTTGTATTGACAATAGTTTTAGTATAGATAACTTGAAGCCAACTGCTTAAGAATTCCTATGCCTGCTTATAAGGAACTGGTAGACAAGCAAATTTAAATAAAATTTAGTATGTTAATTATATGCTCACTTCTAATGTATAACACATACAATAGTTTTACTCTGGGCACTTTATCAAATGTTTTCTGAAGGGGAAGTGTTTTTTCTAGAATAATTTATTTAAACTTCTCCATTGAAGTAAGTGTTTGTCTCATAATATATAAAGAAAGTTACCTGTTTGAAAAGTAAACAATTGTGTTTAAAGTATTCTCTTAATTACCTTTTACTTTCTCTATAGCTTACCTCATAGTAGGTAGCTAGAGAGAGTGGTCACGGGTTCCATCAAAAATTGAATTCCAATATTTCACCAGAAATTCACGGTTTAAGGCAACTGAAAACAAACAAACAAATGAAAAAGAGGTACGCACGCGCGTGCGCCTGTGAACAACATACTTCAAAAAACGAGAAGTAATATAAATAACTTGGTAGATACTTAAGTTAAGCTTCTTCCAAAGACGCGACAAGAAAATATTTTATGAAAATCCCACCACCCTAAACTCCCTTTACATGGATAAGTTTCTTATTTTTCATTTTTTTTCAAAAATTAAATGGTTTTGATTAATACCACATGTTTAAAGTACTTGCATTCTTAATGAAATACATATTTTGAAAGTAATCCTCTTCATTCTGAATGAATCTTATACAACTATAAGACAAATACATAATCTTAAATATACAATTGAATTTTTTTCTGTAGCATTAGCAGTTTGCGAAGTATTCGTTGTTATGCCGTTTAAATTTTCTGAGATTGAACCATCATGCGGAATCTAGAAAGCATCTTATTTTAGCCCACATGTGTACTTAGCTAAATTAGGATATGCCAAGAGTTGTGGTTTATTTTCTGTATTACTCATGCAACCATGTAATATTCCTTAATTTTGGGTCAAAAATGAATCGTGATAACGTAATACGAATATAAAAATTCCCATTTACATCAATGCTATAATAAGGTTTTTTCACTATCAGTAATATCTACAGATGTGAATATTTATCTTTAGATTCTGGACGAAAAGCGATAAATAAATTAATACATTTATGCTTATAAAGCATAATTTAACCACTAGAACATACCAAAGCATTCTATTTGTTAGAAGAGCAAAATTAATCCTCATCCAGTTTGGGCAACGCTATATCAACTATGCGAACTTGGTTCTGGAACACCCTATGGTGGGATCCATCTTGCCGAGTCATGTAACATTCATCTCAAAGTGTCGTTTCAGCAGCAAGATCAAGCAAAGTCGTAACAAACTCTGGCCGGAGCCTGCCAAGACTCTGAACAGCCGTTAAATCTGAATTTGTGATGCGCCCCGTCCCGCCTCACCCCGCTAAGTTATGCAGCAAGGGTTGTGGTGACTCTAATTATAACAGAGATTTCCTCAGTACATGCACCGAAAACGCCTTACCCCATCCTTTAACCTTATTAATAATTATAGCTGCCTTCAACTTACTGCCAACAATCGCTCCCTTATACCCTCTTCGAACTTGAATTACCAAGCGAGGAAATCTTAACAATTAAATTAATTAAATTAGTATTGTGTAACCATAAATCCACAAAGTTATTATATATTTATATTGTATACAACCTTATTTGTTACTGCTGTGTTGTTTTTGTTTTGAAAGATCCAAATTCTGTATCGATTTTTTCAGAGTACATCTTTAAATAATTTATAAATGTTTACAATATGGTTGAGAGGAAATCAATAAAATTAGAATTAGGTGATTGTACCTACTGTGATAAACTCTGGTTTCTATGGCGATAATACTTAACTGATAGTCGGTTATTCAACCAAAAGAATTCCTACCTTTCCATCATTAATTGTAATTGACCTCATTTTAATTACAGTCGATGTGGCAAAGAATCGATTTTGCATTGAAAATAATACAAACAGCACATTATCTGAAATAAAATGTCTATATCGCTTTAAGCTTGTGTTAAAAATTAAATCAGTTTCTTGACATAAGGGGTTTCTTTTCTCTTCTTAAGTTTAATGTATTTTAACGGGATTTATATCCGAAATGAATTCAAGAACCACATGCCCTAAGGATTGAAAACAAAAATCTTTGAAATAAACCATGTGAGAAGATTACCAGGATTCAAAATCAGGTCCTCAGGACGATTCACAAAGATGTTTTTCCTACAATACTGTGACGGATGATAAATACTTTTGGTTCAAAATCGTAATAAGTGCTAGTTTAGTTTTATAATCAATAGCTATATTAAAACTTGTTCGAAATGTAGGCCATTCTTAAAAAGAAAATTCTAAAAAAGCCTACCGAGGGGGTGTGGAAAAGTTATGAAAAATCTTTCTAGAAGCTACACTCATTGAAATTTGTGGTATGCTAGGAGAACATATGGTTAAACAAACAGGACGAGAACATTTTTTCTTAAATAATGTCACGAGTGAATTTATATAGCAAAGGAATTGCATTTCAAGTGTTTGAATGCTTCAATCAGATAAGCAGTTTCAATGCCTATGGGAACCTCGTCGTAGCTCTGGGGTAAGGTATCGACACGGAAGACCGAAGATCCCTGGTGGCTTTGAATTTCTCAAGTATTTGTTTCAACTTTCAAAATTAGTGCCTACATGGTTAGTGTGTAAGAAAAATTATCACAGCTTACCACTATAAACATTTCAAACATTTCATTCAGTTTGAACTACAGCAGACAGCCAACTCAATTACTATGTCACTGTAGTGTGACATAGCACCGTTTCGGGGATACGAAGGCAAGGTATGCAGAAGTACAGGCTTTGTGTCATACAATAGTGGGCACAAAGTACTAGATTCATTCTTTCGCTAACAATAACTTCACATTTTCCTTTGCCTCACTTATCCTACGTTCTCATTGATCTCCTAGCTGAAAGTTGGGAGCAAGCACTATTTCATGCTGACGTCACAAATTTTTCAGTTGGCTGACACTGAACTGCAGTATTAAATAACTGCGGCTTTATTATGCACCAAAAACTGAATTCAATAGGCTAAACATTTCTGGAAAAACATAAAATATGTTAAGAGACGAACTAGCATTTCATTTGAGACTTATATTAGTCATTTATACACATATTATATATACATCTATACATTTTATTTATATATATTTATATATTGTACATATATTTTTTTCTAAAGTGCAAACAGTTTTCAGTAATTGCAATACCGTACTGCATTTTAAGCTAGAAAAGAATCATGTGAATGCAGTCAGATTTGCAAATTTTGCTATTCACCTTTTCACGTGTCACACAGGAGCATGAAATTTCAAATTATCACATTTAGTCGGCCCTCATAGCCGTGGTCGCTGGAGTGTATAGCTTCGGGTCGCTGTTTTGAGTCCCGCCATGGGCATGGCTGTTTGTGTGTGTATGTGTGTGTGGTGTGTTTCGTAATTGCAGTAATAAGCGGCAATGAATACAGCAATAATAAACTGGATAAACAAGGGAACTTTAAAAAAAATCACATAGCGCCGCTCTTTTTAAAAATCCGACTACCGTTTTAGTCTACTGTATCCTCCTTATACCTACAAAGAAATTTGTAATTGTCTAATGAAATCTTATGTCGATTAACAAGAAATGAAGAGAAGAATAAGATTTTGTAAGAAAAGAGAATAATTGAAACGGTCGAAATGAAATTTTTGAGTACGTAGCTGATTGTGGTCTGAAAAATCACATTAAAAGTTGAAGAAAAGTGTTTTATTAGCTCCACGTATGGATGCCAATTTGAGAAGCTGTTTTGTTATGTTATTTATTAGCACCACGCTTTAGGCGTCAATTTGAGGTAGTTTGTATTAAAAGAGTTGTATTATAGTTCAACTGTTGGGGAGCCGAACTTGAAGTAGTTGCAAGAGCACGTATAGTAAACAGTTTCCGGTAGCCTTCGACCCAAATGTATTTTCAGGTGGCCTTTGTCCCAAGTTTAAAAAAAAATAGCTTTGTAATTTGATTGTTTCTTTGAGTATTAAATATTTATGTTTGCCTCGGCTGCATCAGTATTATTGTTAGAGACATGGAAGTCTTGGCAGGGTGAGATACGACTAAGAATGTAGGCTTACACAGATTTTCAGTTTTAATTCACTCCTTTTTATTAATCCTTGACACAAATTAAATAGCACTTCACTGATATCGAGCTCTGAGATTCTTTTATATAATACTTGCATTTTTTAACACGTATACTATTTTCGTCTCACACGAATACGCATTAAATCTGTCGAGGATGCACAAGCAACGCATCCAGTTGTGAGCAGAGTCTGCAGGTAACTGAATAGATTTCAACCGTCTAAACTTGTAAATTTCTGTATTTCAAGTCTCTGATTGGCTAACCCTACTCCAATAGAATACCTGCATTTAACTAAAGCATTTTCTGGTTGTTGATTGGCTATTTTAAACTGTCACAAAATGTTCATTATTGCTGCTCTAATAATGACTAGTAGCATTTAAACTTCCTTACTCATTATTGCCTCAAGGTTACCTCATTGTTAGCAACTTTAAACCTATTTATCACAGCTCCTACATTATTAAATTACGTAATACATTCACATAACATTATTGAACATGTTTACAATAATATAAGCATATGCAATGACTGTTACATACATTTTACAAATTATTACATACACATATTGCTTCAAGGTGGGCTGTTATTGAATTTAAATATTATATAATTTGACTGAAATCATTTAAGTGTTAAAAATACTGCCTCAAAGTGAAACAATAAGAGAATCATTAAACAATTTTAATTTAAATGACACAATTAAGGAATATAAAATGAAATGGAAAGATCACATCTTCCGAATGACAGAGCAAAGACTGACAAAACAGAGATTGCAATACAGACCAGTTGACACCGAGATGTTGGACGACCACGCAGACGCTGGGAAGATCCTTTCTGAGCCGAAATAGGCCTATGATCTACCTTGAAACTTGACGATTATGATGCTGATGATGATTTTCTAATAACATATTGTAGAAGAGGGAGTAGAGTGAGTCATGTAAATGTAACACACAAGATTTCATTATCTAAGGTTCATTTTACTTGGATGACTGCAATTTTTTCTACAAAAAAAGGAATTAAAACATTTCACGTATTAAAATAGCCTTAAGGATTAATAATATAGAAACGTTTTGGGGTATTACATCGCCTGAGAAGGAGAAATGAAACTCCCCCGAAACGTTTACATTTATTTTATCAATCCTCAAGAATGGCTTAACCGTAAAATAATTAAACTGAGATAACAACCTTCACGAAAGTTTAAGCCTTATAATAACGAGTTATATTATATTTACTCATGTGAATACAACACAGCCAACGTTATTTAAAGTTCACGAAGGTTGTGAGAATTACTTCGTACATGAGATAAGAACTTTATTAGCAGTGTGCACTGGATTGTGCACCTCTCTAACCAGAAGACACTTCTTTTCCTCAGCAACAAAATAAGAAAAAATGCTATATCTTGACGTAAAAAAGAGCAAAGGCTTGAGCGAGCAAAACACGGTCTTGGGGTAATATATATAGCAAAGCGAAAAGGAACTTGATTTAACTGTCCCTAATGTCCCGGGAGAGGAATCCGATGAGGAAAAGAAAGGGAACGAGAGAAAGAAAGAGAAAAAAATGTTCTTTCTTTTTCCCAAGGAAAAAAGGAACTCCAGCTAATATGAGAAAATTAAGTTTTACTAAAATGGCAGCAGAGAAGGGTTTTTTTATTTTTTCGTTCATGAGGACTAGAGCAGTAAATCTCAAGTGGGAAAGCGTGGCGGGCTTGTATATTTACCAAGGAGAAGTTCGACAAAAGAGTTCAACCTCTCCCCCTCCCTTCCCCACACGTACCTCGACTTTTTATTCTTAACCTCTTGCTACGTAAGTTGCTCTGTGTTTTCTTAAGGTAAAAATGAAGAAGAAAATACCCGGCAGTCATTCTTCTAAGGCTTTTATGTCAGTGCGGTAATTCTGTCCTGGCACCCCTCCCCTTTCAGACGGCAAAGTGTATTAAATTGTTAAAACTTTCGGTATTGCTGAATTTTAAATAGCCCTCTCGAAAGATATCTGTGATATTGAGTGAGAGAAGTAAATTGTGCGTTCGCCATAATAAGCAAGATGGAATATAAAGGCAAGAAAATTGTAAATAAATTATGTATGATTATTAGTGATGGGACGATACCACTATTTCTCGATACTCGATACCGATACTCTATACCCGATATTCACTTTGTAAAAAACTAAAAGGCATATTATGTTCACTGAATTATGTTCTTGTGTAACGGTTCCCTTGGTAGGACCCCACTACGTTGATGATGTATTACGTACCTGTAGGTCGTCTTGATGCTCGTGTTCTCGTGACGTATCTCGACGTTCTCGTAGACCGTAATCTGATGATCGTATATCTGTATTCTTGCGTGTGTGTTAGTATGTTGTAATTATTATTTTATAATTGTGCCACGGCTGCTGTATTAGTGTCGGAGAGCACTTATTTCTTGTCAGGGTTGGGTATGGAGAAGGTTAAAATATTTTGCACACACGTATTCTGTTAATTATTTCACTTGTGTTTTATATAAGCCACATATGATATTCACAATTCACTATCACCTTTGTTATGTTAAAATATGTATAACTGGTTGACTTTAAATACGTATTTTTAGCATCTATTCAGACAGCCTTCCTGCTTGAACACTGACAAGCTTCTGTTAGCGTTCCTTCCAACCGTTTTCTTAACGTACGTATTTGAATTATAGGCATGTATCTATGTACCTGATTGCTGCTACTGTCCAAGAACATCCAATAACATTTTATGTTTTATATATGAGACATCCGTCATCTTATGAATCCAAGGTTCGTTACATACCTACATAGCTACTACTGCATTTCTCGTAATTTTATATTACTGGTTATATAGCTAGCAATGACCTTTTCCCCGCATATTATATTTTATATGTTATAACGCTATATACTTGTTCTATACCACGTGTACATTATGAATACATGTGTTTTAATTATTACTACAATATTAGCAAAGAAAGTACATAACACGTAAAACTTAGAACAAAATATTAAAGAAAGAAATTATTAATGTATTGATGCCTAGAAGCTATGAATTAGATATTTTATTACATTAATGAATTACTGAATTAGTTTTTCCGTGGCTAGTCTGTATGCTGCTTACTAGTAGATTTTGTGTATAAACGCATGTAACAATTTTGTATTATATGCTAATTCCGAAATTGTTCTTGTTTGACATTCTCCAATTGGCAGCAAATATTTTATCTTGATAATGCTACAGGTTATACGTCCCCTATTGTTAGTCCTGACTAATAATAATAATAATAATAATAATAATAATAATTTCTTTGCTTTCCTTTTTATGTAACTACATTTTGTGCTGAAAACTTTCTTTTAAAGGATTTTATATCCATAGATAAACAAATACTAGCAACTCTCCTTTATTTGCAATCTTGAAAGTATAAACTAATGTATATATTTTACATGAAACTCGACCAACTATATGATGTGTGTGGTACATAAGTGTACCACTATTCACAACTACCATATAGGTACATATGTACTTTTTTCACCCGATAATAAGTAATTAGCCATATAGCACTCGGAAACATAGTAACTTTGTGGGTTAAGCCTCTCTACTACCCATCCTCGTACACTAACATATACATGTTTAACACAAAAGCATATTAGACACAATTAAACTTTTGAAGTAAAAAAATCATGGAAGTGTTAAGTGAAATGTAGAGATGTAAAGGAATCAAAGATTTTTAGCTAACAACACGGCCATTCTTGAAAAAACAAAATTTGTTCAATATTTTCATGAGCTACATTATCTCACGTCTTAATTTCCGATTTGTTTCCGCTGTATTCACAGATTTTGGTCTCCAAAGTAGGTAAATGTAATGGATAAGAGTGAGATATCAAGCCAGACAATTGCACAAACGTTATTTAGTGCATCAGCATCATTCACAACTCAGTTAACGCTGCAAGTTACGTGAATACCTCTACTCCTTCCCCCGTGTTTTGCATGTTTTCATTTAGACACAAGAGTCCATGGAACGTTGCATTGATTCACCCATAGGAAACGCAGACAAGGTCTATTAAGGTCCAGCAACGTTTTGTTGACAGGTGCGAGGCTCATAATGTGAAGTCTCCACTCCTTTCATTCCTTATCTAGCATAAAGTTAAATTCAAAAATTTTCAATAATGCAAAACTTAAACATTTAAAAGTATCAAATTTTTATCTCAAAGTATTAGACATTCTTCGATACCACGGAGTATGGAGAGCATCGATGTATCGACGGTATCGGGGTCCCATTCCTAATTATTATCTACCAGCAAGGTGGCGCTGTGGCCGATTAGACCACTAGTCTCCCACCAAGTATTCGATCCCACAGATCCCCATGTGGGATATCTGGTGGACGAAGTAGCGTCTAAGCAGATTTTCTCCGGGTTCTCCGGTTCCTCCCACCGTTCATTCCACTAATTGCTCTATTGTCAACTTTCTTTTCATGCATTTCACCTTCATTTCATATCATCTTGTTCCCTCACTCTCATTCCTGGCTACGGGCCCATCCGCAGTTCCAGGCTCTTCATTCCTGATTCAATGTTCGTCTGCTCCTCTACAGGCCTCTGTCCCTAGGAACGGTTTTAAGTCCTAGGGGGTGTAAGCCCTACGAGAAGGGTAGGACGAATAAGTAAGTACGTATCTACTAGCTGGCTTACTCTATGTTGTATGGTTGACTTTTTAAACTCCGAATGATTTAATTAACTCCATTTATTTTTCCCTGTATGAAATGATTATACAATGATCTAGGTGATTTTTATACTCACTCCTCCCCTTCTGATATCCTAACATTCACAAAACCGCGATAGAAATATAGGTGAACGTTATACTTCACCCTGCCTGTCAAAGTCTGCAAAGCGCCATCACTTTTGTCCTATAATATCTAAGAACAAAGGCTCTAAATTATTAACATTATTTCCATGCTTATTGGCCGTGGTCTAGAGATCACGTCGTTATCACCTGACGTTTCGCAAACACTTTGGTGGACATCCTCGGAGGACACATGTGATGTTCACGTCTACTCTGGAATGAACTGCCGTGGCAGTTTCAAATTGTAGGAGATGTGAGAGAGGAGGTAGGAGGGAGCTGATCAAAGTATTGCTCGATGGAGTGGTGTTAAACCGGTTTGATCAGTGCTGGCAACCATGCTTTATTGGCCTTATTTTCCTCTTTTTACTTTCTCTACTACGTATAGTAAGTAGGGGAAGTATTGTATTCCACCCAAAAATTCGATACCGAGATTACACCGGAAATATATGTTTTGAGACCCCCTGAATCCAAAAAAAAACATGTCCGTGTGTGTGTGTCTGTGAACAGCATAACACAGAAACGAACAGTCGGATAAACACCAAATTTGGTATTTAGGTTCAGTATTTTCCAGAGACGTGACACGAAGGTTTTCAAGAAAATCGCCCACCCCACATTACCTTTTACATGGAACATTTTTCGAAAATTTTGATTTTCTCAAAAATGGCTCTAATGATTTTGATTAAAATATTATATATTTAGGATACTTTCATGACAAATAAAATCTATATCTTGAATTTTCTGGGAATGTCTCCAAAAGTGTTCTTCATTGTGAACGAGGTTTGCATAACTGGTAAACCATAAGAGATAGACAAAATTTTATTACACAAAAAATGTACATCGCGTTAAAATACACAATGTATGTCATATACATTTTTTTTGTTGAGAGAACCATTTTCAAGATATTGCTTGATATTCCCTTTTATTTTCCAACACATACTTTTTCTCCAATGGGAATTCGTTATTCATTTTTACTTTCTCTACTACGTATAGTAAGTAGGGGAAGTATTGCATTCCACCCAAAAATTCGATACCGAGATTTCACCGGAAATACATGTTTTGAGACCTCCTGAATCCAAAAAAATCTGATGTGTTACACCCACATGACTTTCTCTACTCTTGTACAATCTATTTTTACAAACGCCTATTCTCCATATGCTTCATATTAATCGAGATATCGAGATGTCAATCTTATTTGTAATTTTCTTGTAGATGCAAGGGGAATATGATAGGTTTTAAGCGATAGTCAAATATTTTAACGCTGGTTGCTATGTGGCGCATTCCATTCTCTTTGCATGTCCAGGACATAAAAGAATGAATAACGAATTGGAGAAAAACTATAAGTATTGGAAAATTTAAGGGAATAACAAGCAATATCTCGCAAACGGTTCACTCAACAAAAGAAATGTATATGACATAAATTGTGTATTTTAACGCGATCTACATTTTTTGTGTAGTAAAATTTTGTCTATCTCTTATGGTTTACCAGTTATGAAAAAGTCGTTCATAATAAAGAATACTTTTGGAGACATTCCCAGAAAATTCGAGATATACATTTTAATTATCATGACAATATCTTAAACATATGATATTTTAATCAAAATCGTTAGAGCCGTTTTTGAGAAAATTAAAATTTTCGAAAAATGTTCCATGTAAAGGGTAGTCTGGGGTGGGGGGATTTTCTTGAAAACCTTCGTGTCGCATCTCTGGAAGATACTGAACCTAAATACCAAGTTTGGTGTTTATCCGACTCTTCGTTTTTGAGTTATGCTGTTCACAGACAGACAGACACACAGACACACAGACACACAGACACACAGACAGACACACACACGGACATGTTTCCAAAAATGCTTTTTTTGGATTCAGTGAGTCTCAAAACATGTATTTCCGGTGAAATCTCGGTATCGAATTTTTGGGTGGAATGCAATACTTCCCCTACTTACTATACGTAGTAGAGAAAGTAAAAAAGCATTTTTGGAAACATGTCCGTGTGTGTGTCTGTGTGTGTGTATGTGTGTGTGTCTGTGAACAGCATAACTCAAAAACTAACGGTCGGATAAACACCAAACTTGGTATTTACGTTCAGTATCTTCCAGAGATGCGACACGAAGATTTTCAAGAAAATCCCCCCACCCCAGACTACCCTTTACATGGAACATTTTTCGAAAATTTTAATTTTCTCAAAAATGGCTCTAACGATTTTGATGAAAATATCATATGTTTAAGATAATGTCATGAGAAATGAAATGTATATCTCGAAATTTCTGGGAATGTCTCCAAAAGTATTCTTCATTGTGAACGACTTTTGCATAACTGGTAAACCATAAGAGATAGACAAAATTTTACTGCACACGAAATGTAGATCGCGTTAAAATGCACAACTTATATCATATACATTTTTTTTGTTGAGTGAACCGTTTTCGAGATATTGCTTGTTATTTCCTTAAATTTTCCAATACTTATACTTTTTCTCAAATTCGTTATTCATTTTTTTATGTCCTGGACATGCAAAGAGAATGGAATGCGCCACACAGCAACCAGCGATAAAATATTTGACTATCGCTTAAAAGCTACCATATTCCCCTGGCATCTACAAGAAAATTACCAATAAGATTGACATCTCGATATCTCGATTAATATGAAGCATATGGAGAATAGGCGTTTGTAAAAATAGATTGTACAAGAGTAGAGAAAGTCATGTGAGTGTAACACATCAGATTTTTTTGTCCTGGTAATGCAAAGAGAATGGAATACTCCACATAGCAACCAGCTCTTAAAATATTTGACTATTGCTTAAAGCCTACCAATTCCCCTTGCATTTACAAGAAAATTAGCAATAAGATTAACATCTCGATATCTTGCTTAACATGAAGCATATAGAGAATAAGCGTTTGTAAAAATAGTTTGTACAAGAGTAGAGAACACATCAGATTTTTTCATATAGCATCCTATGATCGTCTAAGTCGATGACGTGTTCCGCTACAGCTGATTTTTCAACTTGGCCTGAACTACAGTTATATCTGTGTTTCGAAATTCTAGTTTTAATGCTCCTTTTGTTGTGCCGTACTTTGCCACGGGATTTTATATACGCCCGGAGAAGTTAATGGTTCTCGTTTATCTTTGCCAAACGGAGTATCTAATTAATCTTCCTTGTTGGTAGATAATACATAGTGTTAATGTCGTATTTCTTTCAAACTTTTCCGCTGCAATCTGATATTCTAGGTATATATGCAAGAAAGACCGTCCGTTTGGATTTCTTATCTTCTGCAGTTGGAACTGGTACGTTTATGTATGTTTGTTTTCTTTTCATGTGTAAATCATTGAATTCCTTCTTAGAATAACCATTATTAACAAAAGCAGTTTCGATTCCGAGATTTCACAGGAAATACATGTTTTGAGACCCCCGGAATCCAAAAAAGCATTTTTGGAAACATGTCCGTGTGTGTGTCTGTGAACAGCATAACTCAGAAACGAACTCAGATAAACAACAAACTTGGTTTCAGTATCTTCCAGAGATGCGACACGAAGGTTTTAAAGAAAATCCCCCACCTTAGATTACTCTTTACATGTAGCATTTTTCGAAAATTTTGATATTCTCAAAAATGGCTCTAACGATTTTGATTAAAATATCATATGTTTAAGATATTTTCATGACAAATGAAATGTATATCTCGAATTTTCTGGGAAAGTCTCCAAAAGTATTCTTCATTGTGAACGACTTTTGCATAATTGGTAAACCATAAGAGATACACAATTTTACTACACGAAAAATGTAGATTGCGTTAAAATACACAATTTATGTCATACATATTTTTTTTTTTGTTGGGTGAACCATTATCGAGATATTGCTTGTTATTCCCTTAAATGTTTTAATACTTATACTTTTTCTCAAATTTGTTATTCATTTTTTTTGTCCTGGTAATGCACAGAGAATAGAATACTCCACATAGCAACCAGCTCTTAAAATATTTGACTATCGCTTAAAGCCTAGCAATTCCCCTTGCATCTACAAGAAAATTAGCAATAAGATTAACATCTCGATTAATATGAAGCATATAGAGAATAAGCGTTTGTAAAAATAGTTTGTACAAGAGAAGAGAAAGTCATGTAAGTGTAACAGATCAGATTTTTACTTTCTCTACTACGTATAGTAAGTAGGGGAAGTATTGCATTCCACCCAAAAATTCGATACCGAGATTTCACCGGAAATACATGTTTTGAGACCTCCTGAATCCAAAAAAAGCATTTTTGGAAACATGTCCGTGTGTGTGTCTGTGTGTGTGTCTGTGTGTCTGTGTGTGTGTGTCTGTGTGTGTGTGCCTGTGAACAGCATAACTCAAAAACTAACAGTCGGATAAACACCAAACTTGGTATTTACGTTCAGTATCTTCCAGAGATGCGACACGAAGATTTTCAAGAAAATCCCCCCACCCCAGACTACCCTTTACATGGAACATTTTTCGAAAATTTTAATTTTCTCAAAAATGGCTCTAACGATTTTGATGAAAATATCATATGTTTAAGATAATGTCATGAGAAATGAAATGTATATCTCGAAATTTCTGGGAATGTCTCCAAAAGTATTCTTCATTATGAACGACTTTTGCATAACTGGTAAACCATAAGAGATAGACAAAATTTTACTACACACAAAATGTAGATCGCGTTAAAATACACAACTTATATCATATACATTTTTACTTTCTCTACTACGTATAGTCGTCCTCCGTGGACTAGTGGTACCGTGCTAGCCTCTAGTTCCCAAGGTCGCGGGTTCAAACCCGGCGGAGGGCGATGGATTTTTTCGGGCGTAAAAATTGTTAGCACGGCTTCCTTCGGAAGGGAAGTAAAGCCGGTGGTCCCGTGTCGTAGATTTACGGCACGTAAAAGAACCTCCAGCCTGATAAAGAGGCCTCTGAGCAAAATTACAGGTGTTTCACGCCCAATATAGAATGGGACGCTAAGAACCATAGTAGTTAAAGAGCGTCCATAAATAAAAAAACTCAAAAACTCAATTACTACGTATAGTAAGTAGGGGAAGTATTGCATTCCACCCAAAAATTCGATACCGAGATTTCACCGGAAATACATGTTTTGAGACCTCCTGAATCCAAAAAAAGCATTCTTGGAAACATGTCCGTGTGTGTGTCTGTGTGTGTGTGTGTGTCTGTGAACAGCATAACTCAAAAACTAACAGTCGGATAAACACCAAACTTGGTATTTACATTCAGTATCTTCCAGAGATGCGACACGAAGATTTTCAAGAAAATCCCCCCACCCCAGACTACCCTTTACATGGAACATTTTTCGACAATTTTAATTTTCTCAAAAATGGCTCTAACGATTTTGATGAAAATATCATATGTTTAAGATAATGTCATGCGAAATGAAATGTATATCTCGAAATTTCTGGGAATGTCTCCAAAAGTATTCTTCATTATGAACGACTTTTGCATAACTGGTAAACCATAAGAGATAGACAAAATTTTACTACACAAAAAATGTAGATCTCGTTAAAATACACAACTTATATCATATACATTTTTTTTGTTGAGTGAACCGTTTTCGAGATATTGCTTGTCATTTCCTTAAATTTTCCAATACTTATACTTTTTCTCAAATTCGTTATTCATTTTTTTATGTCCTGGACATGCAAAGAGAATGGAATGCGCCACATAGCAACCAGCGATAAAATATTTGACTATCGCTTAAAAGCTACCATATTCCCCTTGCATCTACAAGAAAATTACAAATAAGATTGACATCTCGATATCTCGATTAATATGAAGCATATGGAGAATAGGCGTTTGTAAAAATAGATTGTACAAGAGTAGAGAAAGTCATGTGAGTGTAACACATCAGATTTTTTTAGTTCCATTTACGTCCCGCCTTTTAACTATATTGGTCTTATCAGCGGCCTTTGGAACTTATTGCCTATTGGCAACGGTGTTGGTTTGCATTCTCTTGTCTTAATCATTTGATCACACACACACACACACACACACACACACACACATTCTCATTTATACTTCCAGATTCTAGGGAGGATAGAGAAAAATTCCCACCCTCCAACCGGAAATGGAACTCGGGACCCCGTGCACAGCAGTCAGGTGCTCTACTGACTGAGCTATAGGGCCAGCCTCCTTTTGGTTGTGGATGGTGATTACAGTTCTTATACAGGTAACCGTCGGTATGTGTGGATTTCCTCTACACCTTATGACCAGGTTTTTCATGTTTCTATTTTATTACCAAGACGTCGATAAAGGAAAGTTGGTTATTTCTTTAGACCACGGTCAATAAGCCCGGAAATAATTAGTTATAATAATGAAGACTCCGACCACGAAAGCCTGCGTCACTAAAGTTTTCACACAATACAGCAGCCAAGAAATTCAGCCAATTTTGCATATTGAACTCTCAGTGAGAAAGCAAATTTCCTGATAAGATGCCAGAAATATATGGATAGAGAAGGACATTTCCAACATATCTTATGACAAGGTTTGTGCTTATAATCATTGTAATGAAGCTATGAGAACCTGAGGCGTTTGCAGGGTAATAAATATAAGTGTTTCGGCGGGAGTCCGACCTGCGGCGGACACACCGGCCGCGAGTAGCCGTGAATGACCGCAGTGTAAAGGAAAAGCATTGTATATTCGCGTAGTATTTCTTTTCTAGTTACATTTAGAAAACACCTATTCATAGCAACTTAGGATTAAAGCATCTAATACAGACTTAAAATCGTACTGTAAGGTGATAAGATACGTCGACTAATAAAAGCTAGTTTTCAATTTAAAATCAGCTTCATTTCAAGGTTCAGGGTAGACGAATGGTATCATTTCTTTTAGGTTTTTAAGGCAATGCACGGATTCTAATCATGCATAGCAGTTTTAACTTTTCTCTCCCCCTATTTTTTATGGCTTTGAACTTGGATTGTATACTTCTGCATGTATGCAAGTTACAAACTAGGTATATCAGCTATAATTGTTATGGTCGAGAAGAATGAAAACTAATACTTGAAGTAGGTCTTTTCAGCGCGGTTTAAAAACAAATGAGCGTTAAACAAATAAAAATGATCCTACAGCGCTAAGTACAGTAATGTATATAAATATTATCGAATAATAATATATAATTAGGTTAACCCCTTGATTTATATTTGTAGCAAATGGGACACTATTAGGAACTTTCATGGATTTTATTCCCATGACAATCATTTTGACGCATCTTACACTTGGTCCGTTAATAGATTTTAATGAAAACCTTCATGCTTTTAACTGTAAAACTAAAATTGTTTGTTAATTTACAAATTAAAAAACTTTTATGCGTTATACTCACATGACTTTCTCTATTCTTGTATCAAATATTTTTACAAACGCTTATTCTCCATATGCTTCATATTAATCGAAATGTTAATCCTATTGCTAATTTTCTTGTAGATGCAAGGGGAATATGGTAGGCTTTAAGCGATAGTCAAATGTTTTAAGAGGTGGTTACTATGTGGAGCATTCCATTCTCTTTGTATGTCCAGGACATAAAAAATGAATAGCTAATTCCCATTTGAGAAAAAGTATAGGAAAATTTAAGGGAATAACAAGCAATATCTCGAAAATCGTTCACTCAACAATCAAAAATGTATATGACATAAATTGTGTATTTTAACGCGATCTACAGTTTTTGTGTAGTAAACTTTTGTCTATCTCTTATGGTTTACAAGTTATGCAAAAGTCGTTCACAATAGAGAATACTTTTGGAGACATTCCCAGAAAATTCGAGATATACATTTCATTTGCCATGAAAATATCTTAAACATCTGATATTTTAATCAGAATCGATAGAACCATTTTTGAGAAAATTAAAATTTTCCAAAAATGTTCCATGTAAAGGGTAATCTGGGGTGGGGGATTTTCTTGAAAACCTTCATGTCGCATCTCTGGAAGATACTGAACCTAAATACTAAGCTTGGTGTTTATCCGATTGTTCGTTTCTGAGTTATGTGTTCACAGACACACACAGACATACAGAAAGACACACGGACATGTTCCCAAAAATGCTTTTTTTGGATTCAGGGGATCTCAAAACATGTATTTCCGGTAAAATCTCGGTATCGAGTTTTTGGGTGGAATACAATACTTCCCCTTCTTACTATACGTAGTAGAGAAAGTAAAAAGAAATGTGCTCCCATAGTAAAAGAATTACAAGTATCATATAATAACAACAGCTCTCACTTAAAACTTGTTAAAGAGCTACAAAAAATCTGTGATCTACATTAAAGCAAACAAAAGCAATAAGACAGTAATTTTAGACAAAGGTGAATATCACAACAGAGTAATGAACTTGCTAAATTCAGAAGATTATAAAATAATACAGAAAAATCCTGTTAATAAATGTGTAAAAGATGTCAACAAAGCTCTCTCTAACATTCTGCTGGTCCCACTGTCCAAGAAAAAATTACTCAAGGTCAATAACCCTATATTGCCTAAATTACACTGCTTACCTAAACTGCACAAAGAAAATAATAGCATGAGACCTATTATTAACAATATAGGTTCTCCTCTTTATTTATTAGCAAAATGGCTTGTGAAAACATTTAACTCCTGGGCAAAATTTGAGAGCTTAAGTATAAAAAATTCTTTAAGAGGTTACTAAAAAATTGAAAAAGTTTCACTATCTGGCGATGACACCTTAGTTTCCTTTGATGTTGCTTCACTCTTTACCAATGTACCTACTGGAAAACTACCTGAGTTAATAAAAAACTGGCTTTCTACTCATGATGTTGAAGAAGAAATAGTTAAAGAAATGATCACTCTAACATAAATCTGCATAAATCAAAACTTTTTTACTTTTGACACTGAAATTTACCAACAGACACATGGTTTGGCTATGGGTAGTCCGTTATCTCCTTTATTAGCAGATTTATACATGAGTTCATTGGAGACAAACGTTATTAGCACTTACCAAACACTTATTCAAGTTTTGGATCAGTATGCCACTAGCCACTGTTCCTAAGTCACAAATTGACACAACTTTAGATCTGTTGAATAATCAAGATACCTCTATTAAGTTTACTATGGAAACAGAAAAACATAGTTGTCCTTCTTTCCTGGATATAAAAATATCAAGTATTAATAATCAGTTAGAATATTGTATATATATATAGAAAACCTACCCATCTTGACAATTACATTAAGAATAATTTTTGTAATCCATTACAACATCAACATGCTGTTTTTCATAGCCTGATTCATAGACTTGTCAACTTACCATTGTCTAAACAAGAATATTGGAAAGAATTTAAACACATGCCACAGACAGCTTTAAAGAATGGTTTTGATTCAAAGTTGATTAATAATATGGTTAAACGTTATAAATATAAAAAATCTTATGTGTTACACTCACCTGACTTTCTCTACTCTTGTACAAACTATTTTTACAAACTCTTATTCTCCATCTATTTCATATTAATCGAGATAAACATTTGCAGAAACGATCTTTTGACATGCAAAGAGAATTACATTTTACACATAGCGACCAATTCTAAAAATATTTGACTATCGCTTAAGGCGTACTATGTTCCCCTTGTTTTGTATTTGCAAGGACAATATAGAAATACAGTAGCCTTTAAGCATAGACATATTTCTTAATAGCTGGTTGCTATGTGCAGCACCATTCTCTTTGCCACAGATTAATACTCTTTGCATTAACAAGACAAAAAATCGATGTGTTACACTCACATGACTTTCTCTACTCTTGTACAAACTATTTTTACAAAATCTTATTCTCCATCTATTTCATATTAATCGAAATAAACATTTGCAGAAACTATCTTTTGACATGCAAAGAGAATTACATTTTACATATAGCGACCAGTTCTAAAAAAATCTGATGTGTTACACTGACATGACTCTCTACTCTTGTACAAACTATTTTTACAAACGCTTATTCTCCATCTATTTCATGTTAATCGAGATAAACATTTGCATACTCTATCTTATTGCTAATTTTCTTGCAGACGTAAGGGGAATATATATTTACAAGAGCAATATAGAAATACAGTAGCCTTTAAGCACATACATATCTCTTAATAGCTGATTGCTAGGTGCAGCATATTTGCCACAGATTAATACTCTTTGCATATCCAACACAAAAAAAATGAATAACGAATTCCCATTTGAGAAAATAAGTATAGTAAAATTTAAGGGAATAACAAGGAATATCTCGAAAATGGTCTTTCTTTCCGACTGTTTATCCGACTGTTCGTTTCTGAATTATGCTGTTCACAGACACACACACGGACATGTTTCCAAAAATACCATTTTTGGATTCAGGGGGTCTCAAAACATGTATTTCCGGTAAAATCTCGTTATCGAATTTTTGGGTGGAATATAATACTTCCCCTACTTACTATACGTAGTAGAGAAAGTAAAAAACAATTGCAAGAGATCAGTACTCTTAACAACATCAAAGAACAGCCATCAGTGTTTAAAAATGGACTTATCACTCTAAATTATTCAAGAAATTTGAAAATATTTTTAAGTCACATTGAATAAAGTTAGCTCCATAAAATAGATTCAGTATGAACAATTTGTTAAATGAGTTAAATGTCAACATCAAAGATAAGAAAACTCCTTCCGGTATTTATAAAATAAAATGTGATCATTGTGACGAGTTTTACATTGGAAGAACAAAACGTAATCTCCTGATCTGTCTAAAAGAACATCAAAGAAATATAAAACTAATACAAACTGATAAATCAGCTGTGTCACACCATTTTTGGAACAAATAACATGAAATTGGTCAAGATACTGAACATAATTCATTAATGTTTGGATACCTGGGAAAAAATATTGAGTATTATAAATAATTCACAAGTTTTAAACTTTGATATTCCGCCGTTGGATGACGTCACCCGCCTTCTGGTTCAATCACAGAAGACTTTAGACCAATATGGAGCCTATCCTACTTCAAGTTCCACTACACAATAAGAGAGGTCAGTACAGCAGCCTTCAGGTTCACCTTCAGCAGTTACGCAAACTAACACCTGAGGTCCTACCAGTCGACTACTTGGGTATACAATTCCTGGGCTTTTGAGGCGCGATTCAGTCGTCTTTCAACCGCTGATGATGAGGTCTTGACAACCTCAAAACGATCGTCCATCTTTTGACCATCTTGATGTGAGTGATTTTAATATCATTTACACTCATAATTTTATCAACTTATTAACCTCTTGATCTCAAATAACAAAGAATTTACATGTAATAAATAAGCAAGTTTTCACAAAACTCTTAACCGTCTATCCCCTGAAATCATTATTTTCGGAGGTTAATCCACTCACTATAACTTTTGCTGGGATTCTGTTGAACGAATATACAACTATGTATTGAAATCCACTGCTTTTTAAGGTTCCTGCAAATGTTCATAATTTGATAATGGTGGTTAAGCATAGGAACGAATAAATTATAAGGAGTGTAGATGCAAATTCTTTATTTGACAAAATGGAAGAAGTTTTTACCTAAGACCATAATCCGCTGGTTGCACAGATATGAAAACTAGGATCTGCTGATTCAACTCTTGTAGATATGTGATTTAGATTGCAACTTCACCTGGCTAATCTCTCATGAAATTATACACAGAACGGAATATGATACAGCACGCTCCTTTCAAAGGGCAGTTCTTCGTGATAAAATAAACAAAAGCGCCTGATACCACTTTACACTATGGATATCCGTGCTCTCATAAATTTGCAGCCCTGGTTCTAACATTTGTGAATCTCTCGCTTGCAAAACAATTAGCAATCATGTCATGAACAGCCATATTTCATCATTTTTGTCGGATCCTGTGGTCCTCTAGAAATTAATACAATCCACATGCGCTTTAAGATGAGTGTTTACCATATAATAAAGATTTCTCATTACTAGCTATAATTTAGCAAATGCTCGCCTATGTAATTAGCTATAAGGTAGCTATCAGATATACGATATACTTAATATGGCATCTGAGGCTAGAAATAAATTACGTATGTGTTAATAAAATAAAATCCAAAGTTTGGTAGAGTTTTAGCTCCGTTCCACATTCAGGTGCCAAATTCCTAAGGAGAGATTAAACTTTCTCGAAACGCAGACCTTATTAATTGCTCCTTGAGCTTGACTTAGGCCTTAAATGTTTTAATAATTATGAACAACAATAGCCACAGAAGTTTACTCTACATAACAAATCCCAATATATTCCGTTTTCGATTAATAAGTTACAAAAAATAATGTTTCGACATATTTCCCACAACCTTATAAAATAAATGCTGTGGTGTTACAGTCCGCGCGGGGTTGGGCTTGCCAACCTGGCTACCGGCCTCACGCTCATTTACGTACCGCAGAGGTGAACGATCATCCAACCAATACGAAGAGATGGTGTGTCCAGCATCACGCTTCCCCAAGTTGTGATTCCCACAACCTTACAGTACCTAAATTCTCCATAAAATGGGGAAGTACCAAGATGCTCGCCGGAAGCTGCTGAGAATAGCGTCAGAGAAAGAACGGTGCTCTATTGTTAATTTCCGGCAATTCTCAATATTGTGACGGTTATAGTTAATTTTATAAGAATTTGATAAATGTAATTTTATAAAGTTCCAGACATTCAGGACAAAATTTGTTTAAGTAATTTCACGAAACTTTAGAATTCTTGTGAATCATTTCCTGGATGCTTATGTAATCAAGGGTTATGATCATATGATTTTCAGGGGAGTGATCACAGGTTTGACACGTGAGTGGATAATGTAGATCATGCTGACACCTGCTTACGTCAGCGCTGTCTAAAGCACTCGTCAGTTTTCTGACACCTAGGGCTATGCCTATGTTTTGCCTAGCAGGACTCTGTGGCGGTCAGCTCTTTAAATTTATTTTGTGCTAGTTTCAACTTCGTAGTGAGCCTTAGACACACAAAGAAGAACGCCCGACATCTTCCGTCAACCAGATAAACCCAAAAGCTGCCTCTCTCCCTCTTCCGATGTAGTTTAGATTAGTTATTAGAAAGATTTAAGCCTGTCTTGAAATCAGAATTACATGTCTAATAGTGTCACCGTTTCACTACCCTTCTCGATGACATCCCTGAGCTACGATTCCGTCCTCGTCACATCTTGTTTATGCCCGTTTGGGTAAAGTGACCTTACGTCACAATGTCTTGTGAAAACTAAATCTCACTGTTTGAGAAACTAAGACATATCTTTTTGTTCATTTTCTATCCCAAATATTATAAAACTTATAATTATTTAAAGGTTAAAGTTACTTTTGAAAGATCCATATATTGCTCACAACTTCATTTATTTTTTCCTGCAGCTAACGCCTAATAATGTAGAATTCCAAAAGCATCTTATACATATAAACCCATCGTGATCAGCCCAAATGTGGCTCCTCACTGTGAAGAAAGTGGCAGCAAGAGGGAGAGGGAACATCGCCACAGAATATAGACATCACGTTTTACAACCTCTCTACCTCGAACGAAAATATTCACTTTCGATGAAATACGAGAGGAAGGCACTTGCCCCACGATTTAAGGGCCTGCTGGTTTTTACACGTTTGAAAGTTCAATTCCATCCCCTTGAGCTTATGTCACGATGTCGTCTTCCTTCGCCACACTCAGCTTCTTTATGAACTTTCTCAGATAGACCATAAACATTACACCTCCTTTCAGTGCTGGGTAAAAGATAGAGAACCTTAGAAGAGATTATAACATATGAAAGCTGAATAAAATCCAGTAAGCATATTCAGGAGGCGCGCAACTGAATCTTTGTGAATAGATACCAAAAATTTACTTTACAACACCATTACGTTCCCTTTTTGTTTTCTGTATATTCTAAAAATCCTTGCCCGTCACTAGAATCTATCACAGTGCTGTGGTATATTGAATAACAGGTACGTCTAATGGTGGTTAATGCAAATAGAAATTATCCCCAATTAACGGACTACAGCGGAGACTAGATAGACTTAAACATTACTGCGGCAAATGGTTTCTTAGTGTTAATATGAATAACACTAAAGAATTGTTCGCTTTATAGGTAGGGGGAGATAAGACATTTGTAGAATAGACGCTCGCAAATGTTATGAATTTCACATACCATACCTCACATTTTCGACGAAGAAAATGGAGGAAGCATGTTGATATCGCGAACACAAGGAAAGAGCGAAGTAGAGAAATCTTTCGGAATACGTAGCAGAATCCCAGATATGTCTGAGTATACTAGAGATCAAATATTGCGCAGTAGTTAGATCTATGATTACATACGGGATGAGAGCAAACAGGAAATCCGAGTAAGATGAAATCCTGATTTTTGAGAGGTATTCTGGGGTACTTAGGGGGTAGCCAGCTGCAGAATAATTCAGGAGTTCGGCTCGCATAGAAGTGACTATAGTATGAAACTAGAACAGTTAAAAGTTGGATGAGAATTGTTCGCGGAAATCAATCTCTAATTAGGGCAAACTTCTACAACACAAAGTTGAGAATGGGGAAGATTGCGGTATGGGCACCGGAATCAAATAAAGGCAGGACACGATAGGGCGATGGGTCAGGGAAATAGACGGAGTGTGCGCACTAAGATTAAGAACCGCCTCAAGGACATTGAGGTTTACAAACGTGTATTGCAGATTTCTTTAGTAGTACAGTTGGGGTTAAAATCGGTGTGGCACACGGAACAATACATCAGAATAGGAGCCAAACTCATTAGCAGAAACTTCGTACCGATCCCGGATTTCAAGGTGCAAGCAGCCAGGAAATACGCAATCAAAACTATTGACCTGCTGTAGCAAAGGTCGCCTTGGAGTGGACTATGTACATATTAACAACCCTAACTGCATGCAACAGGGTCATATAGGCAGTACGGGAGACATCTGAGTAACAACATACTGTTCTACTTCAAATTTGAGCGAGATTCATTTCCTTTAGAAACATAGTAAGTTTTCTAGCACTTTATTTATTGTCATTGTAATTTATATTTCTATAGGAAATATAAGTAACACACATAATGTCTTCACATTATAAATCTTGTTCCTCTGAACGCCGGATAAGCTTTTCATGTGAAAGTCTTCGTGGATTTTCGTTTTCAGGAACAGTAAATAGATGAGCAAATATGTAGATAGTGTCCATTTTTACTTTCTCTACTACGTATAGTAAGTAGGGGAAGTATTGTATTCCACCCAAAAATTAGATACCGAGATTTTATCGGAAATATATGTTTTGAGACCCCCTGAATCCAAAAAAAAACATTTTTGGAAACATATCCATGTGTATGTCTGTGAACAGCATAACTCAGAAACGAACAGTCGGATAAACACCAAACTTGGTATTTAGGTTCAATATCTTCCAGAGATGCGACACGAAGGTTTCCAAGAAAATCCTCCCACCCCAGACTACCCTTTACATGGAACATTTTTCGAAAATTTTAATTTTCTCAAAAATGGCTCTAACGATTTTGATTAAAATATCATATGTTTAAGATATTTTCATGACAAATAAAATGTATATCTTGAATTTTCTGGGAATGTCTCCAAAAGTATTCTTCATTGTGAACGACTTTTGCATAACTGGTAAACCATAAGAGATAGACAAAATATTGCTACACAAAAAATGTAGATCGCGTTAAAATACACAATTCATGTCATATACATTTTTGTTGTTGAGTGAACCATTTTCGAGATATTGCTTGTTATTCCCTTAAATTTTCCAATAATTATACTGTTTCTCAAATTCGTTATTTAATTTTTTTTGTCCTGGTAATGCAAAGAAAATGGAATATTCCACATAGCAACCAGCTCTTAAAATATTTGACTATAGCTTAAAACCTACCAATTCCCCTTGCATTTACAAGAAAATTAACAATAAGATTAACATCTCGATTAACATGAAGCATATGGAGAATAAGCGTTTGTAAAAATAGTTTGTACAAGAGTAGGGAAAGTCAAGTGAGTCTAACACATCAGATTTTTTTTAAATCGTGCTTATATAAGATAACAACAATACTGTTAGTATTATTGCCACTTCTACTACTACTACTACTACTACTACTACTACTACTACTACTACTACTACTACTAATAATAATAATAATAATAATAATCATAATCATAGCGAGCAAACAAATAGCAGTGAAACACTATGCTTTTTCATGTTTGCGTGGTTTTCGTTACGACGCTTTAATATTTTGATTTACTCTACAACACATTTATAGTCCATAACGTTAGACAAGACCAGCGATAAGACAAAAATTACTATGGGAGAATACGGATAGGTCAAATAGACATATGAATTACTTGTCAATCTAAAAAGTGAATTTATTCCCTCGAAAATAAAGTCTCTGTGACTGATGTGAAAAACATTTTAAGACCTTTTCGGTCTATTTACACTATTCTTGTCTATCATTATGGAAACGTGATCTGCTCATCCTCTTCAATGATAGCAAAGAGTTGTACAACGAAGGTCGCGCACGTTAAAGCGAATGTTTCCCACTGACCTGTGTTTACTTGGAATTGCCCTATTGAGTTCTGCAACTCCTTTAACGCACGGAGGGATATCTGCACACGTGAAATACGGCGCGCATGGGCCACCTGGTATATCCTTGTTTAATGATGCGTCTAATACAGTAGTGTCTCCCTTTGTGTACTCCGCAATTACTATACTCCACGAAGGTTATACGCATACTGAAGTAGTGTTCCTCGGAAACATTTACATTTAAGAATAATTTTAACCCAGTTAGAGGGCTCCAAACTCACAAGTGTGTAATAACTAATTTTAAAAAACTACAGAATATTGGCTTAAACAGGAATGTAAATTAAAACACATAAAAACAATTGCAATTTACAGCTGCTACATCAAATCACAAGTGACTTGAATACCAATTTCATTAGGGTACTTAAACATAAACAATTAAGATTAATATACACCAAAAAGCTCGTTCCTCTCATGGCGGACATTTTACATTCCCCTCTACTTACCTATATTAGGAAATAGGAAATATTGCTATTCCAAATAAAAACTTGATATCGATATTTCAGCGGAAATACACGTTTTGAGATTCCCTGAAACCAAATAAAGTATTTTTAGAAAAAATCTTTTGTGTGTGTGTGTGGGTGGGCAGGTGGAAGACGGGTGTTGCCATGTGTGTCTATTGTAAACAGCATAAATCAAAAACGAAAATTCAGTCAGGTGCCAAACTTGGTATTTAAGTTCACCATTATTCAAGAGTCCATCACAAAGATTTTCAGGAAAATCCCCCAGCCATAATACCCTTTCCATGGAAATGTGTTCGTTATTTTTATTAGTATTATTTTCTCAAACAGCTCTAACCATTTTGATTACATATATTGATTTGAAAAATAAAAAGTATTATATCTTGAATTTCCTGTGAAAATCCAGTGAACGCTCCTTTATTTTACTAATTTTTTTTTTATAACAAGTAAGTCCAAATGAAACGAGAGAGAGCAGAAAACCTTATACATCCTGTTATAAAACAGATTTTAGTGTGAAAGTTGTAAGAGCAGTGAAGCCCAACCTGATCTCTTAAGAGCTAAGGTTCAAGTCCATAGTTCATCCCACCTACTATATTTAAAGAGATTAACAAGCTAAATCAACCAAGTTTCAGTCCTTGGCAGCACGACTGGAAATGAGTGGGAAGGAAAACTTCCTTCATCCCCTCTCTCTGGGCATCCCTGTGTATGAGAGTAAAGCTTGTGTAGCAACAAGCCATTAGTTGATGTGCATGTGTTTTTTTAAACTTCTGAGAACAATTTTCCAAATCTTGATTGGATATTAAAAAAATCTTATGTGCTACACTGACATGGCTTTCTCTTCTCTTGTACAAACGCTTATTCTCCATATGCTTCATGTTAATCGAGATGTCAAATATTTTAAGAGCTGGTTGCTATGTGGGGTATTCCATTCTCTTTGCATGTCCAGGACATAAAAAAATGGTTAACAAATTCCCATTTGAGAAAAAGTATAAGTATTGGAAAATTTAAGGAAATAACAAGCAATATCTCGAAAATGGTTCACTCAACAAAAAAATGCATATGACATAAATTGTGTATTTTAACGCGATCTACATTTTTTGTGTAGTAAAGTTTTGTCTATCTCTTATGGTTTAACAGTTATGCAAAAGTCATTCACAATGAAGAATACTTTTGGAGACATTCCCAGAAAATTCGAGATATAAATTTCATTTTTCATGAAAATATCTTAAACATATGATATTTTAACCAAAATCGTTAGAGCCATTTTTGAGAAAATTAAAATTTTCGAAAAATGTTCCATGTAAAGGGTAATCTGGGGTGGGAGATTTTCTTGAAAACCTTCGTGTTGCATCTCTGGAAGATACTGCATCTAAATACCAAATTTGGTGTTTATGCGACTGTTCGTTTCTGAGTTATGCTGTTCACAGACACACACACGGAGATGTTTCCAAAAATGCTTTTTTTGGATTCAGGGGGTCTCAAAACATGTATTTTCGGTGAAATCTGGAATGTAATTTTTGGGTGGAATACAATAGTTCCCTTACTTACTATACGTAGTAGAGAAAGTAATAGCATTGTCTAAAACAAGTATTGCACTGTTTTATAGTCGGAAAACTAAAATATTTACCTGGTAGTATTGCCAAAAATCTAGTATAAAAAGATTCAGAAAATCTATATTTGTAACTATAAAAACAATTGCCGAAATACATATAGAGGCTTCTGACTTCTCACCACAAATTTTAAACGTTTGTTGTGTATAAAAACTTAACAAGCATTGACAAACACAATTTTCAGTAAAAGTGCCTCAATGTTAAAGCAACTTTCACTACCTACAGCTTGCAAACGCTTAGTATTTAATTTTAAACCGTGCTTCTAGGTTGAAGTTGGTGCAAAACTTTTGAGGGTACATACAAGAAGTCTTTAGACCACGTGTGGCAAATGAAAGCCTCACGAATACAGTTTTACTCTCCCATACTCGTAAAGGCAGTCTCTCTCATTTCCATTTGTATTTTAGATTCTGCTAGATGATGTGATGTAGATTGGCTATTCCTCAAAACTGGAGAGGGAAGTAAGTCTGCTGTCAATTCAGTCGATAATATTTACCATCTCTGTAGTTTACCTTAGTTAGAGGAAGCACCATTTTAGATACAATAAAATATTCCATACCATATTTCACTATATATACAGGTTTTGAGGTCCCCAAAACAAAATTATATTTTTAGAAAACTGTCAAACAGTTAAATTGTATGCTGAATTTTCTGTAACTAATCTTTCTTCATTTTCCCTGAATTTTGTATATCCAAGAACTGGACAAAAATATATGATTTATGCAAAACAAACTAGGATTAAGTCTGTGTTGCAAAATTAGACCATTGGTTTCTAAAATAGTGGGTGCGCCTTCTGTGAAGCGGCAGCGAGATATTTCCAGAGGTGCGGGGAACTAATCCGGGACAGTGAGATATTTCCAATGGTGCGGAGAATTTATTCCAGGACAGTGAGATATTTCCAGTAGTGTGAAGAACTTATTCCGGGGCAGTGACATTTCCAGGGATGCGAAGAACTTACTCCGAGGCAGTAGGATATTTCCAGGGATGCGGAGAACTTATTCCGGGACAGTGAGATATTTCCAATGGTGAGAGAACTTCTTCCGGGACAGTGAAATATTTCCAGGGGTGCGGAGAACTCACTCCGGGGCAGAGAGATATTTCCAGTAGTGTGGAGAACTTACTTCAGGACAGTGAGATATTTCTAGTAGTGTGGAGAACTTACTCCGGGGCAGTGAAATATTTTCAGGGATGCGGAGAACTTACTCCGGGGCAGTGAGATATTTCCAGTAGTGTGGAGAGCTTACTGCGGAGCAGTGAGATATTTCCAGGGGTGCGGAGAATTTATTCCTGGGAGGTGAGATATTTCCAGGGGTGCGAAGAACTTACTCCGAGGCAGCGAGATATTTTCAGGGGTGCGGAGAACTTACTCCAGCGAGGTGATATACTTCCAGAGGTGCGGAGAGCTTACTCCGGGGCAGTGAGATATTTCCAGTAGTGTGGAGAACTTATTCTGAGGCAGTGAGATATTTCCAGGAGTGCGGAGAACTTACTCTGAGGCAGTGAGATATTTTTAGGAATGCGGAGAAATTACGCCGGGGCGGTGATATATTTCTAGGGGTGCGGAGAACTTACTCCGGGGTAGTGAGATATTTTCATTAGTGTGGAGAACTTACTGCGGAGCAGTGAGATATTTCCAGGGGTGCGGATAATTTATTCCTGGGCGGTGAGATATTTCTAGGGGTGCGGAGAACTTACACCGAGGCAGCGGAATATTTTCGGGGATGCGGAGAACTTACTCCGGGGCGATGATATACTTCCAGGTGTGCGGAGAGCTTACTCCGGGCAGTAAAATATTTCCAGGGGTGCAAAGAACTTACTCCGGGGCAGTGAGATATTTCCAGGAGTGCGGGGAGCTTACTCCGAGTCAGTGAGATAATTCCAGGGATGCGAAGAACTTACTCCGAGGCGGTGAAATATTTCCAATAGTGTGGAGAACTTACTCCGGGGCGGTGAGATATTTCCAGTAGTGTGGAGAACTTAGTCCTGGACGGTGAGATATTTCCAGGGGTGCGGAGAACTTACTCTGAGGCAGTGAAATATTTTAGGAATGCGGAGAACTTACTCCGGGCGATGATATATTTCTAGGGGTGCGGAGAACTTACTCCGGGGATGTGAGATATTGCCATTAGTGTGGAGAACTTACTGCGGAGCAGCGAGATATTTCCAGGGGTGCGGAGAATTTATTCCTGGGCGGTGAGATATTTCTAGGGGTGCGGAGAACTTACTCCGAGGCAGCGGAATATTTTCAGGGGTGCGGAGAACTTACTCCGGGGCGGTGATATACTTCTAGGGGTGCGGAGAGCTTACTCCGGGGCAGTGAAATATTTCCAGGGGTGCAAAGAACTTACTCCGGAGCAGTGAGATATTTCCATGAGTGCGGAGAACTTACTGTGGGGCAGTGAGATATTTCCAGGGGTGCGGATAATTTATTGCTGGGCGGTGAGATATTTCCAGGGGTGCGAAGAACTTACTCCGAGGCAGCGAGATATATTCAGGGGTGCGAAGAACTTACTCCGGGGCGGTGATATACTTTCAGAGGTGCGGAGAGCTTACTTCGGGGCAGTGAGATATTTCCAGGGGTGCGAAGAGCTTACTTCGGGGCAGTGAGATATTTCCAGGAGTGCGGAGAGCTTACTCCGAGGCAGTGAGATAATTCCAGGGATGCGAAGAACTTACTCCGAGGCAGTGAAATATTTCCAGGGATGCGGAGAACTTACTCCGGGGTAGTGAGATATTTCCAGGGGTGCGGAGAACTTATTCCGGGACAGTGAGATATATCCAGTAGTATGGAGAACTTATTCTGGGGCAGTGAGATATTTTCAGGGATGCAAAGAACTTACTCAAAGGCAGTAAGATATATCCAGGGGTGCGGAGAACTTACTCCGGAGCAGTGAGATATTTCCAGGGGTGCGGAGAACTTACTCCGAGGCAGCGAGATATTTTCAGGGATGCGAAGAACTTACTCCGGCGCAGTGAGATATTTCCAGAAGTGCGGAGAGCTTACTCCGGCAGTGAATATTTCTATGGATGCGGGGAACTTACTCCGGGGCAGTGAGATATTTCCAGGGGTGCGGAAAAGTTACTCCGACGAAACAAAAACACACGATCTGAGAAATAGAAAAATTAGTAGTGATGATGATGATCGTAATAATAATAAGAAGAAGAAGACGAAGAAGAAGAAGAACAATAACAACATTTGTTCACTGATACAAGTGTTGCGTTTCACCGCAACTACTCTCTTCCATTCTTCCCTCTTTTATGCTCTTCTACTCAGCTCCGAATATGAAACGTTTGTTTTAATATTATCTATCATCTGATATTTTCTTCTGTCCGGAACACTTTTTCCATTCACAATTTCTCTCCGTGCATTTCTTATTAAGTAGTTTCTTTTCATTCAAGCTCCCGATCAATTTCTTTTTCCTTGTCTTGATCAGTTTCAATATTGGCATCTTTTCGCTCAGTATTTCAGAAACAGTTTTGATACTTTGTCTGTGTTCCATTCTTCTCCATATTTACTTTTTGTTCCAATCGTGTTACATTTTTGTAATATGTTTAAAACTGTGCGATTCTTTCCTTTCTCCCTCAGAGCTGGGAATTGATAAAAAATATCTAGGCAAACACTGACTGTCATAAATTTGATAACAGAATAGTTTTTTGAATGAGTAGTACAGTTCACAGGGAATACATATGACTTGCTAATAGGTACAGCAAGTAGTTTTATTTAAGTGTCGGTTTTATCACTCAATGCCTATATGACGAAGTGACTTGTTAATAAGGCAAATATTTAAGCGCTTAGAGATTCAAAGCCTGCAACTCAAATAATATTTGTTTTTACTAAAATATGAGTATAAAACGTTTCTTAAAATGAAAACGCAGCATAAATATCAATGTGAAATTGATTAAAGGCACAGTCTTTAATAAAGCAGAAAATATTGTAGATGCTTGTTAAAGCATCACGTCTGTCACGAGTTTGGGAGTCTCTGCAGGTTGCCTCAAATCAAGTCCCTGTCACTCCTACGTACCATTGGCGAAAACAGTCACGTATCTACCCACTATAACCTATTAGAACGGATGCTGTCTCGTCGTTAACGAGAACAGTAGGTACATACGCATATAACCGCGACGGCATCTGGCCTGACCCCAGAGCATTGCTGAATTGAACCAAAAGCTCGACACAGTCATAACAATAACTGAAAGGAGGCCATGGAACAAACTGGAACAAAATAATGCTTCTGCGCAGTCTCTTACAGATATCTAAGCTGCAAGCAGTGAGGCTAGAAAGTAAATAAAACATCAGGTAAAAACTAAGCCGTCCACTATAGTCTAATGGACTATATTTTGTTTATAGCACAGTACAAATTTCAACTGCGAAATGTTTTATAATGTGTTTGTCTAACCGACTACCTTTGTTTCTGGTACATTGAGCTTGATAAAATACATTTCGAGTGGCTTGCTAGGCTGGCTGTTGAAGGGTTTTATTTCAGGGTTTTGCTTCTCCTAGCCTTCACTACAACTAAGAACCTGGTCTATCCTCCTAGTTTCGGTTCGCCCCGAGACTTTTTTTCCTCAGTACTCTCCAATTATTGAGCATTCCCCTTTCACCAAAGGCTTAATATGAAAATATCAGCTACTAAAACTAAATCCGTAAGCGTAAGTAAATTCCCTTGAGTTTCAAGTTGGAACTCAGCAGGTCATGGGCTTTAGGCACCTATCTAGGAACTGAGAACTAGTTGGGGATCACTACAAAATGAAGTTATATGTCAAGCTAATAAAACAGCTAGAATAACAGGTTGCACGAATTATATAATTTGGAAGAATACATACTTAAATACGAAAATGAAAAAGTTTAATTTACAAAATAGTTATATAACCAATCAACAAAAACGAAATAGATCTTAGAAACACATGGTATAAATATTGCAGCGCCCCTTAGGGCAGTTAGCCCCGGGTGTTGCTTACAACGGAGGGGGAGTAAGCTTAGATCGTATGGCAAGTCGGTACCGGGTGGAAGTGTACATGGCTGGGGTATCGGGGGAGGAAGAGGCGTCAAATAAGTACCCGGGGGTTGTATAAAAAGCTAATATCTATATTCTCTGATACTTTAACATAAAGCTAGGGGTCCCTCGGAAGAGGGATAGTGTGATCAAGAACTTAAACGGAATCACACATCTCTTACCTGGCAACCTCTGGCAGGATTTTCTGTGACCAAAGATGTTAACTAATTAAGTTGGGGGCATCGAAGCCCTGACGATCGTAGGTCTGGCATCGTGGCATGTAGAAGAAGATTGAGAGCGATGACCCAGATTCGAGGCCAATATATACATTTCTCCAAGCTGACCGAGCAACCCGGTGTCCTAAAAGCCAGTGGTTTCTATGTTTCCCCATCTTACGACGCTCCATGCAATCTAACGTAATCACCAGCATGCGGTTCGAACTCTACTTACGGCCTGCTAATATATCCTAAAAAAAGTCCTTGGCAAAAATAAGCGAGATAAAATTATAAATTAGTAAATAAGGAGATCTTTGGACATTTAAGCAATAGAAGACATTAATAGAACCTGCAGTATATCAAATGGCACCAAGATGGTTCGCATATCAAGAAATAATTTACCGACAGTTGGAAGGAGGTCACCTGGAAAGCCAAAGAAACGTTAGAAAGATATTTGGTTTCTGAACTGAACAAACTGTTAGCCTAGCATATAGCCATGCAAAGAAGAAGAGGAGAAGCGCTTGTCTGTGTTGGCAAGTGAAAAATATGAGGCGTGTTCTTAAAGTACCGATAATTTTTGTAAAAAATAACAAACATTTCCAAATGCTTCATTATCATTCATTACTTTTCACCTTACATCTTCACATAGTCACCGCCGTTATTTAGGCATTTGTCGTAACGAGAAACTGGTTTTCTAGGCCTTCGACAAAGAATGATGCCGCCTGTGATGAAAGCCATGTCTGCACGTCTTGTTTCACACATCATCGTCGTTGAAATGTTTTCCATCAAGAAATTTCTTCAGATGAAGAAACAGATGAAAATCGATTGGTGCCAAATCCGAACTATAGGGAGGGTGTCAAATTGTTCCCAACCAAATGGTACGATCAGATCTTGAGTTTGTTTGACTGTGTGTAGCCGGGCATTGTCACTCATTATTGTTTCCGCATAAACCTCACACAATTGGCGATTAATATTTGCTGGCGTTACATTTCTCGCATTCTCGAATTACTGATCTGGCTTCGGCCGGTTGTTCGATGGTTTTGAACATTTTGAAACGCTCTAATAACACGAAAACTCAAAGTTACGATCGTTCATAGCTGCGCCTGGTTTTCTAATGAATGGAAGTGATCGCGCATGTTCAAAATCGCGACTGCAGCGTTGCAGCGGTAAAGTATTAAAACGGTTCTGGCCAGAAAGGAACTAGTTTACGAGTGGTTCCTGTAAACTATGGATATACCAGTAGGGGCACTGAGTGGGTTTCCACTGCGATGTCTTTGATTCTAGCGCTGGAGTGACTAAAACCTTTATGACACTCATGAGGTTGTCGCGGTATCTTTCGTGTTATCTTATTTGCTGAGCGCCTGTAATTGTTTTACTATTTTGAATTTTGAGTTCTTTGTCCTCCGGCTAGCTATTATTACTCAGTCGAGCAAATTTCTTGAACAGGGTGTGTAAACGGAAAGGAGTTGTTACTAAAAGATAACACTGATAAAAGAATTTGTTTTTTACACTTTTATTGCCGCCACACTTTATTCATTTCACATAATTACTCTTGATACACGCCCGACTGAAACTGTTGTATTTTCGAATGCAACTATTATCACTTATTTGCCGCACATTATTAATTCGCGTATTTCACATCTTTTAACTAACTTTACGACGCGAGAGATTCTGTAGAACTGCGCGACGTGTAACCCGTGAATGATTCTGTTAAACTGCGCAACGTTTGCCTTGTGAATGATTCTGTAGAACTGGGCGATACTTGTCTCTGGCTTCATAATTTATACTCTCTCACCCCGATATGCCTAAACATTATAACAGAGCTGCTATTGGTTAATAAGGCGCGCCAACATTAGCGTCTATTTTTATATCCAATCAAAATTACGAACACATATGCTCTAGGGAAGATATTCCCTCCATTTCTAAAGAAAATCGCGCTACTCTGACGTCATTTGTTTGTCCCTTCTAATTAATAAAAAAACTCACCCCCTCGTTTCATTGTTACCCGCTCCTATTGTCAGTTTCAGTGAGGTCGTGTAAACTTATTTCCTAACAATGCTTATAATTAACAAACATCTCAAATCATTGTCATACAATAATGCTAATTTACACTACAATCACTCTGGCATTCACAGTGTTGTGATATAAAATACTGCGTCAAGGTTTTGCCCTGGTGTTGAACACAGAGTGGTGTTTTTGTGAGCCTTGTCAACATTTCCTTACAAAAGGCATGAATTTAAATATAATACGGTAAAAGTTTTACCACAGAGGAGGGTAAATGTGATCACTGACTTTATTATAATTACACTTATGCGTGTCACATTATTATATTTTTCTCACGCCACTGCAAACTACTTGTGCCATTCGGTAACCTCAGCTTTCATTTCAGGTAAAAAGGCCATTAAGGATGTCCATAAGCAAAACAACGAACTGGGCAGCAAAGAACAAATCCATACTTGAAGATGAAAATGGAAAAAGGAACATCTTTCGTGAGATACAATAAAACCAACAAAGAAATGAAGTTGAAAATGAAATTGAAATTATTCCTTCGAGATGCAAAATGTGATACCTGCAAATTGCGCGGCGGTGGAGTGGTACAAAAGCTTCACTGTGATGTGTCTAAATAGATTTATTCACCAGTGGAAGTAGAATTGCGTAGTAATAGAATTATAAAGCGCCACAGATACAATTTATGAATAGTAAAATTTATGATTGGCATCTATTAATTTCTAACCCTAGTGGAACGTAAGACAATTTTATTGCTTTACAACCATGCACTTTTGTGCTATCAGATACTCAAGAAGTGTCCTCGTGATCTGTTAGTAAGTGTAGTGCAAATTTCAAATTCCATTTTCCGCTGGAAAGAAGAATTTTTTTTCAACTGTTGCTTATCAGAGACCAAGAATTAACGGGAGTGTGAATGAATGCAAGGCTAGCATATTAAAGCAAAAGCAATAAAATCCATGGATAAGAACGAAATTTAAACAAGTAACATGATTGCTGATGAACAATTACTGCTTCCAAAGACTATAGCTTCAGAGATTAAAGCCAGCATAGAAATGTAGAAATAAAAAAAGGAATCTTACCGATCTAGTTAATACTTTTTTTATGATAGCGCTTTTTTACTCACTTCGCATTCATATTACCGAGCGGGATAGCTCAGACGGTATTCGGGAGGTCTGGGTTCGATACCCGTGGCCAAAATTTCTGACCCATGGGTTATTTTCGGGGGTTTCCCCGGGTCGCCAGGTGAATGCTAGGAAGGATCATTACATCCCCGTATTTCCTGTCCCTCCATTTTATCTCCATTCTCATTTCACCTCACCTTTTATCTTCCTGTTCTCTTTCGGATAAAGTGTCGATGGGAGGTCACGGCGTGTGCATAGCAGGGGAAAAGAATGATCTGCGGAAATCTTCGTCCCCTGGATTGCGAGCGCTCTCCGGGTCCCGGGGCCCCTAGAGGATGTGCAAGTCCACAGGGGGAAGCTGCACCATCCGGGGAGTTCAAATCTGTAAAGGATAGGTCATCTGCCTGTCGTGCCTCCTGGCCCGGCCTCCCTTTGACTCCTCTCACCCCATCCCTCCCTTCTGGGGCATCCCGTCAGGGGCCTAGACACAAAATATCTGCGTAGGTCGAGGTGTTAAGTCCCCCTCCGCTTCTATTCTTATCCTATTCTATTTATGTTGCCATTGCAAAGTTACGTTTCCTGCATTTAGTGCTGGTAAGCTAACGTACCTTCGTATTCTATCTATTTTACTGTATATATGTGCAAGAACTATTAAATATTGATATTATAAATTCATATATTTATTACTGCAGATATTGAATATATTCACACTTTATAGTTGAATTTCACCATTTAAATCTTATCTGGATTTAACTTCCTTCTTATTTGTTAATATTCACTTATGATTTAATTCATGCAGCAGCTAAGTATAACCTGCAAGTTATAGATTTTTAAGGTCAACAGCCAGAAGTGGATAAGAAGTCGCTAGTTCGCCACCAACGTTGGTGTTAGTAACCTTAATACTGGAACCACCATACTCAACAGGTGTTAGTAGTTAATTTTATTTTCGCATAAGTATACTATTCACTATCGCCGAAAAAATAGTATGCAATACACATGCGTAATATGTACTTCATGGAGGTGTTACAAACAAAAAAAGTACAAAGCATTTAGTTCTACGATCAGGCGTTTCCGAAAAAAAGGTTTTTTCCAAATTAGATGGTTTCTTACTTGTAAGATGGGTAAAGTAACCTATTGATGAAAAGGCTGGCATCTCGTAAGCCTCAGGGAGCGTGCAGCCAGCATACGAAGGAGGACGAGCATGAAATACCGTCGCCGCAGAGGAAGCAATTTTAAATCTTGTAGATGTACAGCAGTAGTAGTCGGTGAAAAGCTCGTATGATCGGCGTGTTCCAGTGGTTTATTCTCAGAACGCTGAAATAACATTATTGCGACGTATCATATCCAATGGGTAAAGTGTCTCAGAGCAGCCCATTACGCGCGTAGGATGGCTTTCATAACTTGATTTCTAGAACAAGGTGCTTATATGCTACAATTAATTATGGCAACAGACGAAGCTACTTCTACAAAAAATGGAATTTTCAATTTTCATGATACCCTTACATGGGCGGAAGAAAATCGTATAGCATCACAGAGCATCATTATCAACGGAAATTTGCTGCGAACGTGTGGACAGGAATACACTAAACGTTTATCTACGCTCATGAACTACGCGCCAGCGAAAGTGAAACTGTTTACGCGCTGAACTACTTCTGATTTTGAAAGTGAGATTGCTACCCCGCTCGCAGCTACAGTTCGACAACCGTGTGCTGTAACGTTGCCAACGTGTGCGTTTTATGTTTCAAAACACCTAAAATATCTTCGCAGGAAACGGTCATAGGAAAAAATCAAAGTCACAATATATGTTCCAAATAATGAGATCTCTAAGTGGTTTAAATTAATGTAATGACTTCTCTTCCGCCCAGTACAATGTTAAAAGTTATGCAATATAAGCAGCTCATTCCTACTGAAATAAACTTCAGCAGTAAATGAATAGTAAAGTTTTGTGCTATTCTAAAGTTATATAACGCACCCACTGACTTATTTGGTTATTAACATATTTGGCAACATAGGAAAATAGTTCGTTTCCAGAGGTTGTTGGTAAAGCGGACAGTTTATGTATGTATGTATGTATGTATGTATGTATGTATGTATGTATGTATGTATGTATGTATGTATGTATGTATGTATATTTATTTCCATAATGCTATACAAAATTCTTACAATTTGTAATACATTACTTTGAGTTGCTATTTTTTCTTTCTTTGGTCCATCATGCATTTTAACACCGTGGTTGTTTATGCATGGTGGGTCATAACAAATTCATATTGCTTTATTTTTGTAAACCATTTTTCTCTTACTCTCCCCATATATTCTCCTATTCTTTTTATATCCCTCTCCTTTTGTATTTTCATTATCCTAACTTTTAATACTTCTTTGTTAACATTCTCCCATTCTTTAGGTAAAAACTGATCTCTCCACAACTTAGTTTCTTCCCATTCAATTATATAATGCAAATCATTATCTGCCTCTCCACAAAGAGGACACCTATTCAAATTCGCTCCCTTCCTATCTCCCCTTAGCCTATATGCACTTAATCTGGACCAGGCCCACCCTTCTCTCACTAACCTATTACCTACATCCACATACTTCTCCCTTCCCCAGTCCACCTTTGTCTAAATAGTTCCAAACTTTTCTTTCCTTCCATACTTTGAAATAATTATTGTTTCTCTATATCTTCTACTCTGTTCCTCACTTCTTTCCAGGAACCTTTAACTAACCCCTCTCTCTCCTCCCATAAGTTACCCATTCCTATATCCTGTAAAATTCTGCTTATTCCTTGAGCCCAGTTCATCCCATCACTGGATTACATAGCGAAGAGATTAAGAAAAATTCCCTCGCCAAAAACATTTTGCGAAAAAAAGTTCTCAGGTCTCCTTTTCTCAAAAATTGCTCTATTTTGATTATTCGGGATAGATAAATAGAAAGTACATCTCAAATTTTCTGTAAATAGTTTTTGAAATCTGCTTCGTTGTCACTTAATTTTATGTAATTCAAAGCAAATAGGCAAAGACTTACTTCAGGAAAATTGTAGAACATGATAGCGGTTTATGTCAAATAAATAGTTTTACTATTAACCGCTTTCGATATACGCGTGTTATTACTTCCTCTATTCCTTGCAGTAAGTAGAAGAAGCATTGTATCCCACCTAAAAATTCTGTACCGAGTTTTCACGGGAAATACACGTTTTCAGTCTCCCTTAATAAAAGAAAAGCACGTTTAGCAATGTGGTGCGTGTGTGTGAACAGCATAACTAAAAAACGAAGGTTAAATACCAAACTTGGTATTCAATCATCTTCCAAAAATGCGACATAAAGAATTTCAAGAAAATCCGCCCATCCCAAATTGCCCTTTACTTGGAAATAATTTCGAAAATGTTTATTTTCTCAAAAATGGCTCTAACGATTTTGTTTAAAATACTATAATATGTTTAAGATATTTTCATGAAGAATATACATATATCTTGAATTTTCTGTTAGTATCCTCTGAAGTTCTCGTCATTCTCAATAACTTTTGCATGATTACTAAACCGCAAGAGTGGCAAAATCTTACTACACAAAAGACGTAAATCTCGTCGAGGCTACAATTTAGTCAGATATTTTTTTATTTAACAAAATCCGAGATATTCCTTGTTATTGTTTTGAGTTTTAAAATACTTATACTTTCCTCAAATGGAAATTGTTATTCTTTTTATTTCTCGTAGTCATGAAAAGAACATTGAATTTCAAAGCCATCACATAGAAACGCGCTCTTTAAAAATCTCCTCCTTATACCCACTGTACAACACAAGAAATGTGTAAATATTAATTGAAGGCTTAGCTGGATTGAGAAGTAGTAGCTAGAATAATGAGTTTTTGTGATATTAGTTTGTAGAAGAGTGAGTAGAGAAATGAATTAAAACAATATTATATTTTATACATTTTAACAACACTTTGAGGCAGTATTTTAACACTTAAATGATTTCAGTCAAACTATATAATAAAAATACAATAACAGCCCGCCTTGAAGCAATATGTGTATGTAATAATTTGTAAAATGTATGTAACAGTCATTGCATATGTTTATATTATTGTATCCATGTGTAATAATGTTATGTTAATATATTGCGTAATTTAATAATGTAGGAGCTGTAAGAAATAGGTAAAAAATTGCTAACAATGAGGTAACCTTGAGGCAATAATGAGTTTGAAACTTTAACAATACTACTTCTGATTCTTGGAAGCAATAATGTAATTTTAGTGACAGTTTATAAAATAGCCAATCAACAACCAAAAAAGCTTTAGTTAAAAGAAGGTATTCTATTTAAGTAGGATTAGCCAATCAGAGACTTGAAGTACAGAAATTTACAAGTTTAGACGGTTGAAATCAATTCCGTTGCCTCTAAACACTGCTCATAACCAGACGTGTTGCCTCTAGACAGTGCTCATAACCAGACGCGAGATGTGTCCTCGAGAAATTAATTACGTATTCGTGTGAGATGAAAATAGTATACGTGATGAAAATAGTATGTGTTAAAAAGTGCAAGTATGAAATAAAAGAATCTCACATGTCTCGATATCACTGAAGTGTTATTTAATTTGTGTCAGGGATTAATAAAAAGGAGTGAATTAAAACTTAAAATCTGCGTAAGCCTACATTCTTGTCGCATCACGCCCTACGAAGAGAAACGTGTCTGTAACAAATACTGACGCAGCCGAGGCAAACATAAATATAATATTTAAAGAAACAGTAAAAATACATTTGGGACGAAGGCTACCGGAAACTGTTTACTATACGTGCTGTTGCAACCACTACAAGTTCGGCTCTCCAACAGTTGAAATATAATACAACTCCTTCAATACAAACTACTTCAACTTTCAGTTATTCTGTTGTCTCACTCTGTTCTATCATTCTATAAAAGATTGGAAAATTTGTTTTATACTTTATGGAATGGATGTAAAATAAGTGATACGGGCAGAGAGAGGCATGTGATTAGTAAATCGAAAGGACATAGTGATGGTATATGCTATAGTCGATAGGTAATGTAAGAATACAATTATTCTTTTTGCGCTATACGTAAACTCCAATTGAAGTACTGCAGTGAACCCACGTATACGATGACGTTCTCTGCTAACATGGAAACCATGACGAATTAATAAACGGTGAAAAAAAAATCAGGGACTTTTAAGAGATTAATATCTTCCTAGAGATACTCTGTTTTAGGTTAGTAACAGGTCACGATTGTCTTACGCTATTCTTTCACACGCTGAAAAGAGTTCCTTCCTCCAAATGGTTCTGAGTGGTAATGGAGATGAGATGCATGTAGCACATCCACTATCAGCTCTGAAAATTCCCTTGTGATTAAATACTGGAGGGCTCAGCCGTTAATGACTTTATCGGCAAGTGCAGTGCATTACACACCATCCGCCGAATTAGCAAATTCCTTCCTCTTCGGAGCAAATCCCTAAAGTTATACGAATAAATGTGCGAGTATAAGCTACAGTTCACAGTTACTCAATCAGAAGCTGGACAAATATGCGGCTTTTTACTTCTATTTCTGTAATTATATTTATTTATTTATGCTTTCAGAAATATTGATAGTAATTCTACTTATGCATTTATGAAGTATTAATGTGTTTATTTGAAAAATACTTGTGGTTCCCAGACTGGGATACCTGAAAGATTTATTTATTTACCCTAGTATGAGTTAAGGCCACGAGGCCTTCTGTTCCACTCCACCAGTACAATACAACACAGCACAATAAAACATAAGTACACAAAAATATAACCAAAATATTAAAATTAAGAAAAGAAAAATATAATAAAATACAACAATTAAAATATTAGCGGAGAAAAGGTCCTACGAAGATATTAAAATGAACTAAAGAAACAATCCTAACAAAAATTTTAAGCCAAATATTATTAATAGGTAAAAACATTACTCTAAATTATTTAATATTTAAATCTAAAATATTAGTTGCTAGCACACAAGAAATAATAAATTAATATTGCGAGGTGTTTATCACTATAATAGAGCAGCAGATTAGGCTGGATTATAGTGTATGTTAGTCCCTTTATGTCTTCCTACAGGGAATTCGAAAGACGAGCTAATGTTCGGAGCACAGAAAATTCAGTCAGAGCAATAAAGCACGTGATATTGTAATAATAATCCTCTTCTTCTTCCTTCAGCATTAGACATTTCTGTCTGTAGCAATCTATATAGCCTGTTCGTGTCACCTTTTATTTGGTCTTCCAATATTTCTTTTCTCTAATGGTTTATAATAAAATGAATGGTAATTTCTCTGTATTGATTCTTTGAAGATTACTTATCTACTTAGCTTTATATTCTTTGATTTTTCATTACGTATAATTGTATCTTCATTCCTTTTAGATATGCTCTTTTGTATTCTGCCACTGCTCTTAAAAATTTCATTTCATTTACTTTGCTTTTCTCTGTCGCAATCCATGCTTCATTCTCATGCAATAATTTTGGCACTAACATCACTTTATAAAATTTTAATATTGTGTCTTTTATTGTTTTTATTCAAACATCTCTTTATACTAACATTAAAATAATAATAATAATAATAATAATAATAATAATAATAATAATAATAATAAAGACTCAAGATATGTAAACTTTCAGTAAAGTATTAGTCCCTTGGCCCCGTTACGAGCGCTGTGCAGGTTAAGCTGATGATGGGGCTGCTAACCTAGATGCGTTGCTTTCTCTACAGCTCACGAGTCTCTTCTGCTTGTTGTGGGTCATTCTTAGCTTCCTCTTCTTCTCGTCTACCATGAGCCAGTTTAAAAATAGCCAATCAACAGCCAGAAAAATCTTTAGTTAAATGAAGGTATTCTATTGGATTAGGAATAGCCAATCAGAGACTTGAAATACAGAAATTTACAAGTTTAGGCACTAGAGATCTTTTAAGTTGGTTGCAGACAGCGTTACTAACCAGACGCAAAAGGTGTCCTCAAGAAATGTAATACGTATTCGTGTGAGAAGAAAATAGTTTTACGTGTTAAAAAGTGCAATTAATTAATAAAAATAATCTCACAGCTCTCTATCAGTGAGGTGTTATATAAATCGTATCAAGCATTCATAAAATAAGTGAAGTAAAATTATAATCTGTGTAAGCCTACATTCTTAGTCGCACCACAACCCTGCCAAGACATCCATGTCTCTAACAATAATGCTGACGCAGCCGAGGCAAACATAAATATTAAATACTTAAAGAAACAGTCAAATTACAAAGTTAGTATTTTTAAAACTTGGGGCAAAGGCCACCTGAAAGTACATTTGGGACAAAGGCTACCGGGTACCATACGTGCGGTTGCAACTACTTCAAGTTCGGCTCCCCAACAGTTGAAATATAATACAACTCCTTCAATACAACAAATTATCTACTTCAAATTGACGCCCAAAGCGTTGTGCAAATAACGTAACAAACCACCTTCTTCAAATTGGCTTTCCATACGTGGGGCTAATAAATTAACATCTTCAACCATCAAGTGAGCACAAAATTCTCTAGTCGACACCCGTGGTCTAGTGGTACCTCTAGTTCCCGAGGTCGCGGGTTCAAAACCGGTGGAGGACGGAGGAATTTTTCGGGCATAAAAATCTTTAGCAGGCTTCCTTCGGAAGGGAAGTAAAGCCGCTGGTCCCGTGTCGTAGATTTACGGCACGTAAGAGAATCTAAAGCCTGATAAAGATTCTGAGCAAACTTTCCGGTCTTTCACGCCCAATATAGAATGGAACGCTAAGAACCATAGCATCAACTTGATTTATTTTAGAAACCTCACTGGAAAGGTCACAGAGTACCGAGCCCTTCTACTACGACAAGGTGATACACTCATGAGAATAATAATAATAATAATAATAATAATAATAATAATAATAATAATAATAATAATTTCTTCTCTACTTCATTGATTACATAAACTGCCTGTTCCACCCTCACAGTTTTCCTCCATCTTCCTTCCAAAATTCCGTTTACCTTTTGGTATGCTGCTTTAGGTAGTCTAGTTGGTTCCATTCTTTCTAGATGTTGCTTCCATTTTTCTTGATATTCCTTGATCTTATCATTTACTGAATATATATATATATATTATACTGTTTTATATCTTCATTAGGTATTTATCTAATTTTGTGAACCTTTGGTTCTTCTGAGAATGTTCCTCTCTGAAGCCTGTATTCTATTTCTCAACTTCTTTGTTATTACTTAGGTTTTACACCTATAAAGTAACATAGGAACAGCTATAATGTTATGAAATTTTAATCTTGTGCCTTTCTTTGTTTTATTTTTTTAAGTTTTTTGAATCGCTCCATACATCATTTAAAATGTAGGTACCCTCAAATGTATCTATATTTCTGTTTTTATATTTATACTAAAATTGCATCCTAAATAACTGACGCTTGATGTTTGCGTAAAATTTGGTCGTTCAATCATAATTATAGAACTTATTATTTTATGAGAAAAAATAAGTTCAAATCGACCAAAACTATTCTCATCTGAAACAAATAGATATATTTAATGAATACATAACTCCCCCCCCCATGTTCATTTCCACTAAATGCCATTATTTTCATTTTTCTTTTGATACTTTAAGATCATGATCCTCACATATCTTATTTAACCTATGTAGGGCCTTATGTAAACTACAACTATGTAAAATAACATTGTCAACATATGTTAAAATATATAAGCTAAAATTATTTTATTCTATTCCCGTAGTTAAAAGTACATATCCATTTCTGGATGATGCCAACCATATATAAAATAAAAACAACAGGGGATATACCACACCTTTGTCTTATTCCTTTGTTAATTATTATTGGCTCTGCTTAGATTACACTCTGTCAACTAAAAGTGGCCGGTGTCTCTTGAGCAGTTAATTTTTTTCAAAGTCTCTTCTACTTCTGTACACCGCTTTGTCTAACTCTATAATACAAGCTACAAGGAAAAGAAATAACGTGTGTTTTGGTTACAAATATTCAGTGTTGAAACACTTGAAATATCTATCTGTTTGAAATATCGTATATGAATTATTTTCTAGGAAGACTTTTGTGTATTTTAATTGTGTTCCCCATTATAACTACTATAAGAATATGCACAATCTTGTGAACAAAGTCTGGCTGTCCCGAGCGCTCACGGAAGAACCCGATTCGAACTCCTCTCTACGAGCCAGTTTTAAATTAATTATAGTTTTGGAATTACAATGTATTCACTTTGATACTTTAATCATAATAATCGATACTTTATCTCTGTGTTATCTATAATAAATAATAAGATTAAGGTTTATCAAATTTTCTGACACACACATACACCTACACAAACACCAAGTGGATCACTAGCCCCACGCTTTTTTTTTCTTATTATTTCAACCTGATATGAGGAAGATATACCATATGCCCGTCTACATTGTTCGCTTTACAGCTCGCATACTTATTTCGATACACTGTGACTCCACACTCAGTGAAACGCGATTTAAAAGATACAAGAGTGTTAGGGGTGAGCTCAGTCTCAAAAGCATACACTCTTCTGCTAGAGTCACTCCACCTTCTATGCGATTTTTAATAATTCATTATAATGTAATTTTTAAACCATCTCCGAAATCGCCTTGTAAGGGAAACACACATCACATGGTCCATTTCCAAAATCAGCTAAAAAGAAAATAGGGGATCTAAACTAGAGAAATGTTAAGTTACAACCAATTAAGAGAAGCATCTATACCCAAGATGAGAACATGCAGTCATGTCACGCAGACGAAATTAAATTAATATAACTATTCTGGTGTGGATTACGCTTACACTTGATACATTATGCATATTAACTTATGTCGTTTTAATATTGAAGTTGAAACGTCTTATACAAACCTAAACGTTGCTAAATGACTGTATCTTGCAAGAAAAGTTTGAAAGTACATGTGTTTATCTACTATATAGCCAGATTAGAATTATTTAAAAACGAGCAGAGATTTTAAATCCCAACAAGCTGAGTGGTAACACTATTCAGTATAACTTAACTTGACACTTTTATTTACTGCTTTGGAACGAAGTTTGAATATGACAGTTAAAATAATTCTATAAAAATTACAAATAAATTACACCAGTTAAAATTTAAGTTTAAGAAAGAATTAAGCCTAATATTTGTGGTTGTCTGCTGGGTGCATTTGAGCAATAATTGATATTAACAATAAAAATATCAACATCACAAATAGTTCACTGCATAAATTATTACACAGTTATAATTAGTACTTGGGGAAAACCCTTCTGCTCGGGTGACAAAGGATTAAAACTGAATAAACAAAACAAACGGTTACAGAACGAGATTTGAACCGCCATTCGATAGAGTAAACAACTAGAATTTGAAGCAGCAGCCCGATATTAATGATTTGTTAATGCATACTCGGCCAGTTTAAAATTTTCCGACATCTGAGAGACGGAGCTCGAATTGGGTGCTTCCGTGAGCCCTTGCGACAGCCAGGCATTGTTCACAAGGCGGCGTATATTCTTATAGTAGTTATAATGGGGAACACACTATAATCACAAACGTCTTCCGAGAAAATAGTTCATATACAACACTTCAGAGAGTTTCAATACTGTATATTTGTAACCGAAACGCACTTTGTTGATTTATGGTCCTCGAGTGGAGTATGACTAAAGCTCATTACAAAGTCATGCCAGCTGCCACCTTACTGTTCCTGAGATTGTAAATTTAAACCTCCATGAAGTTATTCAAGTTTTTTTCTTTCATTTTAAATACATGAGTAAAAATATAACAGGTTTTCTTCATTTTATTTATCTATGTGACGTCTATTTAGTAGCCCGTCATATAGGTAGATGGCAACCATGACATTAATGTATCGATCCGGAGTAGGTATCATTCTCAGCCAGTTTAATTTTATAACCAAAATGTCATTATTATTGTAATTATATGTGTAAGTAAAATTCAGTAGATAACCCAAGCAATTTTATTTAACCATATTACAGTAAAACGAGCTGTAAAAAACTAAAAGATAATAACCCACTACGAAGAATCGAACTCCAGTTGCTTGCATAGAAGTTAAGTAGCTTAATCACTGCTCCACGCCAAGCACAGTATGAAGGTAGACCAAATCAGTTCCTTGTGACTTGTATTATGGAGTTAGCGAATGTGACAGTTGAAGACTGTGAACCGCTCGCTCACTTGAAGAGACTTTGAAGCAATTTAGATAACTGCTCAAGAGACCGTCCACTTTTAATTTGACCGAGTGTACGATTACCTTCAATTGCTTCAGTTTACATTTTTACTTCAGACTTAGGTACATCCTGTACATTATTTTCAAAATATTTTCGAGAAAAAAAATGTTAGTAATAACCGCAAGGCCATGGTAATGAGAGGACAATGGATACGCCCTTTATGCAAAAACTTGGAAGCAGCTGAAACATTGAATGTTGTATCCAAAATTTAGAACCAAAGTAAACGTGCATTTTATTTATTTATTTATTTATTTATTTATTTATTTATATTTTGGCTCTTCTCCATCTATGGCAAATATATAGCGAGAAGTTAGCCACTGTATTCCACCAAAACTTTGATATCGCGAGTTCCATGGCAAATGCATATTCGAATACCTCTAGAAATGAAAATAAAAACAATAACCAATGGGACAGCATCTGTAGTTAGAAGTATGAAGGGGAGAGACACGGAAAGAGCTACTTGTTTCGTTTACATCAGCCATTAATATTTTTAACGCTTCTAAATTTTGACATGAAGCTACTGGTTTCTCCAAATGCGGAGCGGGACAAACTAGCTCAATATAATTATTGTTGATAAGCACAAAAACAAGTAGTAACTACATAAAGAAAGATTAATCGCATAATTAAACTTCAGATTTAAATTGTCATCTTTTATACGGAAGATAAAGATGTTCCTGAAATTTCCCCAAATCAAACAGCTCTTTACATGGAATACATTTCATTTGTCATTTTTTCAAAAACGGATCTAACGATTTTGATTAAAAATCATATGTTTAAGATATGTGCAGGACAAATATAATGTATATCCTGAACTTTCTGGAAATAGCCTGTGAAGTCCTCTTTATTCTGAATGACTTTTGTACAATTGGTAAACAGTATAAGAGATAGTTTCTACATACAAATTTAGATTTCATTAAAGCACACAATTCATGTACAGTACAGTTTTTACGGAGTTAACAATTTCCAATTTATTCTTTGTTATTGGTTTAAATTTTCAAATACTTTCACTTTTCTCAACTCTAAACTGCTTTTTTTCCCTTCTTTCTTTTCTTTTTTTTTCGAATCGTTCAAGGAGAAAGGTATATATTTCAAATCTATTCGTAGCGAGCGGTTTTTAAACGATTTAACTATCGTTTTCGCCTACTGTATATTTCTTTTATCTACCATGAAATGTGTAAATGTGTAATGAAGGTCAACAAAAATTAGATAGAACAATAAGGTTTCCTCAGTTATTTTTTTCAATTTATATTCTTTATATTATATTCTTAATTCATATTCTTCAAAAATCTAATTTATGGGTTTTAATCTTAAGTTTCCTCCTTTCTTCCTAAAATCATTCCATAATCAAGGCACGGAAAATGAAAGTGTGAAAGCGCTACGAAAGTGACACAGCGACTATGGCCCAAGGTTATCGAGAGGTCGGTGCCGGGCGGTCAGAGTAAACACCGATTACGACCGCTCGCCAGCGTAAACACCGGGCGCGGTATCGGTAGATAAACAGAGCCTTTTAGAAGCTTTATCCCCCTCTCCTCCAAAACATGTGTCGAAACATTTCTGAAACGTTCGAGAACCTCGTGGAAAGGTTCCACTGACTATATAAGCGAGCGCTCTCGCGGGAGTGAGCTAGTCGAGTTGAGTTCCAAATCGAGTGCAAGAAATTTGCTCAGCCAGACAGTGTGCGAGCGAGTTAGCAAATGTCTTTGGTGTGACATCAAGAGCGATTCTCCGAGCGAGTTGGTGACGACTATTGTGACGTGCAGCAAGTACTACTGCGGAACGACGGGTTGAAGAGGTCTTGTGCTCGACTTCCGAGTGAAGTGAACCGTCCAGCGTGAAAAGAGCCTACGTCTCGAAATAAGTGAAGTGACAGATGGTTGAACTAGTTCACCCGAGTGAAGTGATAATGTGGACGAAGGGAACTCCCAGTGAAATTGAACAAGAGAAGAACTAAATAGTGACAATGACAACTGAGAGATGTGACAGTTGAAAAACTGGCCAAAGTCACAATATTACTTTCTCTACTACGTACAGTAAGTAGGGGAAGTATTGTATTCCACCCAAAATTTCAATACCGAGATTTCACCGGAAATACATGTTTTGAGACACCCTGAATCCAAAAAAAAGCATTTTTGGAAACATGTCCAAGTGTGTGTCTGTGTGTCTGTGTGTGTGTGTGTGTGTGTGTGTGTGTGTGTGTCTGTCTGTCTGTCTGTGAACAGCATAACTCAGAAACGAACAGTCGGATAAACACCAAACTTGGTATTTAGGTTCAGTATCTTCCAGAGATGCGACACGAAGGTTTTCAAGAAAATCCCCCCACCCCAGAGTACCCTTTACATGGAAGATTTTTCGAAAAGTTTAATTTTCTCAAAAATGGCTCTAAGGATTTTGATTAAAATATCATATGTTTAATATATTTTTATGACAAATAAAATGTATATCTTGAATTTTCTGGGAATGTCTCCAAAAGTATTCTCCATTGTGAACGACTTTTGCATAACTGGTAAACCATAAGAGATAGACAAAATTTTACTACACAAAAAATGTAGATCGCGTTAAAATACACAATTTATGTCATATACATTTTTTTGTTGAGTGAACCATTTTCGAGATATTGCTTGTTATTCCCTTAAATTTTTCAATACTTATTTTCTAAAATGGGAATTCGTTATTCATTTTTTGTCTTGGATATGCAAAGAGTTATAATCTGTGGCAAAGGAATGGTGCTGCACCTAGCAACCAGCTATTAAGAGATATGTTTTTCTATATTGCCCTTGTAAATATATATTACCCTTACATCTACAAGAAAATTAGCAATAAGATAGAGTCTGCAAAGGTTTATCTCGATTAACATGAAGTAGATGGAGAATAAGCGTTTGTAAAAATAGTTTGTACAAGAGTAGAGAAAGTCATGTGAGTGTAACACATCTGATTTGTTTTTAAAGAAGTCGTAAGAAGATACGTGTAAACCCATGCCAATCCTCTTTTCATCCAATCCATACGCACGGAAGCAGATAAGGATGGACGTGTCAAAATTCACATATTTCAGGAACGACAAAAAATAAGTTCGTGATTTCAAGTAATAGGGTGTTTTTCCTTATTGCAAAGGCAGAAAGATACATAAATTCCAACTTTTGTGCGTACAGAAAAAGAACGGCAGTCCCCATGACCACACAATAAGTACTGCTAGATAGCGACATACGCGTTGCGCATCCCTGAAGCTATGGCAAAGAAGTCGCCTTCGCCACTATTAATGTATATTTAGTATATTTCTGTGCAATTTTTATGATACATACAGGTGTTTATGATACTTTACTACTACACCATTAAAATTATATACATATTGCGAAAATATGAATAAAAGGGCGTAGTTGCACTTTTTTTCAAGCGTTGCATATAAAACAGTTTAGTAGTCATTTAGCGGCTATTAAGATAGTGGATCACCAAAAGCAATACTGGTCTGACATTCAAAACTTAAATGTTTGAATAATTGTGTTATGAATGTTTATAATATGGATAATATACTATATTCACTATTATAAGCATATAATAATCATAAGTGTGTAATTATAATATATACAGAATGTTTCATAGAGGGCAAAGTTTCATGTATTCATTCCCTATATGTATACAATAAAAAGGTCAATTACAGCATGTGTCCGGAAATGCTTGATTTCCGAGTTATGGCCTTCAAAACAGTAATATTCACCAGAGTGTGTTTCTTTTCGCAGGTAGTTTTCTTTACAGAAGATGTTCAAAGTATCCACCTCCTGCTTGAATACAGGCCTTACATCGACGGTTGATGGCCGTGCGAACAGGACCCTAAATTCTAGGAGTATTGCGCATTTCCTCACAACCTACCATAATTCGATTCTGAAGGGAGTTCATGTCAGGCAACGGAGACGAATACACCAACGCTTTTAAATGGCCCCACAAGTACAATAGACAGAGTTCAACTCAGGCGAGCGTAGTGGCCAAGCAATTGGGCCAACTTACCTATCCATCGATCAGGAAATCTTCGATCCAAGTACCGGCGAGTGGTACGACTGAAGTGTGCAGGAGCAACATTATACAAGAAGTGAGCTTGTTTACGAATGCTCTTGGAGTGTCCTCACACATTATGTATAATGTTTTCCAGGAAGTTTGTGTACGCCTGCCCCGTAAGTCTGTTTGCAAGTGCATAGGGTCCAACTAACCGATCACCAATGATATCGGCCCACATTTTGAAAGTACACTGCACTTGGTGATGAGATGGAACAATTGCATGCTGGTTTTCATATGCCAATACATGCTCATTGCGTAAATTTGTAATGCCATCTCGTGTGAACTGTGCTTCATCTGTAAATAATACTAAGGCAGGAATGTTAGGATTTATAACATACTGTTGTACGAACCACTGGCAGAACATCAATCGAACAGGGCAATCTGCAGGTGACAGGCTGTTGCTCTCGCAACAGTCGTTGTGTGTAATTGAGAGTATGAGGAACAGTCACTTGCAACGCTAACCTTCGTGTACTGATAGAAGTCGTATGCACAGAATCCAAAGTTGTGGATCTTGGTCGTCCCCTCTCCAAACCAGGAGATGTATACTTCCCATGAGCGCACAGACGGCGATGTAGACGATCAAATGTCTTCCGATCTGGACATCTTCGCTGTGGGTACCAACAACGAACCAGCGTAGCATTGCCGTCCGCCTTACCGTGCATAAAGTGCATTTCTGCCAGCTCTTGATTTGAGCACATGCCGCTTAGTCGTACGCCAAACACAACACTCAATGTAGCCTTCGCCTTGGAATGAGGCGTAAATGGAAGCGAGTGTACAGCCGGAAGAGAGTTTTGTGCAAGATGCGTGATATACGTACCTATTCTAAGCAATTTATTAGCGAGTTTATCGAATTATATCCATGTTTTTGGAAGATAAAGTCTAAGGAATATTTCCATAGGAATAAGATGAACTTGTCCCCCGAAAAGGTGATACAGAAATAAATCTTAAATGTCTATATGATCTTCCAGTGGCTAAAAATCTTAACGTATAACTCTATCTTTCGTGAGAAGAGATAGATTCGCGCATCACGGTGTTCTGTTGTTCAATTACACGAGTCACCAAAGTAGTAATTTGTTTTATGCATTTTCATCCATTCTTAAATAATTACGCCAGTCATCTGGATTTTCTCTTAAGCCTTTCATTAAATTTATATGCGTGTGTGTTTCTAAGAAGTCACTTTTACACCATTTCTATCGGGAGGTTTGGTAACCTTAGGATAGGATAGCATTAGGTACGAAGGTAGACTCGACCTACGCAGACATTTTGTGCCTATGCCCCTGACGGGGCGCCCCCGAGAGGTAGGGATACGTTGAGATGAGACAGAGGGCGGCTGGACCAGGAGGCACGACAGGCAGGCAGGGTCCCCACGACTTACAGATTTGAACTCCCAGGGTGCTGGCTGGTGCAACCAGCCCCCCTCCCCCTGTGGGTTTACACGTTCCCTGAGGTGTCAGGGACCCGGAGATCGCTCGCAGTCCAGAGAACGAAGGTTACTTCAGAGCATCCTTTTCCCCTGCAATGCCACGTCGGGACCTCCTGCCGATACTTGCAGCTGAAAGAAACCAAGCAGATGACGGGTGAAGTGAAATGAGATGGAGATGAAATGGAAGGACAGGAAATTCGGGGGATGTCTCCAAAAAACCCATAGGTCAGGAAGGTCGGAATCGAACCCACGACTACACGAACGCGGGATACAGATGTTAACGCCTATGCCATTGGTTCGATACCCTTTCTTTTCGCCAATAAACCTACAGAAATGTTTCTAACGAAAATAGATCTACCGAACGGGATGGCTCAGGCGGTAACGTCTGTAGCGCTTATTCGGGAGATCCCGGGTTCAAATTCCGTGGTCCGACCAATCTGACTGCATTTGTTTCGTGATTTCCCTCAGTCGCCAAGGTAAATACCGGCTTGGATATTAATACCACGAACCAAAGTTCTACCTTAAGTCTAAAACAAAAGTAAACATGAAAAATAGGTGGTAATAGTGAATGCTGTGCCAACTATCCAAAACAATGAAAGCAGGTAAACTGGACGGCACCCTAATGCCATCTGCATGGCATCACGAAGCAACACACAGTTGCTAGGTCTCTCTATGGATACGTGACGGAGCAAGACGGTATGGTTATAGGGATGAGACCTAGAAGGATAACTGTCCTCCACACGTCGATCCACGAGTTATCTACTAACAGACCTGTCGCGATATGACCATGTAGTTAAAGCGACGTAAAATAAATAGATCAATAAAAAATAGATCTTCGGGCCGCACTGTTTCGATCTCGACAACCTCCTCTTTCGAACATCAAGCTCATTCTGAGGTTTGCGCAAAGCTTAAGGTAAGTAAATTTCTCGAATAATCCTCTTTTCAGTTGCATAATTTCAAGATGTGACTTAAAAACAAAAGCTAACGTACCACACGCCTACCTTGCGCCTCGGTTTATTTTCGTAAAATCATCACTAGGTATACTTCCTAGGTAAAAGCGTCTTTGTTACCAAGTGAATTCCGTGTAGGATGTTTAAACGGAGGGAGTAAAATGAGTGGGATATGCTTATAATTCTCTGGCACCGTAAAGGCGAGTTCATGCTAAGATATTTTTGTTAACCTTGTTAAAAATGCTGTTAAAAACATGCTTTTGAACATTCAAAATAGTTTGTACATACCATGTTTTATTAATGTAATTATTAATTAACTTTTTTCATGTTTTCATTAACACTTGATCTTGGGCATTCGACCACCACAGGGAATACAATTCACCTTTATTTTCCTTCAATTAGCGAGGCGACATTTAATGCGAAAACTTCGCTTGCAAATGCGAGCAATATCAGCATGTGGTGGATTATAAAAATACAGTGGAGTGGTAGGTACAACGAAAAGGCTTTAGCGTTATTCGTTTATCAAAAGAACAATTTTGTCGACCTGCGACTCAAAGAAAGGATGCTAGTAAAGGTTCATACACAGAAATTAACTCTTAATACTGGTTGCTAACCTGATTTTAAGTTTGAGAGCTACGTCCAGCGGTTTATTCTTCATTGTTCTGGAGAAGAAAAAGATCTTCCAGCTTTGGAAAGCAGGTTATTTTTCGCCATCGAACTTAAAAATGTGACAAACTCCATTTTCCCCTTGACACAAATTTGCCTTTCTTTGGATAATATATTTCGATAGTAATAACCAGGCAGAAGGGATTTATTAAGTAAACAGAGAAATCGTGTTACCGCACGTAGTATAGGTGACGCCAGGTACTGTGACGGACTCTCTCCTCCCCAACCCAACAGACGGTTTCGTTTTGACTGTTCCATTTACTGATACATATACAGACCAGGGAGAACTATGGCAATATGCCAACACTAAAGAAGAGTTCATACGTAAAAAATCTGATGTGTTACACTCACATGACTTTCTCTACTCTTGTACAATCTATTTTTACAAACGCCTATTCTCCATATGCTTTATGTTAATCGAGATATCGAGATGTCAATCTTATTGCTAATTTTCTTGTAGATGCAAGGAGAATATGGTAGCTTTTAAGCGATGGTCAAATATTTTAACGCTGGTTGCTATGCGGCGCATTCCATTCTCTTTGCAAGTCCAGGACATAAAAAAATGAATAACGAATTTGAGAAAAAGTATAAGTATTGGAAAATTTAAGGGAATAACAAGCAATATCTCGAAAACGGTACACTCAACAAAAGAAATGTATATGACATAAGTTGTGTATTTTAACGACATCTACATTTTTTGTGTAGTAAAATTTTGTCTATCTCTTATGGTTTACCAGTTATGCAAAAGTCGTTCACAATGAAGAATATTTTTGGAGACATTCCCAGAAAATTCGAGATATACATTTCATTTCTCATGACATTATCTTAAACATATGATATTTTCATCAAAATCGTTAGAGCAATTTTTGAGAAAATTAAAATTTTCGAAAAATCTTCCATGTAAAGGGTAGTCTGGGGTGGGGGGATTTTCTTGAAAACCTTCGTGTCGCATCTCTGGAAGATACTGAACCTAAATACCAAGTTTGGTGCTTATCCGACTGTTCGTTTTTGAGTTATGCTGTTCACAGACACACACACAGACACACACAGACACACACACGGACATGTTTCCAAAAATGCTTTTTTTGGGTTCAGGAGGTCTCAAAACATGTATTTCCGGTGAAATCGCGGTATCGAATTTTTGGGTGGAATGCAATACTTCCCCTACTTACTATAAGTAGTAGAGAAAGTAAAAAGCATAATCACAATAAGCACCATTTGCAGCGGAATTTGACATGAAACACTTCAGCATAAACGGTGAAACCATCAGATTAGGGCTAAAAGGGCATTTAAAACATCATGTTAAACAACCTGCAATTCAAGAAACACAAGGAATATGTGACATTATTAAAAAGGAACAATGAGGAAATCCTCAGCTCCAATGGATCAGATCAAAAGCTAATAAGAGGTATATTGCTTTAAAAATTTACAACTTTCCATTGCAATGGTTTCGCTGGTTATTCCCAAAACATTACACTGGAGCAAGGCAGCGAAACCATGCAGACGCTTAAGAAGGTTTGACTGAGTTAGGGAACCCCGGCCAAGCGAAAAGGGACGCTCTAACGAGTGCCGTAGGGGAGAAAAAAAATGGAAACCAGAACTCTCAAAAATATACTACTATTGGTAAGTTTTTTTAAGTTTTTTTGGGTACTTTAATGATAATAATAAACAAACATTAATAACCAGAACCGTAAAGCAACCTTAAAAGAATAACTGTAAAACAAAGATGGCTTAAATAGTAAACCAACCAAAACCAATTGAGCAGAGCAGTAAGGCAAGTTTTAAATACAGCAAAAATTAAGTAAAAAAAATTCAACAAACAAAATCAATTTAGAAACTTTATAAAACAAGGCCACTATAAACATCAGACCAATATATTTAATTATGTTTATCTAGTCAAAGACTTGCTAAGTATGTTGATCAAGACCCAAACAGACTTTTATGAATTTCTAGTAACAGCAAGCTTCAAAGTCCAGCTGAGCTAGATGTACTTTACAACCCAACGGTTTTCAGTTTTTCAAAGTTCAGCATGGAAGGGTTTTTGACTGCAATTACTGCTCCCATAATTAACATAACAGAATTTCTGTAACTTTAAACTAACTATGCACTGAAAATCACGTATTGAAAATATAACTCAGCTATAAAAAAACCAAAACACACTAAACATATGAACAATTCCAAGAGCCAGTCACTTTACGAATTCGTGTTTTAAAACACACATTACGTTTTCCGCCCCAAAATTCACTCACCATTACCAAGATATAAACTGATAACAAAGCCTACCTTTACATAAGGCCGATCCACAAATAATCACAAAAGACGTTCCTTAAATCCATTACAAAAAACTTCCACAATCCGGATGAGTTGTTGCCGGGCAGAGAGCTATCCCTGCAATGCGACAAAAATCCACCACTCACCGCGTACGGCCAAAGCATATGCCACGTAAGCAAACCAGAGAGGAGAAAAAAAAAAGAGCACCAAGGGGTACGTTAAGCAAGGGGACAAGCAACGTAAAGTGACTGGCTGGATGCATAACACAGATACAAAACACAAAAGGAACACATAACAGCACACCATGTAAAATAAAAAACAATTTAACTCAGATTTCTGTATATTAATGCCTTAATTAAATCATGAGGTAGCGTTATTGCATACTATTAATTGCTAAACATGCATTTTTTCCTTCTAATATTTATTAATTCTGGTCTGCATGCTATCGAAGTAGGGTGTTTTGCCTTAAACGTATGCATCATATTTGCTTATAGAGAACACTGCTAGGACACAAGCGCTTCCACCTTCTCTCTCCACCGTCCCTCAGTGCGTTCCTAACTTAATAGTTTACTTACTAAAACCCTTCTCCTGGTGATAAGCGATACAAAATACATCCACTTTTCTGGGTAATTATGAATCCTGCTGAATTATGAATTTACAAGTTCAGACATAAATGTTTTTATTTACTTCCTAATCCGCGCTCTTTTCAAACGTAATTCTGAATCACTTAATCTTAACTATTACACAATAATAAGCTTTATTTTCTTCTTGTTGAGCCTATTAAGTGTGGATAGAATGTTGAAGTTAGTTAACAAAAGTTTATCAACTTTGTTCGCAAATGTTTTCGCTAACATTGTTTGTTAACTTTGTTTAATAACACTGTTTAACCTTGATGTGGACTCACCATAAGACACTCCCAAAACGTTTGGTATATCTTAGTGAATGTTTCTGCAGGTTTATACTTTCGCAATCAAGACAATGCCAAATCTAAATCTCTCTCTCTCTCTCTCTCTCTCTCTCTCTCTCTCTGTTCCATTTTTGTTAAAATTCGCTAAAATAGTAACGTTGTTAAGGAAGTTTAGCCTGAAGCTTTTTTTAACAAAATAAAGAGGTGTATTTTTTCACCCCTACAGCAAACAAAGAGGCGAGGATAGAAAATTAACTCTACTGTCAACTGTTTCCAAACCTCGACAACGCTACCCACTCTAGGGGAGTTGAAAAAAAAACAATATTGAGAGATTTAATTATTGAATATTCTAAATTTGCCCCCTCGTTGGTTGTTTCAGCAAATCGCCGCCGACCACAGCCCTTTTTATTGTAGACTGGATAGAGAGTACACAATATTGAGCCCGCGTGTCACATTTGGACTTTTGATGGGCACTTTGCAAACACACAGACGCGCGCGGGCACACGTTTCAATCACTGCTGCCACCACAATCATTATTAATGCGACGCTGGCGCCGGTGTTCTCGAAATGAAGCTGGCCATTTACGGTTCTGTTACCTGCTGGGCGTAGTGGTCTTTTTTATGCGGCCTGGAAATTATTTTTCCCCTCGTCTACGCTTTCCTTGCATTTGCAGTCCCTTGGGAGCGCACAAAAGCAAGGCTTTGTGCTATTAGATGAAATTTTAAATACGCACACAAAATATATAATCTTAAAACCTGGGTGTAAGAATTAAATATTAATTGTGACCCAAGATTTCGGTCTTAAAAGATTTAATCTTTTTTTCCTAGCAAAGGCAGTAAAAGACGTTTTATACCGTCATTACAACCAACATGGCTGAATGCTGCACAATCTCGTTCTGGCATTACAAGAAAGGTGCTAAACTTTACTCTTTGAGTATACGCAGCTCTCATCAATCATATATACCGAGTGATTTAGATGGAGGATCTGCTGTCTGCTGAGTTAAAGCTATAAACCTTCTTCGAAGGCTCCCTTTTTCCGAAAATTCAGTAATGTGACATATTTCAGAAACACGCCAAACTCATTTTCATCCTCACTAGACAGTGAGATAAACAAAAGAGTAACTACTTTCCATAAAAGTATACATATTCTAAATAGTTATTTAATAAATACGAATAGTATTAGAAACAAATGTTTTAATGCTGAAAGTAATATTACTTTCTCTACTACGTATAGTAAGTAGGGGAAGTATTGTATTCCACCCAAAAATTCTATACCGAGATATCACCGGAAATACATGTTTTGAGACCCCCTGAATCCAAAAAAAGCATTTTGGAAACATGTCCGTGTGTGTGTGTGTGTCTGTGAACAGCATAACTCAGAAACAGTCGGATAAACACCAAACTTGGTATTTAGGTTCAGTATCTTCCAGAGATGCGACACGAAGGTTCTCAAGAAAATCCCCCCACCCCAGATTACCCTTTACATTTTAATTTTCTCAAAAATGGCTCTAACGATTTTGATTAAAATATCATATGTTTGAGATATTTTCATGACAAATGAAATGTACATCTTGAATTTTCTGGGAATATCTCCAAAAGTATTCTTCATTGTGAACGACTTTTGCATAACTGGTAAACCATAAGAGATAGACAAACTTTTACTGCACAAAAAATCTAGATTGCGTTAAAATACACAATTTATGTCATATACTTTTTTTGTTGAGTGAACCATTTTCGAGATATTGCTTGTTACTCCCTTAAATTTTTCAATACTTATTTTCTCAAATGGGAATTCGTTATTAAATATTTTTGTCTTAGATATGCAAAGAGTATTAATCTGTGGCAAAGAGAATGGTGGGTCACATAGCAACCAGCTATTAAGAGTAATGTCTATGCTTAAAGGCTACTGTATTTCTATATTACCCCTGTAAATATATATTCTCCTTACATCTACAAGAAAATTAGCAATAAGATAGAGTCTGCAAATGTTTATCTCGATTAACATGAAGTACATAAAGAATGAGCGTTTGTAAAAATATTTTGTACAAGAGTAGAGAAAGTCATGTGAGTGTAACACATCAGATTTTTTTTTAAATTGACTTTAAAAATCCTGATATTTTTTAAGCTTTGACAACAAAGTTAAATCATTACAATTTGAATAATATTACAACTGTTATAAAAGTACTTTACTGAAAACGATGCTTTATATATATTTATTATTTATATATTTATTTCTGATACGTAATGTACAAGTGAGCATGATTGGTTTTTAGACCTGATTCTTTAACCTTGAACCAGAAATTTCCTTTGTTTGCTGATAATGTCAAATTTTCCTTTCAAGCCTTGCTGCTGGATATTAATGATTACATTTCTGAATAAAATAATACTCTAAATAATTTCCCAGTGAATAATTATTATTAAGCCATCAGGTATAATTGCCTCCTTAGTCACAATATACTTATTAAACGTAATTGTTTCTTATGTAATATGTAGAAAACTAGAAAAATTATGCATGAAAATGCTCATATTAAGGAAATAAGATTACCATTTGTAACCTAAGCAGAGAAATATAAAACATGACAGTTTAAACACTAAGCAATCATTGCTTCTAAACTCAAACTTCTTTTCTCGACTGTCTCTATGCTCGACTAGTGAGCGTTCTAGATTCTTTACTCAGATGTCCCGGGTTCGATTCCGGTTGGGAGAATTGTTATTTAGTTATAATCTTTCGCTGCTCTGCGCAGAGCCTGAAAGAGAAGAGGACCAATGTAGTAAGGGCGAAACGTCGGTAAACAAACAAACAAATACGCGGCCTTCCGTGGGAGACCTGATGTTATACACACCGGTCGCCGAAGCCTATGTGTTGTATTTTGTTATACAAAGTCCTTCCTACTCTGAGGTGAGAGTGCTGGATTTCTTAATGCTCAGCAGTTGAAAGCTGCAGAAATATACCGTCAACTAAATAAAGTATGTATAGATACAGAGGTACCTATCTTATCATAAATACTGACACTAAACTTTGCCCCTTATTTCTCTATTGACGAAACTAAGCAGCGGCTTCGGAATTTTTATCTTGAATAAACATCCTTCCTCACCAGTATTTCCTATCGACATTCGATTTTATCTTCTTTGAAGAGGAATGGTCTGTGAAACAAAATCATATAACTGTATTGGCGTTACCTAAGTGCCAGAAGGATCCGAAAGCGATTTTCAATTTGTTAAAACCGCTAGGAATTTTACTCAGATTTGTTTATCGGGCTATTAAAAGATTCAACCATTTTTCTAGTGTTTATGATAAACTAAGATCTGACCGTCCTCACCCCGGTCGGATATGATAAAGAAAGTTTGGAAATGTATCAAAAGAAATCCTGCTAGCAATAATAATAATAATAATAATAATAATAATAATAATAATAATGGCGCAGCAAATGGCCGAAATGAGTGTTTCTAGGCTTTTAAATCAAGACCTAGGACTTCGGGCTTACCGCCGATGTACAGGCACATGCTCAACACCGTCTTAGGACGATTAAACTGGAGAGCATCTCCTTTCATGGCACGCCAAAAATAAACATCGGAGAATCCTTTTTTAAGACGAAAAAATGTTCACAATAGAGCAGAAATTCAATAGGCAGAACGACAGAGTGTATACTAGGAGCCTTGAGGAATCCCGCCAGGTTGCTCCTCAGGTTCTTCGTGGCCATCATCCAGCATCAGTGATGGTTTGGTTGGTAGTCTCGTACAAAGGGGCCACCTATGTTCATTTCTGTGAAAAGTGAGTCAAGTCCGCTTCCAATGTGTATGTAGAGGAAATCCTGAAACCTCTTAACCAGACAATATTCGCCGGTGATCACTGGATCATCCAACGGGACAGCACTTCGGCCCATAAAGCTCGCAAGACTCAGCATGGCTCAAGCACAACGTTCCAGCTTTCATCAGGCAATATGGATTAGCCATTGTCCAGTCCAGATCTGAATCCTCTATATTATAAACTGTGGGACATTTTGGTGATTAAGAATAGTTCAAGTAGAAGCAATCTTGAAAGTCTGAGGCGAGCAGTGGCGGATGGCGTCATACGTGCGACTATAGACGACCGACCAAGGCATTTAAATGCTTGTGTGAAGATTAAGATGGACATTGTGAGTGCAATGATAGTGAAAAGTGTTCATCATAATCTTCTCTATTAAATGGTATATAAAACGTTTTAAAATGTATTCATTTAATCCTGAAATTATTCCTTAAAACTGTTACAGAAGTTATGATATGACTAGGTAATGAAGGAAATAAATGCGAAACGTTGTGCGAAATGTTCAACAATGAATACACAAATGTGCATGATGAAACTCAACCGAACGTTCGTCACTCATCACAGTGATTTTAACTATCAAAATCTTACAAGACAGACGTGTAACCCTAAATGAGTTACTCATTTATTTCTGGTGAAATTGTGTCCTAACATCTTAATTTAATGGATTGGCGGCAGCCGACTACAACTCGGGAATTCTAGAGCTCATGGACAAATATGACAAATGCTTAAATAATAGAGATGTGGAGAAACAAAGAAATGTTCAGTTTTGTAAGTGACATGTCTTTTAAGAAAATACTTAAAGTCAATGGTCGTTATTTCGTGGATTACCCTTGTATTTTGAGGCAGTGTTTTTAACACTTAAATAATTTCAGTCTAATTATATAATACGTAAATTCAGTAACAGCCCACCTTGAAGCAATATGTGTATATAATAATTTGTAAAATGTATGTAACAGTCATTGCATATGCTTATATTATTGTATCCATGTGTAATAAATGTTATGTGAATATATTACGTAATTTAATAATGTAGGAGCTGTGAGAATAATTAGTTAAACGTTGCTAACAATGAGGTAACAATAAGGTAACCTTGAGGCAATAATGAGTTTGAGAGTTTAAATGTTATTTGTGATTCTTGGAAGCATTAATGCAATTTTAGTGACAGTTTAAAAATAGCCAATCAACAATCAGAAAAGGCTTTAGTTAAATGCAGGTATTCTATTGGAGTGGGATTAGGCAATCTGAGAATTGAAATACAGAAATTTACAAGTTTAGTTGAAATCTAGTCAGTTGCCTGCAGACTGTGATAGTAACTGGTTTCAAGATGCGCCCTCGAGAGAAATATAATACGTATTCGTGTGAGACGAAAAATAAGTTTACGTATTAAATAGTGCAAGTATTTAATAAAAAGAATCTCACAGCTCTCTATATCAGTGAAGTGCTATTTAATTTGTGTCAAAGATTAATAAAAAGGAGTGAATTAAAACTTATAATCTGTGTAAGCCTACATTCTTGTCGCATCACGCCCTGTGAAACGGCAACTCTAGGCCGAGCCCGAGAACTGTAATTCTAGATAATTTATTAATTAACTTTTAGTGATGTTAAATCGTATTATGTAAACATCTTTTTCTCATACTGCTTGTATATTTTAAGAAGGGTGATTTAACATTATGTATCTATCTAGGTTACTAATATTAGTAGAGTTACAAATGGTTTAATGTAAATAATTTAAGCGCTATGTTAAAATACTGTCCACGGTGGAATGTTTTAGCTACAGGAATAGTGCTTTCGAAGGCAGAAAACCTAGTTTTATTACCTCTCTTCAGTCGCAGTGCTATTATTCCTACAGCGAGGGTGTAGAGCCTTTGTCCCATTATTTGATAATTCGCCGTGACCAAGTGAGCGAGAAAGACAACCTAACGGTAAATGTAGGAAAAGCCGCGATTTATATTAAACTTGGACCAATGAGATCCCTGAAAGTTTATTCGAAATAGTTAGACGCGTCGAGTCGCGCTAAAAATGGACCAATAGGAAAGGAAGCAGCCTCAGAAGCCTGAGACTATAAATGGATCTGTTTGGGGAAAATTCGGGGCAGTTTTTTGTCATGTGTGGTCAGGGAGAGATGCTGCAGGATGTGTGAGATATCGCGCCAAAAAGGGAATCAAGTCAAATTTGTCATGTCAGCGTAGTATTGCATTTATTCGACAGTTTATGTCATGTGTGGTCAGGGAGAGATGCTGCAGGATGTGTGAGATATCGCGCCAAAACAGGGAATCAAGATAGTTCTAACACACACCTAAGATCCGCTACTCTGAAAGCGACAATAAGAATAGTTATATTTCGTGTCATATCCGCGCCATAGTTTAACAGCGGTGGACAGTATTTTACAGCGGCAATACCAGTTTTGTATACTACGAGTGTTAATTAAATAAAAAGAAACGGCAGTGTCATCTTTTCATAAACAAAGCAAGTCTATGTCTTCCTATATCACCACCCGAGATTTACGTTTTCCTTTACCGAGGATAAGTCCATGCTCCCATATAGTTTAAGAAAAATTACTGCAGCTAGCCGAGGATAAATAGAAGACAACCAACCCACTGAGAACTTCTGGAAGCAACGGGAGAAGCATCAAGGTAAGCCTAACAGCACGGATGAGGAGGTGATCGCCGTACCTGCCAAGACTTCCATGTCTCTAACAAATACTGACGCAGCCGAGGCAAACATAAATATATAATATTTAAAGAAACAGTAATAATATTTTTTTAAACTTGGGGCAAAGACCACCTGAAAATACATTTGGGGCGAAGACTATCGGAAACTGTTTACAATATGTGCGGTTACAACTACTACAAGTTCGGCTCCTCTACATAGAAATAAAATACATCTTCAAACGACTTTCCATATGTAACAAATATTCTACTTCAAATTGACGCCCAAAGTGTGGTGAAAAATAACGTAACAAAACACCTTCTTCAAATTAACGACTTCTAGCTAATTTAATTACTATAAAGTTGTCTGCGCGGCGCCAACCGTGGAAGTATCAACTTTCGAAATATTTCGTTTTTAGTTATTTATGTAATACCTGCCTTCTTCAATTTTTTATTGTAAAAGTAAAACTTTGGAATTATAACTTCTCTTCTTGTAATGTGGAACATTTCAACAAGATTATTTCTATAAATCAACTTAATAAATTTCTTATAATGGTTTCCTTGCCAACATGACATGTTTTATAATATGCAGAAATAAGGATTGAACCCAGATACTGTTGAGCAAAATCTGGTTAACATTGTTTGACGTCACCTATATTTAACTTAGAGTGCTCAGACATTGTATTGACCTGCGTTCATGGCTGCTCCGGCGTATGTTTGACTTACAAAAATTCCTCCAAATGTCGAAAACAATATTCGATATTCTGTTCTAAATAACATTGACAAGTCTTGAGAATTTCTGGCTTTCAATCAAGTATATAGTTATTGAAACATCAAACGGTAGACACAACTAATGACAACAATAAACAAGATCTCGGCGTGTTTAAGCCTGCCAATCTCGAAACTATTAATCCTGGTACATAACCGAGAGATGGCTCAGGCGGTTGCGTCTGTGGCCCGCCGGTTCGATTCCCGCGGCCGACCTTTCTGACCTATGAAATGTTTCGGAGTTTTCCCCGGGTTTCTGGGCAAATGCTGGGAAGGCTCATTGTCTTCTCCGAATTTCTCTTCCCCCATTCCCTCTCATTTCATCTTCCTCTTTCATGTTACAGGTTGGCTCCAGGTCCGTGTGTTGGACGACTGCGGACATATGGCGCAGATGGCTTGCGTGTTGGAACTTCTTCTCGGCCCGTCAGATGGAGGTCGCTCGAGTCTCCGCTGCTGCGTCGAGCTTTCTCCGATCTCCGCGGAAAGGCGCCTGTGAGCCACCCTCCGTCGGCTTGGGAGGGTTGCCTTGAGCGCCCTCCGACTGGGTGGTGAAGTTTGTAACTGTTAGGGACCTCTGCGGTATCTGTTGCATGCGTCGAATGGTCCTGCAACCCATACGTCTCCTGCGGTTCCTTCATCTCATCCGCTCCTCTCGGGAGTGTATGCAGAAAAGATCCGTCTGTGGATCGAGGTACTAGATGCCCCCTCCGTAACACAATCCTAATCCTAATCGTGGTACATAGATTTGCAAACTGTTTTCAAAGAAACTAGCGTAAACGCATTAATACCGTAACTGTTGCCAGGAAGATATAAATAATTAAATAAAGAAATAATAGTAAGATAGGTAAATAATTACAACAAATAATGGCCTGTATTAAATCAATGTATAATGTAATAAGTTTGAGTTGAGAGGTTTGTTTGGAGAAAAGGGTTTTTAGCGACTCATATTAAGAAAAGTCATTAGCAACAGCTGGAACAAACGCGTTAGGCATGGAATGCAGTTATAAGTTCAGTACGTTTGCAAAGTCATATAGACCGGAACTCTGTAAATTAGAAAGGAAATTAAATTCTGAGATTCGGGGAGGTAATACTTAGTAACAGTGCCAGATACGTATACTTAAAGTGTTTTAAGATTGACCCGCGTTAGGAGGAACCTTGGGAGGGTTGGCGATAGGTAAGCGGAGATTAGGTTAATAAAAGTTCGTGCATTCTAAATCTGATACACCCTCTCTTGAGACTTATTCACGCAATTCTGTGGCTTACTCGGTTACGACTCATGTTACTGCTCGTGTGTTCTTTAAGTGCTTAGTGACGCACTTGAGGTTGACTATTTATTAGCCCCACGTTTTGGAAAGCCAATTTCAAAAAGGTATTTTGTTGTATTGAAGGAGTTGTATTATATTTTAACTGTTTCTTTAAATATTATATTTATGTTTATGTTTGCCTCGGCTGCGTCAGTATTATTGTTAGAGACATGGAAGTCTTGGCAGGGTTGTGGTGCGACAAGAATGTAGGCTTACACAGATTTTAAGTTGTAATTCACTACTTTTTACTTTCTCTACTACGTATAGTAAGTAGGGGAAGTATTGTATTCTACCCAAAAATTCGATACCAAGATTTCACCGGAAATACATTTTTGAGACCCACTGAATCCAAAAAAAGCATTTTTGGAAACATGTCCGTGTGTGTGTCTGTGTGTCTGTCTGTGTGTCTGTGTGTCTGTCTGTGTGTGTGTCTGTCTGTGAACAGCATAACTCAGAAACTAACAGTCGCATAAGCACCAAACTTGGTATTTAGGTTCAGTATCTTCCAGAGATGCGACACGAAGGTTTTCAAGAAAATTCCCCACCCAAGATTATCCTTTACATGGAACATTTTTCGAAAAGTTTAATTTTGTCAAAAATGGCTCTAACGATTTTGATTAAAATATCATATGTTTAAGATATTTTTATGACAAATAAAATGTATATCTAGAATTTTCTGGGAATGTCTCCAAAAGGATTCTTCATTGTGAACGACTTTTGCATAAGTGGTAAACCATAAGAAATAGAAAAAATGTTACTACACAAAAAATGTAGATCGCGTTAAAATACACAATTTATGTCATATACATTTTTGTTGTTGAGTGAACCGTTTTCGAGATATTGCTTGTTATTCCTTTAAATTTTTCAATACTTATTTTCTCAAATGGGAATTCGTTATTCATTTTTTTGTCTTGTATATGCAAAGAGTATTAATCTGTGGCAAAGGGAATGATGCTGCACCTAGCAACCAGCTATTAAGAGATATGTAAGTGCTTAAAGGCTACTGTATTTCTATATTGCCCTTGTAAATATATATTCCCCTTACATCTACAAGAAAATTAGCAATAAGATAGAGTCTGCAAATGTTTATCTCGATTAACATGAAATAGATGGAGAATAAGCGTTTGTAAAAATAGTTTGTACAAGAGTAGAGAAAGTCATGTGAGTGTAACACATCAGATTTTTATTAATCCTTGACACAAATTAAATAGCACTTCACTGATATCAAGAGCTGTGAGATTCTTTTATATAATACTTGCACTTTTTAACACGTAAAGTATTTTCGTCTCACACGAATACGTAATTAATTTCTCGAGGACACATCTCGCGTCACTATGAGCACTGTCTAGAAGCAACACGTCTGGTTATGAGCAATGTTTGGAGCCAACTGAACTGTTTTCCACCGTCTAAATTTGTAGATTTCGGTATTTCAAGTCTCTGATTGGCTAATCCTAGTCCAATAGAATACCTGAATTTAACTATAGCTTTTTTCTGGTTTCTGATTGGCTATTTTATTAACTGTCACTAAAATTACATTATTGTTGATACAATAATGACTAGTAGCATTTAAACTTTCAAACTCATTATTGCCTCAAGGTTACCTCATTGTTACCTCATTGTTAGCAACCTTTAACTTATTATTCTCACAGCTCCTACATTATTAAATTACGTAATACATTCACATAACATTATTGAACATGTTTACAATAATATAATCATATGCAATGACTGTTACATTTTACAAATTATTACATACACGTATTGCTTCAAGGCGGGCTGTTATTGAATTTACATATTATATAATTAGACTGAAACTATCTAAGTGTTAAAAATACTGCCTCACACTTGAGTACGTAAGATTTAGCGGCTATTGAGAGGGATCTTTCCCAGTAACATTTCTGCAACTTACAGCAACTGACGCTTCGCTTGGTCATTGTTATAGAAGGAATTAATTCGTAAATTTAACAGTCAAGATTCTTCTCAAACTGAACATTTTAGTCAACATTAAATTTTCTCAGCTAACTAAACTGGTTTTAACCTTTTAAAATACACTCACGCATGCCCTGAGAGAAAGATGTCATAGCTGTACCACTAGAGCAGCTGGTGCACGAGACAACGCAGAACGAGCTAAGGTTGATATCATAAAACTCAACAAAAGGGCAGGTAACGTTAATCGTTATTGAAATTCGAAGGAACGGCTTCAAAAAGTGACACCATTGCCCGGCTTCAACATTCTAACCGCCAGCGATTTTTTTCAGATAATATATAATTAGACGTATGGGCGTCAATTTGAAGTAGTTATTGTATTTAGGAGTTTGTTTATTTATTTAGTTCCTCGTATGGACGTCAATTTGAAGTTGTTGTTTACGTAATATGCTACTACGTATGTGAAGCCGATTTGAAGATGTTGTATTTTTGTTGTTGCGCTCCAAGTTTTAAAAATATTATATTAACTTTGTTATTAAACTGCTTCTAAATATAGTATTTATGTTTATGTTTGCCTCGTCTGCATCAGTCTTACTGTAGAGACACGTTTCTCTTAATCAGGGTGTGGTGCGACAGGAATGTAGGCTTTCACAGATTTTAAGTTTAAATTCACTTCTTTTATTAATCCTTGTCACAAAAATAAATAGCACTACACTGATATCAAGAGCTGTGAGATTCTTTAATTTAATACTTGCACTTTGTTAACGCGTATACATAATTTTCGTTTCACACGAATACATAATATTTCTTTAGAGAACACATCTTCCATCCGGCCACTACCAAGGTCTGCAGGCAACTGAACATACTTCAACCGTCCAAATCCGTAAACTTTTGCATGTAAAGTCTCTGATTGGCTAATCCTAGTCCAATAGAATACCTGCATTTTACTAAAGCTTTTTTCTAGCTGTTGATTGGCTATTTTAAAACTGTCACAAAATTTACATTATCGTTGCTCTATTCATGATTAGTAACATTCAAACTCTCAAACTCATTATTGCCTCAAGGTTATCTCATTGTTACCTCATTGTTACCAACTTTAATCTTATTATTCTCACAGCTCTTACGTTATTAAATTACCTAATGCATTCACATAACATTATTGAACATGTTTACAATAATATAAGCATATGCAATGACTGTTACATACATCTTTAAAAAAAATTATTAAATACATATTGTTTCAAGGCGGACTGTTATTGAAATTAGATATTATATAATTTAATTGAAATTATTTAAGTGTTAAAAATACTGCCTCAAATTATATACATAAATATATGTGTGCGTATGTGTGTGCGCGTGCGCGCGCGCACCCGTGCACTTTTAAGCAGAAAAAGTTACTCATTTTCCTTTTTTCTTTTTACCTAAGGGAAGTTCGGGGAGGTTCCTCATGAGCACCCTTGATGTAAGCACCCATGAAGGAAACAGTAGCTGTTGCCAGGAAGGCAGGGGCGGAGGTAGGATGCCAGGTACCAGGGGAAAACGAGGCTTATAAAGCAAGGAGCTTTATTGAAACGAATAATACTGTGCACTAGTGAGCTTATTTGCTAGCCTTAAAAGACCGGTAACATTTTAGCGACACGTACGTGAGCGTACGTTGTACGTCAGATGCTAAGTACTCGGGATCGAATGCTATTTGGCGCCTCTGGGCACGGTCCAGACTGGCGGAGGTCGGCGTGCAGCGAGTAGTAGGCGGCATACAGGTCGGCTGCTGCTATGTAACTTTGGTGGTATCCTGAGGTGCAGCGATGGAAGGCGGGTGGTGTGTCTCAGGAGCAGATAACGCAGTGTTCTATTGGTCGATGTTGTAAGCTGGAGAGGTAGGCATTTGGTGGTCAACGGATGACTCGGTTCATCTACATTAATGGCGGAGTTCTCTAGAAGAATTGCCTCAGCGAAATGCTGGTAAAAATGAGAACTACTTTGTTAATGGATACATTCGTGAGATTTACTTCCTAAGTCCTACATAAATGTTAAGATGTCAGATTAGCTACACGTCTTGTGAGCATCTATTATTTAAAGACCTGGGAATAAATTTTTCTGTTTGAATTCGCTGAGCTTTAATGAAGAGAGATTTTTGTAATAATATATGTTATGCTGTAAGCTTCTTAGGTTTCCACTTACACTTCTTTATTTCAATTGTATATTATCATTTTTCTCTTTTTACTTTCTCTACTACGTATAGTAAGTAGGGGAAGTATTGTATTCCACCCAAAAATTCGATACCGAGATTTCACTGGAAATACATGTTTTGAAACCCCCTTAATCCAAAAAAGCATTTTTGGAAACATGTCCGTGTGTATGTCTGTGTGTCTGTCTGTGAACAGCATAACTCAGAAACGAACAGTCAGATAAACACCAAATTTGATATTTAGGTTCAGTATCTTCCAGAGATGCGACACGAAGGTTTTCAAGAAAATCCTCCACCCCAGATTACCCTTTACATGGAACATTTTTCGAAAATTTTAATTTTCTCAAAAATGACTAACGATTTTGATTAAAATATCATATGTTTAAGATATTTTTATGACAAATAAAATGTATATCTTGAATTTTCTGGAAATGTCTCCAAAAGAATTCTTCATTGTGAACGAATTTTGCATAACTGGTAAACCATAAGAGATAGACAAAATTTTACTACACAAAAATATAGATCGCGTTAAAATACACAATTTATGTCATATATATTTTTTTGTTGAGTGAACCATTTTCGAGATATTGCTTGTTATTCCCTTAAATTTTTCAATACTTATTTTCTCAAATGGGAATTCGTTATTCATTTTTTTGTCTTGGATATGCAAAGAGTATTAATCTGTGGCAAATGGAATGGTGCTGCACCTAGCAACCAGCTATTAAGAGATATGTGTGTGCTTAAAGGCTACTGTATTTCTATATTGCCTTTGTAAATATATATTCCCCTTACAACTACAAGAAACTTAGCAATAAGATAGACTCTGCAAATGTTTATCTCGATTAACATGAAGTAGATGGAGAATAAGCGTTTGTAAAAATAGTTTGTACAAGAGTAGAGAAAGTCATGTGAGTGTAACACATCAGATTTTTAGCTGTGTAATGTTGCTCCCTCAAGTCATCTTCGCCCCAGCCGAATGCAGGTTGCACTGAGACCGGCAGTAAGTTAGCAACCACTCCTTTGTCTCGACCTTCACGCATCGTTTGCAGTTTTCTTGACAAAGTCTTCGAGAGGGAGTGTCTGTGGTTGAGTGGCGTCTTCCCGCCCGATGCTCCGAGATAGAAGGAGGAGAAGGCAATGACGGCGCCAATGTGGTCTTTTTCAAGTCAGCTCTTAGCAGCTTTCCTGACCCCTCGCAGATTGCCCATAGGTGTCCAGACTTTCCGCAGTTCTAGCAAGTAGGTTTCCAAGCCCAACTTATATGCCTGTTAGGCTGTTGCTAGCACCGGTTCCTGTTGTTCCATCTGTCACCGGGGTGGCTCTTTCGGCCAATAGCTTTGTTGCTTAATGCTGAGGGCAGACACCACGTCCTCTCGATGATGTTTCATCCCCCGGTCTCTTATCCGCTGATAAATGCCTCTCTGGAAATATAGTCTGATGGTAAAACCGATGTGCACACCACTCCACCTCCATGATGAATTCTTGTAAGGTCTCGTCCGGCTGCTTGCTGCACCCTTGCCTTCAGCTGGACCTCGTAAGCGAAGACCAGAGATACTCTTCATAGCGCCCTCCAACAGTTTAAGTCATTGACTGCTCTTTTCCTCTTACACAAGCGCGCGCGAGCGTACAAATACAAAATCACATACACACATTTCTACTCTCTTTCGAAAAGTATTTTTTATTCAGACAACTCAAAACGTGTATTTCTGATGAAATCCTGAAATTGTATTTTTGATGCAATATGATAATACTTATAAGCTGCAGAGAAAGGAAAAGAGCTATTTCATGCCAAAATTCACATTCCTTTTATGTTTTAAAAATACATTGGTGCCTAAAGATAAAATTGTGAAATATCATGACGTAATCAAAACACCTGTAGCACTTGGTTATATAGTCATTTAAATTGGATGCACAGTTACGACTAGGCCTGATAATTCTCACTGATTCTCATTTTCATTTGTGTTTATTGTTGGGTTTTGTTAATTTTGCTGTTTATTTCTTTTACCACGTACATATTAGATAGGGAAAGTATAGCACTCCACCCAAAAATTCGATATCGATATTTCACACATGCTTCGAGCCCCCCTGACTGAATAAAAAAAAGCATTTTATAAAAAGATACGTGTGTGCATATCTAGAATATTTTAAAGAGAATCCGTCCATCCCAAACTACCCTTTACATGAAAACATTTTCGTAACTTTTTATTTTCTCAAACATGGCGCTGATGACTTTAATTACAAGTAAAATAGAATATATTTAAAATTTTTGCATCACTAATGATATATATACCTTGAATTTTCTCTGCGAAGTCCTCTTCGTTCAGAAAGAATTTTGCATAATTTTGTACACTGGTAAAATGTAAAAGATACCCAAAACTTATGGCATAAACGTACCTTGTACGAAGTTTGAAGGAAATGAGGCACTGAATGAGTAACATTACATTTTTGTAAGAGTGGCATATATAATACCAAAATTACCAACACAATCTGATGTGTTACACTCACATGACTTTCTCTGCTCTTGTAAAAACTATTTTTACAAACGCTTATTCTCCATATGCTTCATATTAATAAACCTTTGCAGAAACGATCTTTTGACATGCAAAGACAATTACATTTTACACATAGCGACCAGTTTTAAAAATATTTGACTATCGCTTAGCCTTTAAGCATAGACATATCTCTTAATAGCTGGTTGCTATGTGCAGCATAATTCTCTTTGCCATAGATTAATACTCTTTGCATGTCCAAGACAAAAAAAAATGAATAACGAATTCCCATTTGAGAAAATATGTGAAAAATTTAAGGGAATAACAAGCAATATCTCGAAAATGGTTCACTCAACAAAACAAATGTATATGACCTAAATTGTGTATTTTAACGCGATCTACATTTTTGTGTAGTAAACTTTTGTCTATCTCTTATGGTTTACCTGTTATGCAAAAGTCGTTCACAATGAAGAATACTTTTGGAGACAATCCCAGAAAAGTCTAGATATATATTTTATTTGTTATGAAAATATTTTAAACATATGATATTCTAATAAAAATCGTTAGAGCCATTTTTGAAAAAAAATTAAACTTTTCGAAAAATGTTTCATGTAAAGAGTAATCTGGGATGGGGGATTTTATTGAAAACCTTCGTGCCACATCTCTGGAAGATGCTGAACCATAAGAGATAGACAAACTTTTACTACACAAAAATATAGATCGCGTTAAAATACACAATTTATGTCATATACATTTGTTTTGTTGAGTGAACCATTTTCAAGATATTGCTTGTTATTCCCTTAAATTTTTCACATATTTTCTCAAATGGGAATTCGTTATTCATTTTTTTGTCTTGGATATGCAAAGAGTATTAATCTGTGGCAAAGAGAATGGTGTTGCACCTAGTAACAAGCTATTACGAGATATGTCTATGCTTAAAGGCTACTGTATTTCTATATTACCGTAGCAAATGCAAAACAAGGGGAACATAGTACGCCTTAAGCGATAGTCAAATATTTTTAGAACTGGTCGCTATGTGTAAAATGTAATTCTCTTTGCATGTTAAAAGATCGTTTCTGCAAATGTTTATCTCGATTAATATGAAATAGATGGAGAATAAGAGTTTGTAAAAAATAGTTTGTACAAGAGTAGAGGAAGTCCTGTGAGTGTAATACATCAGATTTTTTTCCAGGTTTTATGAATTGTTCTCCACATTGTTTGAAATTTTGCTAATTTTAAATACATCTCTATTTCCTTTTGTGGGCTTATTTCGCATTCTAAGTATTTAAAACGTGAAATCTGTTCTAGCGGGTAATTATCTAGGATAATTTTTGATCGAAATTGGTTTTCTCCCCAAAATGTTTGCACACATTATCTTTAAATAATAGAAAATTAAACTGAGATTTATTTATGCACACTCAACTACTATGGTTTTTAGCATCCCATCCTATATTGGTCGTGGAAAATAGGAAACTTTGCTCATATGCTTCTTTATCAGCTTGAGGTTCTTTTACGTGCCGTAAATCTACGACACGGGACCACCGGCTTTACTTCCCCTCCGAAGGAAACCATGCTAAGGATTCGTGCACCTGAAAAAATCCATCGCCATCTGCCATGTTTGAATCCGTGACCTCTGGAAGCAGAGGCTAGCATGGTACCCCTAGACCACGGAGGACGGCTTTAAATGATAGAGAGCCCGTTGTAGGCCATCTTCACTTTTCTGGATAATTACATCATCCGCATAAAATAGAGCGTTTAAATAGTCTATACTCAAATTTTAAATTTGTTTTATCCGAATTTACGTCCTTTTACTTACAGATACATAAACACATGCACCTTTTTATAATTTTGTTTTGTTTCAATGGACCTTAGGGCGTGTATTTCTAGTGAAACCTCGATGCTGAATTTTTGGGTGGAATACAATTCTTCCTTTACCTACTATTAAGCGGTAGAGAATGCAAAAATAAAATCAATGGGTAAACAACAAAAAACTGTAAATCTCTTCGAATCCATCTCTTTAAAAATATTCAAAGGCAGTTTACATTAAAAATTACCCTTAGAGTTTTGCTAAAATTTATTTGATCTTTAATTTCAGATTCTGCACCCCGTGATATTATATACATTTATACCTACATTTTCCCAAGAAAATATCCTGGGCAAATCGTTTGTTAAGCTCATTTTACTCGAAAGCTGAATGTCTGCAAAGTGAAATATGCTGACAGAGAAGTTCAAAACTTTGTAACAGAAGTCAGCGTATCACAGGAGAGATGCTGGTAAGAGTGAGAAGATTATACAGCAAGATAAATATAAAGTAAGTATGCGTTGAGTGGAAAATCTTGAATTCCGTTTTCCATCTGCTTAAACATTGCTTCTGATTGCATCCGATAGGTTTTAAGTATTTCTACAGTTATACCGACATGCATGTTGTTTTTTCTGTCTTTTGGGGCTTGAAGTTTAACGTCCTTTAATTGTTTAGGGTGAAATGAGCCCGGAGTCCATAGAGCTTAAACTTATCCGGTATTCATCTTCTCAGAATAAGGGAAACCCCTGAAAAAAACTTATTCCGGTAACTCAACCTAACCGAGATTCGAACTCGGGAATGTGAGGCAGACACGTTCCCCCCACCACAGAGGTGGGCATATACATCTTTCAGTTGATAAAAAATAATAAATTTTAGGGGAGTGGGAGGTGTGCGTCTTATCTGAACATGTAATAAATCAAGGAAACATGGGTATGATTAACAGATCAGCGAAAAGAAATTACTGTAACATCAGTATACATGCAGCTATCTCTATGTAAAAGCCCGCATTCATATACAGTTAGTCATCGTTATACGTTAACCCCTTATGACCTGGTGTACCATATTTGATACAAAGTTTTTTTAACGTTTTAGTTTTTAATGTTTCTTTTCCAATTTCATGTTATGCAACCTTCAAAATATAATACAATTGTTTATAGCTGTTTTATATTATAAACGTACTGTAAAAATATTCTGAATTCAGCAGAAGTACTTAAATTAGGAAAACAATCAATATATAATGCGCTGCTTTGTAGATATGCAAACTTCATTTTAAAAATTTATTTTTAGAATATTTGAAGAGGGTTTTTTTCTGATTTTATACTATACTTTCAACAATGAAATTAAGCTATTTATAGCTTTCTATATTGTAAAAATATTGGTTTTTTAAATGAAACTGTACTTTTTTAATATAAAGAAGCAAAATCCATGTGACGGCACTCAAATGTAACCCCGTCAGCATTCAAGCGTGCCATTACACCGATTATTTTACTTGGGCCCTCCCCATCCTTTACCAAAGACACATTTGACTACAGTCGCTAGGAGTCTAACTCGTGGCGTTTAGCCTTGAATGCATGGCTAGTCCATTTCGCATTGCACCAACGATCTATGCCATTCGAGTCACTTCAGTTATAGTGCCGGTGAAAGGATATAAAAGTCGGTTTAGAAATTAGAAGAAGAACGGCATATGTAGCAAAATAATTTGTGCATTAAAGTTTTAAATGTCCCATTCCAAAAAATTAATTTTAATCAGAAAAAACCTACTGAATATATAGTTAAAATTCTTAAAGATGGACCTTCAAAATTAGTGCAAGATAATTAACCTAAATAATATTAAAGTAGGTTATGGAATCCTAGGTGTATAAATAAGAAGCAATAAGTATAAAATGTTCTAGCTAACCAAGAAGTAGATGCATTCTTAATTATTGAAACATTGTTTTAAAAAGGTCACAAATTTGACATGTTCAAGTACAAAATTATACATTTTGACAGAGGAAATCTTGGAAGAGGTGTGTTAGTTGGTTACAGAGATAATCTAATTTTATCCGATTATGACATAATTGGGAATCCAGATAACGCAGTTCTAAAGCTTGAAGAATATACACATTAGTAACTATAATTATTTTATTTACTTATAAACAAGGTTTGCAGTGTGCCTTCATTAGTGAGTTGGTTATGTTTCTAATTGCTTTTTTTTAAAAGTTTTATAATTTTATGAATATGAGTGCTATTGCAGCATAATAATAATCCATATATTACTATGCTCTGGAAATATAAAAAATATGCAATTTTGATGTACGTTTTGGCACGTACATTTTCATATTCCGCAATATAAATATTCTCTTGATAATTTTTTTGGTATAATCAATATGGTCTTCCCATGTAAGTGTGCTGTATACATGGAAGTGAATTAAAATTTTCATTACAATTTTAATTGCGTAAATACTCGATGTTTTAACACTTATAGTACTCAAAAATAATTATAATCCAGTGCGTTTAACATATTATCTTTTATAATAACTGATAGTTTCAGTCTTGCGGATTTTATAATTTCTGAATACAAAATAAAGAGTGCACATATGTTTATGAAGATTAGTTTCGAGATAATATAAACAGCTGAAATTTAGTTTAAGAAGTATTACCATAAATTCCACACATTACCTATTAAATGCATCCTGCGTTGCTATCTCCTGATTGACTCGCGAATGATTGTAATTTGGAAACCAGACAGCATAATCAAATATTCATCCAAAGTTTCCTGAGCTATACAATAAATAGTAAGAAGTCCAATAAAAGGGATGTGACACACCGCATTTAAAAAAGATCTGGTGTGTTGCACTCTCTATTCTTGTACAAAATATTTTTTACAAACGCTTATTCTCCATTACTTCATGTTAATCGAGATATTGAGATGTTAATCTTATTGCTAATTTTCTTGTAGATGCAAGGAAATATGCTAGGCTTTAAGCGATAGTCAAATATTTTAAGAGCTGGTTGCTATTTGCAGGACTCCATTCTCCTTACATGTCCAGGACATAAAAGAACGAATAACGAATTCCCATTTGAGAAAAAGTATAAGTATTGGAAAATTCAAAAAATAACAAGGAATATCTCGGAAAGGTTCACTGAACAAAAAAAATGTATATGACATAAATTAGTGTTTTAATGAGATCTAATTTTTTGTGTAGTAAACTTTTATCTCTCTCTTAGGTTTACCAATTATGCAAAAGTCACTCACAATGTACAGGACTTTTGAGAACATTCCCAGAAAATTCAAGATATACATTTCATTTACCATGAAAATATCTTAAACATATGGTATTTTAATCAAAATCGTTGAAGTCATTTTTGAGAAAATCAAAATTTTCAAAAAATGTTCAATGCAAAGGGTAGTCTGGTGTGGGATAATTTTCTTAAAACTGTTCCTGTCGCATCTTTGAAATATACTGAATTTAAATACCAAGTTTGATATTTATCCGAATTTTCGTTTTTGAGTTATGCTGTTCACAGACACACATCCACACTGACCCTTTTCTAAAAATGTTTTTTTTTATTCAGGGGTCTCAAAATCTCGGTATCAAATTTTTGGATGGAATGCAATACTTACCCTACTTACGTAGTAGAAAAAGTAAAACATACATCATCTCTTGCACTCCAGAATTAGGCAGTGTTGCCTATGCCGGCTTCAAAATGTGTCTGACCATCGTCTTCCCGTATGTTTTTTCCCTTTAGGCCCGTAGTACAACACTTTTCATGGATTCCTCGCTTTCGACATTCTGTTAATAGCTGTCTCCATTCACTTCTATAATTTCTAATTTTTTCTCGCAAAGAATTTATTTCTAACTAGTCCCTTTTTTTTCATTTCAGATTTTGTTCAGATTCCTTTGCCGTTCTTAGGAATCTTATCTCGACAGCCTGTAATCTTATTTTTGCCAGCCTTCGCCAACGTCCATGTTCCAGATTCATAACGAAACCAGGAACGGCCATTACTTTGCAAAACTTCAATCGTATTTTATTTCTGGTTTTAGTTTTTAAAATTCTATTTATTGTACTCATATTTGTTGAAACATGGATAATTTATTTTTAAAATAATCTTCATATTTATAGCTGACATAAGTTCACCTTATATATTTAAAATACGTGTTTTAACATAGTTCATTAATTACAATTTTGGTTCTAACAGTATACTTACCTTAGGAGGCCATTAATTCTGTTTTACTTATCGAAATTTTAAAATTATTATTTTATAATAACTTCTTTACGGCTCGTCTTGGGTTTTACTTATAATTATCTGGTCATCCACAAATAGCATCGCTTTAAGCGTAAAATTTGGTGCAATACAAACGCCTCCATTGATTGTTGTAGCAACAAGAAGGTTGTGAGCGGACTGTACGCGACTCGGTGCATTAATACGGTCGTTTTAACGACCATAGCAAGGAGCCATAAACTCTTAGCTAGAAGAGGCGAGGCATCCCCTTTTTTTACCGCCGCTTGCCTTCTCATTTCCTGAATTATATACAGCGACAACACCCGACAGTGACATTGTTTCTTCACGGATTTCTTTTCCCTCTCTTTTAAACCTTTAACAAGGGTCAAGTAAAAGCAGTGCCACATTGCTGCAAGAGCTTAGTACAGTGCTTCACCAGCTTGAATTATAGCTGCTTGAATCAAGAACTAAAAAGGAAAATATGGAAATGCTTTGTTTGAAGAGTCACTCCGTATAGCGCGGAAACTTTTAAATTGTTACGAAATGAGGAAAACTAATTGAGAGCATTTGAAACCGTAAAATGGATAGACAAAATAAGTAATGGGGCTGTCTTAGAAATGTTGACAACTCTTAGAATCTTATAACATCTTTGCATTCACAGCACTAACCGTTACTGAAGCCGATATTGTGGCGTATTAGTAGCTATTGTCATGTCAGACACATTATTGCGTCGCGTCGGCGACAGCATTGTTGGGGTAATTCAGTATTTTTTTCGGCTTTGTGTTTGAAGTACCGTCTGGCATGGCAACTCGCCACCCCAAGCTAGCGAGCCTAGTCAGAAGTGGAGATAAAGGGGGAATAGTTTAGCGTTACTTTCTTTGTATGTGTTAGCGTCAGTCGGAGTCTGTGAGTTTGTGTGAAAGAGTGTAGATATAGGTCGTGTGTGAAGCATCTCACTCAATTCTTTATTCCCTTATGTGTGATGTCGAGACACCATTTACTTTATTAAATGAACCACAGGTAATGTGAATGATGTGAAATAACCCACGCTTGCACCGGAATGTGAACATCAAGGTCCTGGTCCTCTCGCCGTTTGTAGCTATGCTCCCCCATGTGCATATTGGGGTGATTAAAATTTAATATTTTTGCTGAAAACCTTTTGGCCCTCACCCCAGCATATAACAAAATGGAAGAAGAAAAATAAATTGACCCTGGACACTGGATGAGAAACGATGGTGTACAGAAAAACGGTTAGGGCGGAAAGTGTTATCAAATAATACTATGTTTAAACAATTCTTCAAGTGCAGAGACATGGAGGAAATTAATAGGTGGGTTTATAATGAAGAAGCTGCAATTTTATAGAACACTGAGAGTAAAGGTTGAAATGGTATACTTCTTTTATATTTATTTGTTATATTTGTTGAGCCCCACGTTTGGGAGCCAATTTGCGACGGTATTACTTATAATGTTTGTGTATGTGTGTTTACTTCACGTGGTGAAGCCATTTTGTGATGTGATTCTTTGTTAGGTTTGTAGCTCCATCTGGTGTTAGCAATTTACGGTAGTACTAGTGTTTGTTTGAAAGAATGCGACTGTTATTTTATTTAATTTTTGTTTACTGTCCTCCGGCAAGCTATGATCTTTTTGGTCAAGCACATCTTTTTATACAGGTTGTGTAAACGGAAAGGAATCTTTTATCCAAAGATAACACTGATGAAGGAATTTGTTTTACACTTTTATTGTTGAACACATTCACTATCACATTTACACATTGATCTTGACACTCGCCAAATTGAAACTGTTATAATAACTTATTTACTGATCATTCTTAATTCACGTACTTCAACTTTTTGTATCATTAACCTTACAATACTTGAGATTTTTCATAACTCTGATACGCGTAACTTGCGAATCGATAGCCGACGTGTAATATTTCTACTGCATTGAAGGCGACGTGTAGCATACAAATATTTTCGGTGAACTGCAGGACACTACCTCTAACCTAGCCCTTTTTATACTCCTACACGCCGATATGCCTAAAGATTATAACTGAGCTGCAATTGGCTAATAAAACGCGCCAACATTAGCGTCTATTTTAATATCCAATGAAAATTATGAATACATATGCTCTAGGGAAATGTTCCAGAAGATTCTAAAGGAAAACGCGCAAACATTACGTAACTTCCTCGTCTCCAATAATGATAAACAGCTCACCCCCTCGCTGCATTATTGCACGCTATTATTGTCAGTTTCAGTAAGGCAGTATAAATTTACTTCCCAACAATAATTACAATCAACAAACATCTCAAATCAATGTCACATAATAATGCATATTCATACTATAACCACTCTTTACATTTAAATAATTTGTGATACAAATTACTGCATCAAGGTGTTTCAAAATTCTGTTCTCTGAAATTAACTTGCACCTGAATTAAATCTGCATTTGTGGCCTCCATCATCTCTCTTAACTCATTTGAAATGCTACTCATTCGGCTACCTAACTCTGTACATTTTGCATCAACATGTTCTACTTTATTATTAACCTCACTTTTTTGGTTAGATATTTCCCTGCTTATGTCTAACATTTTCTTTGAAACTTCCCCTATCTCATTTGCTATCATTTCCTGATTTTCTATTCTCATTCTCATCATACTACTATCAAGCTCCATAAATTTCTTTTCAATTTCTTCCCTATTTTGATCTCATTTATGCTCTAATTTCTCATTACTCTTACCAATTTCTTCCCTTAATTGATCTGTAATACTCTTACCAATATCTTCCCTTAATTGATCTGTAATACTCTTACCAATATCTTGCATCAATTCCCTCTTATTCTTTTCCATACTCTGAGTTAGTTTTTGTTCTAATTTCTCATTATTCTTTTCCATATTCTGAGTTAGTTTTTGTTCTAATTTCTCATTCATATTTCTCAGCATTTCCATCATTATGCTAGCATCAAAATTAACATTTCCTGCTATTCTATTCTCACTTTCTGCACTAATATTTCCTCCCTCAAATACTACATTGTTTGAGCTATTTTCTGTAACCTGTATTGCATTACAGCTAACTGTTACACTATCTCCCTCCATAATTATTTCTTCTGTATTATTAGTGGACATTGTTTTCTTTATCCTACCGCTCCTAAGGTACATTTAAATTTTTTACCCTTTTTTTTTAGAATTAACATAACACTTTTCTAACCTTTCTGATGCTATCTGCTGATGTAGCTTTGATGTCCAGCTTTCTGCCCCTCTCTCCTAGATTATATGTTGCTTCTGCGTCGTATTATGATGAATCTACGTCGTTTTGGTGTTCTGTAGTTGAATTCCCCTGTTGCCTTATAATCTTGGAATTTAGCTGTAAACTCATCCGCGTCGTCTGTCGTCTCTGTTGTTGTTTCAGGAATCTGCGTCTTGTAGTTCAGTTCACTGCTCCATTCGTTCCACGTCCTGGTTCCTTCGCCCCTTCCTGGTTATTCTGCTCCTTTCCTGGTCATTCAGCTCCTTTACTGGTCATCGTGCCCCACGTTCTGGGTGCCAATTTGAAGGTGGTTTAATGTTATTTATATTTATTTGTTGTATTTGTTGAGCCCCACATTTGGGAGCCAATTTGCGACGGTATTACTTATAATGTTTGTGTATGTGTGTTTACTTCACGTGGTGAAGCCATTTTGTGATGTGATTCTTTGTTAGGTTTGTAGCTCCATCTGGTGTTAGCATTTTACGGTAGTATTAGTGTTTGTTTGAAAGAATGCGACTGTTATTTTATTTAATTTTTGTTTACTGTCCTCCGGCTAGCTAAGATCTTTTTGGTCGAGCACAACTCTTTATATAGGTTGTGTAAACGGAAAGGAATCTTTTATCCAAAGATAACACTGATGAAGGAATTTGTTTTACACTTTTATTGTCGAACACATTCACTATCACATTTACACATTGATCTTGACACTCGCCAAACTGAAACTGTTATAATAACTTATTTACTGATCATTCTTAATTCACGTACTTCAACTTTTTGTATCATTAACTTTACAATACTTGAGATTTTTCGTAACTCTGATACGCGTAACTTGCGAATCGATAGCCGACGTGTAATATTTCTACTGGATTGAAGGCGACGTGTAGCATACAAATATTTTCGGTGAACTGCCGGACACTACCTTTAACCTAGCCCTTTTTATACTCCTACACCCCGATATGCCTAAAGATTATAACTGAGCTGCAATTGGCTAATAAAACGCGCCAACATTAGCGCCTATTTTAATATCCAATGAAAATTATGAATACATATGCTCTAGGGAAATGTTCCAGAAGATTCTAAAGGAAAACGCGCAAACATTACGTAACTTCCTCGTCTCCAATAATGATAAACAGCTCACCCCCTCGCTGCATTATTGCACGCTATTATTGTCAGTTTCAGTAAGGCAGTATAAATTTACTTCCCAACAATAATTACAATCAAAAAACATCTCAAATCAATGTCACATAATAATGCATATTCATACTATAACCACTCTTTACATTTAAATAATTTGTGATACAAATTACTGCATCAAGGTGTTTCAAAATTCTGTTCTCTATTCTTTCCAAGTAACGAAAATGTTAGATTTAAAGGGTATGTTGCGCACAGTTTAAAGATGAAAGATTCAATTTTGGTTTTTGTAATATACTGTATGAAAGCGTGTAAAATACACTTAATGGTATGTAATTTTCTGATCTCTCGCTATTTTTACTTTCTCTAATACGTATAGCAAGTAGGGAAAGTATTACATTCCACCCAAAAACCATGTCTAACCATTGAGAAAAATAATTTCAGTTGTTAAGCATAAATATTGCTTGAAATTTTCTGATGTTATACTAATCACAATTTTCTCTCTTTATATAATTATGTAGCTTAAGCTGATAATGAGCTTGATAACATACACAGAAACTACAGCAAAGCTTTGTTTTTTACATAAGGATTGTTAGAAGGTTTCCATGCATCTATATAATTAAAATAAAGCTTACTGAGATGCTTTTGTACTACATCCTGCACATATCTACTGAACATTTTACTTTCTCTACTACGTATAGTAAGTAGGGGAAGTATTGTATTCCACCCAAAAATTCGATACCGAGATTTCACCGGAAATATATGTTTTGAGAACACCTGAATCCAAAAAAAAGCATTTTTGGAAACATGTCCGTGTGTGTGTCTGTGAACAGCATAACTCAGAAACGAACAGTCGGATAAAATTAAACTTGCTATTTAGGTTCAGTATCTTCCAGAGATGCGACACGGAGGTTTTCAAGAAAATCCCCCACCCCAGATTACCCTTTACATGGAACATTTTTCGAAAATAATAATTTTCTCAAAAATGGCTCTAACGATTTTGATTAAAATATCATATGTTTGAGATATTTTCATGACAAATGAAATGTACATCTCGAATTTTCTGGGAATGTCTCCAAAAGTTTTCTTCATTGTGAACAAATTTTGCATAACTGGTAAACCATAAGAGATAGACAAAATTTTACTACACAAAAATGTAGATCGCGTTAAAATACACAATTTATGTCATATAATTTTTTGTTGTTGAGTGAACCATTTTCGAAACATTGCTTGTTATTCCCTTAAATTTTCCAATACTTTTTCTCAAATAGGAATTCGTTATTCATTTTTTATGCCTTGGACATACAAAGAGAATTGAAATGCGCCACATAGCAACCAGCTCTTAAAAGATTTGACTGTCGCTTAAATACTACTATATTCACCTTGCACCTACAAGAAAATTAGCAATAAGATTAACATGTCGATTAACATGAAGCATATAGAGAATAAGCGTTTGTAAAAATAGTTTGTACAAGAGTAGAGAAAGTCATGTGAGTGTAACACATCAGATTTTTTAAGTACACCTCGTGGTGTAGTGGTTACCATGGAATCTCCAATTCCCGATGTCGCAGGTTCAAACTCAGCGGAGGGCGATAGATTTTTTCGGGTGTAAAAGTCCTTAGCATGGCTTTCTTCGGAAGTGAAGTAAGACCTCTGAGCAATATTACTTGGTAACAATTACTGTAACTTGGTAACAAACAAAATGTTGTTAAGAATGCAGCTTTATTTGTTTGTTGAACGAAAAAAAAACCGAGACCCTCATATTAAAGCGTTTGTTACAGAACAGATTCGCAAAGACATCGCTTAAATGCTGCTGTAAAAGGAAAAGCAGGATAGAAGCTTGTCATCTTAATTATCAAATGTTTATTTATTCTTAAAATATAAATGTTACGAATTACGCTTGATTAAGCAATGTTCCGTGTGATAGCATTGGTAAATGATGCTCCCAACTTAAGTTTTAAGGACGAATTTTAATAATTTGAGAGCTGTAGGATAGTAGAGCAATATGTTTTCGTTCCCAGAATTATTTTAAGACAATTTCCAATCTGCTGAAAGCATTGGCTAGCAGAAAGTTAGTTACAGTTTCTCGTATCCATAGAAATTGAATTTATACCGATGCTGCTGGAAAAGGAAGAACATAACAACCAATTAGGTTATAAAATGATGATTTATAAATAGTAAATTTGCATATGAAAAATAATCCGATATATAAAATACTGCAACATTCCCCCAGATAACATAACCAGTGTTACGATCTTCCACTTAATAAATGCCTACCTAAAATAATATGGATATTATCAGATACAATAATGATTTTCATTCAAAGATTAAAATGCAAGAACATGTCCACAGAGCTGAACTAAAGTTGAACATTGCCAAATCATTAATAGAATAATAAGTACCCATTTATGCTTGATGGGTATACATTAAAATTTCAGAAAAATATGCATGACAACTGATAACTTTAAAAAGCATAATTAATAGACAAAAAACACAAACAAAATTAAGAAATAATTTCGGGTTGATATGAATTAGTGAAACTTGCATCAAAACAATATGAAACTGCGTTGCTAACCCCTTTGTCTGTCATTCCTAACCTAAAATTAAACTCATTTTACAGGGCCACTGCCACAGCTGTTCAACAACTTAGCGAGTTTTGTCCATAAAAATCTAATTATTTAGGATCACAAGAAAATGTAAGTCATGCTATTCTAAGTAATGAATGAGAGTTTTAAAACTCCACATATATTTTATATTTTTCGTGTGACGTTTTCATAGCACGCTTTGTCTCCATCTTGGCAAGGAAAAGCAACAAAAGCACTCGGTAGTAGGTATTACGGCGCTAATGGACTGTGAAAACAAAACGCTACCGCAGAGCGCAGGAATTTTCGATTAGTCACTCCAGTGGGCTAACAAACCGGGAGAAAACAAATATCGCGATAGCAAACAAGTTACAGAATGCCAATTAGCGGCACATTAGTTAAGGGGACAAGCTACTCTGAAATGGTAAAAAAAATCATGTTTTTTTCTATTATGCACTAATAAAATTTCTAATATTTCCACTTTCAGAAAAGATATGCTATTGGGGGGTTAGGAGGTTTTTAATACATTTAAATTCCACTTAAACGCTAATCTGAATTCCTTTAAAGCTGCCATGCAACGCCCCTTTTTAGAACATTTTTTATCCTTCAACAACGAACACTATATCACGCCCAGCAAGCAGTTCAGGAATTAACAAAAGAGGCCAGGACCAAGAGAAGGCAATCAGAAAAGCTGAAGCAATTCAGGAATGAAGGTGCAGATGATTATGACCTTGGAATGTATTGAAATGTTTCAGAATTTTAATACTCAAACTTTAAGTTCTGTTTTCTCAAAACAATATTTTAGATACTTATGTACCTTTTCTCAGAAAATATGAGGTAGAGAGCTGAAATTTTCAGTACATGTATACAACACATAGTTAAACGCTCTTACCCTCAATCATAATTTTATAATATACCTGGTGAGTCAGCTGCCCTTAGTTATTCGTATCTATGCAACCCGCAGTTTATAATCTAATGTGAAAACATTGACCCTTTTAGCAAACAAACTGTTATTGTAGCTCTGCCCTTCTATTCGGTACTATACACAATTAGCATTAATGATTAAAGGTCTGAAAGAGAGCCAACGAGCTGCGAAAGGCTTAAAAAGAAGGCGTTTCATGGATATAATGCTTGCAAGGAGTTAGAGGAAGTTTTCCCGAAGAGCGGAATAGACTAAGCGTGTTCTGGCCGAGTGGTTTAGCTGCCGGAATGTGGTGAAGCAAAGGTTAGCTTTGGAGGTTCCAATCTGATACAAACATCAAATTGTTTTTTTTTTCGCTCCTTGTGTTTATTTTCTGTATTGTAGTGTACTAATTTATTTATTTTTGTTACTGGCTCTCCTGTGAGCCAAAGAAATAGGAATTACAATCAGATAATTGTGTATCAATATCCATGTGTTCAGACTACCTTGTCCCCTTAAGAGCGGTTCTTTGAGCTTAACAAATAATTGTAGTCGTCTTCTTAACAACGAAGTTACAGAATAGCCCTACATATTCTTTTGGAATTAAATAGCTGTGGCCTTTGTCTTATTTTTATAATCAGTTTCTGTGGAGTAACAATACAAACTATTGTCTACGCATTCTCAACGAGAAGTAAAAGCCACCTTTGTAAGTGTGCCTTTTCTGACTTCGACATGTATTCAAGTATTCAGGGCTTGTAAATACTTAGTAAAATGTTATTATTTTAGTCCTCTAAGAATTTAAATTATAAAATGTCCATTGGAAAGAATGTTTTTGAGAAGAGTATTGTCTTTACGTTGTTTTGCCCCACGTATGGGCGCCAATTTGAAGAAGATGGTTTGTTACGTTATTTTTTACCACGCTTTGGGCGTCAATTTGAAGTATTTTGTATTGAACGAGTTGTATTATATTTCAACTGTTGGGGAGCCGAACTTGTAGTAGTTGCAACCGCACGTATGGTACCCGCTTTCCGGTAGCCTTCGCCCTAAGTTAAAAAATATTAACTTTGTAATTTTTGACTGCTTCTTTAATTATTTAATATTTATGTTTGCCTCGGATGCGTCAGTATTTATTTTAGAGACATGGATGTCTTGGCATTGTTGTGATGCGACAAGAATGTAGGCTTACAAAAATTATAATTTTACTTCACTCATTTTATTAATACTTGATACGATTTAAATAACACTTCACTGATAGAGAGCTCTGCGATTCTTTTATGAATTACTTGCACTTTTTAACACGTAAACTATTTTTCGTTTCACACGAATGCGTATAAAATCTCTCGAGGACGCATCTTGCATCCGGTTGCAATCACTGTCTGTAGGCAACTGACTTCTAGATTTGTAAATTTTGCTATATTTCAGTTTCTGATTGGCTAATCCTACTCCAATAGAATACCTTCATTTAACTAAAGCTTTTTCTGGCTTTGATTGGCTATTTTATAAACTGTCACTAAAATTACATTATTGTTAATCCAAGAATCACAAGTAGTACTGTTAAACTTTCTTACTCATTATTGACTCAAGGTTGCCTCATTGTTAGCAACTTTTAACTTATTATTCTCACAGCTCCTACATTATTAAATTACGTAATATATTCACATAACATTATTACACATGGATACAATAATATAAGCATATGCAATGACTGTTACATACATTTTACAAATTATTACATACGCATATTTGCTTCAAGGCGGGCTGTTATTGAATTTACATATTATATAATTAGATTGAAATTATTTAAGTGTTAAAAATACTGCCTCATTTTTCAACAGTGTAAAACAATCAAACTCTATTGAGTGGTTTCCAAAATTACCGTGCATTGTATTATATGCATACTCATTCGCATAGAAATTTTCTCTCTTGATAGTATTAGTATAAACTGCACATCTATAGTCCTATGTAATTATTTCTGCTGATATGCTAGCATGTCTCTAAGGGCGTTATCTTTGCTAAAAAGTCTTGCTTCCAATGTCACAATATCCTGAGCTACACCGTTAGATTATAAACATCATATCGATGTTACCTAACTATGCAAATACCAAGCTCTGGCAGATAGCCTTCCCTTGTCTCTCTAAAATTGAGATTCATAGACACAAAACCAATCCTGCGGAGTGCTATGTTTATTTGTGTGCAAATTTGACAACGATGGAGGGTTGTCTCTCCATCTCATTTTCCCCGCGCGATTGACTACGTTTCTCTTTCCAAAACCGCTTCTCCTATTGCAGCCAACTGTATGTGTGTGCGTGTCTTTTTGTTTAAGTTGATTTTCATGCAGAAGCACGTCCCTTTTTTTTAGTTTTTCGCTTTTTGGCGGAATGAAGGGGAGCAACTAAAAAAATCGTGAAAAAGCCATTTGCATGGGAATGAGAAGCCCATATCCGAGCGAATCAAAATCTGTATTTCCTGGAGAATGACAATGTAGGAAGGGGTAGCTGTAAATGTATCACAGTTTCCAGGCTGTAAATTAACCTACATGGAATTTAATCTTACCAGTCAAGTTCGAGTAGTGGTATAGCGTTTGACTAATGCAGGACAGATGCCCACTTCCAATTCACAGCGGGACTTATTCTTGTTTGCATGCATAATCGAGAGGATGCAACATTATATAGACCAGTACTAAGTACGCTTTATTGTAGGTTCAACTAAGTTTACAAACTGCTTCTGTTATAACAGGTGGAAATGAATGCATTTTAAGGTAAGCAATTGGCGAAATTTGAACAAAAATTATGAAAAATTAAAAAATTAAATTTTTATAATTACATAATATGAATTTGAGGTAGTGTCTTTTATTCCTTAACTGCTATCAATTTAATTATATAATATAAAAATCTGATGTATTACACTCACATGACTTTCTCTACTCTTCAGAAACTATTTTTACAAACTCTTATTCTCCATCTATTTCATATTAATCCAGATAAACATTTGCAGAAACGATTTTTTGACATGCAAAGAGAATTACACATAGCGACCAGTTCTAAAAATATTTGTTTGGTATTTGCAAGGGCAATATAGAAATACAGTAGCCTTTAAGCATAGACATATCTATTAATAGCTGGTTGCTAGGTGCAGCACCATTCTCTTTGCCACAGATTAATACTCTTTGCATATCCAAGACAAAAAAATGAATAACGAATTCCCATTTGAGAAAATAAGTATTGAAAAATTTAAGGGAATAACAAGCAATATCTCGAAAATGGTTCACTCAACAAAAAAATGCATATGACATAAATTGTGTATTTTAATGCGATCTACAGTTTTTGTGTAGTAAACTTTAGTCTATCTCTTATGGTTTACCAGTTATGCAAAAGTCGTTCACAATGAAGAATACTTTTGGAGACATTCCCAGAAAATTCAAGATATACATTTTATTTGTCATGAAAATATCTTAAACATATGATATTTTAATCAAAATCGTTAGAGCCATTTTTGAGAAAATTAAAATTTTTGAAAAATGTTCCATGTAAAGGGTAATCTGGGGTGGGGGATTTTCTTGAAAACCTTCGTGTCACATCTCTGGAAGATTCTGAACTTAAATACCAAGTTTGGTGTTTATCCGACTGTTCGTTTCTGAGTTATGCTGTTCACAGACACACACACAGACATGTTTCCATAAATGTTTTTTTTATTCAGGGGGTCTCAAAACATGTATTTGCGGTGAAATGTCGGTATCGAATTTTTGGGTGGAATACAATACTTCCCCTACTTACAATACGTAGTAGAGAAAGTAAAAATAATATCCCGCCTATAAGCAATCAGTAATTGCTATAAAGTGTATATTACAGCCATTGTATTATGTTTATTTATTCTATACATGTGTAAAATATTATGTGAACATATTTCTTAGTTTAGAAATGTAAGAGCTGTGAGGGTAGAAGCAAGCTATTTTCTGTAGCAAACAGTGTCATAAAGTGGAAAGCAGAGGGTGGCTTACAATAAGTTGTAACCTTGGCAGAACAGTAACTTAGAAAGCTAAGGAGGCTACCAACAGTCGATGGAAAAATACTGATGTAACGTCAAAACGTTTGTAAATAGTCACGTGGGTGCAAAAAGCCAATCAAAGCCAAACCAACAATGTTCTGCTAGAGTAGGCTTAGCCAACCAGAAAATAGAAACATTAAATTTAACATTTTAAACTGTGGACGCTAAGAGGTAGCGTACCTAGGCCAAGTCAATTCAGTAGATGAAACTCAGTGTGTGCAGATGTGCCTCCTGTGGGGGCAAGGGGCACTACACTGGCCAGCCGTCTGCCCACTCTATCCTCGTAGAGCCACGCCGAACTCCTCAGAGACACCGCAGAACCTCACACCTACGACGCCGAACAGCACTTCATCCAGCGACACGCCACAGATCCAGGAACAACTAGTAGCCACGAACCAACTCCTCAACCAGCAAACTACGACCAACACAACCATCATCGAAGCCATCCAGGACCTCCACGCTGAGATGCTAAACCTTGCCAGCAGGCTGAATGCCCTGGAAGAGCAGCTCAGCGCGCAGTTTACTGGAGTCGCCGATATCATAGACGAATCCCACGACGTTACCAAGAAGCGTCTGATCAACAACATGAACAGCCACTTCAACGAACGACAAGAATGCTTGGACCAAATAAACAGACGCACCCTGGACATGGACAGCTGTTTCAATAAGATGTTAATCGCCATGGAGACACGCTTCAGAGACGTCATCACGCGCATCAACGAGACCAACATGGAAACCCTTGCTGAGATCGACAGACTACGACAGCCACCTCCTCCAGTATATCATCATCAACAGCGACGTGCCAACTCCCGGAGATAACAGGCCCGGGATTGGAGCCTTCATCTCCTGTTAACTCACCACCGACACTCCGATGCCCGGAGGTAACAGGCCCGGGCTAGGTACCATCATCAACTGTTAAGCCATCACTGTTTTCTAGGTTACTGTCAGGGCCTCGGCCATGACTTTTACCTATTCCCCACTGAGGAGTGTGTCCACTTTGGACCTCTCCGTTTTTTAGTAATTACCCACGAACCGCAGATTTGCTTCGGCGGTACCAGCCACCACGATGCCAATTATGCCCCCAATAAATAGCGCCACCACAGAACAAGATCCTTCTTTTCCTCTTCCTTTTTCCTTTCTACAACCTATATATCTGTTTTTCCTTAAACCTTTATTCCTGTTTTCCCCAAAAATAAAAAAAAAAAGATGTGAAATTTTAGTGTAGTGCGGAGAAGATAAATTTTGACCTTTAAAAAAATGTAGTTAGGAACAGATAATTACGACAACCTTAAACTACATTTCATTTAATATTCGCAGACATATAAATCCGTATGACATAATTTTAATGCGAATAAAGAATTAAGAAATTCTCTGTAAACTTCAGTTCGTTAGCACACATATAGAACATAATATCTTACAGCTCCATACGTAAATACTTCAGTAATTTGTATTATTTTATATATTATTCAACTGCCTTCAAGAAGTAATAAAGAAGTGAGAACTAAAACTATAGCTCTGTGTAAAGTGTGTGAAACTATTCTACAGCCGTACCACCCTTGTTAATAGATACTTGCTCTACCAGATATAACTGACGCAGCCGAGGCTTAATATTAAATAAAAAAATCATAATTATTTTAAAAATCAAAATTCATTACATATAAACTTTATTAACACACACACGAGAACCCCCGCAAATTCTAAACTTTAATAAAATATACAGTTTTTTTCACTTGGTTCATTTAAAATACCAAGTAATTGAACCTATAAATGGACAGGGCACACTTAATTGCTACACCAAACTTTAAACCCTGTTTTCTCGTAAACCTTGTTTCAGCATTTTGCCATACTTAAAATACGCCACCGGATGCAATTATACCTTTTTTAAAAAATAATGCTCCAATTTTAAGAAATAGATTATTAACTTTTGAAAACCAAGAATTTATGAGAATACAAAACTTAGTAATTTTTCTACAATAATTAGGTGTTAATATAAAAACTCTGATATGACAGATTTGTTTGCTAACTCATCAAATATAAAATCTGAATTTTTATCTGTACATTTTTACAAATGCATCGTGTGGCGCATTTTTATTACAACAGTAAATTTACACAAAGAAAAATAATATTTAAAACAGCCATGCAGGATAGAATTTTTAAATATGGCAAAAATATTACTATTATTGTGTGTAATAAATGGCATACATTTCAATTTTATATCTTACATACTGTGGATTTTCTAAATTTCACAATTGCATTATCTTAATATATAATATATATGCCAAGTGCTGAACATGGAACGTGAGGTTGAAACTTTAATACGAACAAGGAAATGGCACTTTCTTAATAGTTGAAAAATACAGGAAGAAGTAAAATGTGTAGTACAAAAACAACAATGAATTAAAGAAGAATGGCTCCATACCTAGAAATGCAGTTTATTTGAAAACAATGCCCACACTTTGCCATTTGATGAAAACAGATTAACTTATGAAAATTAAATCCTTAAATGTCCTCTCCTTTCGCTTAACAAGTATGAGTTGAGTCAGAAAACTACCCATCACATTTGTCAACGTGTCTCGCGGAACGTCTGAATTTCTTGACAAATTTAAGTCTTTAATTCCGCAATTGTCTCCTTGCGAGTAGAAATGTATCCCAAAGAAAGAAATCTGGAACTGATAGATCAAGCCATATGCATGATCACTGGATGTCACCAAAGCGACAAATTAGTCGGCCTCGAAACAGCTGCCGCAGTCTGGTCATATTCGCTGTGTGAGCAGTAGCCCCATCTTGCTGGAACCATGTAGTGTCAAGATATCCTAACCTTAATTCAAGCACCCGAAAGATATGGATCATTCGAAGATATCGTTCTGAGTTAACTAACGTTTCTGCCCCGGGAATCCTGGAAAAGTATAAGCCAATAATTTCAATTTTGTTTCTTACACCGCACCACAGTGTAATTTTAGGGCTGTGCAGTGTGGTTTCATGAAGAAACTGAGAATTGGTGTCTGACCAATATCAAAAGTTTTGCTTATTCACAAATCAGTTTAAATGGAAATGTGCTTCATCTGACAAGCAGATTTGACAGAATATTGTTCTCTGCAAACATTTCCTGAAGTTGCGCACAGAATGTTATTCTCATCTGTCGGTCAATTGCACGTAACTTATGAACAGCTTGCAGTTTATAAAAATGGAACTTCAATTCCGGTTCCATTATCCGGTTAAGCGCCGGATCATGAAAGCGCATCGTCAGCAAATGTCGACGGGCTGAGCAATGTGGGCTTTGCTGCATTTCTGCTCGAACACGATTGACATTCTCAGGCGTTCAGACGGTTCTTGGCCTACCTGATGATTTCTTATTTTGCACTTATTTCTATGTTCCCTCCAAGACTTGACTCATTTCGCAATTGTCCGCCTGTCAGGAACACAACGATTTCGGTCTTCTAGCGTAAGAAACGCTAACGTTTACACTATTTAAATGAATAAAAGCTTCCACAGGTTGAATACGTATTTGTATGGGCCACTGATCCATCGCAATTGAAATGACTGTCCTTCTGCAATAAATAAACAATTCCAAAGCCGCCGTTGTTATGTACCGTTGCACAGAGTCACATTCTATAAATGCTATGCATTTTGCTCCACCCGGTAGTTCTGCACAAAATTGCTAAAGAAATAGATGCATTTCTTACGGAGGCACAAGCGAGATTAAATTTCAGTACGAATAAGGAGATAGGATTTTCTTAGCCACCGAATACGATTTTCTACTCTACATTATATCGAAATTATGTGACCTCCTTAACAATGTAAGCGGACGTGTTCATTACACGAAAATGAAAACTCCTGAATTTTGCTCTTTTGTTTTCTGAGATTTGGGATTTAGGTGGCTTTCAGAATTAGTTCAATGTGCCAAAAGAAACTTTCTACCGTAAATTGTTCTTCAATCAAGGTTTTAAAAAGTGAAAAATACTCATTAGACTTGTACTAGCTGTATGCATTTCGTCGCGTGGAAGAATATCAAAATATCTAGTTGTGTTGAGGGATGCTCTGCGATTTGGAGCTTAAAGAATTCCGAGAAAGAGACTAATGCAACCTTGCAGAAGTTTCAACATACCACAGCATCTTCGTTAAACACATTACATTCCTTTTATACCAACATTAATTCTGATTTCGAATACAACCTTTCATTCAGTTTATCCGTAATTTTTAACAATATCACTTTCTAAATCTAAACCTCCCTGCATCATCATTTAGTCAATTGACTGTCTGTTGAATACTATAAAAGTTCATGAAAACTGTCGACTGTAATGTGCTCCCTGAAATGAGCTTCATGTCTTTCAACATTTTAAAATAAAGGTATAAAATCCAACATAGTTTAAAAGAAAATACCGTATTTTGTTTTTAACTATTTATTTCGATTTCCGTAAACACCAACTCACATCTAAAACTTTACTTTTAACCCTTGTAACTGTTCCTTGTATGTGCTGGTAAATATGTACTATACAAAATCTAATGTGTTAATCATATAATTTTCCCTGTCCATTACTTCACAAAAACCTTTTTAGACATAATAATGTTTCATAATAACGTTTCGGCAAGGAAATGTCATTGATTTTCATTTCCATAAACTAGTGTGCTTAAATAGTTCTTTACGTAACTGTAAATAAAAATGTTTTATAGGACGAGTAAGTTTTTTATGACCAAAGCGAAACTGAGGCCGGAATATCGAAACTAGTCCTTAAATACTTTCCTGCAGTTACGTACAATATTTTGCTTCATACTACGTCGAAATACTTTATGTATTGGCTAAATATTGTACTGCATGATGTGGCGTATGCCTAAGATGATAGAATACACGACTCTCTGGGCACCGGGATCCGTGACAGCAGTCTGCCTGGGAGTAGGGGAACTAGGTGTTAGGGGAACTAAGTATTAGGGAGGGGATAGCGTCAGTGACGCCTGAGTTTAGCGTTGTTTTAACAGTCAGTAAGTAAGATTCGTGCAGGAAAGACGTGCGACTGCTAAAGCACGATGTCCTCGTCGGTAGACAATGGGAAAAGAATGTAAGTAATGTAATTAGTCTATCTCATTAAATCCTCAGCCATCCACTCTTTTGGAGTCTTAATTATGGTAGTGTAGTGTCCTTCCTCTCCTTTAAAGCCAGGTATTATGTTGGAATAGCCATTATTTTCTGTATTTTCTTTAGCTGCGTCCCTTGTCGTAGCCTCGCCATGTGAAGTTCTTGTTTAATTTGCCCGTACCTCTTGCAAGCGAGTAGCTCCCATCCGCTCTTGTAAAGTAATTTAAAGAGAGGATGATGAACCTGTTATTAGTTACATCTATGACGTGCTATCTTTATGTGACCAAGTCAACCCAGCTATGTTGCAGTTGGAACAAATTAAACACTTGCTTAAAGGTCTTAGACCTCTGTATGTACAATCTTTATTGCCATTAAACCCTCAAACTGTTGATGAGGTAATACAAATCATTCGACGAGTGGACAAAGCACAGTTTTATATGCAGAACCGTGAACATCTAGTGTCTACTCAATCTCAGGCTGCAGTGGTTACGCCACCCTCTGTTTTATTTAATAATGCATCAATATCTTGTGCAGTGTAGTGTGCGGGTGAACAGAGGCAGCGTGGTGTGTGTGCGTGTGCGGGGTGCTCGAGCATATTTGCTTTAACAATATTATCCGAAAACCGAGACTCCACTACGCCCAGTAACATTGTTTGTCGTCGTCTGGGTGTTTATCACACATGTGTATTGTTCCTTATTGTATGTCATTTTTTGTTATTTTAATGTCTTTTATTTTGTTTGTTTGTTTGCCTTGTGTCGACGGGGGCGTCGATCTCGGTGGCCAGGGGGAGATGTGGCGTATGCCTAAGATGATAGAATACACGACTCTCTGGGCACCGGGATCCGTGACAGCAGTCTGCCTGGGAGTAGGGGAAGTAGGTGTTAGGGGAACTAAGTATTAGGGAGGGGATAGCGTCAGTGACGCCTGAGTTTAGCGTTGTTTTTAACAGTCAGTAAGTAAGATTCGTGCAGGAAAGACGTGCGACTGCTAAAGCACGATGTCCTCGTCGGTGGACAATGTGAAAAGAATGTAAGTAATGTAATTAGTCTTTATCTCATTAAATCCTCAGCCATCCACTCTTTTGGAGTCTTAATTATGGTAGTGTAGTGTCCTTCCTCTCCTTTAAAGCCAGGTATTGTGTTGGAATAGCCATTATTTTCTGTATTTTCTTTAGCTGCGTCCCTCGTCGTAGCCTCGCCATGTGAAGTTCTTGTTTAATTTGCCCGTACCTCTTGCAAGCGAGTAGCTCCCATCCGTTCTTGTAAAGTAATTTAAAGAGAGGCTACGACAATATTATGTTGGACATGGACGCAGTCATATGTTTCATATGCTCATTTGAATGATGTAATACATGTTGGTAACCTTGGGGTTTGTCGTGCAGTGGCACCGTTGTTGGAGTAAGTATCAACTATCTCAACGTATTGTTGAGTATGGGACTGCAGAAGCGTAGTAGCCCTATAAACAGGAATGTATCTGTAAGTGAATCAAATAAGGCGAGTTATTAAATAATAATTAATTTTAAAACTAGTATAGAAACGTGAAATAATTTAATACAAAATAAAAATGCTTATGAAAAGTTATTCTCGTGGTAGATTTATCATTAAGTATTCATATGTTGGTGTTGGAGTACGAAAAGTAACTGAACTGTAAAGTTCAATTTGACATACTGGTTTGGAGACGGATAAACATGAAATTCCAGATAGTATGAAACAAAGTAAATGTTTGTGGCTAAAATCATCGCAGCTGCTGCTGCGTTTTCTATTTGTGAATTCATTTTCCTAATTATACAGTGTGTCCGAAAAAAAAGTTCCAATATTTACAGAGGAGGGAGTGTGAAACAAAAGAAAAAAAACAGTTCCTATAAACATTGGTTGTAAACTTAATATCTGCTGAGTTGTGGTCTTACTACACTACCATCAATGATTACCATGTCTTTGATCTACTCTTCACATGTGGCCGCCATCCATTGCGATGCAGCCTTCCACCCTGCGTCTCATGGAAATTACGCACTCTTAGAAACACCTCTGGTTGTTGTCAGAATTCGTCACAGGCATGGAACACGCGCTCTCGTAGCGTCTGCATATCATTTATGGAAACTGCTTACAACATGGTCTTTAAATGCCCCCATAGCCAAAAATCTAAACGGTTAATGTCAGCAGAACCGGAAGGCCAAGGTATTGGCCCTCCCTGACCAATCCATCGCTTATGAAAGACTCGTATTAGCTGCCGCCTAACCCTATGTTGAAAATGAGTCGGTGCTGCAAGTCCAAGAAGGACAAGAAAACAAATTACAGTACAGTAGTGTCACAAAACACATTACACGCTTTTTGAACGTTACTGTACACCAGACATAAATAATATACCTGAATGATAGAGTAATACATATGTAGCCGCAGTGGAATACTGTAGGTTGATTACTCTTGTGTTCTGTTCTTGCTTGATATACACCATATGCAAACACGATGCGCTGCATAGCAACAAACCTCTACGTACAGTGTGTTCTCATTCGTTTCGTGCCAAAACGCTCGGAGTACGATATAATACCATAACTCAGAAGATTTTAGGTTTACGACCAATGTTTATCGGAGCTGTTTTTCTTCTTTTGTTGCATGCTACCTCTTCTGTAAGTATTGGAACCTTTTTTTCCGGACACCTGGTGTTTATCGCTTTCGTTTTAATTACTGGGTATTGTAAACTAGCATGACAAGCAGAACTCAACAAACAACTGCCTAACAACCAGCCACAAAACCACAGCTGCCTAATACGCCTTAAAGCCCGTGAAATCTCTCTCTTTGCATACAAATATAATACTCTCTCGTCTTTAACTTCAGAAGTTCCCGAGATTAAAATAAAAGTGCAAGAGAACGAATCAATAACGTTAGTCCCTTTAAAAATATAAACATAGTAGGAATTTTTGGGCGACTGTCTAAAAATCTCATTATAGTATTCACATAAAAGATGAATTCACGTTAAGTTATAATAATAAATTTATGACTAGAATTAATTTCAAATTAAGCATTATGGACTTGGTTGCATACATAGTGTCAATTTATTTGACACAAATTAAATATTTGAATGATCTCTACACTTTTCGTGAGTTTTTGTCTATTTCTTGAGGTTTAACAGTTGTACAAAAGTATATACGAAGAGTACTAGGTAACTTTATTCATATACATTCATTAATAAAGCCTTTGTTTATTAACACTTCATAGTAATGTTAAAAATCGAAAATTACAGTTTTATTTACGTATAGATATAATAAGAATGGCGCTTGTACTCAGAATAGGGAAGTGACCTCCCGTCGCGTCCGTGGAAAAAGTGACAACTTTCTTGTTCTTTTAGAACATGTATAAACTCGTCTGTACAACACATTGTAATGTGACTCTTTACTTGTCGCTACATTTTGAGTATAATAGTCCAAAAGACTGCTCACTTCAATGCCACAGTGCAAGTTTAGGTTGGCAGAGTTGTCTTATGGTCATCTAGCTATGTATGAATAATTTATTATTCACTTTGAACTTACATGCAATTTATACAGTGTTTACAATACAATGGACTTGCTTATTATTTCCCTTCCCTTTATATTTAACATTCTGTTGTATATACAATGGGGAAGTATAATTTTCCACTATTTACTTTTTTGTCTTGTTACCCTTTTTCCGTATCTTCTCCAATTTGCTTCAAGTCTCTTTTAGCCACTTTAATCTAATTTTTCCTAAATATTTTCCTGCTTTCTCCATATATTCATTTGATCTTGTATTAATTTTTCTAACTTTTAGCTCTATTAGTAAATTTTTCCATTTCTTTAGTATTAAATTCTCTCTTTCTTTATCTGTGTCCTCGCATTCCAGAATATAATGCCAATTATCATGTAATCCATTACATTTAGTACATATCTCCCCCTTCTTCTCCCTGTTAGACCACTTAAATTCATTACACCTGTCCTCGCCCATGCATGCCCCATTCTGGTCTCTTTGTGGAATGCTTCGGTGCATCTTTCTTTTCCCTATTCCGTTTTAAAATACTTATAATCTACTAATGACCTTTTTTTCCCTTGAATCTACTTAAAATTTTTGCTTTTCAATATCCTCCACTTTTGCATTTGGTTATTCCTAACCAACTAGATTTGTGTGTATATGTGTGAGTGATTGTCACTTTGGCAGTCGAAAACAGGCCACCTAATGCTGCTCTAGCTTACAATATCCATTAAAGTCTTCAAAACAAACTTCAGCGGACTAATAAATAAACACCTCATATACTATCGATACCCGGTAGTAACGAAGCACGTCCAATGCTTTGAGATAAACATTCGATACTTTTTCGATACTTTTAATTTTTAAGTTTTGCATTATTGAAAGTTGTTGCCTTTATCCTTATGCCAGATAAGGAACGAAAGGAGTCGAGACTTTACCTTATGCCCCGCACGTGTCACCAAAAAGTTGCTGGACTTTCTTGACAAGACTATTTCTGCTTTTCCTATGGGTGAATGAATGCAGCATTCCATAGACTCTTGTGTCTAAATAGAAACGTGCAAAACAATGGTGGAAGGAGTAGAGGTATTCATGTACGATGCAGCGTTAACTGAGTTACGAATGAAGCTGATTTAGCACGCATTAAATCACGTTTCTGCAGTTATTGTCTGGCTAGTGTCTCACTCTTATCCATTATATTTACTTATTATGGAAACCAAAATCTGTGAATCCAGCAAAAAAAAAAATCAGAATTTAAGGCGTGAGATAAAATAGCACATGGAAATATTTGTTTTTTCAAGAATACTCGTATTCTTAGGAAACAAACTGATGTGTTACACTCACATGACTTTCTCTAATCTTATACAAACTATTTTTACAAACGCTTATTCCCCATATGCTTCATGTTAATCGAGACATCGAGATGTTAATTTTATTCTAATTTTCTTGTAGATGCAAGAGGAATTGGTAGGCTTTAAGCTATAGTCAAATGTTTTAAGAGCTGGTTGCTATGTGGAGTATTCCATTTTCTTTGCATTGCCAGGACAAAAAAATTGAATAAGGAATTTGAGAAAAAGTATAAGTATTTGAAAATTTAAGGGAATAACAAGCAATATCTCGAAAATGGTTCACCCAGAAAATAAACGTATATGACATAAATTGTGTATTTTAACGCGATCTACATTTTTTGTGTAGTAAAATTTTGTCTATCTCTTATGGTTTACCAGTTATGCAAAAGTCGTTCACAATAAAGAATACTTTTGGAGACATTCCCAGAAAATTCGAGATATACCTTTCATTTTTCATAAAAATATCTTAAACATACGATATTTTAATCAAAATCGTTAGAGCCATTTTTGAGAAAATTAAAATTTTCGAAAAATGTTCCATGTAAAGGGTAATCTGGGGTGGGGGGATTTTCTTGAAAACTTTCGTGTCGCATCTTTGGAAGATACTGAACCTAAATACCAAGTTTGGTGTTTATCCGACTGTTCGTTTCTGAGTTATGCTGTTCACAGACTGACAGACACACACACACACATACACACACACACACGGAAATGTTTCCAAAATGCTTTTTTTAGATTCAGGGCGTCTCAAAACATGTATTTCCGGTGAAATCTCGGTATCGAATTTTGGGTGGAATACAATACTTCTACTTAGTATACGTAATAGAGAAAGTAAAAATGTTATTCCTTTATATCTTTGCATTTCATATAACACTTCCTTGATTTTTTCTTAAAATGTTTAGTTATGTCTAACATGCCTTTGGTTAAACATATATGCTAATGTATGAGAGTGAGTAGCAGAGAGGCACACAAAGCGCACTATGTTTCCGAGTGTTATATGGCTCATTACTTATTACCGGATGAAAAAATACGTACGTTATGTGGTAGTTGTGAATAGTGGTAGAACTGTGTAACACACACATTAGTTTTATGCTTTGAGTTTTATGTAAAATATACATTTGTTTATATTCTCAGGACTGCAAAATAAAGTAAAATTAGTAGGATTTGTTTCTTTATTGATAGCAAATCCTGTAAAAGAACGTTTTCAGCACAAAATATAATTACATAAAGAGGATGAAGCAAAGGAATTATTATTATTATTATTATTGTTTTTATCAGCCTTGACTAACAATGGGTATAATCGTGTCATTATAAAGATAAAAATAATTGCTGCCACTTTGAGAATGTCAAACAGGAACAATTTCATGCTAATCTCCTCTTATAGTATGCCCGTTGAAAATGCTTATAAAATCAAAAGGAAAGCGAATAAATTACCTTAGTAGTGAGTTTAGAACATGATGTGGTCTCTTCTATACAACAAAGTAGCCATTTTTTCGATAAATCACATGCAAAGTGGGTACTGCCAACCAACCTAAATAAAAAGTGAAATGCACTAAATATGCGATGTGCTGTTGTTTCTGCAAACGTGAATCATTCGAGTTTTAGACGCGCAGATCCCTCGGCTACGCTTTGTCGTCGCTTCGCAGTTGCGGCCTAACTTGCTACACTCCTCTCCTTCTAAAAAACATCCCTCGGCTACGCTTTGAGGCTGAGAGCCCTCAATCTCTCGGCTACGCCTTGAGGCTGAGTATCTTACCGGCTTCGGTGGCATTATTCATATGTTGGCAGCATTACGTTAGAGCAAGCGTATGACATAGAGTAACATGTGTTGGACTTATGACATCATTTTCATCGCTGTGGGGCATACACTAAGAGGAGAATGTCGCAATTTCGCAATTAGCATATAATATAAAATTGTTTACATGCGTTTATACAATAGCTGCTAATAAAAACAATTCAGTGAACAAAATATCGCCTTCTCAATGTTTTATAAAGTGAGTATCCGGTATCGGTGCTCAAAAATCAGTATCGATATCACTGATTTACTTCAATTGTATCTCTGTTTTGAATAAAATAAATTGCTTGCATACATTGTAATGAAATTTGTGAATACGTTATATATATATATATATATATATATATATAAGTTGATATATCATTTACTACATTCCCACTGTTTATTTTACACCCTTCTTTGAATAGTACTGATTTTCATATTGGATGGGACCTCAATAGCAGCCATTTCTCTTGCTTTCGTTATGTGAAAACTTAATCTTAATTTCAATAAAAAAATTCCGAGACTACGATTCTTGCCAAAATATGAAACCATAATAACAAACGAAACGAACATTTGTGTTTCTAGTAAATTCAATTTTAAGACATTTAAATAAGTACTATATTTGTTTAGAGAGCTTTAAAAACAATTATGTACAAACAATCTTTAGTGGAGAAATCTAGATATTTACTGGCGAAGCTTAGTCTGTTTGCGTACTATTTACAAAACTGCCGTATATATTATTTCACTAAGGATTGCAGATGGTTTAAAAAATACATGAAAAGTACATAATGGAATGACAAATATCCTAACGCATTCATTAGAAACGCAAGCGTTAGGACACAGGGATGTGACAAATTTATTTAAATCAACATTTCATGACTCCAAGTAATTACAAAACCGAATTAAAATGCATTTCCAAATCCATTCACTAGGGGAGCCACTGGGCTCTCCGTTGTAAGGTTATGTTTTCATAGCGCAATAGCTTGCACGCCGTTTCCACAGTGTAGTGCTTAGCTTGGCGTCATTTCGTGAGTGTTCTGTGTTTTAGTGAAGTGGAAAAAAGTGAACACTGAAACACTTCCAGTGGAATAATTTAAGGTTAATTTTTAATAATATTATCAATATTACTACTACTATGTTTATTTAATGTTCCTACTCTTAAGGGTTTGTTTTCAAGATACAGTCCTGCCCTGGATCACTGTAATTAAAGCTGTTATATGAGGTTGTTTTTAAATCAAAGTCGTCCTTGGAATTCTCAGTACCCTTCTGTTGAAATTTACAACATAAATCACAAATTTCTGGTAACTTTCCGAGGCAGACTACCGGGGCAGCTACAGGAGTTGTCTACTGCATTGACCGTCGTGATTTCTTGAGTTGCATTACAGCGCAACGGGACAAGACACTTTTTGTGGATATGCTGAGTTATTTTAGTTATTGTTGCACTTCTGCTGCAGTTCTGGGCCCAATCCCTGCCAGACGCGCATCTCGCCAGTGTGGAAATCACATACGGCCTTCTGTTCCTGATTCGAAACACTCGCTTTATGCTTTCTCGCCGTATCTACTGTCTTTTGTTCTCGGAGCGCTACGGCTCTGCTTCTTCTTTTCAGTTCACGATCCACCCCCCTCGGGATGAGCATGGCATTGTAAGGCCGACACCAAGAAGAAGAAGAGGAGGAAGAGGAAGCCATCTCATTTACATTCGCGATGCGTTTCTTTGGATTAAAGTGAGTATGGTGGGGGAGGTACAGGGTGTGGGGTGAGCCGATTGAGACAGTGAGAGCAAGGGAAAAAAAGGGGAAGAAGAAAAAGGTGGTATGGTGTGCAGATCAGGGGTGTCAACTGCTTACTGCATAGAGAATATAAACCAGAAGAGAAAAAAAGAATAGGCACTGGGTGCTCTTGCATCCACAAGGAGAAGTTGCAGCTGACGATTGAGATGTTATGAAATGTCTTCTGCTTTTATAATCCAAGCTCTCTCCTTCGTTCTTACTCGTCTTTTCCTTGATTCTGTTGTCATCCCTTGTTCATTTCTTTTGGCCATTCATACTTGAAGGCGTTTTCTCTCATACCTCATTCTTATTCTTGTATTTTTAAATCTTGGCTCGTGTTTTTCTCTCGTTTCATTTGTTCTTATTCTTTCTTACTTCCCCCTCGCATTGTTTTTAACTCCTGTCTATAAGCATAAAACATCTATGTAGGGTTAATATTAGTGTGTTCAAAACATTAACAAAGATAATGTAGTTACAACTTTCTCTATTCATTTGCATTTATACCTTATATATTAGGTTGTCTCAGAAGTAATGTCGGTTGTTAACTGGGTCTATATCGTACGTATTTTTTTATTTTTGTCAATACCTTTTATAACTCGCTATGTTTATTGTTCCGTATTGTTAACATGTTGGCCAGCAGCTGGTAATACAAGATTTTAAAATGGAGGCAACACATTTTGAGGTTAGAGTCCTCACTACTGGAGACAAGATTATAAAGCTGCTGCTGCTGCCGCTGCTCGAAGAAGGAGTCAAAGGTGAGGTGTCATTAATAAGCGAATAGCACAACGATGCTTCCAGCGTTTCAGTAATGGAGACAAAAACATTAAAGATTTACAAAGTTCTGGAAGACCCAAATTATGGAATATTGAGAATACACGCAGAACTTTGGAAGAAAATCCACAGACAAGCACTCAGGGGTTTTCAGGAGAATTTGGCGTTTTAAAAGATATGATTCATCGCCATATTATGACACTTAAAAATCGTTCAGAAGCTGTAAATTTGTACCACAGGAATTGACACCTGGATATCTGTCGTCAGCTTATCACTAATCTCTGGGATGATAGATTTATCAGGAGAATTATCACATATGATTAAAGCTGGGTGTGTTACCGTAACCATAACATCTCGAAAAAGTGGCTTGATACCCCTCAGCCTGCAAAAATTAAAAAAAAAATAGGTTCGTTAAAATAATAGATTCGGCCCCAAAATAATGATATGTGTCTGTGGAATTTCGAAAGTGTTATTCACTGGGAATTTGTTCAAATGGAGTGCAGTCGATGCAGGTCTTTATTCTGAACAAATGAAACGAGTCCATCAAGTTTTGAGGCAGAGGTACCCGGCATTAGTTAATAAGAACAGAGTTCTGTTGCAGCAGGACAATGCGAGACTTCATACAGCTCAAAGCACAATGAGCAAAATTCAGGAATTGTAAGGAATCGAACTGCTACCACATCCAGCATATAGCCCTGATCTTGCGTCATCAAATTATCATGTGTTTAGATCCATGGCCCATTTATACATGAAAGAAATTTTGAAAACATTGAAGCAGCTGAAATAGGTACCAACGAATTCTTCGCATCAAAAACCAAAAGCTGTATCGCGACGGGATAGTAAATCTCGCTGAAAGATGGCTCAAGGGCTATAGAATCTAATGGCCTTTACTTTGAAGATTAGAGTCATTTCCCGTAAAAACACATTTGAAACAAAGTTTTACTTAAAAATAGACATTACTTATGGGACATCATCTATATAACAGATTTCAATAAAAAGTGATTCTTCTTCCGCGTTACGTTATTCACAAATTTTCTCCAGAAAATATTTCAAATTAAGCGATAAGTACTTATATACTACTTGAGCAAACACCGTTCAAGGTGTAAGTGCTTATCGAAATCACAGAGGAATAAATTCAGAAGTCGTAGTCATGGAGTAATAAATTACGCCCCCACGATCATAAAAACAAGCTTTTGTAAAGGAAAAGAAAGGAATAAGAATCGGAAACTTTCAGGAAATTTATCTCAGATGACACATTTATATTTATAAAAATGTAAAAGCGGAATATTTCGAAAATGGCTAACGTTATAAAAAAATTACTGGACTAAAGTTGTTCATTTTAATAAGGTCTGCGTTTTCCTCGAGTAAGTATATCTCTTATTGTTTAATTAGCCATACAAAATTAAATCAAAATGAAAGAAAGTTCATAGGCGCTTTGCAAAAAAAGCTTAATATATATTAGTTTTCGTTTCTAATGCGTTTAAGCAAAATTGTTAGAACGCTTTGGAAACAAAATATAGCGATGATTTTTCTGTGTAAAGGGTAGCTTCGCATGGTGATATTTGGTGAAACAATTCTTATTTCGTATACTTGTTATGTGCAATTTTTTTATTTTCGTTCAGAGGACCTTCTCTTCCGGTGAAATCTTGATATCGAATTTTTGAACACATGCTAATCTTCTTCCTGCTATGAATAAGCGGTAGAGAAAGTAATAAAGAGTATCGAAACGTTTGTTTAAATCTTTACCATTTCTATGAGGGAATTATAAATATTAAGTTTATGAATTGTGTCGAGACTATAATAAGACCAATTATTATGAACAAAGCTATTTTTATTGATTACTAAACGCGTAACCGAAAAGACATTTAACGTTTTGTGGATATAATTATGAAGGGAACATGTACAATTCATGCATTTAACAGTAAGAGATAAGGCCGCTCTGATGTAGAAATATCTTTCCATTGTGTCCTGGATTATCTTACGGAGTATAACCATTTACCTAAGTTTAAAAATGAAACCTTTAACGGCGAATGTTGCAGCATAAAGTTTAATGGTAACCAAACGCGTGAACAAAACAAAGGAAGGATTTTCAGGTATAAAATATAAAATTGAAGTAGTGTCCCATTACAGAGTGTTTATATAAATGTGGAAAGATATTAGACTGAGATAGAAGATGCTGAAAAACAAAAAATATTCGCAAGTTTTAATTTGAAAAGTTATTTGGAAACATACAGGGGAATGCAAACGGACTGGAGCGGGGAAAATTATGTTGACATCTGTGACAAAATAGCCTTTGCATGGGCTAGAAACTGAAAGGTTTAAGAATAGGAAACGATATAGAGAAATGCCTTTTGTGTAACAGGAAAGAGGATAATTGGCACATTTGGATTGTGAGGAAACCAAGATACTTAGGCAGAGATTTGGAATAAAGGAATGGACAAATTTACCAAAGGAAATTCAGGGGGAAAAGCTTATGAATGTAAAATCAAGGAAAAACATAACGTTGGGAAATTTTTAGGTAGAGTAAGAGCCAAATGGCTGAGGAAAATTGGTCAGCAGCAAAAAGAAGAAGAAAGTTAAATAATGATAGGTATCGAATTTTAAGCTGTAAGCAAAGCCTAATAGCTCGGCAACCACAGGGTTTGAATCTTTTGGGCCTCAGGGGTACAGCAATTCATTGTAAAGGCAAGAAAGTTAAATGTATAATTAAATTGTAAAGCTTGTTTATGGTTTATGTTGATTACAATCTGTTTTTATCAAGAATTTGTACATGTAGTATCACAAAGTATTACTTACCTACTATAAATGTATTCTATATTAACAAATAGGCTACTTCACCTTCCATTCGGTTAATGCCTTAAATGCAACAAACAAAAAAGTTTAACAGCAGTTGATTTCTCCAGCCGGATCTTGGGCAGCAAAAGCTTGGCAGCTCCATCATGATAACGCACCCGCCCTTTCTGCGCATTTGATTCAGGTTTTCTTCGCCAAACACAACATTCCTGTGGCTCGTCATGTTCCCTACTCACCCGACATTGCTCCGTGTGACTTTTGGCTACTTCCAACCTGAAAATGCCGTTGAAAGGGACCCGATTTATGTCAAGAGAAGACATCATGCGGAATGCGACGGCCTGGCTGCTCACCATTCCAAAAACTGCGTTCCAGAAATGTTTCCAACAATGACGGGAGCGCTGGGATAAGTGTGTGCATCACCAAGGAGACTACTTTGAAGGGGATTAGTGTTTCGAATCTCCAAGCCAATAATGTATTTTTGCCTACCACAGGTTCGATACTTTTAGAACACACCTCGTATGATCCACGTACGAATAAATAGGAATAATATTCATTATAAATAAATGAACGCTGCAGTCCAAATTCGCCTACACATATCTGAAATCTAAAACTGTAATTTAAAATATACAAATTAAAAACGTACATCAGTTTTACTTTCTTTGTCTCTTACCTAAGGAAGAACACCAGCGTGAAATATCGTGACTAGACTATAACTACACCCTTTGTAATCCCCGGAATCGAAAAACTCCGGTATCTGAACAGCATCTCAAAATCATAAAAATGGGATAAAAGTTAAATTTTATGTTTAAGTATGGTTCTTTTCAAGGATGTTAGGCAAAAGATATTCGAAAGTTCCGTCACCTTCAACTCCCTTTTCACGAAAATGCTTCGGTATTTTGAAGTTTTTCAAAAATAGTTTAATTTTTTTTCTATTATATCATAAGTGTGAGATTTTCACATAAGAAATAAAATGTATACCCATAAATTCCTTGTGAAATTGTTTCCATTCTCGTTTAATACTCTATAGTTGGGAAACCATAAAGATACACAAATTTTTACTACGACAAAGTTGTATAGCGAATTAAGATGTACAAGTTGTTTTCAAACATTCGCAATTTTTCGTTGGAATTTTTCGGTAATTTAAGCTGTAGACCTTTAAAGTTAACTGACGTTTCGTTTTTCTCTTATAGAAAGTGTATATGACACAATTTGATTGCCTACCCAGCCACGCGTATGCCCTCGTCACGTACAACAAAATGTGACTTGAAACCGGTTCTATCGTTCAGTTTTATGATTAATAGGTAGTAGTTATGAAAATAATATTTTATATGATTAAATTTGTAACAAGTATGAAAATAAATAATGCATAGAGAGAAAGTTGTGGGATTGTTACACAGCATTCTTTTTTCAAACAATTTCAGAGAAGATCAAGTCAATTCATAAGCTTTTATCAACATAACATTTACAGACTGTTTAAATAAAAATAGACCCTTAGTACAGTTGCGTAAAAAAGTATAAAATATATGTATGTATATTTTATAAAGAGACGTCTTAATTAATTTAAATGACAGCAGAATCAAACCATAATGTCTAGCCTGGCTTTTGCGGCAACTTCTCCTCCACGACTGTAATGCGGGTGAGTATAACCACAGGCTCTTAGGTCCATTTCTCTCGCTTATCTTCCCGCATTGTTCCACAGTGAACAAATCGCATAGCTACAATTACGTCTAATTTCTACTTTGCTTTTTCACATCCGTGTACGTTAATCATCGAAACAATTATTTTCGTTTCCTTGATGCTGTAATTTGCCAAATATATTACATATATGTGTTAAATGTTATTAAAATGCTGCCATACTGCGCACACCTTCGCAGAATTTTCAATTATTCCTCTAATATTAATAAAATTGAGAATCTACATTAATTTTTCTCCCGCTTAAGTGTCTAAGATACAGGAACCATTGAGTTCGACCCAAAAATTCGAAGTCTAGGATTCACAGAATTACATGCTGCTTAAAACCAAAAAAATAAATCTTGAGAAAGATATTTGTGTGTGTGTGTGTATGTGTGTTTGGGTATAATTAAAAATTTAAATTCGTACAAATACCAAATATTTATATTAATTAAAGCGCTGTTTACGAATGAAAAGCAAGCCCTTTCATGAAAAAGAATTTCCTAACACCAAATAAACCCTTTTTTCTCAAAAATTTATAAACAATTTAGTTATTAATAAATTGTGCTTCTAAAACTTTTATGAATAGCCCGAGAAGGCTGTGTGTCATTCGCAATGTATAGGGTTTATTCCATAAACCTTATTTTTCATGTGATCATCAGAGTCGGGTAAACTTCTGTAATTGATTTTGCGAAATGGAGTAAATGGAACACGCTTTATATTCTTCTTTCACGAAGAGTGGTTCAATAGATATGCCTATGTTTCTTTGCAAAATTGGCGTACAGAGAAACCCAACTTTACACAGGAGATTCCCTTGAATGATGCAAAAATATGTGTGCAATAAATACATACAGAATAAAATCACCTAAATGTTTACCTTCTCTACTGCATATAGTAAGTAGTGGAAGAATTGCATTTCACCCAAAAATTCCATATCGCGATTTTACCAGCAATACATGTTTTGAAGTGCCCAAAATTCAAATAAAGCATTTTTGGAAACATGTCCGTGCGTGTGTTTGTCAATCTTGAAGTTGGTTTAATTCTTAGGAGGTGGATTGTATTTCGACTGTTGGGGAGCCGAACTTGAAGTAGTTGCAACCACACGTATGGTAAAATGTTTCCGGTAGCCTTCGCCCCAAATTTACTTTCCGGTGGTCTTTGCCCCAAGTTTGTATTTTTTAATGTTTCTTTAAATAATATACATATTTATGTTTGCCTCAGCTGCGTCAGTATTAATTTGTAGAGACATGAATTTCTTAACAGGGCGTGGTGCGGCTGAAGAATGTAGGCTTACACAGATTATAATTTTTACTTCACTCCCTTTATTAATCCTTGACACGATTTAAATAACGCTTCAATGATATAGAGTTGTGAGATTATTTATTAATTACTTGCACTTTTTAAACACGTAAACTATTTTTGTCTCACACTGAATACGTATTAAACTTCTCGAGGACGCGTCTCACGTCCGGTTAGGAACGCTGTCTACAAGCAACTGACTTCTGAATTTGTAAATTTTGCTGCATTTCAGTTTTGATTGGCTAATCCTACTCCAATAGAATACTTTTATTTAACTTAAGCTTTTTTCTGGTTGTTGATTGGCTATTTATAAATTGTCTCAAAAATTACATTATTGTTGCTCCAAGAATTACTAGTAGCATTATTCAACTTTCTAATTCATTATTGCCTCAAGGTTACCTCATTGTTAGCAACTTTTGACCTATATTCTCACAGCTCCTACATTATTAAATTACGTAATACATTCACATAACATTATTGAACATGTACATAATAATACAAACATTAATACAATGACTGTTACATGCATTTTATATATTATATTATACAAATATTGCTTTAAGGCGGGCTGTTATTATATTTTATATTATATAATTTGATTGAAATCATTTAAATGTTAAAAATACTGCCTCAGTCTGCGAACATCATAACTCAAAAACAAAAGTCGGATAAATACCGAACTTGGTACTTGAGTTTACTGTCTACCAAGATGCGACACAAAGATGTTTAAGAAAGTCCCCCACCCGGACTACCCTTTACATGGAACATTTTTCGAACATTTTGATTTTCTCAAAAATGGGTCAAACGATTTTGATTAAAATATCATATGTTTAAGCAATTTTCATTGTAAATGAAATGTATATCTTTCATTTTCTGGGAATTTCCCCAAAAGTCCTTCATTCTGAACGACTTTTGCATAACTGCTAAATCGTAAGAGATAGACAAAGTTTTACCGCACAAAAAATGTAGATCTCATTATAACGCACAATTTATGTCATGTACATTTTTTTGTGGAGTGAACCATTTCCGAGATATTCCTTGTTATTTGTTTGAATTTTCCAATACTTATACTTTTTCTCAAATGGGAATTCGTTATTCGTTTTTTTTATGTCCTGGACATGCAAAGAGAATGGAATGCTTCACATAGCAAACACTTCTTAAAAGATTTGGCTATCGCTTAAAACCTATCATATTCCCCTTGCAGCTACACGAAAATTGGCAATAAGATTAACATCTCGATATCCCGATTAACATGAAGTAGATGAGAATAAGGTTTGTAAAAATAGTTTTATAAGAGTAGATATAGTCATGTGAGTTCAACACATCAGATTTTTTTTAACAAATTCAGAGAGGTACAGGCATGTCTTGCACCATTTTTTAAACACCTGACCGATGTTTAATGCCAGTCTGGACTTTTCTAACCGCGCATACAGCTGATGTAGTCAGTCAATTTAATTGATTTTTTAATGTAGGATAATCAGAAGAAAATTATGGTCCTCGCGATTCCCTGATTTAACTGTGTGTAATTTTTTTCTATGAGAGAATTTTAACAATAATGTGTGCAACAAACTGATAAGAACTAAAAGAAAACAGGCAAGAATTTCAATTTCGGATATTCAATCCCCCAGTGTGAATGAAAATTTCCTGAGAAGATGCCAGAAACATGCGAATAGAGAAGAACAACCTTTGCAACATCTCTTGTGATAAGGTATGTGCTTATTACCATAGTAATTGTTACTATAAATATGAGAACGTGTGATGGTTGCGGGAATACAACTGTTTCGGCGGAAATCTGAGCTGTGGAGGCCGGCGCACGAGTTGCCGTGCGGTGGCCACAGTATGAAGAAAAATCACTGTATAATTAATGCTTTCGTAGCATTAACTGTTTCTTAATTATGTATTCTAAAATACGCTGTATATTTAAATTTTCACGGAATTATGCAGCAGCTAGGTACCTTACATGCCTGAAAGTCATTTATTCTTTCTCTTCTCCGCTTGAGCTGATTACCGGCTTGTACTTGTGAAATAAACAAACTGACTCTTGGAAAGCTGATTCGGATTTGAAAAACTGAATGTCACGACCGGGACTCCAACTAGAAGAGGCTTTCCGTGCGGAGCTCTTACTGCTGAGCTATCCGTGCGCGCAATAAACCATTTCATCCGATGCAAATATCTTGGTAAACCTTAAAGACGATCTCAAATATACAAGTTATCACACATAAAAAGGCGACTTGTAATGTTGCAAGTGTTTTTTTTTTAAGTTCCGGGTTTTATAGTTAACCGCCATTAGGTTTAATTGCATTTAATATTACCAGTTAGAGGTTAAAAAGCAAGGTGTAGTCGTGACACATTACTGTAACTCCATTACAAGGCTACACAAATTAAATTAAATTGAGTTTTATTTATGGACACTCTTTAACTACTATAGTCCTTAGCGTCCCATGAAAAACCGACGTGAAAAACCGATAATTTTGCCAGAGGCCTCTTTATCAGGCTTGAGGCTCTTTTACGTGCCGTAAATCTACGACACGGGGCCACCGGCTTTACTTCCCTTCCGAAGGAAGCCATGCTAAAGATTTTTACGCCCGAACCCCTCCGCCGAGTTTGAACTCGCGACCTTGGGAACTAGAGGCTAGCACGGTACCACTAGTGCACGTAGGACGACAAGGCTACACAGAGCTTTAGCGTTTATAATATTTTATGTTTTCTCAGTGTGCAATATTATAAATATTGGTTACTTATGAAGATACATAAATAAACATGCAATGCATAATTACTGAATCATATAGTTACATGGTTTAGCTCTACCTACAGCAGGTAGAGGAAGAATTTCATTCCAGATTTCAGCAAAAATTCGTTTTGAAATCCATCAAAACCAAATAACTTTTATAAAAGGGTCTGCCTCTATCTCTCTGAACAGCATAACTCAACACAGAAAATATTTAGCTTATATTTTCAACATCTTCCAAGAAAGACACACGAGGATTTTCAATAAAATTCACCCAAACCCACTACCCTTAAATGGAAAATATTTCGTATTATTATTATTATTATTATTATTATTATTATTATTATTATTATTATTATTATTATTATTATTCCCTAAAATCACCAAGTGTTTGATTAAAATACCATATGTTCCACATAATGATTTGAGGAATAAAGCGTACATTTTGAATTTTCTGTAAATATCCTGAGAATAACTCTTCATTCTGATTGAGCTTAGTGTAAATTGAAACCATAGGAGATAGAAAAAAAACTTACTGGAGCAAAACTTTACAGCTCATTAAAATATACAATAAGTATTACGTCACCTTTTTGTAGTTTTTGCGCTTACAAGATTTTTTCTGTTTTGGTTGGAATGTTCTATTATTTCAAATGCATATTTCTATTTATTTATGTATTTATTTGTTTGTTTGTTTTTTGTTAAATTTTGTCTATTCTTCACCAAGGAAAAGTGTTCGAAGTCCAGCATACACATAGCCAGGTTATTATTTCATGTATGTCTCTATATAGCTACAACAAATTGTGTGTTAAAACCATTTCGAAAAACATTTTGATTAGCCAGAAGTAGTAGAACAAGCCTCTTAACGAATAATTTGTAGAATAGTTAAATTAGATTTTAGTAAGTAAATAAAAGAATTTAACTGTAGTGTTTAACGTCATTTTAACAACTTTGGTCTGCAGAAATGGTAAAGAAAATTGATTAAATACTCAAATGAGCTGGGAGTTCACTGAAACGATGCTTGTTCGAAATTTATCTTCTAAGGATAAGGAAAAAACCTTATTCAGGCAAAACACTCCAACTGAGATTCGAACTGGATGCTCCGGGCTGATAGGTAGACATGCAACCCCAATAACAAGGATTTGGGTAAATTAAATGATGATAATGACTGTTTCAATATTAACAAATCGCAATAGCGTAAAAGAACGAATATATGTTAAACGTATCATTTGTTATACTAAAGAAAATCCAAGCCCCTATGTGACATATTGTGATGTAAATGTTAGTTACATCTTCTAATTCCAACATGTTGTTCCAACTGTAAACCTCTCAACTAAAAGCCTGTAGTACAAGGATTTTACTAATTCATTTAGCTTCTCACGCCGTGGTGGCAGTAATAAAACACTTGAAAGATTCCAAACAGCTGCTGCCAACGTTGCAACAAATGATCTCTCTCTCTCCTCTGACAACAAACACAGCATCCATTTCTCTTAGGAATGATAGAGATAATTGAGAATTCATACCTAATCCTTTGAGTGAGTCTGGAGTTGGCGGGCCTGTTTAATGGAGTAGCGGCAACTGGGGGAAAACCCCTAGCGGGCGAAGGAAGCCTATTGGGTCTGAATCCTTACCCAGAAGCCTTTGCGAACCCCCGTGGGCTTGTTATCTACCGGTATAGCCTACATTAGCGCTCCGCACAAACATAGACGCACATAATTTGACGGGACCGAGCACTGCCAAATTAAGCTGTGCATCACCCCTCCCAACAAGGCCTCCTGCATATAGGAAACCTTGGCCGTTATCGTGAGTAGTGGCTGTGATGGTGGTAGACCTGATAATTACTTCTACAATATTAACTTTACGGTGTAATTGGACTCGTGGGTGGGTGGATGGGTGTTGCCTTCATGATTGCATAATGTAGAGAGTGGATTGCAGGGAGATGAAGGAAGGCTGGAGGTTTGTACAGGAATAATAACAGTTCGTTTTCATTGTTTCGCAGGCTGCCATTTTCACCGTATGTGTGTGTGTATCGCATTACGACTAATGAATAAGGAAGCTAGGGCCAGCTTTGTCACATCGCGCTACAAGAATAGATGGCCCAACACTGCGTTCTTCTGCAGTTTATTGCTGCTGAAATTGGGCTCTGCAGAGGTGTTTTGTCGCCTGCAGGTAAACACGGATTTCGCTCGTTGTCCCTCCTGCTGAATCACTGCGTTGCTATAGGCAGTTCTTTTTCAACAAACTAGGTAAAGCACGCTCCATTTTTGTTCTTTTCGCGCACTATCACCAAAATTAGCTTTGCGTTTGTTCCGAAGCTTTTTATTTTATACGAGTTAATAACTCCAACGTGTTTATACATGTAATTTGTTCGTAATTTTCATAGGAAGATTTTATTTTATTTCACCCTTTCCTCTACCTTATGCTTCCTCGACCCCTCAGAATTCACAACTAGTTTTCTGCCACTATTCTGATAGGCATGATGCCACCAACACGCATATATTTAAAAAATCTGATGTGTTACACTCACATGACTTTCTCTACTCTTGTACAAACTATTTTTACAAACGCTTATTCCCTATGTTTTATTCATGTTAATTGAGATATCGAGATGTTAATCTTATTGTTAATCTTCTTGTAGATCCAAGGGGACTATTGCAAGCTTTAAGCGATAGTCAAATATTTTAAGAGCTGGTTGCTATGTGGAGTATTCCATTCTCTTTGCATTACCAGGACAAAAAAAAAGAATAACGAATTTGAGAAAAAGTATAAGTATTGGAAAATTTAAGGGAATAACAAGCAATATCTCGAAAATGGTTCACTCAAAAAAACAATGTATATGACATAAATTGTGTAATTTAACGCGATCTACCTCTTTTGTGTAGTAAAATTTTGTCTATCTCTTATGGTTTACCAGTTATGCAAGTCGTTCACAATGAAGAATACCTTTGGAGACATTCCCAAAAATTCGAGATATACATTTCATTTGTCATGAAAATATCTTAAACATATGATATTTTAATCAAAATCGTTAGAGCCATTTTTGAGAAAATTAAAATTTTCGAAAAATGTTCCATGTAAAGGGTAATCTGGGGTGGGTGGTTTTCCTGAAAACCTTCGTGTCGCATCTCTGAAAGTGTAGTAACATTATTTATAATGTTTGTTTACATCATGTGTTGAAGCCATCTTGTGACGTCATTCATTTGTTAGGTTCGTAGCTCCATCTAGTGTTAGCAATTTGTGGTAGTATTAGTGTTTGAAAGAATTTTAAGTTTTGTTTACTGTCCTCCGGCTAGCTATTATTTCTCAGTCGAACATGTCTCTTGATCAGAGTGTGTAAACGGAAAGGAATCTTTTATCCAAATATAACACTGATGAAGAAATTTGTTTTACACATTTATTGTCAAACACGTTAACTATCACATTTATACATTGATCTTAACACTCGCCAAACTGAAACTGTTATAACAACTTCATTACTAATCACTCTAAATTCGCGTACTTCAACTTTGTGTATAATTAACTTTATAATACTTTAGATTTTCGTAACTTGTGAATCTATAGCCGACGTATCTCATACAAATATTTTGACGAACTGACGAACTGAAGACGACGTGTAGTGCACAAAGAATTTTGATGAACTGAGCGACTGAAGGCGACGTGTAATGTATTGAGATTTTCGATGAACTGACCGCGATCTACCTCTGACTTGGCTTTTTATACACCCACTCCCCGATATGCCTAAAGATTATAACTGAGCTGCAATTGGCTAATAAAACGCGCCAACATTAGCGTCTATTTTAATATCCAATGAAAATTATGAATACATATGCTTTAGGGAGAAAATATTCCAGAAGTTTCTACCGAAAAACGCGCCAACATTACGTAACTTCCTCGTTTCCAATAATGATAAACAGCTCATCCCCTCGCTGCATTATTGTGCTATTATTGACAGTTTCAGTAAGGTCGTATAAACTTACTTATCAACAATAATTACAGTCAAGAAACATCTCAAATCAATGTCACATAAAAATGCATATTCATATTACAATCATTATTTACATTTAAGTAATTTGTGATACAAATTACTGCATCAAAAGATACTAAACCTAAATACCAAGTTTGGTGTTTATTCGACTGTTCGTTTCTGAGTTATGCTGTTCACAGACATACACACAGACATACACACACACGGAAATGTTTCCAAAAATGCTTTTTTTGGATTCAAGGTGCCTCAAAACATGTATTTAGGTGAAATCTCGGTATCGAATTTTTGGGTGGAATACAATACTTCCCCTACTTACTATACGTAGTACACAAAGTAAAAAAGTAATTGTATCCACGAAGGCATCAACAAGGATCTGAAGAAAATAAAACTTAAAAATGCCGGTACGTGAATAAATGAACTAGGAAAATATATACCCACATTTTAAACTACAAATATCCAAAATATTTAAATCATAATTTTATACTATTTAATCAGAATTATAATGGATATTTTATTAATACTTCAAGCTAGCAAAACTAAACTTTTAGTTTCCTTTAAAGTAGACTGATGCTTCAACAGAATTTTCCAAAGTATAGAATTTTTGTCTCACTTATATGCAATATCTCAAACATTATTTATGGTAGAAAGCTGAACTCTTGCCCGTGCCTTTAAATCAGGTACATCTAAAATATAGCATTTTTTAATTAGACTACTTTTAAAATGTAATTTTTTTGTATTTTTAAATAAATTTTAAAATCACTAGATTAATTTTTTATGAAGCTGAGTTCTATTGACTCTTATTGTGAAGTATAATTAAGGTTATTAATTTTAATTCGTAAACGCTTTAATAAGAAAGGAATCTTATGATTTTTTCTGTCAACTACCCTTCACTTTCATATATCTTCTACAAATAACTTTTACAAGCTTTTTCTAGTTCATGTTCAATGAAAAAACATGTTTGCAGAAATAGCTTTATTACACATTTATTTATAAGTACAGCAACCTAGAGGGATAATCAAATCTGTAAAAGGTGGTTGCTATATCCTGGGTTTAAATTGCATTCTTTGCATGACATTGCGAGAAACAAAAGAATGGCGCAAGATCGTGTCTTAACGACCTCGGCTACCCGTTTCGGTAAGAATGGAAGGTTAATGGTGTAGAGAGCGGGTGCGGGGTGAACCTGTATATATCAGATATGTAAGACTGCGCAAAAGTAGTATGAAGATGCAAAGAAATGCAATGTTGCGAAGATCAGTATGGTGTTACATTTATTTTCTCGGTTCCATGTCCAGGACTATAGAAAACTAGGGGCAAATAAAATCCTCCTGCTCCCCTGACAGGGCTTAACACCTCTCCCACCAAAAAGTAGCTTGTTTTGCTTTCTACTACTCTATTTCTACCTCCAGACTACTAAACTCGTTTTATAACTGCTGTGCAAACATTTTTAAGCCTTACTTCCTATTAAATTTCTACAATACTATACATGACATTTTTGTCGAATAGTTTATCTTTGAACCAATCAGCAGAATACGAATTATTGATCTGTTACGAGCAAAATGTCTTGTAGAAGAAATCTAAGTGAATTCGCCATGTAACTTGCTCAAACGAAATTCCGACATCAATTTCACAGCGTTTCCTTATCAGATGTTTGTCCGCCTCTCGGATAATAATCACAAAACACACCTATGCTACTGGAATTTAGGATTATAGCACGATAAAGCTAAAGATAGAGGAGTGTACTTCACAAATTAAAATGTATACGAAATTTACAGAAGTGTTACTTAAGTGTAACAATATCACACGCCTTTCTCTGTTCATTATCGTTTTATTTAAACAAAGGCCTATTTTTTTATTTGTATCTTAATTGTGGTAGATACCAGCTGAAAGTGGTTTAATTTATGAAGTTTCATGATGTCATTTCGAATGCTGACACAACATTAAAATGTTAAAAATCTGGTCGATAAATTATATGCTAGTCAAGACATTACGTGACTAAAATTCCGAGAATTTTCGGAAATGGTTATCGCTATAAAATTTATGGGTTACTTTCGTTGTATATAAAATCTACATGTTTCCAGCAGTAAGATTTCATCTATCTTTTAAGATTTCATGGCTATATAAAAATCCGTAAGAACGAAGATATTTCAGCAGCTATTTAAAAGAAATTCGGCAAACTCTCTTCATTCATGATGTGAGTGAGTGAGTGAGTGAGTGAGTGAGTGAGTGAGTGAGTGAGTGAGTGAGTGAGTGAGTGAGTGAGTGAGTGAGTGAGTGAGTGAGTGAGTGAGTGAGTGAGTTTATCGTCCACTTTAACAGGATAGATCCTATCGGACGGTGTATGAATCAAATAGGTGAAATGTTCTCAAATGAGTCCTGTGTACTCGGAATTTTGTCTTCTGAGGATAACGGTAAACATACGAAAAACGTTATCCAGGTAACACACTCCAACTGAAATTCAAACTCAGAACCTATGAGGCAGACACTCTTTCACCACACCAAAGAGAAGGGTTTTATTATACTTAACAGTACTCAATTAGTAAGAACATAAAAAACTCGTTTCACCCTTATTTTGGGGATACGTAGAAAACTAGTTAATCAAGTGACTACAGAGGAGAAAGAAGGTTGACGTATGGAGAGAACGGAGCTACAAATTTCAATGTCAACGTAAATCAGTCTGTTCCTATTTGGGCCACATTTTTTGCACCAAAGTGTGCTACATCTAATATAACTAGTATACCGGTTATTAACCTAGTATTGGGCAGCTGAATTTTTAAATAGATAATTGTGTTTTTACCTTCCATTGGCTTATTATTAGAGCTAGAAATTTTAGGTGCAAAATACTGGTTAAAAAGGTGCGTAAAAGGTACCTAATTTAGTTGAAACGGGTACAAATTTAAACTGTAAATATTCATTACAAAAAGTACCAAAGCCAATTGCATGACAAATGATAACAAAAATAATTCACTGGTGTGTAAAAGCAGACTGCCTAAAATGTTACAGATCACAATGCTATTAAAGTCATTCGTCCAGAAAGCTGTTAAAACAGATAACGTTCAATAGTTCATTTGGTTATCTGTTAGGCTACATATCCGATTAATAAAACAAGTGATGCATATTTTGTTTTTACTCGGTAATGCAGAACCTTGTTTGTTGCAGCATACTCAACATCAGAGTTGTTGGTTAACTTCTGCTTCCTTCACGTTCACCAGAACAGTTCACTGAATACTGTTCCTCCAGTTTTGAAGTAACAGTTGCCAGGAAAAAGTATCCATGCACAGTTCATCTTGCAATTCCTATTGACCTGCTAGTTCTTTACCCTTTTTCACAGCTGAAGAATCACCATTTGGTAAAGTATCTAATAAATTGCATATAGTCTCAAAATAGTTACAAATAAACACTATGGCCTTTAACCAAGTATCCCATCTAATAATAATTGGTTAAGGTGGAAGAGGAAGTCTTGTAGTTTAACACACTTTTGTACCCAAGGTAATTCATTGAGGTGGAAACTAATTTAAAAGCTTTTACCTCGTAGCGGAAGTAATGTGATACCATAGCATCCGTAAATTATAATAAAACATTTACTAAGCAGGAGATTTCCTATTTATTTTATATGTTAATTTCTTAATTTTTATCGTAAACAAAACATAGCAAATAGCAAAAACAAGAAGGAAAAGTGCAAAAAGACGTTGAAAATGAAAAAATGTGCAAAATGTACTGATATTGGATTATGGGTGTTTATTTCATTGTTTCTTTGCAGAAGTCAATTTGGACATTTTAATAGCAAAAAAGTATTATGGTGCAGCACCTAAAATTCCCAGCTCTATTTATTATACATTTTAGAACTGAACATTTAAAAAAATATATATCATATTTGTAATTATTACAAACTTAGTTTATTTCTTCGTACATAAATTCTAGGTCACAATTTTGCAATAAATTTGGCTTTATTTTTCCAACAATAGATTGTCAGCTTTCTAGAAATTAGGTCCGTGGACTAGTTTACACTTCAAAATAAAGAAAGGACGTAGGCACAACATAGTTCCATGTTCGCGATGACTAGGTAAGTGGTCATTGCACAACCTTTTAAGACTAAGGCCCCATTCACAATGCAGGTGTAACCTTAACATAACCAACACAACAGAACGTGAGGTAAGACCATTCATAATACAGCCTTATACATAACGCAGGAGTTTGGTACGGGTTTCTAGATTCGTAAATTGCATACGGAAATCTTTCAAGCGTACCGCATGTTTCAAAGTGAATAACATAACCAATAATACCCAGTATTAAAATACATCCAGTCTTTATACACAACTACGATATAAAAAGGTGTTATATCAAGAAAATAGCACAGCAACGTCTTCATCATTTAAAATGGCGTGACTTGGTCAAATGGAAGAGCACCATGATTGTACAGTGAATAGTGTAAAATCTCGCAACGCGATAGTGTGTTGTTCAGAAACTGGTAATGTAAGGAGAAATAAATGCAGAATTCTTCCTCTGAGCACGCAACGCAAGCATAACGTTTGAAATTTGCTGTCGCTTGCGTTAATGTGGCTCTGTGTGAATGCTCCCATTAAATAACATGGGATCAAAGTCTTGCGTTTACGCTTCATTGTGAATGGGGCTTTAATTCTTGTATCAGGTGACCAGTTCGGGAGAGAATTGCTTTGAAAGTGGACCACTTACAGATATTCTGCCAATTTTATAGTTTTAATTTTTTAGTTTATGTATTTTCACCTCGATTTGCAAGTACTTTTCTTTCATTTGTTCTTTCTTTATTTATTTCTTGACATGGTGAACTGTGTTAGTTTCGATCTTTTCATCTTTTCGATTGTTTGAGAATATTAAAACGCCGGATTGTACATTCGCAACTGTAATTATAATTATTGCATAAGCGTATTTTATGGCTATGTTATTTGATTTTCTGTTTTAATTTCGACCTTTTCATCTTTTCCATTATTTGATATCACAAAGCAACAATGTCTCTTTTTCTCCACCCTCCCCAATCATCTTCCAAGTTCTGGAAATGCTGCATAGTCTAAAGGTATCCATTAGCGGTAGAACAATCAGATAATCACTACAGACAAAATCTTTAAGCTTTGTACGTCTTTGTTGATCCCATACTTATTTAATGGCAAAAGCTACAAGTTCTTACATAAAACAGAAGCCCTTAACATATACAACGAAATAGAGATGAAGCTGGTGAATTTGAAGACTCCTCACTTCCAGGCCATAAAGTTAACCCCTTTGAAAAAGACATAGTCTACGACCATCCAGAAAAATAGTAATCTCAATTGTGTGCTGGATTTCCTTAATCCGCCACGTCTTGTTTTCCCCGTGTACCTTTCGCTATATTCTTATTGTTAGTTGGCCATCCGTCGCCGGGAGTCAGTCGTGCCGTCCCAGCCTATCGTTTGTTGGTGGGTGGGAGTGGTCCCACGTCGCTCCGGCCGCGTTGTCCAATTAATCAGGCATTGAGTGAGCTCCTGTACTTCGTTCGGCGCGGTGTGCGATCTCGTAAGGTTCCCCACACCTTTCATTCCCTTCGCATAATGTAACGTGCTTTGGTCTCCGTGTTTCTGACCGTGTTCTATTCCTACTCGATTCGTGTGACAGCTCTCCATGTAATTTTTAATATTTAACAACAAGATTCGTGTAATTCAGAATTGCCAATTTAAATGTGCATTTATGGCTTTTAATTTTTAGTCTATGGGGTTTAATGTAATGGTAATCACTATAAATGTTTATTAATAATAAACGATTTTATGATGTTGTTCTAGCGGGCTAAAAACTTAAAAGAAGTTCATAAATGTTCAGCAAAATGCCTGAATATTAATTTGTAAATCTTATAGTTCCATTCATGCTGGCTTCATATCCATTTGCCATGAGGAAGAAATATATTTCCTACTATATTTTCCGTGTTTTTGTGACTCTGAGTGGCTTTTCCCCTACGTTAAAGTGTTAACGGAGGACAGGTGGGCGGTGCAGTTGGAAAGTTAGAATCAGACTGAAAAAATCAATACTACAGCCGGGATTTGAACCACGAATATTCGACTTCCATGCCCTTGCTCTAACCAACTGAGCTACCATGACAACGAGCCGGAATTACATTAACTTATTCAACTGCCTCACCTTTTCCCCTTGTAAACCACAAGGCGTTCTCAAAATGAATATGAGGACGCCTTGTGATTTACCGGAGAAAAATGTATCAGTTGGGAGAATTTAATTTCATGCCAACGTGTTGTCATGGTAGCTTAGTTGGTTAGAACAGCGGCACGATAGGTTGAAGATCCATGGCTATGGCACTGAATTTTCAGTTTAAATTGTTTCCAACTTTAGTCTACACATGGCATGTGTGGAAAAACAATTAATTAAGACCTTCTCAATTAATAAAATATCGGTAGACTCTTTACACAATTATTTAGCATGCCCTGCTAACGAAATTCATTATAACATACAAAGGAAATAAAGCATGAGTATTATTAAAATACTTTTGGCATTTGTATTGCATGTTATAAGCAGATTCGATTCTCTTTCGTTTTGGTCTTAGTTTCGTTCTTGGTCTTAGTGGTTCAGTTGTGACCAACTATTTTCCACTCCATGACATTCTCAATGAAAAGTCAAAGTCTTCTTCGCAAGTATTTTCTTTTATAACGCTAATGTGTTCATATTCTAATTAGGGTGTCTAAATCCTTTTTAGTCTTTTAATAATTTATGGATTGAAATTACGGTTGTTTTATAGTTCATGTCCGTAAGCTAGAACAAGTATTCTCAATGCTGAAAGAATTATCTTTTCTTAGATTACCTTACACACACACACACACACACACACACACACACACACACAAAATAACTTGGAAATATACTACTGAAAATGTTTTAATTCATTTCCTTATTCATTGCTTACGCTTTAGAAAATAGTTAAATTGTAAGCCTGAAGCTTGAATTTAATTATTTTAGCCTATAGTCTATTAAAATAACTAAGAGACTAGCCTATCAACTTAGATTAATAGCTATATGAAGTAACAGAATCAAAGATGTATAGAAGAGATTTAGATATTTTCTAACAAAACAAATACGACTAAGAAATAGAATCAAGCCAACTGGTATCAACAAAAAGCCACTAAAACACGGGTTGAAAGATGAAGTCTCTAAAAAGATTTTTACGACTGTGGCAGCAAAAATAGAGGATTTCTTTTGGAGTGTTCTTGACCTTCTCCGTATCAACGACTGCACTTAAAGTTAAGTATGGTGTTCTTAAAGAACAGTGACAGCAGTTGACGTTATTTGTTATATTACTTGTAGCAATATGGTTTCGCGCTCGCCGACACTCGATCTCATTCCGAGAGGCCGGAACTAATTTGAAGTTGGCGGAAGGATACATTTGTCATACGGTCCCCCGTGGGCCATGATCGGGTCGGATGAAGTTATGAGAACTCTGCTGCAGTAGATCACAGCGCGGGAAGGGGTGAAATGAGGAGAGGGGGAGAGAAGAGGAATGGTCAGAGACGGAGGGAGAGGATCCCGTGGGACGCGGGCCCCGGCAAAAATCATCTCCGTAGCCATTTCCCCAGCAAAAATCATCTCGTTCCTTTTTCTTGAACACCAGGTCTAGTGGCGGACAATGGGGGTCCGCTTCCTTGAGTTCCACAGCAACAGAGGGAAAAGAGAACCAATCGTTAGCGTTTAGCTAAACATTCTAACTAGGACAGTGCATCCCATCCAAGCTCTGGGATTGCCTTATTAAACACACAAAACAATAAAGTTATAACTGGGTGGGTGCCAGGACACAAAGGAACTGTGGGAATTAAAGAATAAGATTCCCTTACACGGAAATGGTTTGCTGAAACTCTGAGCCTGAACCAATCTATGGCATTTCTTTAAGGCGAGAGGAATTGTATTTTTCATGATTTTCATTTTATTTCTGTTTGCTTGTCCCCTCTCTTTTTTCTGTTGTTATATCTCTTAAATTTTGCCACTCGTTTTGACGTGTGCTTTAAAACGTTGCGATAATTTTAACAATTAGTTTAAAATTATGTATCAAGCCGGTAATTTTTTCCGATGTTATTTTAACTGCAATTTCGGTAAATTAGTTTTTCATAAAAATGCCCCACCATACAAACTAGCGAGCATAAAATCTTGAAATATGTATCATTAACTAAGTGGCAGTCTAGAATCATTTAAACAGAAAGTCTAACGCTTTTAAACACACCATGCCACAAAGTAATACAGAATTATTCAAAAAGGAACAGGTTTTAAATATTCATTTTAATGAACAATAGATAGCGAAACATGCGACTCATCATTGAATAGAGGAAAGTTCAAAGTTTTGAGCCCCACCTATTAGTTCCAATCAGTGCCTACAGCGGCGCTGTGTTTGTTTATGAGCAAATGGCAACGCCACAGGGTAAGTCGTTTTGTGTGCTGCATTATGCAGAGTGAATCCACTGTTTAATTGCAGTGAATTTGGTTGTAACTTCAACAAGCCTCCTCATCATAAAAAATTTACAATTGATACAATAAATTCGTAGAAGATGGTTGTGTATGCAAACGGAAAAGCATTGGTCGTCCTCGCATAACAAATTGTGCTCATTTTGAACACACAAAATAAAATGTTGAGTTTTTCCCTATTCAGTGATGTATCACATGTATCGCCATCTATTGTCGTTCATTAGAAATACATATTTAAAGTCTGTTCCTTCTTTTTGAATAACCCTGTACTTCGTAATGTTTACCTCCAGCTGTGCAGTAACGGGTGCAATTTGCGGATGAAGAAATAAACTATTGTAGCATAGTACATAAACACTGCGTATAACATAATATTTGCCCATATAACCACAAAATTACATTGAACACGTTGAAATAGTACACAGTACAGTGCTTTTCTTCCACACGGTGGCTCACGTGCCGGTCGCTACAGCTCGAACTCCCGCCGAAACAGTTACAATATCCCCGCAACTGCCTCAAGTGCTCATATTTACAGTTACAATTACCGTGATAAGCACGTTCCTGATCATAAGAGATATTGGAAATATTGTCCTTCTCTATCCACACATTTCTGGCATCCTCTCAGGAAATTCTCACTTACACTCGAGAGACAGTATCCGAAAATTAGTGTACAGGGTGATTCGTTTGAGATGTCAGAAAAGTAAAACGTTATATATAAGAGGATATTGCACACATCTCTGAGTATTTTGCTGTAATATAAGCAAAAGGGGTGGAAGTTAACAATGAGTGACGTTTCAGATTTCATCCACATGGCATGGCAGCGCTAGTGTGCATAGAAATCAAAATGATGGTCATGACATAACAGCGCACTGAGTGTGTTGTATGGTATGTGAAATGTGTCGTATGAGACGTGTGGATTCTCGGTTTCCCAAATAATGCAGTTATGCTTGTTGACTCGGTCACTCACAGGAAATGTGGCTTTGTCCAAGAACATCCATCAATTTACCATTGATCGTCCGCTTCCCGCCTCTCACACATCATGACAGAAAACTAGGTATGAGCTTCGTAATTACGCTGTGTCAGAGCATTCTTTCGCTGAATATGGATAGAAACATTTAGGATACTGTCTAACAATCCTCTTAACAGGTTTCGCATGACGTATTCTGCTTTGCTGATAAGTGGTGAAGAGACTTCCATGGACATTCGCCATTTGGTCTCTCATGCACGATAGTGCTGCCATGCCACGCGGATGAGGTCTAAAGCATCATTCATTTTAACTTCCATCATTTCCTCTTATTTTACAATAAACTGCTCAGAAATGTGAGCATTAACCTCTTATATATAACGTTTTATTTTCTGACATCTCAAACGGATCACCCTGTATTCCTCGGCAGATGTTTTCTTTTGGTTCTTCCAATGTATGTGGTTTGTATTTTTCACGTGATCATCTGAATCGGGTAATTTTCTGTAATTGAATTTTGCGAAGTGTCTATGATAAGAGTAATTGACCAGCGCTTAATATTCTTCTCTGACAAAGCCTGGTTCCATTTACATAATTATGTTCCATCGTAAACCAACAGATACTGACGCGCAGGAAATGTTTGAAGATAGGGTAATTAGTAAAGAATTATGGTCATCTTTTTTTTATGGACGCTCTTTAACTACTGAAGTCCTTAGCGTCCCATTCTATATTGGGCGTGAAAGACCGGAAATTTTGCTCAGAGGCCTCTTTATCAGACTTGAGGTTCTTTTACGTGCCGTAAATCTACGACACGGGACCACTGCTTTACTTCCCTTCCGAAGGAAGCCATGCTAAGGATTTTTACGCCCGAAAAAATCCATCGCCCTCGCCGGGTTTGACCCGCGACCTCAGGAACTAGAGGCTAGCATGATAACCACTACACCACGGAGGACGACATGGTCATCAAGATCCCCTGAACTAATTGTATGCAATTTTCATCTATGGGGAAACTTTAAATTTTCTGAGAAGATACCAGAAAGGTGCGTATAGAGACAGACAAAATTTCCAACACCTCTTATGATAAGTAGGTACTTTTATTTATTTATTTATTTATGGACGCTCTTTAACTACTATGGTCCTTAGCGTCCCATTACATATTGGGCGTGAAATACCGGTAATTTTGCTCAGAGGCCTCTCTATCAGGCTTGAGGTCCTTTTATGTGCCGTAAATCTACGACACGGGACCACCGGCTTTACTTCCCTTCCGAAGGAAGCCATGCTAAGAATTTTTACGCCCGAAAAAATCCATCGCCCTCCGCCGGGTTTGAACCCGTGACCTCGGGAACTAGAGGCTAGCATGGTAAATGATAAGTACATGTTTATTAGCATTGTAATTGTAACTGTAACTATCAGAAAGTGATGCGGTTGCGCGGATATTATAACTGTTTTGGTGGGAGACTGAGATGCGGGGGTCAGCGAGTGAGTGGCCGTGTGGAGCCGCAATGTGGAAGAAACGCAATGTATTTTCTTTAGAGTTTACAACATATTTCTTAACAAAACAAAAGAGTTCACATCAGCAAGCACTTGACAAATTCGGAACTCCATGGTAGGGCAAATTGGCCTGGATCTGACGAAAAGTAAAACGCATGAGTTAACCTGATCAAGTGACTCCAACCGGCAGTTGAGAAGAAAGAGAGAGAGAATCATTTCTACTCTCTCCGTTGCATACATCAGGAAAGTCTACGCGCATGCGCCGCGTGTACTGTGTTAATACGTAGCATAGGGAATCAGTATTCGCTTGCGTATTATACTTTACATTAGCTGAGTACCTTGTAATATTATTATTGTATTGGCGATCTTCCCGTTTTAAATAAAGTTTTAAAGCGTGTAATGGTGTCTTTTAGACTATTATTCTGCCCCGTATACCCATCTTTCCACAGCTACCCCGTCTTTTAAGTCCTGCAAGATGGGATCCAATGCACAGTGGAAAAGAGCATTTTCGATGTTACGTCACATTTCCTGTGTTGCCAATTTTTACTCTTGTTCTATTACAGTATTCTAAATTACTGCGAACAATGTCACCTATTGTGATTCTCTGTAGTACTGCCACAAGTGGTTTCCAAATCATCGATAAATTCTCTAGCCGAAGTGGCGAGAGAATTTATCTAGAGTATTTGGAAATCATGAGTGGCATTTGTTAAGACTATTTTACGAATCAAGTGAAGTGATTTACCCAAAAATCCTGATTATTGTAGTAAAATCATAAAACATTCGTGTTTATTTGCAATATATGTGACGTTGTTTTCGAAAGCAAGTTAGAATCGTATGCTCACGTTTTGTTTGTTTGTTTGTTTGTTTGTTTGTTTGTTGAATCAGTGCAACTTTATCATACAGGTATTATTTTCTGCCATCTGGCTTGCGGAACTTGCAGTAGGAATTCGCTATTTTATCTATGATTGTAAGAATGCTCCTAGTAGAGAAAATTTGAAATAAATAAAATCTATACTATCAACATTGTAGGTTATGATTTTCTTTACAGAAAAAGCTGATAAATGTTAAGTGGTTTCAATTCACTTGTTTATTATGAACATTATTTTAAAACATGATTATCTAGTTAATTTTTATGGTGCATTCCTTGCACTCTTCTCCGTTTCATTTACTCATATTGATGCTATAAAAACAATCTGAAATGTCAAAGCTAAAATGCTACAAGAAATGTATTTTAAGGAATATAGTATAAGGTTCAATCCATCTGAAGACCAGGAGTTTCAAGAGGCGAGAGATGCAGGGAACGCGGAAGGAAAACTGCTCCAAAACTTACCGAGAAAAACAAAGGTTAGTGCAGTGGTTTTTAAAATCCGAAGAATATGAAGCAATGATCAATTTAGCTTATGAGAATACCCCTGAAGGATTACAAATGATCCTTATCGCTGCGCTAGAATTGGCATGCTTAATTAACAATCTCGTCTATTGTCTTCATATGAAGCGTTACCAAATCTCGTTTCCGCCAGTTTATGTTTAAACGTGGCGAAATTAATTGTTGGTAGCTGAGTCACTGTAAAATGAGACTCCAAACTCTTCAGAGTATTAAAAAAAGGAGCAGCCCAAGGAGGAGCTGATAAAGATTTTTCGATAAACATTGAGTAGAATCGTGGCCGTGATTGGTTTAAAAGCAACATTCCTTTAAACGTGATTGGTCATTATGTCCCATTCGCGGCACGAGTGAAATAGTCTACAACTCAACCAATCCGACCGGAAAGTGTACCATCGCCAAAGGGTACTTTATACGCTGTGCAGCATTTCCAGAACTTGGAAGACTTTCGGGGAGAGGTTAAGGAACTCAAACACTTCCGCCGATGATTCTCATCCTTTTTCAAGATATTTTTCATCCGTTATTAGAAATAGTCAGGGCTGCACGAAATTATAATAAGGGATAAAGGTGAGAATTCATCATAAAAAAATTTTAAATCATTGTGCAACAATTTCATAAAGAACGGGGGGAGGGAAGTGGGTAAAATTAATTAAATCGTCTTTCAGTTTAAAACGCCATCATGCAATATCGGGCAGCCAGCTAGCATTTTATAATTATAATATATTACTTGTGGGCAATAATATTGCTTTATTGTGACTGAGTTTTAACTTTAATGAATTGTTCTTTACAAATTATTTTAGAAAACAAAATATACGATACGATATAATATCGTACATATGTTTTTACTTTCTCTACTATGTATAGTAAGTAGGGGAAGTATTGTATTCCATCCAAAAATTCGATACCGAGATTTCACCGGAAATACATGTTTTGAGATCCCTGAATCCAAAAAAAGCATTTTTGGAAACATGTCCGTGTGTGTTTCTGTCTGTGTGTCTGTCTGTCTGTCTGTCTGTGTGTGTGTCTGCTGTGAACAGCATAACTCAGAAACGAACAGTCGGATAAACACCAAACTTGGTATTTAGGTTCAGTATCTTCCAGAGATGCGACACGAAGGTTCTCAAGAAAATCCCCCCCACCCCAGAGTACCCTTTACATGGAACATCTTTCGAAAATTTCAATTTTCTCAAAAATGGCTCTAACGATTTTGATTAAAATATCATATGTTTAAGATATTTTTATGACAAATAAAATGTATATCTTGAATTTTCTGGGAATGTCTCCAAAAGTATTCTTCATTGTGAACGACTTTTGGTAAACTGGTAAACCATAAGAGATAGACAAAATTTTACTACACACAAAATGTAGATCGCATTAAAATACACAATTTATGTCATATACATTTTTTTTGTTGAGTGAACCATTTTCGAGATATTGCTTGTTGTTCCCTTAAATATTTCAATACTTATTTTCTCAAATGGGAATTCGTTATTCATTTTTTTTGTCTTGTATATGCAAAGAGTATTAATATGTGGAAAAGGGAATAGTGCTGCACCTAGCAACCAGGTATTAAGAGATATGTATGTGCTTAAAGGCTACTGTATTTCGATACTGCCCTTAAAAATATATATTCCCCTTGCATCTACAAGAAAATTAGCAATAACATAGAGTCTGCAAATGTTTATCTCGATTAACATGAAGAGATGGAGAATAAGCGTTTGTAAAAATAGTTTGTACAAGAGTAGAGAAAGTCATGTGAGTGAAACACATCAGATTTTTTTCTGTAACAATGAAGCTTTTGTCTTCTATTTTCTCTAATACTTACCTATAGTAAGTAGACAAAGTATTGCATTCCATTAAAAAATTTTATTTTCAGAAATTGCACCAGAAATACACGTTTTGAGACTCCATAATAAAAAATCTGATTTGTTACACTCACATGACCTTCTCTACTCTTGTACAATCTATTTTTACAAACGCCTATTCTCCATATGCTTCATATTAATCGAGATATCGAGATGGCAATCTTATTTGTAATTTTCTTGTAGATGCAAGGGGAATATGGTAGCTTTTAAGCGATAGTCAAATATTTTATCGCTGGTTGCTATGTGGCGCATTCCATTCTCTTTGCATGCCCAGGACATAAAAAAATGAATAACGAATTTGAGAAAAAGTATAAGTATTGGAAAATTTAAGGAAATAACAAGCAATATCTCGAAAACGGTTCACTCAACAAAAAAACTGTATATGATATAAGTTGTGTATTTTAACGCGATCTACATTTTTTGTGTAGTAACATTTTGTCTATCTCTTATGGTTTACCAGTTATGCAAAAGTCGTTCACAATGAAGAATACTTTTGGAGACATTCCCAGAAAATTCGAGATATACATTTCATTTCTCATGACATTATCTTAAACATATGATATTTTCATCAAAATCGTTAGAGCCATTTTTGAGAAAATTAAAATTTTCGAAAAATGTTCCATGTAAAGGGTAGTTTGGGGTGGGGGATTTTCTTGAAAACCTTCGTGTCGCATCTCTGGAAGATACTGAACCTAAATACCAAGTTTGGTGCTTATCCGACTGTTCGTTTTTGAGTTATGCTGTTCACAGACACACACACACACAGACACACACACACACACACACACAGACACACACACACACAGACACACACACGGACATGTTTCCAAAAATGCTTTTTTTGGATTCAGGAGGTCTCAAAACATGTATTTCCGGTGAAATCCCGGTATCGAATTTTTGGGTGGAATGCAATACTTCCCCTACTTACTATACGTAGTAGAGAAAGTAAAAATCTGATGTGCTACACTAACATGACTTTCTCTACTCTTGTACAAACTATTTTTACAAAGGTTTATTCTCCATATGCTTCATGTTAATCGCGATATCGAGATGTCAATCTTATTGCTAATTTTCTTGTAGATGCAAGGGGAATATGGTAGGTTATAAGCGAAAGTCAAATCTTTTAAGCGTTGGTTGCTATGTGGCGCATTCCAATCTCTTTGCATGTCAGGACATAAAAAAATCTGATGTGTTACACTCACATAACTTTCTCTACTCTTGTACAACCTAATTTTACAAACGCCTATTCTCCATATGCTTCATGTTAATTGATATATCGAGATGTCAATCTTATTGGTAATTTTCTTGTAGATGCAAGGAAAATATGGTAGCTTTTAAGCGATAGTCAAATGTTTTAACGCTGGTTGCTATCTGACGCATTCCATTCTCTTTGCATGTCCAGGACACAAAAAAATGAAAATCTGATGTGTTACACTCACATGACTTTCTCTACTCTTGTACAATCTAATTTTACAAACGCCTATTCTCCATATGCTTCATGTTAATCGAGATATCGAGATGTCAATCTTATTAGTAATTTTCTTGTAGATGCAAGGGGAATATGGTAGCTTTTAAGCGATAGTCAAATATTTTAACGCTGGTTGCTATGTGGCGCATTCCATTCTTTTTGCATGTCAGGACATAAAAAAATCTGATGTGTTACACTCACATGACTTTCTCTACTCTTGTACACACTATTTTTAAAAAACGCCTATTCTCCATATGCTTCATGTTAATCGAGATATCGATATGTCAATCTTATTGGTAATTTTCTTGTAGATGCAAGGGGAATATGGTAGCTTTTAAGCGATAGTCAAATATTTTAACGCTGGTTGCTATGTGGTGCATTCCATTCTCTTTGCATGTCCAGGACATAAAAAAAATGAATAACGAATTTGAGAAAAAGTATAAGTATTGGAAAATTTAAGGAAATAACAAGCAATATCTCCAAAACGGTTCACTCAACAAAAGAATTGTATATGACATAAGTTGTGTATTTTAACGCGATCTACACTTTTTGTGTAGTAACATTTTGTGTATCTCTTATGGTTTACCAGTTATGCAAAAGTTGTTCACAATAAAGAATACTTTTGGAGACATTCCCAGAAAATTCGAGATATACATTTCATTTCCCATGACATTATCTTAAACATATGATATTTTCATCAAAATCGTTAGAGCCATTTTTGAGAAAATTAAAATTTTCGAAAAATCTTCCATGTAAAGGGTAGTTTGGGGTGGGGGGATTTTCTTGAAAACCTTCGTGTCGCATCTCTGGAAGATACTGAACCTAAATACCAAGTTTGGTGCTTATCCGACTGTTCGTTTTTGAGTTATGCTGTTCACACACACACAGACACACACACACACACACACACACAGACACACAGACACACACACGGACATGTTTCCAAAAATTCTTTTTTTGGATTCAGGAGGTCTCAAAACATGTATTTCCGGTGAAATCTCGGTATCGAATTTTTGGGTGGAATGCAATACTTCCCCTACTTACTATACGTAGTAGAGAAAGTAAAAATGAATAACGAATTTGAGAAAAAGTATAAGTATTGGAAAATTTAAGGAAATAACAAGCAATATCTCGAAAACGGTTCACTCAACAAAAGAAATGTATATAATATAAGTTGTGTATTTTAACGCGATCTACATTTTTTGTGTAGTAACATTTTGTCTATCTCTTATGCTTTACCAGTTATGCAAAAGTCGTTCAGAATGAAGAATACTTTTGGAGACATTCCCAGAAACTTCGAGATATACATTTCATTTCTCATAACATTATGTTAAACATATGATATTTTCATCAAAATCGTTAGAGCCATTTTTGTGAAAATTAAAATTTTCGAAAAATCTTCCATGTAAAGGGTAGTCTGGGGTGGGGGGATTTTCTTGAAAACCTTCGTGTCGCATCTCTGAACGATACTGAACCTAAATACCAAGTTTGGTGCTTATCCGACTGTTCGTTTTTGAGTTATGCTGTTCACACACACACACACACAGACACACACACACACACAGACACACACACGGACATGTTTCCAAAAATGCTTTTTTTGGATTCAGGAGGTCTCAAAACATGTATTTCCGGTGAAATCTCGGTATCGAATTTTTGGGTGGAATGCAATACTTCCCCTACTTACTATACGTAGTAGAGAAAGTAAAAAATGAATAACGAATTTGAGAAAAAGTATAAGTATTAAAAAATTTAAGGAAATAACAAGCAATATCTCGAAAACGGTTCACTCAACAAAAGAAACGTATATGACATAAGTTGTGTATTTTAACGCGATCTACATTTTTTGTGTAGTAAACTTTAGTCTATCTCTTATGGTTTACCAGTTATGCAAAAGTCGTTCACAATGAAGAATATTTTTGGAGACATTCCCAGAAAATTCGAGAAATACATTTTATTTGTCATGACAATATCTTAAACATATGATATTTTAATCAAAATCGTTAGAGCCGTTTATGAGAAAATTAAAATTTTCGAAAAATGTTCCATGTAAAGGGTAGTCTGGGGTGGGGGGATTTTCTTGAAAACCTTCGTGTCGCATCTCTGGAAGATACTGAACCTAAATACCAAGTTTGGTGTTTATCCGACTGTTCGTTTTTGAGTTATGCTGTTCACAGACACACAGACACACAGACAGACACACACACGGACATGTTTCCAAAAATGCTTTTTTTGGATTCAGTGATTCTCAAAACATGTATTTCCGGTGAAATCTCGGTATCGAAATTTTGGGTGGAATGCAATACTTCCCCTACTTACTATACGTAGTAGAGAAAGTAAAAATAACGCATTTGAGAAAAAGTATAAGTATTAAAAAATTTAAGGAAATAACAAGCAATATCTCGAAAACGGTTCACTCAACAAAAGAAACGTATATGACACAAGTTGTGTATTTTAACGCGATCTACATTTTTTGTGTAGTAAAATTTAGTCTATCTCTTATGGTTTACCAGTTATGCAAAAGTCGTTCACAATGAAGAATACTTTTGGAGACATTCCCAGAAAATTCGAGATATACATTTCATTTCTCATGACATTGCCCTAAACATATATTTTCATCAAAATCGTTCGAGCCATTTTTGAGAAAATTAAAATTTTCGAAAAATCTTCCATGTAAAGGGTAGTCTGGGGTAGGGGGATTTTCTTGAAAACCTTCGTGTCGCATCTCTGGAAGATACTGAACCTAAATACCAAGTTTGGTGCTTATCCGATTGTTCGTTTTTGAGTTATGCTGTTCACAGACACACACACGGACATGTTTCCAAAAATGCTTTTTTTGGATTCAGGAGGTCTCAAAACGTGTATTTCCGGTGAAATCTCGGTATCGAATTTTTGGGTGGAATGCAATACTTCCCCTACTTACTATACGTAGTAGAGAAAGTAAAAAATGAATAACGAATTTGAGAAAAAGTATAAGTATTGGAAAATTTAAGGAAATAACAAGCAATATCTCGAAAATGGTAGACTCTACAAAAAAATGTATACAACATAAATTGTGTATTTTAACACGATCTACATTTTTTGTGCAGTAAAATTTTGTCTATCTCTTATGGTTTACCAGTTATGTAAAAGTCGTTCACAATGAAGAATACTTTCGGAGACATTCCCAGAAAATTCGAGATATACCTACATTTCATTTGCCATGAAAATATCTTAAACATATGATATTTTAATCAAAATCGTTAGAGCCATTTTTGAGAAAATTAAAATTTTCGAAAAAATTTTCATGTAAAGCGTAATATGAGGTGAGGGGATTTTCTTGGAAACCTTTGTGTTGCATCTCTGGAAGATACTGAACCTAAATAACAAGTTCGGTGTTTATCCGACTGTTCGTTTCTGAGTTATGCTGTTAACAGACAGACACACACACGGACATGTTTCCAAAAATGCTTTTTTTGGATTCAGGAGGTCTCAAAACATGTATTTCCGGTGAAATCTCGGTATCGAATTTTTGGGTGGAATACAATACTTCCCCTACTTACTATACGTAGTAGAGAAAGTAAAAAGAACAATTTTAGAAAAAGGTCTGTGCGTATGAACAGCATGACACAAAAATGAAAAGTAGTTTAAATACCAAACTTCTTATTTACCTTCAGCATCTTCCCAAGATGTGATACGACGATTTTTAAAGAAAAATCCCTCTACCCTAAATTCACTTTATACGGGAAAATATTCGTTATTTTAATCTTTTCTCAAAAATGTCAAAAAATTTTAGTTATACGTTATTCAGCACATATTGACTTAGTCTTCTCCATTTGTCGCGATGTAAATTATGGGTGCATTTTACGCACACTTAATGCTAATTGTGCTTCCATATTATTTTTTTATTATCATTTTGTACAAACATGGTGACTACTGTAAGAGCGTAAAGGGAAGCGGAAAACTTTTACACGTACAAAGTATAAGTTAATAAGAGCTTTCTAGGAGGTCACCATCAATTAGTTATGGCGTTAACCGTTAGATTATTATTATTATTATTATTATTATTATTATTATTATTATTATTATTATTATTATTATTGCTCTATTTATTTTACGTCGCTTTAACTATAGGTCATATCGCGACGGATCTGTTAGTGCATAACTCTTAGATCGAGGTGACAGCCTTCTAGATCTCATCCCCATAACCACCCACCTTCGTCGTGTCCACAGAGACCTTAGCGCATAGCAACCGGATCCTCTGCTTCGTGCCGTCCAAATGGCATTAGGGTGCCGTCCAGTCTAACTGCCGCTGTCATATAGAAAGGCGAACAAAAAAAATTAAAAAATAATAAAAAATAATAAAAAAAAATAAAAAGAAATTAAATCTGGGTAGCTAATAACCAGGCTTCTAGAATCTATACATGGCCTTATTATGCATACTTTATTTAAAATCTTTTGAGCACATAATTATTACATTTTGCAGAAATCATTACAATTAAACTTCTTAACTAAACTACCGGTTACTGGATTTCCAGTAACCTTACAATTTCTACTTCTATTCTAATTCCTAAAATAGTCTTTGACACTACTTCTACAAATATTACTTTAAACTGAAAACAAAAATATTCTACTATTGTTGCAAAAGTTTAATTTACAAGAATTCAATGATATAATCAAATTTCTAACTCTACATCTAGTTATATCACAATCTCTACACAATTACTCCAAAAACTACTAAGTTGTGGCAGTATTTTATATCACAACATTGTAAATGCCAGAGTGATTGTAGTGTAAATTAACATTATTGTATGACAATGATTTGAGATGTTTGTTAATTATAAGCATTGTTAGGAAATAAGTTTACACGGCCTCACTGAAACTGACAATAGGAGCGGGTAACAATGAAACGATGGGGTGAGTTGTTTATCAATTAGAAGAGACAAACAAATGACGTCAGAGTAGCGCGCTTTTCTGTAGAAATGGAGGGAATATTTTCCCTAGAGCATATGTGTTCGTAATTTTGATTGGATATAAAAATAGACGCTAATGTTGTCGCGTTTTATTAATCAATAGCAGCTCTGTTATAATGTTTAGGCATATCAGGGTGAGGGAGTATAAAAAGCTAAAGCCAGAGACGGGTAACGCTCAGTCCAACAGAATCATTTGCGGGTTACACGTCACACAGTTCTACAGAATAATTCACAAGGCAAACGTCGCGCAGTTCAACAGAATCATCCACGGGTTATATGTCGCGCAGTTCTACAGAATCTCTCGCGATGTAAAGTTAGTTACAAAATGTGAAATACTAGAATTAATAATGTGCGGCAAATAAGTGATAATAGTTTCATTCGAAAATACAATAGTTTCAGTCGGCGTGTATCAAGAGTAAATATGTGAGTAGAAATATAATGGCGACTCCAGCACACAGAGAGATGCCGACAAGCGATAAAGTTCTTTGTTCTACGCCGACAAGCCCCGCCCCCTCCCTTTGTGTGCTCACATGCCGCCAGGTCTCGTGTCGTTAGGCCCCGCCCCCTCTCGCTTTGTGTGCTCACCTAATGCCGGCAGTATCTGTGCTAACAGGTTCTACCCCCTCCCCCATGCGTTCTACTGTGGCGTCATGACTTGATGGAATTGTTTTCTCGAGTCCTGCCGCCCCTCGGCAAATTAATTAGGTAATGTTCGTCAAACATTTTTTTATGATTACTAAGGTCTGCAGATTGCATCCTCGAGCAATTAAGTATTTTGAATAATGAATTGTTGACTGGAAGGTGAGTATAAGTAGTAGTCTGCTCACGGGAACAGTCTGTCATGTAATGAGAACACGCAGCCTTCTTGTGTCTGGGGAAAGCGCTTGTCCATTAGCTGAACATGTTAGACGCTTTCAACACATTAATAGGCTTTTAAGTTTACATTCCGGATCTGTTTACATACATTAGCGATCAACGACATACTTCCGTCTGGAGGTAACGGTGACACACATTAGCTGACCCGTTAGACGCTTTCACTCCATTAGCGAACAAGGGCCCGGCATGTAATGAAAAAACCCGTAACCTACTTCTGTCTGATGGTAACGGTGACCTCTATTAGCTGACATCTTTTAGACGCTTTCACCTCATTAGCGAAGAATGCCAGTAATTGTTTTCCTAAGTGCTCTACAATCTCTCACCACTTCAGCTTTAGTGGGGGAATTATATAAAAGCAGCATCTTCTCCAATGATTTTCACAGTATCGTAAGAACACTGCGATCTAAGCACTCTGCAAACTTTATTCGTTCAACGTGGAAATTACATCGAACAGCATGTCTGGTAAGTTGTATCACCAATTCATCTTCATTAAAAAGTTAACTTATTACTTAGTACATTTAACTTTTATTTGCGTTCTTGTTTTTAATGACGGCTCTTTATTAGTAAATAGCTGAGCATTCTAAAAGTTAATAGCTAGACAGTTGAATTTTTTCTGAAATGTGAACAGTTTAGTTAAGTATTCATTTTAGACAAGCTTATTCTACATTTAATAGCTAACTGCGCGAATTCTCAAAAAATGTGAACAATTTAGTTAAGTATTCATCTTGTTGAGTAATTATTATTCCAGATATTTAAATACAGGGTTTCACAGAGTGAATTATATTCCTTTCTAGACAAAATACAATTACTTGATTACCCTACGATTCGAATAAATAATGTTCTGTATAAATATTCTTCCGAGGGTAAGCGGCGGTATTCGATCCGGGGACTTCATGTTTGCATGCATTGATCGAACATTCATCAGTTAATGTTTCATTCCTCTTGTGCATTTTATTTAGTAAAAACTTCCAGTCTGTTTCCATCACATTAAAAATTAACGTTTTTGCTTTAGAATATTACAAAAAGTCTGTTGCGCGAATCATTCACTCTAACAAAGTAAATGTTTACATTATATTAAAACATTTAAATCGGAAAATATAGTACTTAATGAACTTCATTAGTGAATCAGAACCTCAATTATATTTACACATATTATCATTTTTATTATTATATTATACAGAAAAAGTTAATAATTTTGTAACTTTCAAATAAATGAAATTTAGTTATGCAACACATTCTCTAATAAAGAATATGTTTTTTCTCTTCCTAATGCAGAAAGTTTGACATCTCAACTTAACACATTGGCTGAGGGTAGCATTTACCCGACCGTTCAAAGACTACAAGATCTTCAGCCAGAAGAGCCTTATAATATAAAATCCATAAGAAAAATTGATACGAGATACGGTGCTAGAGTGGTTGCGGTTTTAGACAATAAGCAAGTGTTTCTTCCGACAAGATATTCAACCCTAACAAGCCAACAGTTGGATGAAATGCCAGGAAAGTTTCAAATGGTATATCAGGGTGTAGTACCATCCGGCAAGTTTAAGACATGTAAATTGTCTTTTCTTCCTGTTAAGGTTTGTAGAAATAATTCAGCTATCCTTTCAAAGCTTCATTTAGAGTTACATTTGTTGAGTTTATAAATTCACACTTCCTAGGATAACATTCATCTAAAGTATACATCACTGTGTAAATAACGCTTAGGATGTAGTCTGGGCGAGGACCTGCAGAAAGAAGTTTAATAGTCTATTCACTGATTCTTTACCTCAAAGCAGATACCTACAGCAAGTTGCAAATAATTTCCATTAGGGTAGCAGTTGTCAAAGCATGCATCACTGTATTAAAACAAATATGTGTAAATAATGTCTAGATTGTAGTCTGAGTGATTTCGTGCAGAAAGAAGTTTAATACCACATTGCATTGATTCTCCGCATCGAAGTATATACCTACAACAAGCTACAAATAATGTGAATGTTTGTTACAGGAATGTCCAGATGAATGTAAATGAAGAGGAAGAATGAGATAGCTTAAAACAACACGAACAGAAATGTGATAGGAACATCCTCAACATGAAGAATTGCAGCACCGTCCAGCATGGAACATTCGAGTGTGTAGAATATAGCAATAATATATAAATTATGTACTCATTATTACTGCTATACATGCCAATACCATTGATTTCATAAATAATTTCATAATTGTTTAAAGAAGAATGTATTATCTTAAAACATTGATGCTACATGAAATCTAAACAAAAAAGTTATTGAACTATTACTGAAAGAGACCTGAATAAATGGGAATCTAGAAGCCAGAACCATCTTAATATTGGACTGTATGATATGAGGTGTATAAAAAGATTAATAAAAATGAGGGCTATGTAATATAAACAACATTTATTTTTTATAAAACATTTTCCTATTACATTCCTTCACAAAAAAAACCCGAACATATTTCCCAAAGACAAAAGTGATAGTCTAGACCTTCTAAACATGCAGTTATAGGGGGAAAGGATGCTCTCCTGAAACATTAGGTCTCTAGACAGAAGCATTTATAGGGGAGAGATAGGGAATACCAGGGCTGATGCTAGGCTAGTCAGATGCTAAAGGAGGGAGGGATATGCTTTATACGAGAGAGATAGGGAATACAAGGAAAGATGCTATACTAAACAGGACTTGAAGGGTAGAATATGAGCGATATAGCGAACCGAGGAGAGGTATTAGGATAGGAGTTTTGAATGATAGAGTAGGCGTTTATATGCGGGAGATAGGGAATACGAGGGTCGATGCTAGGCTAGACGGTGTTGAATGAGGGAATGCATCTTATATGAGAGAGGTAGGGGAATATGAGGAGACGTGTTAGGCTAGACAGGGTTTGAGGTGTGGAATATGCGTTTATATGGGAAAGATAGGGGAAACGTGTACATATAATAGGCTATACAGATGCTGAAGGACGGGAATATAGGCTTATACGGGAGAGATAGGGAAATACGAGGAGAGGTGCTAGACTAGACTGATGCTGAAGGAGGAGAGGATACTCTTTATACGGAAGAAATAGGGAATACGAGGAGAGGTACTAGAAGGGTAGAATATAGCGTTTTTATATGAGGGAGCTAGCAAACCGAGGAGAGGTATTAGGCATGGAGGTCTGAATGAGAGATTATACGTCTATATGAGAAAAGATAGGGAAAACGAAGGTAGGTGCTAGGTTGAGAGAGTCTTCAAGGAGGAAAATGCATTTATATGAGAGCGGTAGGGCATACGAGGAGAGGTGCTAGTCTAGACATGGTTTGAGGATTAGAGTATACGTTTATATGGGAGAAATGGAAAACGGGAGAGATACAAGGATAGACAGAGATTGAAGGAGGAGGAATGTAGGTTTATACTGTAATATAGAGAGTAATTCGATTATAAAACTTTCCTCATCCAGCCTTACAACACTTTTATATACTTATTTTCTAAACCTTACAAACTTTATATTTGTTAAACAGTAGTGCGCGAGACGGAGAGGGACAAACAGTATATCGGTTTACAGTGAAGTATACGTCCTAACCTATTCCCACCTTGTTTGTTCTGGATCTTCTCATTGTCTATCATCATCTAACGTAACCACGTAACAAGACGTAACACAGGAAATCATACATATGGCACATTAAAAAAATAAAGGTATATATAATGAAACATAAACAAGTAGACAGAGGGTCATCGATACATAGAAAACCAGGAGTTGTATGTACTGAGACCATAGATTAGTATAGGCAAACAACAAAGAAGTGAATTTATAGTGTAAATAGCCAAATATTTTCAAATATTATTATAGTCTAAAAGTATATAACTTAATTATGTATCGAGTATTGAGAAATAAACGTTATTCATTATTCACTAATCTCAGATCACTGCAATTGTATTGAATCAATTCACAATTGCTAATGCCATTCAACTTTCATTCGTCTCTGATACATAAACAAATTGCAAAATGGAGAAGGACGAAAGTAATAAAAAGACTCAGGCAGCAAATTTTAAGAAAGAAGAGAAAGATATATGACCGACATTGTTTTGGAACACAAATTAGTCTTGAAAATAAAATGACTGATAGCTCTGCTAAGCGTAAGGAAGAGACATGGAAATAAATTGCAAATGAATACAATTCTAGGTTGGAAAAGAAGATAAACAACATTCATGTAAACCAATTTTTAAAAATCAGTTTAACTGAATACATGTAAAAAAACATATCACTTTACAAAAAGTAATGCAGACAACATTTTTTTATAAACATTATCCTATTACATTACTTTACAAAAAACCATACATATTTCCTAAAGGCAAAGGTGATAGTCTAGACATTCTAAACACTCAGTTATATAATCATATACATCACACAGAAAGAGACCTGCATTATCAGTAAAAAAAACTAAACATCTCAACAATGTCTGAATGATGTATTTTATAAGTACAAGTTTTTTGATATTTCAAAGTTCCTGTTAACCATGGCAGTAATTGATTAACACAATTTCTCGATCCTGTCATGCTATAACTTTAGATGCTTTCAGCTTACTTATAATTTCCTCAATCTCTTGTGTGTGACTATTATTACCAGCATCCCTCGACGCAATTAGTAACCTCAATATATTTACTAGTCTATTCGGATTTTCAAGCGTTGATATCACTGAATCATCATCATCTGAAGATTTCATATTCTCGCAACTTCCGATGTATCCAGATTTTTCACCAACAGTAGTCTCCAGTGAAGGACAGAGGCTTGATCCGGTATAACATTCCCCTCTATACATCTTCGGATCTTCAAGTGCAGGTGAGAGAGTCGATTCAGTATAACATGTTGCTCTATGAAACTTAAATCTTGACAAAGAACGATTCTTAAAAATCCGCCCGCATACACAGCATCTAATAACGCGTTTTCCTCCATGTGTAATGTATGAAAAATCGTGTTTCTCATTCGTCAGTTGCACAGATTTTCTCGGGCAGTAGCTCATGCTAAAACTAAAAGAAATTAAATGAATACGTGAATGCTAACGCTCGAAGGAATTAAAAGCGAATGAATGAATTCATAACACGCACCTATGTATATATCCAGGATGAGGACGACGGAGGGAATTGCGATCAATGCATAGCAGGGAGAAAGGATACTCTCTTGAAACATTAGTCATCTAAACAACTATTGTTCACGGAGCCTGTAGACGTCAGGTTGAATGGGACAGACCTCAGCTTCAAATCTTTAAGGGTACGGACCCCTGGCTTTTGCCTGGCATGTATACTAAAACATCCTAACAGCGTAACATTACATAACAACGACACGTAACCAGAACATGACGAGTGCGAGCATGGAAAAAAGGATGCTCGCTGAGAACATTAGTGGAAAAGGATGCTCTCTGGAAACAGTCGCCATCCGCACAACGCATTGTCCCTAACATTTCCAGATTTCAAAACGTTCAACATCGTGACGCGCTACTGTCATCTACATTTCGACGAAATTTTACCTCCTGAATTAGTTTGATGCTCTGTATAGAACCTCAGAACATGCATTACGCTGCGTGTCCCTAGCGTTTCCAGCTCCTGAATCGTTCCAGCTAGTGGAATGCCTCTACCATCTTCATGTCAACGATCTGTTACTCTGAATTAAAGTTTGGTGATATGTATAGACCTGTACAACATGCATTACGCTATGTAACAGACTCATCACGCTATGTAACAACACAATCACGCTATGTAACAACTGATCACGCTATGTAACAACATGATCACGCTATGTAACAACCTGAGCACGCTATGTAACAACATGATCACGCTATGTAACAACTGATCACGCTATGTAACAACCTGAGCAGGCTATGTAACAACATGTTCACGCTATGTAACAACCTGAGCACGCTATGTAACAACCTGAGCACGCTATGTAACAACATGTTCACGCTATGTAACAACATGAACACGCTATGTAACAATACGATCACGCTATGTAACAACCTGATTACGCTATGTAACAACTGATCACACTATGTAACAACATGATCACGCTATGTAACAACCTGAGCACGCTATGTAACAACATGATCACGCTATGTAACAACCTGAGCACGCTATGTAACAACATGATCACGCTATGTAACAACATGATCACGCTATGTAACAACCTGAGCACGCTATGTAACAACATGATCACGCTATGTAACAACATGAACACGCTATGTAACAACCTGAGCACGCTATGTAACAACCTGAGCACGCTATGTAACAAACTGAGCACGCTATGTAACAACATGTTCACGCTATGTAACAACCTGAGCACGCTATGTAACATCCTGAGCACGCTATGTAACAATACGATCACGCTATGTAACAACATGATCACGCTATGTAACAATACGATCAAGCTATGTAACAACACGATCACGCTATGTAACAACATGGTCACGCTATGTAACAACATGAATACGCTATGTAACAACCTGAGCACGCTATGTAACAACATGATCACGCTATGTAACAACATGAACACGCTATGTAACAACATGATCACGCTATGTAACAACCTGAGTACGCTATGTAACATGATCACGCTATGTAACAACCTGATCACGCTATGTAACAACACGATCACGCTATGTAACAACACGATCACGCTATGTAACAACCTGATCACGCTATGTAACAACATGTTCACGCTATGTAACAACATGATCACGCTATGTAACAACCTGATCACGCTATGTAACAACCTGATCACGCTATGTAACAACGCGATCACGCTATGTAACAACATGATCACGCTATGTAACAACATGATCACGCTATGTAAATAGGGTGGACCATTTAAGTTGAGGCTATACAATATATCCAAAACTAAGCGTTGTAAAAAGAAATGTCTTTAATAAAACTTGACTGATATTATGACGAAAGTAAATGCCACTAGTCGTGTTTCGTTTGGAGGCTGTTATGAGGGTCATTTCAGGGTCTTTTTAAATGGGACCCTAATTGTAGGTTCCCATTTAAAAAATAAATTGACCCAAAATGACCCTCATAACAGCCTCCAAACGAAACACGACTAGTGGCATTTACTTTCGTCATAATATCAGTCAAGTTTTATTAAAGACATTTCTTTCTACAACCCTTAGTTTTGGATATATTGTATAGCCTCAACTTAAATGGTCCACCCTATTTACATAGCGTGATCATGTTGTTACATAGCGTGATCATGTTGTTACATAGCGTGATCGCGTTGTTACATAGCGTGATCAGGTTGTTACATAGCGTGATCAGGTTGTTACATAGCGTGATCATGTTGTTACATAGCGTGAACATGTTGTTACATAGCGTGATCAGGTTGTTACATAGCGTGATCGTGTTGTTACATAGCGTGATCGTGTTGTTACATAGCGTGATCAGGTTGTTACATAGCGTGATCATGTTGTTACATAGCGTACTCAGGTTGTTACATAGCGTGATCATGTTGTTACATAGCGTGTTCATGTTGTTACATAGCGTGATCATGTTGTTACATAGCGTGCTCAGGTTGTTACATAGCGTGATCGTGTTGTTACATAGCTTGATCGTATTGTTACATAGCGTGAACATGTTACATAGCGTGATCATGTTGTTACATAACGTGCTCAGGTTGTTACATAGGGTGATCGTGTTGTTACATAGCGTGAACATGTTGTTACATAGCGTGATCATGTTGTTACATGGCGTGCTCAGGTTGTTACATAGCGTGATCATGTTGTTACATAACGTGCTCAGGTTGTTACATAGCGTGATCATGTTGTTACATAGTGTGATCAGTTGTTACATAGCGTAATCATGTTGTTACATAGCGTGATCGTATTGTTACATAGCGTGTTCATGTTGTTACATAGCGTGAACATGTTGTTACATAGCGTGCTCAGGTTGTTACATAGCTTGCTCAGGTTGTTACATAGCGTGTTCATGTTGTTACATAGCGTGCTCAGGTTGTTACATAGCGTGCTCAGTTTGTTACATAGGGTGATCGTGTTGTTACATAGCGTGAACATGTTGTTACATAGCGTGATCATGTTGTTACATGGCGTCCTCAGGTTGTTACATAGCGTGATCATGTTGTTACATAGCGTGCTCAGGTTGTTACATAGCGTGATCATGTTGTTACATAGGGTGATCGTGTTGTTACATAGCGTGAACATGTTGTTACATAGCGTGTTCATGTTGTTACATAGCGTGAACATGTTGTTACATAGCGTGCTCAGGTTGTTACATAGCGTGCTCAGGTTGTTACATAGCGTGAACATGTTGTTACATAGCGTGAACATGTTGTTACATAGCGTGCTCAGGTTGTTACATAGCGTGCTCAGGTTGTTACATAGCGTGATCATGTTGTTACATAGCGTGCTCAGGTTGTTACATAGCGTGATCATGTTGTTACATAGCGTGATCATGTTGTTACATAGCGTGATCATGTTGTTACAAAGCGTGATCAGTTGTTACATAGCGTGATCATGTTGTTACATAGCGTGTTCAGGTTGTTACATAGCGTGATCATGTTGTTACATAGCGTGATCATGTTGTTACATAGCGTGATCATGTTGTTACATAGCGTGATCGTATTGTTACATAGCGTGCTCAGGTTGTTACATAGCGTGCTCAGGTTGTTACATAGCGTGAACATGTTGTTACATAGCGTGCTCAGTTTGTTAAAAGCGTGCTCAGGTTGTTACATAGCGTGCTCAGGTTGTTACATAGCGTGTTCATGTTGTTACATAGCGTGATCATGTTGTTACATAGCGTGCTCAGGTTGTTACATAGCGTGATCATGTTGTTACATAGCGTGATCATGTTGTTACATAGCGTGCTCAGGTTGTTACATAGCGTGATCATGTTGTTACATAGCGTGCTCAGGTTGTTACATAGCGTGATCATGTTGTTACATAGTGTGATCAGTTGTTACATAGCGTAATCAGGTTGTTACATAGCGTGATCGTATTGTTACATAGCGTGTTCATGTTGTTACATAGCGTGAACATGTTGTTACATAGCGTGCTCAGGTTGTTACATAGCGTGCTCAGGTTGTTACATAGCGTGAACATGTTGTTACATAGCCTGCTCAGGTTGTTACATAGCGTGATCAGTTGTTACATAGCGTGATCATGTTGTTACATAGCGTGCTCAGGTTGTTACATAGCGTGATCATGTTGTTACATAGCGTGATCAGTTGTTACATAGCGTGATTGTGTTGTTACATAGCGTGATGAGTCTGTTACATAGCGTAATGCATGTTGTACAGGTCTATACATATCACCAAACTTTAATTCAGAGTAACAGATCGTTGACATGAAGATGGTAGAGGCATTCCACTAGCTGGAACGATTCAGGAGCTGGAAACGCTAGGGACACGCAGCGTAATGCATGTTCTGAGGTTCTATACAGAGCATCAAACTAATTCAGGAGGTAAAATTTCGTCGAAATGTAGATGACAGTAGCGCGTCACGATGTTGAACGTTTTGAAATCTGGAAATGTTAGGGACAATCCGTTGTGCGGATGGCGACTGTTTCCAGAGAGCATCCTTTTCCACTAATGTTCTCAGCGAGCATCCTTTTTTCCATGCTCGCACTCGTCATGTTCTGGTTACGTGTCGTTGTTATGTAATGTTACGCTGTTAGGATGTTTTAGTATACATGCCAGGCAAAAGCCAGGGGTCCGTACCCTTAAAGATTTGAAGCTGAGGTCTGTCCCATTCAACCTGACGTCTACAGGCTCCGTGAACAATAGTTGTTTAGATGACTAATGTTTCAAGAGAGTATCCTTTCTCCCTGCTATGCATTGATCGCAATTCCCTCCGTCGTCCTCATCCTGGATATATACATAGGTGCGTGTTATGAATTCATTCATTCGCTTTTAATTCCTTCGAGCGTTAGCATTCACGTATTCATTTAATTTCTTTTAGTTTTAGCATGAGCTACTGCCCGAGAAAATCTGTGCAACTGACGAATGAGAAACACGATTTTTCATACATTACACATGGAGGAAAACGCGTTATTAGATGCTGTGTATGCGGGCGGATTTTTAAGAATCGTTCTTTGTCAAGATTTAAGTTTCATAGAGCAACATGTTATACTGAATCGACTCTCTCACCTGCACTTGAAGATCCGAAGATGTATAGAGGGGAATGTTATACCGGATCAAGCCTCTGTCCTTCACTGGAGACTACTGTTGGTGAAAAATCTGGATACATCGGAAGTTGCGAGAATATGAAATCTTCAGATGATGATGATTCAGTGATATCAACGCTTGAAAATCCGAATAGACTAGTAAATATATTGAGGTTACTAATTGCGTCGAGGGATGCTGGTAATAATAGTCACACACAAGAGATTGAGGAAATTATAAGTAAGCTGAAAGCATCTAAAGTTATAGCATGACAGGATCGAGAAATTGTGTTAATCAATTACTGCCATGGTTAACAGGAACTTTGAAATATCAAAAAACTTGTACTTATAAAATACATCATTCAGACATTGTTGAGATGTTTAGTTTTTTTACTGATAATGCAGGTCTCTTTCTGTGTGATGTATATGATTATATAACTGAGTGTTTAGAATGTCTAGACTATCACCTTTGCCTTTAGGAAATATGTATGGTTTTTTGTAAAGTAATGTAATAGGATAATGTTTATAAAAAAAATGTTGTCTGCATTACTTTTTGTAAAGTGATATGTTTTTTTACATGTATTCAGTTAAACTGATTTTTAAAAATTGGTTTACATGAATGTTGTTTATCTTCTTTTCCAACCTAGAATTGTATTCATTTGCAATTTATTTCCATGTCTCTTCCTTACGCTTAGCAGAGCTATCAGTCATTTTATTTTCAAGACTAATTTGTGTTCCAAAACAATGTCGGTCATATATCTTTCTCTTCTTTCTTAAAATTTGCTGCCTGAGTCTTTTTATTACTTTCGTCCTTCTCCATTTTGCAATTTGTTTATGTATCAGAGACGAATGAAAGTTGAATGGCATTAGCAATTGTGAATTGATTCAATACAATTGCAGTGATCTGAGATTAGTGAATAATGAATAACGTTTATTTCTCAATACTCGATACATAATTAAGTTATATACTTTTAGACTATAATAATATTTGAAAATATTTGGCTATTTACACTATAAATTCACTTCTTTGTTGTTTGCCTATACTAATCTATGGTCTCAGTACATACAACTCCTGGTTTTCTATGTATCGATGACCCTCTGTCTACTTGTTTATGTTTCATTATATATACCTTTATTTTTTTAATGTGCCATATGTATGATTTCCTGTGTTACGTCTTGTTACGTGGTTACGTTAGATGATGATAGACAATGAGAAGATCCAGAACAAACAAGGTGGGAATAGGTTAGGACGTATACTTCACTGTAAACCGATATACTGTTTGTCCCTCTCCGTCTCGCGCACTACTGTTTAACAAATATAAAGTTTGTAAGGTTTAGAAAATAAGTATATAAAAGTGTTGTAAGGCTGGATGAGGAAAGTTTTATAATCGAATTACTCTCTATATTACAGTATAAACCTACATTCCTCCTCCTTCAATCTCTGTCTATCCTTGTATCTCTCCCGTTTTCCATTTCTCCCATATAAACGTATACTCTAATCCTCAAACCATGTCTAGACTAGCACCTCTCCTCGTATGCCCTACCGCTCTCATATAAATGCATTTTCCTCCTTGAAGACTCTCTCAACCTAGCACCTACCTTCGTTTTCCCTATCTTTTCTCATATAGACGTATAATCTCTCATTCAGACCTCCATGCCTAATACCTCTCCTCGGTTTGCTAGCTCCCTCATATAAAAACGCTATATTCTACCCTTCTAGTACCTCTCCTCGTATTCCCTATTTCTTCCGTATAAAGAGTATCCTCTCCTCCTTCAGCATCAGTCTAGTCTAGCACCTCTCCTCGTATTTCCCTATCTCTCCCGTATAAGCCTATATTCCCGTCCTTCAGCATCTGTATAGCCTATTATATGTACACGTTTCCCCTATCTTTCCCATATAAACGCATATTCCACACCTCAAACCCTGTCTAGCCTAACACGTCTCCTCATATTCCCCTACCTCTCTCATATAAGATGCATTCCCTCATTCAACACCGTCTAGCCTAGCATCGACCCTCGTATTCCCTATCTCCCGCATATAAACGCCTACTCTATCATTCAAAACTCCTATCCTAATACCTCTCCTCGGTTCGCTATATCGCTCATATTCTACCCTTCAAGTCCTGTTTAGTATAGCATCTTTCCTTGTATTCCCTATCTCTCTCGTATAAAGCATATCCCTCCCTCCTTTAGCATCTGACTAGCCTAGCATCAGCCCTGGTATTCCCTATCTCTCCCCTATAAATGCTTCTGTCTAGAGACCTAATGTTTCAGGAGAGCATCCTTTCCCCCTATAACTGCATGTTTAGAAGGTCTAGACTATCACTTTTGTCTTTGGGAAATATGTTCGGGTTTTTTTTTGTGAAGGAATGTAATAGGAAAATGTTTTATAAAAAATAAATGTTGTTTATATTACATAGCCCTCATTTTTATTAATCTTTTTATACACCTCATATCATACAGTCCAATATTAAGATGGTTCTGGCTTCTAGATTCCCATTTATTCAGGTCTCTTTCAGTAATAGTTCAATAACTTTTTTGTTTAGATTTCATGTAGCATCAATGTTTTAAGATAATACATTCTTCTTTAAACAATTATGAAATTATTTATGAAATCAATGGTATTGGCATGTATAGCAGTAATAATGAGTACATAATTTATATATTATTGCTATATTCTACACACTCGAATGTTCCATGCTGGACGGTGCTGCAATTCTTCATGTTGAGGATGTTCCTATCACATTTCTGTTCGTGTTGTTTTAAGCTATCTCATTCTTCCTCTTCATTTACATTCATCTGGACATTCCTGTAACAAACATTCACATTATTTGTAGCTTGTTGTAGGTATATACTTCGATGCGGAGAATCAATGCAATGTGGTATTAAACTTCTTTCTGCACGAAATCACTCAGACTACAATCTAGACATTATTTACACATATTTGTTTTAATACAGTGATGCATGCTTTGACAACTGCTACCCTAATGGAAATTATTTGCAACTTGCTGTAGGTATCTGCTTTGAGGTAAAGAATCAGTGAATAGACTATTAAACTTCTTTCTGCAGGTCCTCGCCCAGACTACATCCTAAGCGTTATTTACACAGTGATGTATACTTTAGATGAATGTTATCCTAGGAAGTGTGAATTTATAAACTCAACAAATGTAACTCTAAATGAAGCTTTGAAAGGATAGCTGAATTATTTCTACAAACCTTAACAGGAAGAAAAGACAATTTACATGTCTTAAACTTGCCGGATGGTACTACACCCTGATATACCATTTGAAACTTTCCTGGCATTTCATCCAACTGTTGGCTTGTTAGGGTTGAATATCTTGTCGGAAGAAACACTTGCTTATTGTCTAAAACCGCAACCACTCTAGCACCGTATCTCGTATCAATTTTTCTTATGGATTTTATATTATAAGGCTCTTCTGGCTGAAGATCTTGTAGTCTTTGAACGGTCGGGTAAATGCTACCCTCAGCCAATGTGTTAAGTTGAGATGTCAAACTTTCTGCATTAGGAAGAGAAAAAACATATTCTTTATTAGAGAATGTGTTGCATAACTAAATTTCATTTATTTGAAAGTTACAAAATTATTAACTTTTTCTGTATAATATAATAATAAAAATGATAATATGTGTAAATATAATTGAGGTTCTGATTCACTAATGAAGTTCATTAAGTACTATATTTTCCGATTTAAATGTTTTAATATAATGTAAACATTTACTTTGTTAGAGTGAATGATTCGCGCAACAGACTTTTTGTAATATTCTAAAGCAAAAACGTTAATTTTTAATGTGATGGAAACAGACTGGAAGTTTTTACTAAATAAAATGCACAAGAGGAATGAAACACTAACTGATGAATGTTCGATCAATGCATGCAAACATGAAGTCCCCGGATCGAATACCGCCGCTTACCCTCGGAAGAATATTTATACAGAACATTATTTATTCGAATCGTAGGGTAATCAAGTAATTGTATTTTGTCTAGAAAGGAATATAATTCACTCTGTGAAACCCTGTATTTAAATATCTGGAATAATAATTACTCAACAAGATGAATACTTAACTAAATTGTTCACATTTTTTGAGAATTCGCGCAGTTAGCTATTAAATGTAGAATAAGCTTGTCTAAAATGAATACTTAACTAAACTGTTCACATTTCAGAAAAAATTCAACTGTCTAGCTATTAACTTTTAGAATGCTCAGCTATTTACTAATAAAGAGCCGTCATTAAAAACAAGAACGCAAATAAAAGTTAAATGTACTAAGTAATAAGTTAACTTTTTAATGAAGATGAATTGGTGATACAACTTACCAGACATGCTGTTCGATGTAATTTCCACGTTGAACGAATAAAGTTTGCAGAGTGCTTAGATCGCAGTGTTCTTACGATACTGTGAAAATCATTGGAGAAGATGCTGCTTTTATATAATTCCCCCACTAAAGCTGAAGTGGTGAGAGATTGTAGAGCACTTAGGAAAACAATTACTGGCATTCTTCGCTAATGAGGTGAAAGCGTCTAAAAGATGTCAGCTAATAGAGGTCACCGTTACCATCAGACAGAAGTAGGTTACGGGTTTTTTCATTACATGCCGGGCTCTTGTTCGCTAATGGAGTGAAAGCGTCTAACGGGTCAGCTAATGTGTGTCACCGTTACCTCCAGACGGAAGTATGTCGTTGATCGCTAATGTATGTAAACAGATCCGGAATGTAAACTTAAAAGCCTATTAATGTGTTGAAAGCGTCTAACATGTTCAGCTAATGGACAAGCGCTTTCCCCAGACACAAGAAGGCTGCGTGTTCTCATTACATGACAGACTGTTCCCGTGAGCAGACTACTACTTATACTCACCTTCCAGTCAACAATTCATTATTCAAAATACTTAATTGCTCGAGGATGCAATCTGCAGACCTTAGTAATCATAAAAAAAATGTTTGACGAACATTACCTAATTAATTTGCCGAGGGGCGGCAGGACTCGAGAAAACAATTCCATCAAGTCATGACGCCACAGTAGAACGCATGGGGGAGGGGGTAGAACCTGTTAGCACAGATACTGCCGGCATTAGGTGAGCACACAAAGCGAGAGGGGGCGGGGCCTAACGACACGAGACCTGGCGGCATGTGAGCACACAAAGGGAGGGGGCGGGGCTTGTCGGCGTAGAACAAAGAACTTTATCGCTTGTCGGCATCTCTCTGTGTGCTGGAGTCGCCATTATATTTCTACTTATGTGAAATGAATAACGTGTGATGGCAATAAAAGTGTAAAACCAAATTCTTTTATCAGTGTTATCTTTTAGTAACAACTCCTTTCCGTTTACACACCCTGTTCAAGAGACCGAGTAATAATAGCTAGCCGGAGGACAAAGAACCCAAAATTCAAATTAGTAAAAATAACAGGCGCTCAGCAAATAAGATAACAGAACGATACCGCGAGTAAGTCGAGTCTGATTTAGCAGCAATTGGTATCCAGGTTGGTCCTCTTTCTGGAATCCATGTCCTCTCGGAATGGCATCAGCAGAGGAAACCGGTACGTCAGCTCCTGTTGTCATATTGGTTCCTCTTCTATGTATTCTCCCTTGCTGCTCTCACCCTTACCATATAATCCTGATAAGTTTCATTATAATCTCTTCTTGGTCTTATCCTCCTTCTCTCTGCGGCTTCCTGTATTCCTGTTGTCATCCAGTACTGTCTTCTTCTATTAAGATTAAAATCTTCTTCATCTTGCAATACATGTTGAGTCGCAGTATCTTCCTGCGTATCATTTTCTTCATGTTATTATTCCTTGGACATTCTTGCTGTTGGACATTATTTCTTAACCTTGCAGTTCCCTTCTTTCCTTGCTTAAAATATTCTTCAGCTTCTCGCTTGGATACTTTTTATGTCATTTCCTCTAATTGTAGATAAGCTTGATTATTTCTTTCTTATAATATTCCATATTTTTAAGCCTTGCAGTTGATATCTTTCTTCTTCTAGATCTTCCATATATCTTACGCATTCATAGATCACATGCTCTGGCGTGTCCTGTACTTCACATATCTCGCAAATGTCACTTTCGATACTATTTATTCTCTTTAAATAACTTTTATACGGTCCTTTTATATAGTGTAATAAATCTTGCTTTTGTTTAACCTTGCCTTAGCATCTCTCTTATATCTGGAAAAATGTCATACGTTCTCCTCGCAATATCCAAATCTTGACATTCTTGTATCAAAAAGTTAATAATTTCTCGTTTTGTATTGCAATTTCTTCCGATTATTTATTCTATTTTGCCCGATTCCCCTTTCTTCAACCAGCAGGTGGCTCCTCTTAAACGTATGAGCAGGTCTATTGACCATATCCCTGTAGCTACTAATAATGCTATTGTAGATGTTCCAAACGCTCCGCAGATCCTTATCAAAATTTGTCGTTGGTTCCCTCTCATTAATTTTATGTTACGTTTCAAAGTCAATCCATGAGCCCATGTACTCGCTCCATATCCGGTTATACCTATAACAAAACTCATATGATATATCCTTGTTGCCTCTAGAGGTATATGATAACTCTTCTGCATAATCTTTGCCAATTTCATGACTACGTTAGTAACTTTCTCTCTCATTTTCCTTATATGTGTATCATAAAACAATTTCTCGTCCAATTCGATTCCAACATATTTAAATGTTTTCACTCTCCTGATGTTTTTGTTTCGAATTTTGATAACAGAATCCCGTTTCATTAGTCCTTTTAACATCATATATGTTGACTTATTTGGGGCTAAATTTAACTTAACTCTCAGGCACCAATTTTCCAAAATGTTTACTATAATATTAGATTTCTCTTCTAACCGTATTCTGCTGTTGCTTCTATCATTATCAGTATATCATCGGCGTATGCTATAACACCAAAAACGTCCTCCATTGCGTCGAGTTCTTCAAGTATAGGTTCTGTCGTAATATCCCAAAATAGGGGTCCTAAAATTGATTCTTGGGGACAGCCTTTTGTTATTTCTTTCACCATACTTGTGGTCGTTGTTGGTATCCTCACACGTCGATCTCTACAATAATCCTTTAGGCTGTTATATATACACCTCGGATAATCCTTGGTTCTCATTATACGAAAAAGTTCTGGTCACCATAAGTTATCAAAAGCACCTTGTACGTCAAAAAATATAGCTATAGAATATTTACTCCCACTTTCATTAACTCTTCTAACAGCGTAATTGATGGCATCTTCTGTTGATTTATTTTTACGAAAGCCACGTTGCTTATCACACATCCCCAATCATTAATCTAAATTCATTAATCCTTTTGTGTAATAATTTTTCCTGAACTTTGCCTAAGGTATTTAGAAGACAGATTAGTCTGTATGATTTAACCTTTAATCCATCTTTATCCTTCCCTTTCTTTAAAATTGCTATATTAGCTTCCTTCCAGCAATAGGGAATTCTACCCAAATATAAACATTCGTTATATAAATAATATAACTCTTGTGCAATTTTATCTTCTAGATGTTTCACTACTTCAAATCCTACACCATCTGGTCCCGGTGCTTTTTTCATCTTCTCCTTCTCTAATTGCCATCCTCACCTCATTAATATGAAATGGGTAAACCAGTCAATTTCCCATATACTCTTCTTTAAATAGTGATCTTTTTATTTCATGGTCCTCGTTATCATTAATCAAGCTATCTTGCGGTAGTAAGTTATACAGCAGGTAGTTAGTTGACTCCTTCCAGGTCTTTGTTCTTTCACCATCTTCTTTTTCTACAGTCTAAATATATTCTGGGGCTTTAATCTTTTCCATGGCTATCCTATATGGCACTCCCCATACATTATCTGTCAACTTTTTCTCTACAAATTTATCCCACGATTTTTTCCTAGATTCTTCAAGTTCTAATTATATTTTTGCTTGATGTCTAAATATATTCTTAAGTTCCTATCTCTTTCCATTGCGGTTACTGAACATTGATATATTCTTCTAGCTTTCCTCATTTTTGTTCGTAACTTATCTCTGCCAATTTTTTTACTTTATAATCCACACTATTCATACCATATATGTCTGATGGTTCATACCTTTCTATTACTTTATCCCAATTCGCTTTCTTGTAGTTATAAAGGTTTCTTTTTTTCAATTATTGGAAAATATTCCTCAAGTGTCGTTTCATATTCAAAAAGTATAAAATTATGGTCGCTTGTGATTTGATTTTCTGTAACTCTCCATTTGTTTATGTATTTAGTTATATGTCCCTTTGATAATGTGATGTCTATATTCTCTTCAGCACCTGCACGGATATTGAAGGTTTACGGATTGTTGGGATTATTTAAAATAAATACGTTGCGTATGTGTATAAATTCTCTTAGTTGATCTCCTTTTATGTCAGGATTTTTACTCCACCATAGTGCCGATTTAGCATTAGCATCCATGGTAAATATAATCGAACTACTGGGGTAATTTATTATTACATCCCTCGTTTTTACAAAATATCTCTCTATGTTATCCTTGAATTGGTAGTATTGATTGCATACGATATTACTCTTACCTCTATACATCATCAATACGCACCATATGTTCATCACAAAGTTGCGGAATTTTTAAGATTTGTATTTCCTTATTGATTATTATAATCGCAGCTTTAGAATTATCACCTTCCGACACAATTCTTACGTTCGCCGCCATATATAACACTTTACCTTTATAGGTATATAGTCTTGTGTACAAATTATATCAATTTTCATTTCTTCTATTAGTTTCCTCAATTCCATCATTACCATTTTACTATTGTGTGCATTAATTTGTCCGAATCTAATATAATTAACATCATCCAACTAACTGCCGGTGTCATATAGAAAGGCGGACAGTTATCCTTCTAGGTCTCATCCCTGTAACCATGCCATCTTGCTTCTCACGTGTCAAAGAGACCCTAGCGCATAACAGCCGGATCTGCTGGTTCGTGCGGTGCAGATGCATCAGGGTGCCGTTGTTTGTGAATAGATGGCACAGCATTCAGCTATTACCACCTATTTTTCATTTTTAAGGTGGAACTTTGGGTCGTGGTATTAAATATCCAATCCGGTATTTATCTTAGCGGCTGAGGGAAACCACGAAAAAACCTCAGTCAGATTGGTCGGCCCACGGGACCTCCCGAATGCGGACCACAGACGTTACCACCTGAGCCATCCCACTCGGTGTTGCCCGTTAGAGTTTCAAATAATAATTAAGCATTTGATTGATATATAAGAGTTCAAAAGCGCTCCTTCGAGGCAGAACTTCCAACTTCAGCCTCTCCGCGACCCTCAGTTTTTATTCTGTCTTCTTAAGCGATTGGGTTATTCCAAGTTTTAAGTGTACACTTCTGTAATTGTTTCCTCAGCTATTCTTTGTTTACTGGCTTTAATAAGGTTGAATTTTTAGTACCATCCCGAAATTTAAATTAGACGAACGACGTGAAATAATCGACGAAACGACAAAACATGTATTACAACATACTTAAATAGCACTTATGAAGCAACAATTTTTGTACATTCTTTCTAGTTTCATTAAATACTGTACCCTTGTAATGAAAATAAAAAAATTAATAAATGTTATTGTGCAAGCTATGGTTCAGGTTTGTTGCTAATGCAAACTCATCTTTAAAAAGTGCTTTGTTATGTATTTACGTACCTATGTATGTAAAACAGAAATAAAACTTGGATTTTATAGCACTGTAGACTTAATATTTATAACTTCAAAGAGGAGAACTAGAGCTCATCTTAGTCTATGGCTGCTAATTTAGCAAGGCTATAATCCGTCACTCTAAGTTTGTATGTGTAAATAAAATTTAGGGAAATGGGTACGAGCGAACCGAAAAGGAGCCTATTTTGGAAATTATACTCATATCATAACGGTCATGCTCCGGATAATCGAATGTTAGTGAGTAAACCAGGAGTATAGCTTACTTATATGTATTAGAATTCCATAATAACTCGAGACTCTACAACACAAATTACGATTGTGTTCAGCGTCTGAATATTTTAAAAGCATTGTCTGCCAAAACATGGAGAGCCGATCCCAGTGTTCTACTTCGCACTTACAAAATGGTCATCCTCTCCAGTTGGACTGCGGTTTTGTTGTTTACAACTGCGCCAGTCTTTCTAGCCTTAAAATGCTTGACACTATTCAGACCTCGGATCTGAGGATTGCACTTGGAGCTTTCCATACTAGCCCTACAGAGCCCTTTCTCTCCGATGCAAAACCTTAAGTCTGTCTTATGCCATCAAGACTTTAGTCAGACCTAACTCTAGTCCAGAGTCTCATATCCCACTACAAGACAATTCTCACTCTAGGTGGTTCCCGATATTAACGTTTCTTCCAAAGAATGGCTACATACATTGAAGAGTTTAGTTCCTTCAAAACAAATATACCGCGGAGGCTTAAAACTCCTGTTATCAACACCTCTCTGACAAAATATGCCAAAAGTGATACTCAAGGCACTCTTTACGCCACTCTGTTCAAAGAATTACATGGAAAATATCCCAGCTACGAAACAATTTATACCGATGGTTCTCGGTGTAATAACAATAACGGCTGCGCGTGATTGCCCCTAAAGGCTGGTTCACAACCAACGAGAACGGTAACCAGAATGAGAACAAGAAAGTTGAAATATAGGTATTCAAATGGGAGTGTTCACAATCGACGGGAAGCCTTCCCGGACCCTGGGAACGGGAAAGAAGGGTTGCCCAACTTTTAACTTTGTCGTTCTCGTTCCCGGGCACGGCATATTAGATCCATATTGTGCATATTAGACTCTACACCCTAAAGGTTATTCTAGGTGATCGTGACATGAAACAGCCACTAGTGCTCTCTATAGTCGCAAGCTGGAAACATGAAACTGGAGGAAATTTAAATTGAGTTTTATTTATGGACGCTCTTTAACTACTTGGTTCTTAGCGTCTCATTCCATATTGGGCGTGAAAGACCGGTAATTTTGCTCAGAGGCCTCTTTATCAGGTTTGAGGTTCTTTTACGTGCCGTAAATCTACGACACGGGACCACCGGCTTTACTTCCCTTCCGAAGGAAGCCATGTTAAGGATTTTTACGCCCGAAAAAAATCCCTCGCCCTCCGCCGGGTTTGAACCCGCGACCTTGGGAACTAGAGGCTAGCGCGGTACCACCAGTCCACGGAGGACGACTGAAACTGGAAGGAATTACTAGTAAATGTGCTTCCTAACCTCGTCTCGACACCCGCAAATCTAATCGGCGTTGGTTCCTCTGGTGAAGGGGTCATTTGTAGTTTGTTTATATGCAACTTAAAGCTGGCTATTACCTAAAAAACAATGGCAAAAGCTACAAAGAACAGCTATAACCGGCGGAAATGAAGAAAATAAACAATTTTAATGTATGCCATTAAATTAAGGAATGAAAGCTTGGCATAAGTAGAGGGATCGGAAATGTAATGGATATACATTTAGATAATGTTTACTCTGCCGAATTTTGAATTTTGAATATCATTGGTCAGTTAAAAACAAATTAAATCCTAATGCGCAAAATCGACTTTCACTTTGTGATCGATATGCTCTCCTGTTCTCGTTACCGGGCTGTTTGATCCAATATCTCGCATGGTGCATTGCTTCCCGTTCTCGTTTCCGTTCTGGTTACCGTTCTCGGGCGGTTGTGAACCAGCCTTAACCATACCATGCTCTAGTCTCACTATCACCATTTTTGCTTGTGAACTTCTTACCATCCGTTTCGCCTGGATTATATATTTAACAACAAAGACCTGGACTCCTACATTATTTTTACCAATTCGCTGAGTACCCTATTGGCTCTACACTACAACAACGATCCCCTCGTTACACTTTATCAAGGGAGATTCGTCAACTATATAATGACTTAATATCAGCTGGCAAACAACTTATCTTTGCATGGATACCATCTCACCGTAATATACCAGGTAACGGATTTGCTGATACTGCAGCTACAAAACATCCTTGCACTTACCTCAAACTTCCCCATTAAGACTATTTATCACACCTAAGATGCAATATCTTACTACAGTGGAAGGCAGGCGGCTACTACATCCACCAGTAAACTACATGATGCCTGCCCACTACCTAACCTATTTGCATCCATTACAACATTTACCCGCCGAGATCAGATACCGATAACTTGACTATGTATTGGTCACACTGCGCTAACCCATCCGTACCTCCTCTCTCATAAACCTGCTCCTAGAGGTACTCTTATGTAATTCTGCTCTCAATGCCCATTATGAGATCACAGCATGCCCAAGGTACATTATTCAGCGAGCTTAATTGTGGAGTTTCTAAACACCTACAGTTGGCCTTGGGCGACCAACAATGCCCAGGAAAATCAACTTCATCAAAATGTGCAAAATTGTTAAAAATATGTAAATAATTGCAAAGTTCTTATTATCACTACTGTAAGTTTTAATGTGAAATGTTACAATTTCTGCTTCAATGTACATAGTGTTTAGTCGCGATATGACTTCCATTTTTGAAGTGACTATAATAAATAAATAAGAAATACTTTCTCTTTTACGATTAGTATTTCCTTTCATTTGAGCAAAAGCATTAGATACAAAATAATCGAAGATATGTATTTAAACGTATATTTTAAGCGTGTGTAGGTATGTGCGCGCGCTCTTTTTAACGTCGCTGTTAACTACAGGTTCATTGGTTCACTTGAGCCAGTGTATACCAACAGATTGCCTTAGTTGCGTAGTCGCCTTCCTGTGCTATCTTTTTATTTCTATTTCGTTTGCTCTGTACATGATATTGAATACCCAATTAGTATTTACTTGAAAACTGAGGGAAACCGCGAAGAAAATATACAATCAGATTGATCAGTACACAGGATTTGAGCCAGCGACCTCCCAAGCCTTCTCGCTTGGTTAAAATATGGTTGCCAAAAGACACAAAATGCAGTTTACGCGTTTAATGTCTAATTTAACAAATTGAGACGCCATGTCATTGAAAGAGGTACGTATAAAAAAGTTCATCAAAGTGTGTATCATTTTTAGTCCCCAAATAAAATATTTAAAGCCGCGTTTATTTCATGATCGCTTGATTAACCGTTGCTAAGACCATTGAAAGGATTGCACCTTAAAAGTAATAAATGAGAACATACGATTTTTAGCGATAATAGGAAGTGAAGCGAAATCTCCAAATTGAAGAAAATTAATAGCACCAAAAAAGAAGAAAATATCTGATGTGTTACACTCACATGAATTTCTCTACTCTTGTACAAACTATTTTTACAAGCTTATTTTTCATCTATTTCATATTAATCGAGATAAACATTTGCAGAAACGATCTTTTGACATGCAGAGAGAATTACATTTTACACATAGCGACCAGTTCTAAAAATATTTGACTATCGCTTAAGGCGTACTATGATCCCCTTGTTTTGTATTTGCAAGGCCAATATAAGCAGAGACATATCTCTTAATAGCTGGTTGCTATGTGCAGCACCATTCTCTTTGCCACAGATTAATACTCTTTGTATATCCAAGACAAAAAAAATGAATAACGAATTCCCATTTGAGAAAATAAGTATTGAAAAATTTAAGGGAATAACAAGCAATATCTCGAAAATGGTACACTCAACAAAACAAATGTATATGACATAAATTGTGTATTTTAACGCGATCTACATTTTTGTGTAGTAGTTTTGTCTATCTCTTATGGTTTACCAGTTATGCAAAAGTCGTTCATAATGAAGAATACTTTTGGAGACATTCCCAGAAAATTCAAGATATATATCTTGTCATGAAAATATCTTAAACATATGATATTTTAATCAAAATCGTTAGAGCCATTTTTGACAAAATTAAATTTTTCGAAAAATGTTCCATGTAAAGGGTAATCTGGGATGGGAGGATTTTCTTGAAAACCTTCGTGTCGCATCTCTGGAAGATACTGAACCTAAATACCGAGTTATGCTGTTCACACACACACACACGGACATGTTTCCAAAATGCTTTTTTTGGATTCAGGGAGTCTCAAAACATGCATTTCCGGTGAAATCTCGGCATCGAATTTTTGGGTGGAATACAATACTTGCCCTAGGTACTTACTTTACGGAGTAGAGAAAGTAAAAAGATACACATTCGATAAGCTTAAAGCCTACAGTTGTTTTCATTAAGTAGATACTAGTTGTATACCCGACATTGTACGGGTAGCTTTTTAAACTCGTATGACTAATTCATTTCATTTACCTCATCTCATTCTTTATTAAATTATTATACATGAATTATACGACTTTTGTGGTATATGATTTTTACGCCCTATAATTGTAATTTCGTACAGATCGACTATTCCTAATAACGGATGAAAAATGCCCTGATATTCACGCAAAAGGATGTGGAACATCGGCGGAAAGTCTTGCTTCCTTAACCTCCTCACCCCAATAGTCTTCCAAGTTCTGGAAATGCTGCATAGTCTAAAAGTGCCCTTTAGCAATAGAACAATTATCAATTGGAATGGTCGACTAACTTGCTAGATAACTACAGTAGGTGAAATTTTAAACCTCTGTGCCTTCTCTGTGGTCCCGTAGTTATTTAACAACATAAAAGGTACACAGCTTTTATATAATATAGAAACCCTTAACGTATACAAAGAAATGAAGGTGAAGCTGGTGATGTCGATTCCGCACTCCAAGGCCACCAAGTTAACCTCTTTGGAAAGGACATAGTCTGCGGCCATCGAGAAAAACAATTAATTTAAATGCATCTGTTCACTGATTTCTAGTGTTAGCAATTCTATCTTCTCTCTTTATAGAATTATTTAATATTCCATGCTAACGAAGTTGATTACACTATAACTACAAAGGAAATAGAGCAAAGCTTTCTTACATGAGGGTTATTAAAATCTTTTGGCACTGGTATCGCATGCGTATACTAGCGTTATAAACAGATTCAGCTCTTTTGTTTTGCGACCTAGTCATTTTGGTCTTAATTGCTAAATCGTGACTATCTACGTATATTTATATTGCTTGGAATGAAATATCCCTGGCATTTTATTTACTTATTTTAAATGCATATTCTGTGGAGTAATACCTATTTTCTACTCCATGGCATTCTCAATTAAAAGCCAAGGCCTTCTTCGGAAGCTGTATAACGCCATGTATTTGTATTCAAGTACAAGGGCTTTGTAAATCCGTTTTAATCCTTTAGTAATTCATTAAATCAAATAGTGTTTTACAGCTCCGTGTCGTTCAGAAAGACTTGGGTTTTTCAATGGTGAAAGAATTATCAAAATTGATTGAGTGGTTTTTGAGATTACCACACACACACACATACACACATACACACACACACACACACACACACACACACACACAGTCTCACTCTTTATAATTTTAATGTAGATTTGAAAAAATAATAACTCCTCTTAAAAGGGAGAATAATAATTATCTAGCACTGTGAAAATGAATTGCAATAAAGCTAAGTTTAAAATACTTAACCAAAACCATCCCTTCAGCTGAATCTTTATTATATGACGTTCTCTCGTGTCAAAGATTTAGATGGTTAGGTGAAAAATGAGTTTCTATAGATGCTGTGCTCCTGAACGCAGCCTGGTTTCGACGTATGACGCCTTGGAAAGCATACTCGTGCACCTCTCTTTTAAATCTTCAGGGAATGGCTATTCATATTTTATAAGCGTGTTCAAGAACTGCAACTCACTAGTGATAATGTGCAATAATTTGTTTCCTATGTATATTTCATTGGAATCTTTTAAGTTCTTAGTTACAATAATCATTACACTGAAGAAAATGCTCTAGTAGCCTGTATTACGATCTCCGGTTAAGGTTCCGGATAATAACCAACTGGGGGTTAGGATCAGATTTTCGTGATACGGTTAAGAGCTAAACGGGAGTTATTTCCATAGATATATTAACCATCACCTCAAATAGGGGATAAAGTGCTTAGTTTGAAGTTGATCATACCAAAATGGCGTTTCTTTGGCTGCTGTTCAAAGTGATAGAGATTCAGAGTACAGAATATTAGCTCAGTATCGTATAACACGAAGAGAGACAAAATAATTAAAAACTTAGAAGAATAATTTTCAAATAAGACGACGTCGAGCTCGAAAGATACACCGGCTGCTTTATAATGTATTAAATTTCTGCTATGTAGTACTTCGCAACATTATTTTTGTATAGTTTGCTGGACGTCTTTTTCTTTTAACTTCCATGACAATACTGTTTGCCTAAATACAATGTTTCGCAACGGGTGCAAATCCAAAATTCCTAAAGTGCCCTAAACTATGCTGTTCGTGCTGCACAAGGTGTAACATCAGTAAAATCCTATATAACTCAATATTACGAAGTGGCTTAATCTATAAAAAGTCAAAAGTGAAATCCTCTATAAGTTAATTCTCTGAAATGGTTCAACCTCTTTTCACACTAACCTATACACAAACCACCCTATTATAATCACCTATAATACTTGTTTTTTTAGAACTCACCTAACAGTTTTCTACCCTAACCTACAAGAAGCATGGTAATAACGAAATCCTGCATACCGTAATATTCCAAAAAAAATTAATTTCACACCAAATGCACTGAGTATATCAACAATCCCTATATAAATAATTTAATATTCCTGAATGCCCTAAGTAACCTAGCAAAACCTTTGCATTATTCCTCTTGTAGTGAATCATACAAAATGCTAATACATTTTTATGTAACTAAAATAAGATATCAGAAAAGGTAATTCATGGAGAGGGATGAGGAAGGAATTCTGAAAATTATTCAGCTTGTCGAAAGCGGCTCAGTTGCTTCACTTTAAATGTCATTTATGCTATATAATAATTAATAGCAGCATCACACTTCATGCTGGGTGTATGATCCTCTTTTTACTAATTCTATGTGTACCTACTATTTATCTTAATACCAACTGCACAGATTTCACTGCAGTGGGATCTTAGGCTAGTATCTTCAGAACATACAAAATACATAACAGAAATTAGAGAACTATGACAAGTGTACATTTCACACATCATTTCACTTCTCCTATACTGAATTTGGATTCAATTATCTTGGCAAAATACATTCTAGCATGTATAAAATTGAGGCCCACTACCATAAAACTTTACGTATTTAAATATATTGAAATGCTTTTAAATTATTTTCAATGCAAACTAAAATAATTGCAGAACCTTAACCACAACAGCACAAATCTAAAAAGTCAGTTAACTAATCTATACATATTATACTATATTAATGGCAAATATGTATAACTTTATATTCATATAAACATCTTTTAATATATTAAGCTGCTACTTATGTGGTTTTTCTTGATTTTTCATAAATATTTTATCAAGCATGCAACAGATTCTGCAGATATGCAATTCTGAATGAGGTAACCGTCAAAGGCCTTCAGTCCATATACGGGGAGCGTTAGAGATGATGGCAACATTTTAATTTCTTATTCACAACTTTAATGTAGTGCATTCCCATGAGTTATTCCAACTACAGCACTAAGAAAATAATCTCACTAATTATATAAATAATATGCTGTACATATCATTAAAAAGGTATTAAAATAATTATATGTATATATATCGTGCACTAGTAAACTTTCAGTTAATCCTTTGGAGCATAGAGGTTTCACTGTGAGCTACACAAGGAGCTGGCAAATTACAGCTTCAGGCATACAGATCTTCTATGAAACCACCGTCTGGCCTGAACGTTAAAGGGTACAGTCACTTTAATTCCATTAGGGTAACATGTAATAAAAGAGAAGTGAATATTACAAAGGACAGCCTTAAGGAGATAAGTGGAACTCTGAGGAGTGTGTGATAGAGCAGTGCTTAAAATAACTTGTTATAATAAATATTAGGCTTGAAATATAAATAGTGAGTTCAGATTCAGAGGCATGTGTGTATGTAAACTCACCTAAATTTTGGTATTCAAATCAGTATAACAATTCTCAGTTATTATACTGAGAAAAAAAGTATTACTTTAGTGTGTCAAACCCAAATTCAATTAATTATACCCACAGATCATTAACATATGCAACCGCCAACTTTAATAATTTATTACTGTAAGATATGTAATTGGATGAGATAAGCACAAAGTTGTTAAAATATTGTGTAACAGAGTTTAAGCCTCTTAGTCATATATGTGATCATTCCTTTATTACGGGGATATTTCTAGAAAGAATGAAGTATGCAGTAGTAAAGCCTCTTTACAAAAAAGGAGACAAAAAATGCCTTCAAATTTAGCCCATAACTCTTTTTACTGTGTTTTCTAAAGTCGTGGATGTTGTATTATAAATTACATAGAGTTAAATAATATTCTCTCCACATCCCAATTTGGATTTAAGAAATGTATGTCAACAGAAAATGTTATTTACATGTTCACTACTGAAGTATTAACAACATTAGATAAAAAAGGGCTTTACCAATTGGGATATTTAGTGATCTAGGCATTTGATAGCATAAACCATTATCTGTTGCCATAAAAGTTACATTTTTATGTCTTCGATAACATCTCCACAAATTGGTTCAAGTCATACTTAATGAATAGAGTCCACCAAAATGGTTGCAACTATGAGCCTGAATTGTTACTAAAGGGTTCCACAAAATTCTATACTAGGTACTCTATTAGTTTTAATATTTATTAATGGCTTGCCATATTATTTAAATGTAGTCATACTTAAATGGAATCAAAAGCAGTGTTTTGTAGATAATACCACACACAGCTAGAATATATATGAGCAACTGACAGACAGTAAATAAGGCATTTGAGCAGCTCAGTACTTGGTATAATGTAAGTAAACTGTCATTAAACTATGATGAAACAATTTTTTTTATTTCAGAACCAGGTATAAGTAAGTAAATGAATTAACTATTAAGTACAATAATTGCACCATTTCTGAAGTTCCTCATACAACATTTCTTAGGCTTCGTATAGATAAAGGTCTTAGCTGTGAAAAACACATTGAAATCATACTACCAAAACTTCACTCAGCATGCTTTTGCTTACTTTCATTCCCTCTAGTGACATGCAATCTGTTTGGATAATTCTGTACATAGTAAGAAAAGGTTTATGCTACAAAAAAAAGCTGTGCAAATCCTTGTAGTGTTGAGCCTCGTCACTCCTGCAGGCCATTTTTAAAAACCTTAAAATTCTCATCCTTAATGGCGAATATTTACTCCTTAGCTACTCTGCAAACAATTATGACGGCTTTACAACAAACTTCACTATATGTGAACATAATACTAGGCATGCAGAGATCTGTACAGGACAGTAAATAAAACTATTCCAAAAAGGATGTTTACTAGCTGCAGTAAAAGTGTATGATCAACTTCTGTGCTTTTTAAAGCTGTAGCAATTCTAAGCAGCACAAAATCTTCAAAAAAGAGGTAAAGTCATTCCTACTCACTCTGCATATAATGTGGAGGAATATTTGAATGCAAAGTAACAGTAAAGGCTTTAAATTATAAGTATATGCTATAATTGTATGCAGGGTTGCAACTTTCAATTTCTTCTATTTTACCTAATGCTTGGGGGGATGGGCATGTATTTGATGATGTATGACGTATTCAGTGTCTCTAAGCATTTCTCACTGTAGTTCTAACAAACAACAGCAAACAAATAATATAAAAACATTTATAAAATATATCAAATCTTTAAAAACAAAGTGATGTAACATTCATGCTGTAACAAGCATTCTTAAGTTACCAACAAATTGACAAATATCATAACACCATCTTAGAAATGCTTTCCTTAGAATGTGAACTTAAATTAATACTGACAAACTATGAGAAAACAAAAAAGTAAAAGCATTTATATATACCTACCTGTTACATATATGTATAGAAAATACAGCAATGTTTGAATTAAAGTTATACAAATATTTATTCATATTTTTATGACATTTAAATTAATAAACCGGATTTATAATAAAATGTTGAAATATATTCTTTTAGTAGCAACAAATTGTTTACATATAAAATTATATACACATTTAATTATTAATTAATTTTGAAGATTTAACAAAACATTTAATTATACTGTGCAGCTACTTTATATCACAGAGATATGTTACCATTTTATTAAACTTTTGTGATATCAAACAGGAAAACACACTGGGCACTTAAATTATTAATCCACGATTTGGTGTTTATGATACAGATGCTTAGAAATGCTTGAATAGCAATGCTAGTATTGCTTGGGAGAAAGTTATATTACATAAAAGCAAAATTACACTTAGCTTTATAAAACACAAGCGGATACAAGTAAAAGAAATAATGAAATAAACTAGTGTGAGTTGGGAGATCTGTTGAATGAAAAAGGGCTTTGCAAAAATGTCTAACACAATACAGGCCTTTAAGATGGTGACACCAACAGCTGTTCATAAGTCAAAATAATCTGTATATCTGATCCGTTGATCAAGATACCAAACAAATTTTAGCAGAGAAAATTCGTATCTTACACCATATACCATTCCCTCCTGAATTCCTATTTTCCAAAAAATAACTTTATAATAATAATCATAATAATAATTATGATTATTATTATGATTATTAATTCTTGTATTGTCATTGAGCTTGGATGCAATTGACAACGCCAAAGAATTTATAATGAAATAGTTACAATTAATATTACATAACTAGTGTTATAAATACAGAGTATGTACAAAATTGAAAGCACAATATAATACAAAGTAATACAGGTTAATAGCTACCTACCTCTTACGCTCTTCTTTGATATAAGTAAATGTCTGTCTTTCGCACACAAGTGTAACCCAGCGAAAAACTACGCATAGTAAGTGGCTCAAATGAATTATAATAAAGCTACATTGGCATTTCCCGGTTACTATTCAATTCAGCCACTCTGACTATATTGCACTCTGAAGTCAAAATGTCGAATCATTTTGTGCTTTTGAGCAAGGCAGTTATGAAAAATAAATGGATCTAATTCAGATTTTCGCATAATCATTATTGAGAGCAGTATTTCAAAATAAACATTGGACACATAAAGAAAAGGACCTTACATTCCCTTTGACCTGATTGTCGTAAATTTAACAAATGTGCATAACATAGTAACATAACCTCAGATGAAGTAGCTGTAGCTATCACTGTTTCATACCAACAAAAACTGACCATGGCAAAAGTTGCAAAGGATGTGGTAAGCCAAAATTTAATTTTAGTAGACAAATAATAAAGCAAATGCTACAGAGAAACATATTTTAAAACCTAAAATTTGTTTCAGGGTGCGGACAGTCTTGTAGCAGGTGCCAGTATTCTTTCTCGGCCAGCAGAGGAGTTTGAAAATGACGTAAGAAATGGCTCTCAGCATTTGGCAGCCAGATAAAAATCCATTATTGGATAAGAATTTGTTTAGTTAGAATAAAAATCTTCCCCCAGTAACAATAATAAATAGTCATTCTGTCTTCACGTATTTGGTGATGCATGCATTTCTTTGTTCGTCAGTCTTAACACATTTTCCCATGATTTGATCCATTTTGCCAAAATTGCTCATTTTAAAAATAAACGCATAAGGTACATTTAACAAAGTTGCATATAAATTATATAAAAGTAAGTTGCAGCTTTAGCAGGATATATAAACGTTAAAGAGTATATTTAGGTTAGGTAATTACGTTCGTATTCAGTTCTTGTACACGTGGTTCCCATAGTTTGTATATGTACCCATTTTATTAATGGGTACACATCATTGGAGCAAGGCAGTGTTGTAGGTCCTTTCGTTTTTAAATTCAGTGATTTCTTCCTTTCTTGTTTCAGCCAACTGTTGAAGCAATGTGGGCTATGAAGGCTATGGAGCATGCTGAAGTTTATTTCAATGTGAGTTAATGCACATTAGTATTTAAGATCTTTATAATTTTAGTACTGAACATATTATGGTAACCAGATGTCATTGTTCAAAGAGAAACGTAGGGTTGCTAGGGAGACCAATGTGCCCATTTGATCATCATTTCTGATTGGTCTTCTGCCAGTCCTGCTCTCAATCCCCCTAAAGTATAAACCCCGTTCAGTGCTAGAGGAGAAAATCTGCAAGAAGAGGCACACCACCATTGAAACTTTTGAAGTCATCTTTGATGGCAGCAGTAGTGGATTTTTCCATTGAAACCATCCATTCTGCAATAGATGGCTAGTCAAAGTGGCTGAACTTGTATGAGGGCTCCAAACTCCTGGCGCAATAGCCCATTGCTGGGCCAGGTCCTACTGCCTGGATGCTGCCCCACAACAGGCATCATGAGTGGGGTGCAGTACTGGAGAGTGAGACATGGTTAGTGCACCGGTCCTTCCCAGCCAGTATATGCGGCCTTCTCAACCTGGGGCCACTACCTTTTAATCAGGTAGCTCCTCGATTGACCCCTCAGGGACCTAACAAGGCTGAGTGCACCCCGGGCCTACCGCTTGATAAGCAGCTGCGCTACTTGTATAGGGGCATAAGCTGTATATTTTGAAACTTGGTAAGGCCCTGTATGTACAATATGTGTAAGTGTTACATACTAAAAGAAAGTTAAAATATTCCAAACCACACATGTTCCACACATGTTGTGTGTAGGTTAAAGTTGGAAAGGTAGAATCAGACTGAAAAGTTCAATGTTATAGCCAGGATTTGTACCACGGATCGTTGGCTTTCCATGCCTTCAGTCTGATTCAGTCTTTCCACCTTTACCCTACATATGGCTTGTGTGGAAGAACAATTTAGTAACATTGATTGACCTAATGGTGGTTAAATATGAAACTTAAAGTACTTATGAAATTGTAAGTCACCATGGGATACATTACCTCAAAAATTAATTTGAAAATATCTCATGGTTCACCAAGAAAAATGTGAGTCAGTTGGAGAATTTAATGTCATGCAGGTATGTTGTCATGGTAGCTTAGTTGGTCAGAGCTTACAGCATGGAAAGCCAAAGGTCGATGGTTCAAATCCCAGCTATGGCAATGAATTTTTCGTATGATTCTATCTTTCTATGTTTAATTTATTTACAAAATAGTATCTATGGTTAGACTAGATATTCTTATATTCAGTTAGAGTTTTGTGACTGATACAACCAAGCCTGGAGCAAACTAGGTGCCCTGAACATCGACATGTGTAACAAAATCATAAGACACTAATTCCAGACAACTGATACCAAGGAAAGAATAAAAATTGGAGATCCAGCTGTTGTTACAGTTTGAAGAAACGTCAGAATGTTTAAATCATATAATTGCTAACAAAGCCACCTATGCAAATTGCATACAATGCTGCTAAAAATTCATTCTTGCAGAGAGGCAATTGGATGCAAATACTATCTTTTCAGCTCCATGAAAATTGCAAAGTTATACACTTATCTTGTTCTAAATCACAATATGCAGCAGAAATGTAGTTAAATATTTTGTTTATTCCTTTCAGATATTATGTTCAGTTGACCCTAAATTGCTCAAGTTAACACCACATGATGATATGATACTCAAGGCTTTCAGAGAAGAGTTTCCTGATCTCAAGGTAGATGTATTGGATGAGGAGCAGCTTAAAAGTTCAGAACCCAAGCAGGTATTAACACACAATGTTTTTTGGCTAATGTTCCGTATTTAATGGCAAAATAATTAGTGCCGTCAAACAAAGCATTAGAAAATGCCTTTAGGATTATATGTGTACACTTGGAACAATATAAGCTTAAATTGCTAGACATTCCTATAAGTGCCCATTTTATTGCCCAGAACCTAAACCAATATTGGCAGAAAAATAATCTCTATACCTTTTTCACTATAAGCTGAAAGGAGAAGTAAACAAAACTTAAACGTATCACTCCGCCGAGCACATGGCAACACCACATGGAGGATGGCAGGAACTAAGACCCGTGAGAGGAAAATTGCTTCACACCGAATGTGAATGCAGTATATTGTGCAGCTTGGGAATCATTAGCTTTTAAACACTGTATGTCTTATTTCTATATTTTGCCTTACATCATAAACTTCTAACACACAATACTACGAGTAGACAAAAGTTTTACCTGAATGATTCTGAATCTGTTATTAAAGGTACTGGATTAAACTGTTCTTAACTTCAGGCTTTAGAAATAATTTATTTAATGACTAATATCAGTTTACCGCTTTTGCTTTAACCTTTTATGAGTCAACAAGTTAAAAAAAACAATTAGCACTATAGGTTAAAACACAATAGAAAACAAACATGACCCAAGCTATGCGAAAAGCAATTCTGCATCACTAACAAAGAAGTTCAATTATTGCTAAACAATGGCCAACCATATTCATCGTCGATTAAAGGCCTTGTGTTAAGAGCATTTAACACAATTGCCATTTTCCATTTCCCACATTTATGTTTTCCACAGTAGTAGAGGATTCTCAGCAGGAAACTGGAAACGAACTGCAGCGCCTGCGCATGGCCTCTTAAACCCTCTGCTATAACGGTTCATTTTTATAGGTGAATCTGAACAAACACATGTATTCTCATCAATTGAACTGTTACAATAATGAGTTTTTTAAACTTCTCTGCACGAGAATAATCACAAAATGTTACGATCTGAACCGAACTGTTTTTTGTAGACGAAGAGACAACATGTTAAGCAGGAAAGGTTGTAGTTTGCCCACAGCCAAAGGTGCTTTCTTGTCATGTGGTTTTGTTTACTACTCCTTTCAGCGTATAGTGAAAAAGGTATAGGAATAACATGCTCCAGAGCTGCCTTCTATACCTCTAATTTGAAGAGTTGAGGTTGACATCAGCACTGCAACTGGTAAAACAAATGAATACCAGAGGTCCCTGCTATTGTAACCATGGCAATGTTACTGGAGTTAGTAATGCGCATTTTCATGCAGTTGTTCATTGGTTCAGCTTATGTTTTTTTTTTTGCTACTTTCAGCTGATTTATAAACTTTTTTTGATCATTGAGTTCAATGTATTTCTTTGTAATATCCATCAAATAACTGTTTTATAATGGTAAATGACTTATGCCCTTCATACATTCATTATTGTGCCATTCCTCCCCTAAATATATGAGCTGCCAACATATTACAAAATACACTAGATGACAATAAAGGAACATTCTTCAGTCAGAAGTAATTAATTAATTTTTTGCTTATAACGAATGGGATTTTACTAAGTTGTTATACTATAGTTTACAGCCACTAAATTATGAAGTTGTTATGTTGGCATTAGTAGTTAATTTTCATAAACTGATATAAAATGCAGCAGAAGTCTGCATGTAACTATTTGCTTTTTATACATTTTTCATAAATGCTAATGTGTTTACCTTATCATTTATTATACAGTTATAACAGAAGCTAAAAGCAATGTACAATCACAATTTGTTAGGGCCATTTTTATACATTAATGTGAACCTTCTTCAATTCATCTAAGTGCATGCAAGAGAGGCGCAACTATAGAAGGCTGTTATTTATTTTATCACCAGCTCTTTAACACTGTGTCTTCTTATTGTCATTGAATTATTTATAATTTTCATAATTATAATTAAAATGACTTGATTGTTATCCCTCTCCAGTTTAGTAATGCAGTCTAATACATGCATGTTAGGTAACCAAATGTTGCACATATTGGCAAACTTGTATTGTTGTTTCAAATTTGCTGCTAAATTATTAGACCCCAACTTCTGAAATTAGAGGTATTCGTAACAATATTTTAATGCAAGGAGCATTGTTGAACAAGTGTAAAATACCATGACATGAAACTAAGATTTTTTTTTTCACTACAGTAACATTACTCCTCTCTCTGTCCATTTTTCTTTTATACTATCTTTATCCTTGCTTTGGTCAACTAGAAACCATAAGATTTAATGGAGTCATTTTGTTTTTGCCGGCCTCAATTGCATCTTATTAATTTTAAGCTAAAACAAGCATTTGTGTATTATGCTGTTGTAAAAGAAATTAACATTTTCTTAGTAACTTATTAAATTACTGTCTAGCATGTTTTTCCCTCATTGTTGACACCCCTGCACCTGAAACATTAAAAATTGATGATCACTGTAAAGACACTCCGTTATATACTTTTTTCTATGTGAGCTTTTTCTTTTTTAACAAGTTATGCCATATATTTTGAGTTATACAAGCAAAATGCATAGCTGAGATTGCAAGAAACCTATTTGTGAAATATGTTCTATAGCAAAAAAGTAGTAAAGCTAATTAAGTAAGTTCAACTCAAATAGTGTTCAGTAAAATGATCAAATTGTTTCACTGTATATTACTTCCAGTTTTAATTCATATTATAAAATATAATAACTTAAACATGTTTTAATTTTACAGAAATGGCGATCATTCTGTGAAAAATTCAAGAATGTGGTGGAAGATTATAGCTTTGGCACACTCTTACGCCTTGACTCGTCAGAGGAATACTCGGAAAAGAATAGCATACTTGTTACAAGAATACAGTTCTATGCAATTGAGTTAGCCCGCAATAAGGAAGGACTTAATGATTGCATTCGCAGCAAGTTCAAGCCTCAGAAAACCACCAAAACCTCATGAAACATGCTTTGTGAATGTTAAGTGCCACAAAATGAGACTGACAACTTAAATTAATCTCTTACAAAAAGAATAATCAATGCATTTTGCATTAATTCATGTTTTGTTCCTCTCACTCTGCATGCAAGCTTGTGCTCATATTTAAGATCAGTGTACAATACAGTGAACAGATAGCGTGGAATTTAAACAAACAAGGTATTGTTTTAAATGGTCAATTTGTATATCAATTAATAATAAACTACAACCTTTCATAAAAATTGTTTTATTTTCCATATGGTTTAGGAAGAGGTTTTAGGCAGTTATGTGGAGCATGGTTTTTATGCACAGTACAGTTAAGGAAGATACTTTTAATTTCTTAAGCAGGTTCACAATAACCGGAAATGGAAACCAGAATGATAACGACAAAGCTAAAATACGAGGGCAGATCGAAAAGTAATGCAGAATAATTTTTTTACAAAAAGGTTTAATAGTTAAAACAACAACAAAAAATCCTAAATGAACTTACACCTTTTACCTACTTTTCAACATAGTCACCAGGTTTCTCAACACATTTCTCCCATCGTGATACCAGTTTTAATATACCCTGTTCGTAGAAGTCCACTTCCTTGGAGTATAGCCATCTGCGGCCTACTGATTTCACTTCTGCATCTGTTGCAAAGCGTTGGCCGGCCAGAAATTTCTTCATGGGACCAAACAGATGAAAGTCCGACGGTGCAAAGTCAGGACTGGAGCACCTCCCAACCAAATTTGGTGATTTTCTGACGAACAGCAGCAGCAACATAGGGGCAAGCATGTCATGAAGAATTTTGACATCGTCAGCATTCATGTTGTGGTGTTTGTCACAAAGGGCACGATGCAACTTCACCAAAGTTTTCAGGTAGGCTGCAGCATTCACAGTGGCCCTGTGTTCAGCAAAGTCCACCAAACAACGCCACGCATATCCCAGAACACCGTCACAAGCTTTTTCCTAGCAGATTCAGCCACCTTGAATTTTTTCTTCACTGGGGAACCAGCATGTTTCCACTCCACACTTGCCTGCTTGGTTTCGGGTGCTACGACTCATCACCAGTATTGATTCCTTTCAGAAAGTCATGCCCTTCTGCGGTGTACCGCGTTAGGTGATCCAAGCTCGTCATCATTCGCTGGCCCTTGTGGTTGTCTGTCAGGTTCTTAGGCACCCAGTGAGCACTAACTTTACAAAATTTCAATGTGTCATGAACAATATCGTACACTGCATCATAGGAAATGTTGAACTATTGCGATAAGGTTCACAGTTGCACACGCCGGTCGTTCAAAATTGTCGCTTCAATGCCGCTGACATTCTGCAGGGTTACAGCTGTTACCGGTCCCCCAGAGCATGACAAATCACTAAAATTCACACAGCCCTCTAGGAAGAATGCACACCACCTGGAGACATTGCTATGGTCCATACAATCATCCCCATACATGCCACGCATGTCCCTGTGAATATCACTCGGTTTATGCCCTTTGGCCTACAAATGTTGAACCACACCTCTCTGCTCTTCATACATGGACAGTAACACTATCTTAGTTGCACAAGTCATACTTCTCTTGCTAGAGCTGCATATGAAACAAAAAATACCCTCTGTAGTGAAAACTTTTGCAACATTCCAGCTGCAATACCAAGGAAGAAAACAATTACAGTGCATTAATTTACGATCCGCCCTCGTACATGTATTACAATGTGAGCATTTACAATTAATGGGATGCTTTACCAGTTTCAGGGAATGAGAATAAAAAAGAGCATTGGTCAAATAACAACTGCTAGAGGTCTCTCTAGTCACAAGTTGGGAAAATCAAACCAGAAGGAATTCTATGCAGATGTGCATTTGATTCCCTCACATTCATTAACCATGGGAGAACAAAAACTTACTTTAATGTTGCTATTAATAAAAGAGTGACTTAAGGGTCAGAATTGGTCAAAAAACCAAAGAAAATTGTTATTGTCTCATTTGATAATACTATGCTACTACTGTCCATTCCAAACCGGAGTGCCTTTCACTGAAAACAAACTCTTTGTATGATCCGCGCGAAAGTAGTTCGCAATCCCCGTCCCCGCCCATAATGGCTGCTTGTTCCCCTCCCATGTGCTTGTTGAACATTATTTAGTCTGTAAAAAGGCTCCCTGCGTGAGAATCATAGTTCAAAATGCAACCTGAGGTAACAATCGATTTTAGAAGTATGCAGCAATGAACATTTTACTTACACAATCCTTGGGCAAAAGTGCAACACCCAAATTCGAATATTCCGAAGACGACTCAGCTGCCATATCGGAATCAGAACTACTCTCCAAAATAATGACAAGCTTATCCACAATTCCACAGCACTGTCGCACTTAAAACAAGTTTCCACGTTTTATCCTCTTCAATGTTGTATTATGTCTGTTTATATTCCCTGCTCACTTTCATTACCTTCTCACTGAAACGCCTGTAAAATCCGATATTAGTTTCGTAATATGCAATAATGCAAGTGTCGGGTATTTTTGTAATAGTGAGTTAAACATATGAAGTATTGTTTGTTATTAGCCACTTTTTAACTGTTTCCCGCTTCTGTGTTTGAACAGTTTATTCGCACTACACGCACCTTCCTCTGCCATGTGAGCTCAAATACTAACTGACTAAACCACAAGATTTGACCTGAGCTGAGCATATGTGTGTTAGTGTATTATGAATGACTGCTCGCTTATCATATATCCTGTGTTATGCAAAGTGTTTATTCGGTACTCAGATAGCACCTCTGGGAATTCATTGCTGCATTTCTTGTGTATGTAAGAGATTGGCAGTCGTTTATACGGTTGGTATTAACAAGCAAGATGCTCTCGGCGTTAGCGCAATAGTAGGCAAAAATCTTATTTTGTAATCTCTTAACAGCTAATATATATCCATTACCTTTAACGATGAGTTCGTATGATAACCGCAATAAAATGTACAGTTCTATACCTTTCCTGCACTAATATTTCATAATACAATACATGTATTAAGGAACTATTTACGTTGGCGTTAAGAGTATATTCTTGGGTTCGTGACAAGCCGAAGCACGTGCTTCTGTTTACATCAGAGGGAACTCTGGTTTGGAATGGACAGTAGAATAACCACAAAAAATGTTAGGCCAAAATTCCAACTACAAGTGCCCTTTAAAAATTAAATTCCCAATGGTTACGCCCCTTTTCGGTAGAGTGTTCAAAGCCAATATTTTCTATGTTTCTTACATGCATAAATCCCCCCAAAAAATCTTGATTTTTCTTACAGGAATTTCTGCTGAATCACCGTAGTATATAGAAGGCTCGCTATGTGCATACAGTTTGTATTGTATGTTTAATTCAAAATAGTGGAGTAAACGTTAAATTGAGTATGTGGTTGAGGGGTGTGCTATTAGAAGATGGCAAACCATTGGGAGGACTTCATCGCCTAACTAAAAAGGAAATAAATAACTTGCAAGTTTATTATGTTTTTCGCGTGCATTGAACATTCTGCTATACACTGCAATGTGCTTCCATCTGCAACTTGACTTCGACATCGGGATTTATGGCCATACGTATAAGGCACGATAGGAGTAGCTAACCTATCAAAACCAAGGATCATAGGATCGAAACCCGGTAAAATGCATGTTCTGCATTCAATTAAAACTGTGGAAAAGGATGGGGAGGGCCCAACTAAAGCAAACGGTGTGATGGCATGGTTGGATGCTGATGGGTTTTGATTGCATGCACGTATATGCATTTTACCCTTTTTTTAAAAAAAAAATTCACTCACAATACTACACAGTTAATGAGACCAAACAATGCTGCAACTATCATGTGTTAAGATGGCCAAGCGGTTTAAGGCATTGTGGCATGATATGGTTACGTTGCATAGTCAGAGGTTCACGCCCCAAAGTAACAAACAATTTTTTTTTTCTTATCAGGATTGGAGAGAGAAAAGGAAGCAGGAAGAAGATCAGTAGGAGGATGCTGATTATGGTTATGGGAAGGTTTAACACATCTAAAGACAATTAGGTACTATAACACAATGTTTTATCTTTACTCTTCGTTTTCCAAAACGTTCATTTTTCAGTGTTTATGTACCTTTTTCTCAGAAACCACTGGAGATAAATTCATGAAATTTTGCACACTTATTCAGCATAATTGCATAAACATTTGCTTGCAACAGAATTCCAATATTGGCTTTATTCTATTATTTACATTATAAAATGAGCTCTTTTTCAATGCCTAGGTTTTTTCAATAATGACTTTTTTAAAAAAAATTAATGGGGAGAAATAAAAATAAATGGCTGCAAGGATAGTTGTATTGATCTATTTAAAATTAATAGATAAATTTCAGAGTGCTGCATTGAGCAGTTTCCATAAAAAAGGTACATAAGATAAGCGATATCATGAAAAACATAAAAATCTTAAGTGGGTTACCAAAAAAAGAAAAAAACTTTAAAAAATTACTGAGACACCAACAGATTATACTTACTAAGTGCGCAAATTTTCATAACTCTAGCTGCGACAGATTAGGAGATACAAATAATTACCTATGCCTCTGCATTCTGACCTACGTCTCCCCTTAAGATGCTTTCACTAGAGTAATTGGAAGTAGTAATGGCTCTGTGCCTTGAAAAGGTTTACTCTATCGAATTTTGGCTTTGGCTAACCTACTTTATGTTGATTGAATTGGAAGTATGTGGGAAAATGTTTTGGTGAATTATAAACAAATGACATCCCAATGCGTAAAACTGACTTTTCACTATGCTATCAGTATGCATTACCATTATCATAACCAGTGTTGCATGTTGTTTTGCTTTTCATTTTCGTTTTTTCTCAGGTTATTATGAACGCTTTTTACTCAACATAGCCATTATCAATGAATTAATATTTATGCATATTATTACATTCGTTACAATGTTAATCAAAATGCTTAAGAAAGTTTTACAATGATCTATTTAGTCAAATTACTACACTAAGTTGCTGAGTTCCCTTGAAGGCCTATTAGTCAAAACACAGTGGTTGCCTAGCTTTTGGACCCTTCTTTCTTTAAATCAAATATCTAATAGTCTATTACATTCCTAAGTCATATAGTTATTACTTATTATATAATATATATATATTATATTTATATAAATAATGTATATAACAGTTTCGTAATTCCTTCAAGTTCTTTTTGTATTTTATCACTTTTTTCCCCCATAATTTGGCATGGTAAATTGCACCATTTTTTTCATTTCTAGTTTCTAAGAATTTTGGTTTCTTCTCATTCTAACAACATATTTCAATTATTGTACTTTTGGCTGCAAAGTATGCATTTTTATTTTCTATTCTTAGATCTCGAAGATAAGTAACAGTGATGTAATCAATACAAATTATACAATTAAATAGAATTGGTCATTGTTTTGTTTAATCACTTACTAAATCTATCATTCTCAGTTTTTGTATAGTTTCCCAAGAATACAAAAGAAATTTGATTAGGGGACCATCCTTCTTTGTAACTGTTCAGTTTTGTTTATACTACTACTATTTTCTTTTTTTGTTAAACATGCATGTATGAAGTTAATGTTCAGACTCATTTCATTTTACTACTAATCTCCATTTGGGCTAGTTTGCTCTTCTGGGATCCCCATTGAAAATGCTGAAAAAATCAAGGAGGAATGGAATAAATTACCTTAAGAGTGAGGAAATAAGTAGATGTGATCTAGCCAATACCTGCTGCCCACTTGCCTGCCCTTTTTAGGTGTTTTACTTTTATAGGAAAATTGTGATATAAACACAACAAACGTAGCCATCTTCCCGCTAAAACAGATGCTGAATCAGAAGTGCCAACCTAAATAAGTGAAATCCACAAAATAAGGAATTTCTGCAAACGTGAATCATTCAAGTTTTAGATGCGCAGATCCCTTGGCTATGCCCTGTCGTCGCGGCCGCAACTGCTACACTCCTCTCCATCTAAAAAACATCCCTCGGCTACGTTTTGAGGCTAAGGTCCCTCAATCCCTCAGCTATGCCTTGAGGCTAAGTATCTTACCGGCTTTGGCGGCATTAGTTATTCATATGTTGCCAGCATTGCGTTAGAGCTAGAGAATGATACAGAGTGACATTTGTAGGACATATAAGACATCACTTCCATCGCTGTCGGGAACCCCAGAAGAGCAACTTACCGTCCATTTGATTCCATCATTTAGGTAGGTAGTATTGTGAAAAACAAATGCCTAAGTATATCATTCTCCCTATATATAGGTATTTATTTATATTTCCTTTTGTTTCTATTTTGATTGCTTCATTTGAATAACATCGTTAACTACTATGGTCATCTTGACAGCTTTGATTGGTAAGCAATTAATAGTAGTAACTCACTGACTATAGGGTTTTAATAATTTTATAGTGAAACACACTCCCATAATATACTCCCTCATTCATGCTTTCCAAACTCTGGAGAGGTATTAATCAAAGACCACCCCCACCCAAACCTACCTCTGAGCTTTTAAGTCAGAACTCTTCACTGCTATCCTACACAGGCATTTTGTGCTGGGTTCACGAGTATGAATGAGCACAAAAATGTCAAATGCAATTTACATATTCACAAGCACTGCTCAGCTTTAGTTTATTCCTTATTGCATAGACTGATATGTATATAACAGAAGAGATTCCCTTGCTGTTTTTAAATATCTGTTTGTAGTGGTATACATAAAAACAAGCCTAGATTGTTACCCATACTATATTATGTCATCAATTGAAGCAAAGAGAAGTATACCTTCTATTGCAGAGTAACTACTCCAATGTGCTGTGCATGAATACTACTTACTACCAGCAGGTCTGCTTGAAACACAACTGTTAGACTTGAAATCTTTAACTGATGTTCTAGGAGGAATGGCAGCATTTAAAATCATAATGGTTTATGTAAAACATTTCAGTTTAGATCTCTAGTTCCCTAGGTTGCAAGTTCTACTCAGTGGAGGGCGATGGAATTTTTTTTTTTTTTTGGGGGGGGGGGAGAGGCGTACAAATCCTTAGTATACCTTCCTTCAGAAGGGAAGTAAAGCTAGTGGTCCAGTGTCTTAGATTTATGGCACGTAAAAGAACCTCAAGCCTGATAAAAATGCCTCTGAGCAAAATTTCTGGTCTTTCACACCCAATATAGAATGGAACATTTAGAACCATAGTAGCTAAAGAGCATCCATAAATAAAACTCGATTTTAATTTTAAGTTTAGATCTTGTGTAAAGTAGGCCTAATTGAAATTGTGTGGCCATTTGTATCCTTTGAATGTGGGTATGAATTTGAATCACAGCTAGAGGTGTATAGTTTTCAATCTATTCCTGCATATGCACCTGCTTGCTTAGGCAACATGCACATCATTTCGTCCTGGTGTGAGGGAGGCAGCATTCAGCAGTACAGTCCGGTATGCCTACAGGACCTAGAACCTTGCTGGTTGCTTTAGTAACTGAGGTTTGTCATCCAGCACCTACACTGGGATGTTAAATAAAACAAGCTTGCTTTGGAGATAAATTTAATTATTACTTAAATAAAATTCTAGTGGCAACACACTCTTAACTTCATTCTTTCAAGATAATTATGAACACGTTTCGAAGACACCTTGTCTTCAACATCAGCTAAGAGCCACTAACAAGTCTGTCTGTTCTAGTGTAGAGGTCGCCGTTGGGCTTCCTGACGTCATTTTCAACTTGATGTATTTAAAGATAAGATCCTTTTCCGGACGGAAATTGAAATTCATTACATGGCTTTGTTTTTTTGTATGAGGAGTTTTTCCCATATCGTCAATTCTATTGGATTCCTGGATATTAATCCAATAGAATAGACAATATGGGACAATATGTGTATTTTGTTAAAAGTATATATTTTGAACAGCTGTAAGCACAAGGATGATGATGATAAAAAATAGAATTCTATGAAAATAAAGTAAAGCACAAATAGATACTATGAAGTGCATTGGCGAAGTAAAAAATTATTTAAAATTGTCGAATTATGCAAGAAGGTATCCTAAACAGAAATATGTTTAGAATCAAAGTACAAAGTGGCAATTGAATAAGAGAAAAGAACTGGAACAACATGGACAGATGAGATAAAGCCCACAGCCAAAGAATGAAAGAACTATGGATTCAAAGGTATGTGTCTAATACTTTGTGTGATCCTACATGTGCTGACTCAATAAAAAATAATACAACATGCATCCACTAGCAAAGCTAAAAACGTTTGCAAATATCTCAAGCAATTTTAAAGCGTTGAAAAGGTTTGTTTAATGTAATGGTTGAAGTAATCCAAATGAATGCTTTCTGAACAGTTCCAAAGTGGTGACATTTTATTATTTCATTAGCAGTTTGAAGCATATAATTATGAAAAACAAATCTACAGTAATAAGCATTAGGATGCCATGTTGTAAGGCCATACATCATAATTCATAACACTTAGTCTGTCAAGAGTAGCAATAGAAAATATGAGAGGTTTCTAAATCCTGACTTGCTCTCTAAACCTTTGTTCCCTACCATCAGGTACTATAAACAGGTTTTACTTGGCCTGCCCAGCATTAAGGAAAACTGCCTGCCTATGCATAGATTGGCCTGCAGGAAACCTACCTGCCAGGGTAGATAGTACAAATCACAGAAATGCAAACCTTTAATCACAGCTGGCTTCAAACTGCCATTGCCAAGGTCTCTAAGATGAACACAGTAGTCTCTAGTGCTTGAGAAAACCTGCTTTATTTTAGTAGTCTTTCATTTGATCTGTTCTGTTAAAACATTTAAGCTTATAAACAAGAAGAATAGCAGTTTTACTCTCACTGATACCCTGAAATAACCAGCACAAAATGCATATGCTTGAAACTAATGGAAATTTTTACTTTCTCTACTACGTATAGTAAGTAGGGGAAGTATTGCATTCCACCCAAAAATTCGATACCGAGATTTCACCGGAAATACACGTTTTGAGACCTCCTGAATCCAAAAAAAGCATTTTTGGAAACATGTCCGTGTCTGTGTGTGTCTGTGAACAGCATAACTCAAAAACGAACAATCGGATAAGCACCAAACTTGGTATTTAGGTTCAGTATCTTCCAGAGATGCGACACGAAGGTTTTCAAGAAAATCCCCCCACCCCAGACTACCCTTTACATGGAAGATTTTTCGAAAATTTTAATTTTCTCAAAAATGGCCTCTAACGATTTTGATGAAAATATCATATGTTTAAGGTAATGTCATGAGAAATGAAATGTATATCTCGAATTTACTGGTAATGTCTCCAAAAGTATTCTTCATTGTGAACGACTTTTGCATAACTGGTAAACCATAAGAGATACACAAAATGTTACTACACAAAAAATGTAGATCGCGTTAAAATACACAACTTATGTCATATACATTTCTTTTGTTGAGTGAACCGTTTTCGAGATATTGCTTGTTATTTCCTTAAATTTTCCAATACTTATACTTTTTCTCAAATTCGTTATTCATTTTTTTTATGCCCTGGACATGCAAAGCGAATGGAATGCGCCACATAGCAACCAGCGTTAAAATATTTGACTACCGCTTAAAAGCTACCATATTCCCCTTGCATCTACAAGAATATTACCAATAAGATTGACATCTCGATATCTCGATTAACATGAAGCATATGGAGAATAGGCGTTTGTAAAAATAGATTGTACAGGAGTAGAGAAAGTCATGTGAGTGTAACACATCAGATTTTTCATTTTTGCTTCACACATTGTATAATTAACCATTGCTTGTCAGAACTTCTTTTTGGGGGGGGGGGGTTGAAAGTTAAGTAACATGAATTGTATTACTTTGAAAACTGAGGTGTAATTAATAACTTTTCCTATGAACAATTTTGACTTCAAAACTTACCATAGTTGCACACTTATATTTGTTTTTATATTTGACCTTCCAGTAGTCATTCGTGTTCCATGAATTAACTGTTTCAATGCTGCTGCTTTCTCTGCTCAAAAATATAGTAACCAAGATTTAGAAAGGAAAATTGGATCTTCCTTTAATCTTATATGTAACCTGCATGAAATGCATTTATTTTCCATCTCTTCTCTAATCTATCTGACCTTATGAAATGTTTGAGTTTCCTACAGGACAAACAATTTCCTATATTTCAATATCCAACTTTTTCTTATTTCTAAGGAGTAAGTTAAATTATGCATAAAGTTGATGTTTTAAGTCACTGAGTAAGTACACAATGTCACCCATCTGGTTTTACGCATATGAATTGTGAATGAGGTACTTCCTTTCTTTTGCAAAGAGGACTAGGGACAAACACTGCATTACTATGCACATCGGTCACTGATTTTTAATGCAATGCAATTACACCTCTTTCCTTTACTCACTAATATTCATTGAAGTAGGCATACCATCCATGTCTTACTCTTTAACCCAGAAATGGGGAAGAGAAGGAAGGGTATATGGATTATTGTAATAGAGCTGAAAAAGAAGCATTTGCATGGATGAGAACAGGATCAATGTACCTGAGAGGGCTAAGAGGCAGAAAAAACACATTTGTGAACTATGCAGAGGTAGTGAAAGCACAGAGCATTATATGACAGAATGCAAAGAATTAGCAGAATGGAGACAAAAAGTATGAGAGGAAAAATAGTAGCAATTAAAATGTTAACAAGAAAAGAAAAATAAGAATATGGGGGAGTTCTTAAAGAAGATAAAGAGGAAATGGGTTAGAAAAGCAAGAGAGATAAGAAAGGTAGAAGGGCAAACAGAGGAGGGAGATGATGGATCATAGGTGATTAAAGGCTGGTTCACAACCAACGAGAACAGTAACCAGAACGAGAACAGGAAAGTTGAAATACATGTATTCAAATGGGAATGTTCACAACCGACGGGAAGCTTCCCGGGCCCCGGGAATGGGAAAGAAGAGTTGCCCAACTTTCTCGTTCTCGGGCACGGCATATTAGATCCCTATTGTGCATATTAGACTCTTAACTCTAGAGGTTATTCTAAGCGGCCGTGACATGAAACAGCCACTAGTGCTCTCTATAGTCGCAAGCTGGAAACATGAAACTGGAAGGAATTAGTAGTAAATGTGCTTCCTAACCTCATCCCGACACCCTCAAACCTAATCAAAGTTGGTTCCTCTGGTGAAGGGATCATTTGTAGTTTGTTTATATGCAACTCAAAACTGGCTATTACCTAAAAAACAATGGCAAAAGCTACAAAGAACAGCTAAAATCGGTGGAAATGAAAAAAGAACAATAAACAATTTTGATGTATGCCATTAAATAAAGGAATAAAAGTTTGGCATAAGTAGAGGGATCGGAAATGTAATGAATATGCATTTAGATAATGTTTACTCTATCGAATTTTGACATTGGCTTGGCTAAATTGGAAGTAGGTGAAAAAATGTCATTGGTCAGTCAAAAACAAATGAAATCCCAATGCGCAAAATCGACTTTCACTTTGTGATCGATATGCATTCCCGTTCTCGTTACCGGGCTGTTGTGAACCAAAATGTGTTGCTTCCCGTTCTCGTTACCGGGTGGTTGTGAACCAGCCTTAAGGGTAGCAAGGCCTGCTCAGCTGAGCCATAAGGCCAGGGTGCCAGGCAAAATGAGCGGTATAGGTAGAACATAGCTGGCAAGAAAATTTGTACATAGGTTAAGTTAGTTTACAAATGGAATATTGTAAAACGGATTGTGTATAAAAAAAATGTACAAATAAAGCATTCATTCATACACTTTAAGCCATTCAAGTCATATGATGAGCTGTACTTGCAAGAGCGTGCTGGTCAATAAAACTACATATATTTGCACTTTTAATAAACAGGTGGCATTCAAAGGTTCTCCATCTCTCTTTAAAAGACTAATGGATAGAAAAACTAATGCTGTTGGTATCGTGGGAGAAAATAAGAATGATATGTCACCTGATATATCAATAAAGTGACATGCGCAAGTACAAGTCATACTCTTATGATTGTGCTGTGTGTGAAATGAAAGGATTACAAAGATGTTTATTTCTATTGATGAAACAAGAAGCTGCTGACACTATCGCAATAGGCAAGCTGAGGAGGAGTAAAGATCACACACTCAGAGAGGAGGTAAAGAAACCAAAATGTTCCTTTTGAGTGCCAGAAGGGAATGGGAACTGCTGATTTGTGAGATCAGCGACAGCTTCATTTCCTATTAAATACAGCTAGACATATGTATATTCAATTGTTTCATAAATGATTGCTAAGAAAAAGATTACATGGACATTAGAAGCAATGTCATTCATCAGCTGCTTCAATGTTAGAGGCTGATTTTCATTCCATTGAGAATGCAAGCTAACATGCACCACTTTTCTAATGCTCACTTCACCCACAGACAAGAAGGAAAATAAATCTGATGTTACATACACATGACTTTCTCTACCCTCTGTCTTTTGTCAGTAGGTATACAAACTATTCTTACAAAAGTTTTTTTACTTTCTCTACTACGTATAGTAAGTAGGGGAAGTATTGCATTCCACCCAAAATTTCGATACCGTGATTTCACCGGAAATACATGTTTTGAGACTCACTGAATCCAAAAAACGCATTTTTAGAAACATGTCCGTGTGTGTGTCTGTCTGTGTTTTTTTTTATCTACTTCTTTAAATGAGGTAAACCTTTGCAGAAATAGCTACATTAAACATTTCGTTATAGATACAAAGGGAATAGTGATAGACAAATGTTTTAGAACTGGACATTATATGTTTGCCTTAAAGTTCTGTACTCTTGCCATGTAATCGCAAGAAACAATTGAATATCGACAAGACTTTAAAAGAATGACAAAGTATTAAACAATTCAAACCATTAGTAATGGATATCTCGGAAACAGTGTATGCTACAAAAAAAAAGGTATTTGAAACAAACTGTGTGTTTTAAAGAGGCCCATATTTTTTGTGTATTAAATTTTCATCTGTCGCATAACGCTTACCAATTATACAAGATTATACAAAATTCCTTTTGAATGAAGAGAACTTCAGAGGCTATTCCCAGAAAATTCAAGATATACATTTTATTTTTCATATAATATACTAAATATGTAGTATTTTAATCAAAACTGTTAGAGCCATTTTTGAAAAAATTAATACTTTCAAAATGTTTCCATATAAAGGGTAGTTTGTGGTGAGAGAATTTTCTTGAAAATCTTTGGAATGTACTGAACTTAAATACTCACCCACTGGCCTTTTTTAAAAATGCTTTATTTTGGTTTCAGGCAACCTCAAAGCATGTATTTTCAGTGAAACCTGAGTATTACATTTTTGGGTGGAATACCTTCTCTATCTACTGTGTACATGTAGAGAAAGTAAACATTGAATAAAAAGTTGTGTTGTAAGCTACAATAGGGCAAAAAACAGTTGAAAATGATTGGCAACATAAAAAGTGTTGTGTCATTCTTCATTTGAGAACTGTTTTCAGATCTACCACATCCAACAATCATATTTAACTAACTACAAGGCAGAAACAGCTCAAATGGGCCAGAGCCTTCCTCCTTAATGCCTACCTGAAATGATAACCTCACACTCCCCAGGAAGTATGACAACACCCATAGCAGAGGGGCTATGGATCAGAGAGTGAGAGACCAGGGTGGGTGATCAGCCACATGCCCAGGATGAGAGTGAGGAAGCGAATGTTAGATGCAGATGAGAGATGAAGGATAGGAAAGGTGATGATGGAGCACCAGTGGAATGAGACATGGTGGGGGAAACCAGAGAAAGCTCGCCCAGATGCCACTTTGTCCACCACAAATCCCACATGCGGATCCCTGGGAATGAACCCTGGCCACCTTGGTAAGAAGCAAGCGGTCTAACCACTCAGCCATGGCACTGCCCAGCAATCATATTAGGCCATCAAAATTGGTGAACTAATGCTTCAAGTATCATGCATGCAAAATTTCAGGAAAGAAATTATATTGGTTGATTTTATATGATTGTATGAACTTCACAACTCATTCTGCAGTTGAACAGAAATTTAAATCAGATTTCTGAGGTAGCCATTAGGGTATTTAAACAAGTTTCTAATGGATTAAGACAAACTGCAAAGTACACAAGTTGCATTAATTTATTTTTCAAATTACTTTTGGGAAACACAACAACAGAAAAATAAATACATTTTTCCAGTCCTGAACAAAATAAAACAGCTCTTACAAGAAAATCAAGAAAAATCAGCCTTATTTCTGTTGTTATTTGGGCCAAGAGAGTTACATTTTAAAGGTCTTGAAAGCTTGTACTGAAACACCAAAAACAGATATGCCAAGGACACTAAATGAACATTCTGTCCTGCAAATGTGTAGCATTTGAACAATTATTTCCTACCTCTAAGGTACAAAAGAACCATGTAATAACAAATTATTTAACTTGTTTATTCTGTATAAAAGAAACAATTCTCATGATAGAGTCCATTAGCAAGATTTATTTAGTTACAAGACTAGGTAATACCTTGTAACTTATCTATGAAATACTCTATTTTCTTCTTACTGGTTTAAATTACCTGATAGACCCTGGACTTCTTTACAATAATAATATCCTTTAATTGCTTTCTTTTCTCGTGACCATATCAAAGAAAATGATAAAAATATGCATAAAAGAACAGCAACCACATTCTCAGAAATCTTCACTTCAAACATTCATAACTTGTACCTTGGTTTATTCTCTTTGGTAAACTATAACATTTTTACATGGTAACTCTCTAGGCCCTCTTTATACCCAATAGCTGTTTACTTACAGCTAGTATTTAACCAGTAATGATATACACAACTTAGAACAGGACATTTATAATTATTTTCCTTGCTTATTAACTCCTCCCATCACATACTAGGAAAGAATAGGTACCTTACATGCTTGCACAAAACCTTTTCAGCATTCAACCATATTTAAGAAACTACAAAAATTATAAATTACTTCAAGTTTTAAAATATACATATTGAATATAAAAATGTGATATTACAGTAGAAAGGGAAAGCCATAACTACTCTAGCATAATAGCACCAACATTTTTTTATGCGTTACTTCTTTCATGGTAATACTTTTGCAATTCAAATGTTGCAAGTCAAAGCTTTTATCTCCTGAAATGTAACAATTTGTGCTGGTCAACAAGGTTGTAAATGAAATCAACAAAGCACTGTCATGCAGCACTGTGAAGTATGAAATGGTTACCAGCAAAGTTAACATTTTTAAACAAAAATACAATCAGTTAATGAATTGCTACAGCATAGGATGGAATGGCAAAATATTGAACTACAATACGATATTGTTTTTGATGGCTAAAGAAAGAAAATACAACTTTTCTGATGTTTTACATTCAAATGCCTTTTTCTACCCTTTCTTAAACAAACTATTCTTGCAAAAGCTTATTCTTCTATCTACTTTATATTGAGATAAACATTTGTAAAGTTGTTTTATTACATATTTCCTTGTAGGTACAATGGAATAGGTTGAAGTGAGTCAAATGTTTTAAGAGTAGGTCATATATGTTGGCTTTGAAATTCTTCTGTTCTCTTTGCATGACTAAATAATAATAAAAGTAAAAGTGATATGCACTTGAAAAAAGTATAAGCATTTGAAAATTCAAAACAATAACAAAGAATTTTTGGAAATAATTTTTATTTGGCATAAAGTGTGTGCTTTAACAAGATCTACATTTTTTTGTATACTAAGGTTGTGTCTCTCTTACGGTTTAGCAATTATATAAAAGTAATTCAGAATGCAGACGACTTCACAAGCTATTACCAGAAAATTCAAGATATATATTTTATTTGTCATGCAAATATCTTAAACATATAAGTTATTTTAATCAAAATCACTAGAGCCATTTTGAAAAGGTAAAAAAATATTTTCCATGTAAAGGATAGTTTGGGTTTGGGGGATTTCATGAAAATCTTTCTCTCTCATCTTTGGAAACACTAAACTTAAATATTGTAATCATTGGATTCTTCGTTTTTGAGTTATGCTGCTCACAGACATGGAACACATACAGATTTTTTTCTAAAAATGCTATTTTTGTGTTCAAGGGGTCTGAAAGTATGATTTCCAGTGAAATCACAGTGCCAAATTTTTGTGAGGATGAGGCAGTATTTTTAACACATGATTTCAGTCTAATTATATAATATGTAAATTCAATAACAATATGTGTATGTAATAATTTGTAAAATGTATGTAACAGTCACTGTATATGCTTATATTATTGTATCCATGTTTAATAATGTTATGTGAATGTATTACATAATTTAATAATGGAGCTGTGAGATAATAGGTTAAAAGTTGCTAACAATGAGGTAACCTAGAGGCAATAATGAATTTGAAAGTTTAAATGCTACTAGTCATTGTTGGAGCAACAATAATGTAAATTTTGAGACAGTTTAAAAATAGCCAATCAACAACCCGAAAAAGCTTTAGTTAAATGAAGGTATTCTATTGGATTAGGAATAGCCAATCAGAGACTTGAAATACAGAAATTCACAACTTTAGGCAGTTGAAATCAATTCAGCTGCCTGCAAACAGTGTTCCTAACCGGACGCAAGACACGTCCTCGAGAGATTTAATACGTATTCGTGTGAGACGAAAAATAAGTTTACATGTTAAAAAGTGCAATTATTTAATAAAAAGAATCTCACGGCTCTCTATATCAGTGAAGTGTTATTTAAATCATATCAAGCATTAATAAAAGGAGTGAAGTAAAATTATAATCTGTAAGCCTACATTCTTGTTGCACCACAACAACCCTGCCAAGACATCCATGTGTCTAACAAAAATACTGATGCAGCCGAGTCAAACATAAATATAATATATTTAAACAGTCAAATTACAAAGTTAATATTTTTTTTTAAACTTGGGGGCAAAGGCCATCGGAAACTGTTTACTATATGTGCAGTTGCAACTACTACAAGTTCGGCTCCCCAATAGTTGAAATATAATACAACTCCTTCAATACAAACTACTTCAAATTAACGCCCAAAGTGTGGTAAAAATAACGTAACAAACCATCTTCTTCAAATTGTCGTCCATACGTGGAGCTAATAAAATACTTCTTCAAGGAATACAATACTTCCTCCTTACTGTAAGTCCGAAGTAGAGAAAGTAAAAGTAATATTATAGCCACATTACCCTAAAGGAAACTAATATCCCATGCTTGCCTCCTAATTACACTTCAGATTTTTAGGCCCCTACAATAGATGCTATAAGGATACAATATGCACAAGATAAACTTTTGATCTTATGTGTCTAAAATGTTTTTCCACTTTATAAAATCACAATAAGTTTAAAATGCATTTAGTGAACATTAAAAATTACACAAACAGTAAATTTAATAAATGATTATGGCTAGAAACATTTTCATTGTCTTTTAAGTTAAGGTTGCTATTACATAATATAAGCTTACAAAGATGAAAAAAAGGACACACTAAAAGCTTACTGAATAGATTACAGTGGAAATGCACCATACAATACTTGCTACCATTGTGACCTAAACCACCCAAAATAATGTACGCAAAACACAATATATTGATAAGGACAGCAATGTAAAAGAATTACTTGAAATAGATTTGAAAATGTAACAGAGAAAACCTGGAGAAAATTTGCAAACATATGCATATCAACAGTTTTATTTGGATATGGATAGTTTAAAAAAATGGGATTAGTTTGTTGGGAAACTCTTGAGTGATATTAACTGGTCTGATAATGAAGGGGACAAGCTATACAAGTCACGAGATGAGAAATATGTCACTGACCCTTCTTGCTCTTTGGAAGGGAATTAGGCCGTACTGCAGTCGCCAAAGGATTACAAAGAGACCTAGAGGGGGGCAAGTATTCTTTTTCTCTTTCTTCAAAGCAAGTGACTCTATCTGCTAAGGTCCTAAAATAAACAAGTCATTTTCCCAGAATCTCATTCCAGTCTGAATATAACCAATCCCGTGATATTAAGACTCATCTTTCTTGCTGCATGAAAATAAATTAATGAAATAGCACAAATGGTAAAATAGGCATTTTAGGCACTACAAAATCCCTTCAGTACCTTTATATGTTAAATATGTGAAGATATTTAACTAATTTGTGTTTATTCATACGCATAGATATTTAGCCTAATTTCTAAATATGTTGCAGTAGTATTTCTAAAGGAAATTAAATATTCTATGGCTCACAGCATAATTTCTGAATATGTTGAAATATTTAAGATAAATGATTTGCATAGTGAAAAACTTTGGAAGGGCAATGCTTTGCAACATTTGAGAGATTAGTAGCTGCAAAGAAAAATTATCTATTCAAATATTAATCTATGGTGTATAATGCATCTAACCCATATGTTACAAAAATTAAGTTTGGAAAAAAAGAAAAACAAATTTTTGCTTTTTGGGTTTAAAGTTACACATTATTTAAACCTCCTTCTTTTTGTTAGTACAGTAAGGAAAAATAAGATGTTTTAGGTATTTTTTGTATATTTAAAAGCTTGAATGAAACTGAAATAACTCTACACATGTATATACATACAGAGGATCAAAAATCAGAAGCAGGCAAAGTGTGACTTATGATACATTCTTAATTAATGCCTTGAGTTCATTATTTGCTTTTGCTTTTCTGTCCTGCAATGCCCAGAAATGACAGCTTTTCCAGTATGAATAAAACCTACTGAAGCACATGTAAATCACTAAAACTTACATAAGGAATTAACTTATACATCCTTTCTTGCTCCTCTTATCATGCACATGACGTTTCATGTGTGTTTTCCCACATCATCAGCTACTCTTTTACTGTCTGGGACTTCTGGAGTAATTGCTGTTATGGTCTCTGTGTTATTTTGAAAGAGGGGGTGAAAGCTTCCAGTGTCAAAATTCACTGTTCAGTTCATGTTTCCTGATACACATTTTCTTCATGTTATTCTCAGTTTTAGTAATTTGATTTCAGTCTTGATGTCATGGTTATTTTTCAATATCTGGGCAGGCACTGGGAACTTTTCTATTTGTTTATGTATTTTATATCCCTTCAGTGTTCTCAGATTTGGGTGCCTAAATTTCTTTTGGATTTTTCCTATTTCTTTTTTATTACAATTTGAGCAATTTATTTGGTATATCCTCAATTATTTCCCTGATAGTGTGAGACTTGATAAATTTTAAAACTCCAGAACTCTTAAACCCCTCTTCAAATTCATCAAAAGCCCATCAGAGATCTACAACCAAAAGGGTGTACAAGTGATTCCTTATGCAAGTTTTAATGAGTAAACAATGATAGGTTACAACTGCAATTATGTCTGCATCAAAAGTGTTATCAACAAAACAATGCCCAAAAGTTTCACATTCTGCATGGTTAATGCCTGCTTTCCCTCCCATTGTCATGTCCTGCACACACTTTAAGGCAATGAACTATGTCCACCTCCTCCATCTTAAATGTACTCCACAACTCCATTCAATGATGTCACCTACCTTAAGGTTTCTAAAATGGCAAAGAAACCATTCATAGCTGAAATTTGACAAGAAATTAAAAAATGCTAACTATACTTTGCAGATAAAAGGTTAAGTGATTTAAATGTATGTTTTTCAAAAATAAAATAAATAATTTAAATTATGGTTTAAACCAGCCAGAAAGTGATGAACAAGACATGTGTGGTTCAATCCTGATAGAACCATTCTCCCGAATGACGTCTTCTCTAAGCTTTTCTCATAACTGGCAAATACTGGGGAGACACCCTAAACTTAGTGCTGTAACGTTTCCTTCCCAATCATCATTTCATGTATCACCAGTATCATTGCGTATGGTGCTGTATGAAGTAAGATCAGGTGTTACACTTAAGAAAACAACAAAAACAGCAAAATAAACCAAACAACCTTACATAAAATAATCTGCTACATCATATGAGAGAAAAAAGAAAAGTTTGTTTTCCCAAAGGTACATCAGAGAAGCCTAAAGGTAATTTAAACTACCTGTGCTTTTATTTTACACATCTTTCTTTGTTTTCCTTCTTCCCATTTAGCACATAAACTAGCTCAATTTACACCTTGGCAAACTACAAAGGTTGCCCAGAAAGTAATGCACCACATTGTTTTTCTCAGCCAACATCAACGGTACAAATGCAAAACTTTAGGTGTGCATTGTTTGAAGTTTCCGGAGTGCACGTGCAAATTTTCCATTTCCTCCAACAGATAAAGTAGCAGCAGCAATTTTTTCAAAATGGCGTCTGTAAGTGATGTACCTTACAAGCAGTGCGTCATCATTGAATTTCTCACTGTGGGGAAAGAAACTGTTAGGAACATTCACAAACGTTTGTGTGCATTTTATGGAGCATCTGCAGTCGACAGAAGTATGGTTAGTCGCTGGGCACAGAGGTGAGGCTGATAGAAGGCAGTTCGGCAGAGCTCCAAGATTTGCAGCGTTCGGGGAAGCCATCCACGGCTGTACACCTGACAACATACAGCTTGCTGATGTGCTCATTTGCGAGGACTGACACATAATAAGTTGGCAGTTGGAGCTGAAGCTGTCAATCAGCTAAGGAAATGTGGATGCAATCATTCGTGCTCTTGATTACTCAAAAGTGTGTACACAATGGGTTTTGCACTGTCTTACAGTGGAACACACAACATTTCTTCTGAGTTGCTGTAACGTTTCGAAGCTGAGGGGATGATGGAACCTGAGTTCACCATTTTGAGCCCGAAACAAAATGACAATCAATGGAATGGCATCATCCAAAATCTCCACAGAAGAAAAAATTCAAAGCAACTGCTTCTGCCAGTAAGGTCATCATCACTGTGTTTTGGGACTGTGAGTGTGTCAAACTCACTGATGAGATGCCAAGAGGCAGCACCATTAATTCTGAAGCATATATGAACACATTAACTAAACTCAGGGAGCATTTTCCAACCCAGGTAATTGTTTCATTCAACATAACACTCGGTCTCATACAAGTTTGAAGACTTCAGAACACATCACTAAACAGGGTTGGACAGTGTTACTCCATCCACCCTACAGGCCCGACCTAGCTCCCTCAGACTTCCACTTGTTTGGGCCATTAAAGGATGCCATTTGTGGAAGACATTTTGAGGATGACAAATAAGTGATTTGTACAGTGAAGAAATGGCTTCATGACCAGAACAAGTGGTACGACAATGCATACATGCCAACAGCACTGGAGAAAAGCCATAGAATGGGAAGGAGATTACATAGAAAAATAGGGAGTGTGGAAGAACCATAATTCTTTCTTGTGTGTAAGTTTCATTGTGTTCAATAAATAATTTTTGAAGGAAAAAATGTGCATTACTTTCTTGGTGACCCTTGTAATATTTGTGCTTCAGTACCAACTTCTGGCATTAATAGCCAGAGGTAAGCATGACTATCAACATCATGCATTACATAAGCACACTGAATCGATTCAGTATTTGGATGTTTAAACTCTTGCAGCAGACTCTCGATTATTCTCCATATTTTAAACATATCAGTTGCATTTCAATACTAATGGAAGCATCTGGTTGATATAGGCTTTAAAATCTTTATTTAAAATTCAAGATATTAATATTAATCACGCAGCAATCACACATCTTTTATATATATGGTTACTCCATTATCTAAACATTTAAATAACATATTTTGAAGTCGTAAACAAAGACAATTTTCTTGAAATACATTTATTTGAGCATTAAAAGGTGGATATAGTATGATCTCTGTGGTTTTTCCCTGTATTACAGTTCTTGCAGAATTTTATTGTACTTTCTGGGACTTGTAGATCTTTGATAACTTCATTCTCTTGTGGTCTTTTGGCTCTTAGTTCTTGAGCTGTATTTCCCGCAGTTATAAGCATTTCATAGTGTGCTTTAGTTCTTATACATCACTCTTCTTACTAAATGACCTTTTGCCAAAGAAGTAACTAGTTCTTGCAAGAATCATCTTCTTACGAGGAATAGAACGTAAGATGGCATAGGCAAATAGAAAATATCATTCTGGTTGGATATGAATTGATCTTCTGGTTCTCTTGTTTTCCACATAAGGTTATTTTGGAATTTCTCCCTGCAATACTAAACATGGATAAAAATGTGACAAAAAGTCAATCAGATGCCTCACAGTCAAGTGCAGACAACAAAGTTTAAAAAAGTATTAATGTTCCTATTTGTGGTTGAGTCACTTTCACAGAAATATCCTTGTTAAGCATACTATCTACAAGAGCTCTTGATGTTTGGAAATTGAAGCAACGGCTCCCGAAACTAGTCCGTCAAAAATTAAAGTGTAAGTCAGGTAGTGTTAAAAAAACCAACTCCATAAATGCAAGTACAAGAGCTCTTGTTTGCTCATCAGCTTTAAAATACATAACATGCAGGAATGAGACCCAAGAACAAGGTAGCAATCACACTAGTCCGTCAAAAATTAAAGTGTAAGTCAGGTAGTGTTAAAAAAACCAACTCCATAAATGCAAGTACAAGAGCTCTTGTTTGCTCATCAGCTTTAAAATACATAACATGCAGGAATGAGACCCAAGAACAAGGTAGCAATCACACCACTGACAATGCTTCAGTTCAACTGAAAATCACATTACCTGAATATTAAGCCATTCCTGAGAAAATAGCTCTTAATTCGATTCACTATTGCCAATTTTGTTTTTATCAGAAAACTCAAGAGCTTGAGGTCAATTGTGCAAGCAGTCCAGATTTAAACAGCTCAACAAACTGTGTGCAAAAAAATCTTGTGTGTTACATTCAAATGATTTTCTCTACCCACTCTTCTACAAACAAACTCTCTTACAAAAGCTTATTCTTCTATCTACTTCATAGTAAACATTTGCAGGAATGCTTTCATTACACATTTTGTTATACATACAAGATGAATACAGTAGGTTGAGACGAGTCAAATCTTTTAACAGCAGCTCACAATGTGAATGCTTGGAATACCACATTCCTTGCATGACCACGAGAAAAAAAATGAATAGCACTTGTATAAGTATTAGAAAACTCAAACAAATAACAAAGAATATTTCAGAAATCGTTAATGGCACAAAAGTATTTGACATAAAATTTGTGTTTTAATGAAATCTACATTATTTTATGTAGTAAGTTTTTGTCTACCTCATATTATGGTTACCCAGCAAAATGGCTCCATGCTAACATGTGAGGCTCGCATTCAGGAACTCCAGGATTGAATTCCCATCAACCACACACTCTGACCTTGAGTTTTACATGGTTTTCCCTGATCAGTAGGCAATTGCTGGTTTCTCATCTACCATGATTTCATTTCCCTTTCATTCCATTTCCTTCGCATCTTTCAAGTAAGCTGCTAGGTTCCGTGGCGGAGTGTAGTGCTGGACAGATGGCGGAAAAGTTTGCTCCAAGGAAAGAGTATTCCTTGTGGGCACTAGAGGGCTGCCTGGTTGAATGGGTTGTTCACCATCCTCTCTAGACAGCTCCAATAGTGGGACCAGTCTTCAAGCTAAGAACTATTAGGGACTTCCACTCATCTATGTGGCTTGTCAGTCTGCAGTCTCCTGTAGTTCCTTCACTTCATCCCATATCAGTCACAATAGATCTCACATAGGTTACAGTGCATGAGGTGTCCCCCTTCGTTGTATACCCTATTCTCTATTCATATAGTTTACCAGCTATACAAAATTATGCAAAATTCACTCAGAATGAAGAGCTTTTCATAGGGCATTCACAGAAAATAAAGATATACGTTTTCTTTTTCATGCAAACTAATTTACATATATTTTAATTATATAGTTACAGCAAATTTTGAGAAAATAAAGAAATATTTTCCATGTAAAGGGTAGTTTAGGATGTGGGATTTTCTTAAAAAATCGTCATATCCTGGAAGATGTCAAAACTTAAATACCATGTTAGGTATTTAACATACTTTTCATTTTTGGGTTGTCCTTTCACAGACATGGATGTTTTTCTACAAAAATGCTTTTGGGATTCAGAGGACTTCAAAATGTGCATTTCGAGTGAAATCTCCATAACAAATTTTAGGTGGAATACAATATCTTCTCACTCACTCACTATAGCTATGTAGAACAGAAAGTAATAATTTATGTATATTCATACATTCTAAGGATTTTATATGAGATAATACATTTCCAAAATAATTCATTTACATTTTCTACTATCAACTAATAAGGGAAGTATCATACCAAAAGCCACCCTGGAATTACTGTATAAGAAGCAATGTAATCTAAGGAGGCCACACTCAAAACATTAGTTTTAACTTCAAGGTACTGAAACTCGCTGGAAACCTTCAAAGCAACTCAATATGCAATTCAAATGGACATCCCAGCTTCAAAATAGCGCACAGAGTTTGAACAACTGGACAGAGTACCCTATCCCCATCTCGCTCATGACATAGGCCCCATTAATCTGAGCTCCTGTCCCCAAAACTTGCAAATACAGTCCAGTAAGCACTAAGAGATGTCCATAAAGTTTATATAGAAGATTTGGCATTTGTTTTTGAGGGTTTGCAGTTAAAACTAGCAGCTGAAGTTTTGGTTGTAGCCTGCTTATACTGCTTTGCTTCTGTCATAGGAATTTCAGGGTAGATTTTGGAATGAGGGATCTGATACTTCCCTTGTAAAAATGAAACAATGGTTTGAGTATCAACAGATAACTAATATGGGGATGGGTGGAGATACTTTTGCATTGCAGACAGAGTAAGCCTTCTGTTGAATAAGATATGCAACTCTCCATCTTAATAAGGCTTACAAAACTGACAGTGTTAATAAAATGTGGCCTAGTGTTAAGTGTTCCAACTCAGAGGTCCCAAGTTTGACACTTTCATTCTTGTGGAATTTTACCAACGACACAGACTTGGAACAGTGTATGTAAAGTAGATGGCTATCTAAGGCAGAAAATTTTCAAGTAACTACTTATGTAATTTGTGGTAGCTCTTGAATAATTTTATTTTTTTTATTATTATATGTATTGAAACAGTTTCAATTCACTGGCCTCCATTTATGAAGAAGTTGGTTTGGAGAAAGTCAGTCTAACCAAGTAATTTATGAATTTGCTCAACGGAAGGCAAGACTGAAAATATTAAACTTTCAATAAAAACAACTGATACATTATATTTACCTTTGAATTTTCTGCTTCCATTATCTTAACAAAATGCAAAATCAGTAAACCTGTTTTTCACTCAGCTTTGGAGGATAAAAATGCAGTACATTAAGTTTCAAAAAGAATTACATTTCAGTTGAATGCTGTGAACTACAATGAGTGCAGAATCCATAGCACTGATTTTGCTTTTAAATTTAGCTTTTAAGGATGAAAGTGAACAAGTGAAAAAGATAAATTAGTTTCATCCATTAGGAATTAACCAAAAGTAACACAACCAATTTAAAAATGTAATAATTTTAGGAGGACTCTTCTAAACAAAAGATAAATGCTTGCTAAAGTTCTAGGATATACCTTTACACTGATGTTATAAAATTTCATAAAATTAACATAATTAGCCAGATTATCATTTCAGTAGCATTTAGGTTTATTTATTGATATTAATCTTATTAAAACCTTCTACGAAGATCATTTGTTTCATTAGATTCCCTGAAGAGGATAATATTTTAGATCAATTAAATTTTCAGAACATTTGAATTTTGTAATCATATCAGTTACACTGTAACCAAAAGATTAATGCATTTGCATATTAATACTGAATTTCTATTCTTACAGTGTTAACAGTTTAAAATAATTCCAACAGCTGATTAATCACTATACCAAACAATGAAAGCAGATGAAAATATGATGAGCACTTTATATGTGAACTTTAACATTTGTTTAGTTTTAAGATATGTGCCATCAAATTCTTGAAGCTCATCAATAACCTTTCCAAAGTTCTTTTTGGACCCATGGTGAATATTCCTTGATGCCTCAAGCAGCAGAATTGTAACATTGTCACTGAGCAAGTCAATTCTAATATCACCTAGGATGCAGTCTTATATAAAGGAAATATATAGAAAATGAGGTAAAAATTTCAGTGATAACAAAAATTCAAGGTTCAATTTAACATTTTAATATATACATTAAATAAATTAAAACTCTTTGTGCTTCCTCCCCAAAGCACCCTGGTAATAGCAGAAGTCTCTTTTACTGGGAAGGACAACTCGGTTAGGGATGAATACGAAGTACCTTTTAATTACCATTGGATTATAATTGTTAACATTCTGGTAGATGGAATATATTTCTTTAAATTCTTAGCTCTACATTTTTTTCCTGTTATGTTTCACGGTATTTCTTCCTTTATTTTTTGCTTTTGTATTCCTTTTTATGATACCAAGTACCTATGGAATTAGTGATAAAAATGCTAATAAATTTCAGGTTAAAATACATTCCATTTGATTAATTTCACCTGTCACTGGAAAATACATTTAACAGAATCCTAAATGCATTAATAACAATAATTAAATAATATAATTACATAAATGCATGAGTAAAGCTAATATGTATAACTGTAAAAAAACATAAGGAAACATTACACCAATGTTCATTCAAGGACTTACTGAAATGCCTAATTTTTTTTTTTTGCACTAATTGCAAACATAAACACCATACATTTCCTTGGTTGAAAGCAAAGAAACCAGATCCTGCCTCCTGTAAAATGGTCCACTTGTATGTATTATAAATGAAAAGCCCACAATTTCAAAAGCAGAAGTTCAAATGAGAAAACTTTTTCACCACTGTAAAAAGAAATTCTGAAAGTTTTTAATTCCCTTAGCTGTCAAATGAGTAATACACATGAGGAAGATTTCTAGATTTTTCTGCTATTCTACAGTACCAGGGAAAGTCACCATGTAGACACCAGAGCAAATTGTTTTGTGGGACATTGCTTGCAGAACTGAAATCTGAGATTGGAGTATGGTATTTACTGCTTTTGGCGGCTTGTACTCATAACAAAAGTGTTGCCCCACATGTGTCACAGATTTTAGTTCTGCAAGCAATAACCACAACTATGAATACTGTACTTCACAGAAAAAAGCAACACAGCACAATTGTTGCACGTCTTTCATTATACAAATAAACGAAATTATCGCATTGACTATTATTCAAGGATATGCGAAATGCATTTACTACTAAATATAAGTTTTAATCCTCAATGAACATACTCTTGAAATTCCATAAGATTTCAGAGTAGCGTAAAATGGGCAGATGCCCTACCTCTGATAATTTCCAATTGTGACTCAGGATGGCAGCAGCATGCCACTCCATTGAAAGCGCAGTTTATTGTGAGGTAGTGTGTGTATGTGTTAGTCGTGTCATTTGTTTCCCTTACAGTGTTGTGGCATTGTTCGCAAGGTAAGCATGCATTTTTTTTTCAGCCTTGAAGTTTTGTAGAAGTTATTTTTGACCACGAACCGATTGCAAATTAATAACAGTGTGTAATTACCAACTGGTATATTGAAAGAACACCGTTTGGTACACTGTGCCTTTGTGTTAAAACCTCAGACAATGCACCTGTGAGTCACGTGATCGCCCAGGGCATCTTTACACCACAATCAGGGAAGATGCCCCACCACCGAGTGGGCAAAGAAGCCCCACATGCTTTTGACATTAATTTCATTCAATTACATTTCTAAAATGTCAAGAAATGCGTTATATTAAATAATATGGTGTGTTATTAATTTGCATAGCTTTAATTTCATTCAATTACATTTCTAAAATGTCAAGAAATGCGTTATATTAAATAATATGGTGTGTTATTAATTTGCATAGCTAAAGCTGTAATAAACCATTTGAATAAAAACAATTGACATATATTAGGTCCTATGGAGATAATTGAACTTTTTATTATTATGGGAGCAAATTGCTTAATAAAATAGTAATGAATGCCCATTATGATTTCAGATGGGAAAACGCGTTTAAAAAGTACATTCTGATCAAGGGAGGTGGAGTGAAGAATCTCTGAATATGGCTATAGCTGCAGTTCGAGACAAAATACGTGTCAATGAAGCCAGTAGGCAATATGGAACACCGTCACACACTCTTCGCAGAAGAATTGTTAACAATTCAACAAAGAAACTAGGACTTGGACCTTACGGTATATTTGGTTACGAAAATGAAATTCGTCTCATTAACCATATAAAGAGGCTTGAAAGTTGTGGATTTGCACCCACTAGCCGAGATGTCAGGGTCCTGGCATATTTGTTTAGAGAATTACTAGGCCTTCATAGTAAATTCAGCAAAGGACGAGCAGAGTATGACTGGTTCAGATTTTTCATGATGAAACATCCTGATCTTAGCATTACACAGTCAGAGGGATTATCCACTGCAAGAGCACAAGGACTAATAGGGATGCTATTCATCAGTGCTTCAACTTGTTAAAGAGGACCATGTTGGAACACAATTTAACTAATATGCCTGGCCATATATTTGATGTGGATGAGTCGGGTCTTCAGGTGATTAATAAGGTAGGCAAAGTGATCTCCAAAAAGTCTGCAAATTGACAAGTGGAGAAAAGGGGGAAACAATAACAGTGATTGGTTGCTGCAATGCAGAGAAAAATTTTCTGCGACCCATGTGCATTTTTAAAGGGGTGAACAAAAAATTTGAAGATGGAATGCCAGCAGGTTCCAAGGTCATTATGAACAAGGAATCTGCATACATCAATGATGTCATTTTTATGACCTGGCTGCAAGACCATTTTTTCTCTGAAAACCTCTGGGCACAGTACTTTTGATACTAGATGGCCACACTTCCCACTGCAATGATTTCGAAATGCTGGAATTTGCAAGAGACAATGACATCCTACCGTTGTGCCTCCCCCCGCATTCCACTAAATACCTACAGCCCCTTGATAGAACTTTTTTTAAGTTGTTGAAGGGATTTTAATTCCTGGTTTATGGCTAATCAAGGCTGTAAAATACTCGCTTGAGGTTTGGAGCACTGCTAGGGAAAGCATGGGGGAAAGCAGTAACAAATTCTAATGCCACAAATGGGTTCAGAGCAACTGAAATCTATCCTTCCAATGAGAATAGCATTCCAGGTTATGCATTTGCAATATCTGATAACAGTAATTCAAATCTGCTGGAACCTTCAGCACCTAATACTGTCATGGATGTAACTTCAAGTGAATCGACTAAGACTCAACAGCAACCTCATTCTTCCTTGTCAAATTTAGATGTCCTTTCACAGCCTTCCTGTTCAAATACAGATTCATCTGCAAATCTCTCCACATCCGTTAATGAAACACCAACTAAAATCCACATGAAGCTGTCCCCTTTACCAACGGTCCCGAAACCAAAAATAACAAAAGCTAAAAGGAACATCCACGAACAGATTCTAACAAGTCCTGACAATATAAAAGCAAGGCAAGACACTTCAGTCAAAGGCTCAGAAGGTTCCAAGAAGATAAAATAAAATTGCAATTTCCAGTGATTCAGAAGACTCAGACACCGAAGCTGAACAAGACAATGACACCTGCAAGCAGTGTAAAGAATACTATTATCTCACCAAAGAAGAATGTGACTGGATACAGCGTACTGCATGTAAAAAGTGGCTACATGAAAACTGCACAATTTTTGAAGGATTTTGCATTGACTGTGGCAGTAGTAGTTCAAACAAAAAGGTGGTAAAATGTGTGAAAACCACAAAAAATAGCAAAAATTTGTAGAGATGACATTAAGAAACCTATATTTTTGAGGAATTAAATTTTTTTTATATCTTTTTAGGTTTAAATCCTTTGTTTCACATAAGATATTTAATGGGGCATCTTTCACCAATCATATTCCGTAGATGTACGCTGTTTTTATTTTGTTTATAATAAATTATCATAAATTACAAAAATTACGCTTATTTACATGTAATGAATATCACCAGAATTGTTACATCCAATATTACATGTCTCATATGGCGTTATTGAGGAAAATTTTTGAGTGCAAAAAAAGTGGGGCATCTTTATCCATTTTACCCTAGCTGTGCAATTCTATTTACCTCAAGTAATCTTGGCAATAATGTATTACTGTTACATTTTTGACTTATTGTACAAACGTTATTTTTTAACACCTCAAATTTTGATTTCATCTCTGGTCGACAGTTGCCCTCATTTCTGTTTGTATTCAATCTTCTGTTAGTGGTGCACAGGTTACCTACCTAGATTCTATGAACATTGCACATGTGCACCATCACATTTTCACAAAAGCCATCCTAAGAGAGTAGATTATTTATAATCAATGTCTCATTCAGTCAGCCTTCGATATCCAGTTTTGCATTGCAGACTGGAAGTTATTTAGCATTATTGTGTTTCTTTTATAAAAGTCTGATGTGCAACACTCACATGATTTTCTCCATCCATTATCACATTCTTCAAATAAAAAGTAGGTCTTCCATCCACTTTATGTTAATCACAGCAATACTTGCTTAGAAATGATTTCAAATTAGGCAATACACACTTGGTTACTTGCTAGAGATGGAAATGAACTGAAATGTTAATATCAGAAGTTGGTTTTCGTTTTGTCAGGAGTTCTTGGGAGAAAGAAATGCAGAATTGCAGATGGCAACCAAATTAGACCAATCTGGGTACTTAAAGCATACAGCAATAATATTTCAGAAATGAGTTATGCTAGAAAAAGAATTGGTTTATAATGCTCCCCATATGTTTGATGACCTCTGGGGGGAACCTCAATCAACTAAGCAATGCACGGACTCTGTTAACTGGAGGTAAATGGCGATGCAACGAGAAGACCTTCAACTTTTACCATGGACTCTGAACCACACTGGGCCTTGGGGTTATTCACATGGGCTAGACAGGTGAAGGCTTGAAAGGGCAGACTTACAATTTCCACCCCAGAGCCGGGAATCGAACCATTGGACCCTCAGCATGAAAGCTGCGAGTGAAACAGTTACCCAGGTGCCCTAGAAAAAAATTGTCTTAAACTGCATACTTGAATATGCTCTACTTTTTCCTACAGCAAGGTTTTATGTATCTTCTTCCCAGACGTAGAAAATTCAAGGTGAACATTTCACTTATCCAATGTGTGATATTTTAATCAAAATCATCAAGAGCCACTTTTGAGAAAACAAAGTGTAATGAAAAACTTTCCATGTTAAATGCTTCTAGGGTGCATGGAATTTGATGAAAATCTTGACCCTGCATCTTTAAAAGTGGCTAACTTAGGCCTGAAATTTGATACTCCTTCCCTCTCTTCTCTTTATTTCCAGTAAAACCCCAATGCTAATTTTCTGATGGAATACAATGTTTCCTTTACCTACCACAGGTCAGAAAGTAATTATATTTTAATGACCAAAGAATGTGCAGCATATATTCTGTTGCTTTAGGAAAACTTTCAATCACAGCAGCATAATGACATGTTCATGTGGCAAATCAGATAGAGTGTAACAGATATGGGCTTCACATAGAAAGTGTTAATAAATTGTGATGTCAAACTGGTATTTCAATTGCTATGTGGTTTGAGAATGTACTAATGTTCCTTAGTACCTCCACACTGTTGCAGCAGCTCAATGAAGATAAACACCAGAGTTGTGATAATGCTGCATCCAGCCCCTTGCTCTAATGCTGCTTCCTCACCACTCAAAAACCTTTGCAGCTCAATGTTCCACCTCATTTTGTAAAAAGAGGTCTTCATTGCCTAAAAGATGTTTTATCAAAATATAAATTACTTCAGGCCTCTGCTAATCAGCAGCTGAGTTATGAATATGAAGTACATTTAGTCAGTTTTTTCATTATTCATTGGCAGCATTTTTTGTTAATATATTTCATGCCAATCAAAGCACTGCAACAACTGAGCAGGTTCCTGCAGGTACAGGTTAATACTTAATATGGAAAAATAGCTTTACCAAAGCTGGTTATCTTAACTGATGTTGGAATTCATGACTACTATTGTTAATAAATACAAAGCTAGTTAGTCTAAGAAATAATCTTGTATTTCCTGAGCCAGATGATTAACTGCTAAATTTAATGTTGTTCTTTTATTCTATATACATTGCTGTTGCATATTTATGCTGATAATGTTGAACAATCGATAATGGACCCCACTGCAAACTGAGAGAGAGTCTTAATGCATTTATAGCTCATACATGACAGGCAAGATGTAACATGTTGAAATACAATGCAGATCATTTCAAACCTACCAGCATTTTAGAGGGCTGCATAGCACACATTTACTAGAGAGAACTTACCTCTCCCTCACCGAAGAAAATCAATTGACATGCACGCTGTACCAGCCTGTCAACCACCAGTGTCATTCTAACATCTTATTGAGGACTCACGAGTTATTAAACCTTTGTTTGCAATGATGCGGTGCAGTGTAGAGCAACCAATAAGAAAGTGTATGTAAACAATCCAAAAACTCTTCAAGAAGTTACAAATGAAATAAGGCGAGTGCTCAGTGAAATTAAAGATAGATGCAGAAGGTATTACAGAATTTTCTAGGCTATTCTGATCTTTGCATTCAGAAGATTTTCAACCTATGCTTTGATAGATGGTAAGCTCAAAGTTACATTTTCTTCTTACCCTCTACTGGCACATTATTCAGGTAGTACTAATCTCCACCATTCACTGTACATGGATTTTTGTATTATGTGAGAGTAAGCGCATGCCACATGACCTGCTAGATTAACAGCAGGCTTGAAATGGTTGACACTGTACTTATGAATACATAATATTTACTGAAATGAGACATAATCAAAAGTTCAACGCAAGTTCAATGCTAAGTGGAATCACACAGAGTGAAACAAATCTTAATGCACTTAACTTGAACACACAATTGCTCACTAAGAGTGTTCAAGTTGATTTCACATGAATGCATTAACCCAAACGCTATTCATCAGCTTTAAGTTAAATGTTCAGCCAGTCACTTAAATGACAATAACACGAAATTGATGTTTAGGCAGCTTTTATACTTTTGTTGCTATGGTAACCTTACAATTATATGTGCAATTTCACAACACTGAACCAATCAGATTTCTCTGTTTTGATTAATTAAATATTTAAAGCAATACCAAGTAGTTCAATTCCTCGGCCAGCTGTGTTAGTAACAACACCAATATGAGTAACACAGTTAATTGAAGTGTATGTATCTGTCAAAATAAGTTATGATATAAAACCCAAACTTTTAGATTCTAAGAACCAATGTGCGAGTTCTACTGTTTCCCCCCCCCTCCTTCCTTTACAATTCATATACGAGGTTTGATAAAAAAAAAAATAACGGGAATTTTTTAATTTTACGAGCTTTATGCACCCTATGTTCAAAACTTTTGTTTTATCTTGTTAGTACACATGTTCTTGATGTATGCTTGCATTTTCAGCTGTCTTGAATATTTAGTTTATTGTTAACAATTGAAAAAGTTATACGTGCTTATGAGTGCTTGGCAAATTTTTACTTTCGAAAAAGATGGATCAAAGAATTTGCATTAAATTTTGCTTGAAAAACAGAATAAAGTGCAGCATTGCATTTGAAATGTTGACTGTGGCTTTTGGCAAATCTACTATGAGTAAGACAAGAGTTTACGAGTGGTATAAACGTTTCAAAGAGGGTCGAGAAGATGTTGAAGATGACCGCCCTGGACACCCTAGTACATCAATTACCTACGACAATTTGGAAGAAGTAGAGAAAATGGTTTTGGAAAATGAATGAATCATCATCAGAGAGGCTGCTGATGACTTCGATATATCCTTTGCCTCATGCCAAGCAATTTTTTCGGATGTTTTGGGCATGAAACGAGTAGCAGCAAAGTTTGTTCCAAAATTGTTGAATTTCAACCAAAAACGACGTTGCATAGACATCGCTCAGGAATTGCTGAATGAAGTTGTAAACGATTCAGAACTTCTAAAGAAGGTTATAACAGGTGACAAAATATGGGTATGCGGGTATGACGTCGAAACTAAGGCCCAAATGTCCCAATAGAAATTGCCTGAAGAGCTAAGACCGAAAAAAAATTTGACAAGTTCGATCACATGTGAAGGTTGATCTCACTGTTTTCTTTGATTACAATGGGATAGTGCATCAGGAGTTCCTATCATATGGTCATGCGGTCAATAAGGAATGTTACCTGGAAGTATGCGCTATTTGCATAAAGCAATCCGAAGAAAACTACCAGAATTGTGGCAAAACCACTCATGAAATTTGCATTGCATTAATACACCCGCTCACACCTCAATGCTTGTTCGTGACTTATTGGCAAAAAACAAAATCGTTATGCCGCCTCAGCCACTGTATTCACCAGACATGGCCCCCCCTGCAACTTCTTTCTATTTCCGAGGCTGAAGTGAACCATGAAAGGACAATGTTTTGCCACCATTGACGAGATAAAAGCAGAATTGCTGAAGGAGGTGAACACCATAACAAAAATCTGATGTGTTACACTCACATGACTTTCTCTACTCTTGTACAAACTATTTTTACAAACGCTTATTCTCCATCTACTTCATGTTAATCGAGATAAACATTTGCAGAGTCTATCTTATTGCCAATTTTCTTGTAGATGTAAGGGGATAATATATTTACAAGGACATTTTGGAAATACAGTAGCCTTTAAGCACATACATATCTCTTAATAACTGGTTGCTAGGTGCAGCACCATTCCCTTTCCCACAGATTAATACTCTTTGCATATCCAAGACAAAAAAATGAATACGAATTCCCATTTGAGAAAATAAGTATTGAAGAATTTAACGGAATAACAAGCAATATCTCGAAAATGGTTCACTCAACAAAAAAAATGTATATGACATAAGTTGTGTATTTTAACGCGATCTACATTTTTTGTGTAGTAAAGTTTCGTCTATCTCTTATGGTTTACCAGTTATGGAAAAGTCGTTCACAATGAAGAATACTTTTGGAGACATTCCCAGAAAATTCAAGATATACATTTTATTTGTCATAAAAATATCTTAAACATATGATATTTTAATCAAAATCGTTAGAGCCATTTTTGAGAAAATTAAAATTTTCGAAAAATCTTCCATGTAAAGGGTAATCTGGGGTGGGGGGATTTTCTCGAAAACCTTCGTGTCGCATCCTTGGAAGATACTGAACCTAAATACCAAGTTTGGTGTTTATCCGACTGTTCGTTTCTGAGTTATGCTGTTCACAGACAGACAGACAGACAGACACACAGACATGTTTTCAAAAATGCTTTTTTTGGATTCAGGGGATCTCAAAACATGTATTTCCGGTGAAATCTCGGTATCGAATTTTTGGGTGGAATACAATACTTCCCCTACTTACTATACGTAGTAGAGAAAGTAAAAAGTGAGTTCCAGAAGTGCTTCCAAGATTGGAAAAAGTGCTGACACAAGTGTATTATATCTGAGGGGATTACTTTGAAGGGGACAAAGTTGATGTTGATGATTAAATAAAAATTTAAGAAAAACAAAAATTCCCGTTACTTTTTGATCATACCTCATATAAATTATATGATACTGTTTCTTATACAATAAGTGTGGAAATAAAGGGTTTGGCTATTTGGCCAAAGTGTAACCTCCATTTACATTACTAATAAAGGTTAAATAATGATGTAAACAACATAAACCATAAAATAGCAATATAATATGCACAAATTTAAGTGCATAAAATATCTGGACTATTGAATATGGATAAGTACATATGTTTAACAATAGTTCACAAAAGCACTTCATGCAACGTATAAGAAGCATTTTTCATTTATGACTCAATTAATTTAACATGTTCTGAATATGTTTCTCCTGTTTGAATGTGAATGCCATATATCTTCAATTTATTCCGACTGCTGGCCTTTTCTAGTATGAGAAGAAACCTCATTAACATAAAATGTAAAGTAAGTTTTTCCATTCTCACATATCCTCTACACATTTAAAATGTACAACATATTTATTTCCTGGTCAAGTTAAATGTACAAAATATACACCAAAATGTCACAGCTTTTGACTTGCAAAATTTGAATGTAGTTTTATAAAATACAAAAGCAGACTTACATGTCTCAGTGAAATAAAATGGGATAATGAGATCAACAACTTTTCCTCCATGCAACAGGTAAACATTCTCTTCAATCACAGCCATCAACCCTGTTACAACTAATAGACGAGTTCTTTCCTCAGTATTCTTTCCCAACTAACATGTAATCTTTATTTACAGACACAAACAGTTTTCAATAACATACAAAGCTATTATAACAAATACACTTAAAAAAAGAAAAGAAAAGAAAGAAACAAAACACCCTATGGATGAATTTCTGCGGTATAAGATATTGTAATTACAAATTTTACTTTTAAGCTTCATTCTGTACAACACTGATTATTTAGTTAATTTATTTTGTGGCCTATCATAGTTATTGTTACTTACTTTACTAAGTATTTGGTCATTATTTTTTCTCCATATACACAGCTATGCCTGAAAATAATACAATGCAATAGTCAACAACCTCAAAATAATGCAAGGTCAATCATGTGAAAATTTAGTTTTATTACATGTCAAGGTGTTCATGGCCTCTTAGTCCAAAAGATTAAACTGCTTTACTTATTTTTATAAAGACTAAAAGACACAGCACTAATAACATATGTATATTCTCCACAGTGACATCTAGACTAAGATTATTATTTTACAGAATACAAAGTAATTTTAAAGAATTTTCAAACTGTCTGGAAATCTTTATAAAGCAGAACATATTCTGATTATTAATTACGAAAATATACAATTTAAGAGTATGGTTTTATGCTTTACAAGGAAAATTAGTTTTGAAACCCTTTCAACGAACTCTGTCAACAAAAAGTTCATTTGGTAACTCAAGGAGTGTTATACCTGGCCAAATTACAGATCCTTAGTCAATGTACCCACTTGAAAACAAACAGCCACTGTAGAAATATGTCTGGTAAATTTTAAATAAGAGATGGTTTCTTCAGCCCTGACTCATTCTATTTTAAGTTTCTCATATATTTCTCACATATTTATATCTACTTGAAATTCTATGAAAAGATTATGCAGTATTATTAAAAATATTACAGTTCATAAATGTTCATAAACTTGTATATTTCAGTAATATTAAGTCCACTGTCATCTCCTAAATTTCAGACGAACTACAATAAACAAAACTACCTAACATAAGAAGGTATTAAGTTAAAATATAATTTTTATTCAGTGCCATGATTGGGAAAATGTATACGCTGTAAGAGCCAAAACTGTAGTCTTCTCATGAGGTTTGTTGACAAATTTTCCTCATCTATATCTTTACATATTTACATTATTATTAAAGGCATTTTTACAGTTATAGATTTTACATGACTATTGCAGTCTGACAAATTACCTAATCAGTTATTATATATATATCTAATCAGTGTACTTTCTTCTTATTAATATGTTTGATTTCCTCTTTAAGCTAAAGGAATCATAGATGAAAATGCTTTAAGACTTAAACTAGAGTCTTGTGGTTGATGTTCTTCTATAGTAAAACTATAAATGTAGTATTCCTAGGAAGATACATATCCCTCCCCCAAAAAAGACAATACTTGCTCAGTCAAATAAATTACTATTCATAGCTCCAGCTCCAAATTTTTTTGACATAAAAACCTAGTAATAGGTTTAGGCATTGCATACACTCTTTAAAACACCTTTTGATTTCCTATATGCCAAAGCATGTTCGTCGGGACAGAAGAATCTGTTTTCTTCTTTAGCTGTTTTAATACCCCCAAACGGTTTTTGGTTTTTATAATGTTGTTATAAAATTGGTTTTAATGATGTTTAAATATCGTTTTAAAAATTTGATTATGATGAGTATGGAATCCACATATGCTCTTAACACTTTCTTTAGTAATACTGCTGCTGATAAGAGTTGTAAATTTGTATGTTTAATTATTTCCTTTACAACTGTGGCAGTGGGAGTGGCAGTGAGAGCTACACAATTGCAAATTTGCCTCTTCAATAATTTTCATTATCCTACACTGATGTAGCTGGTTTCAAATAAAATTTGAAAATGTTCTTTGTTTTACACTTTTCAATGTTATTTAATAAACAAAACATTCCCAATGCTACACATTAAACTGAAGTTCCCATTATCTATTTTCATACACTTATAGCATAAGTGGTGTCAATCTTCACTATTATTTGCTGCACTTCTTCCCCTCAAAAGACGAGGAGATAAAGTTTTCAAGATACCATATTTATGTTATAAATATTACACCATTATAAAGTCATAAACCAAACATTCAAGTTACACAGTGTTACACTATACAACTTGAGCATTATGGCAGGACACTAATAAAGCATGGTGCACAGAGCTGAGTATAAAGTAAAAAATGTCCAGATTAAACTACATATTATATTCTATAGAGGTATCTGGCTGACGTTTTTGGTGTCCAAGGAATGTCTGACTTTTGAAAAGACTGTGAAAATTACGTGCACCTTAAAATAAAATATCCAGGGTAAAATATAGAGCTGATATAGCCATTTCTGTTTGTTACAGAGAAAATCAAATAAGCAGAAGAGAATTTTGATAACTGACCTTTTATGAAACACAACAATTTCTGAAAGATTATCCACCCCTTCTTCGTTCATCATTTACAGTACACATGAGAACAAACAGAAGAATACTAAAGATTAAACAACAAACGTAACTACTAATTTTTTAAATGTGAATGAACAGAAATTTTTTAAATATCCTGCATTTTACTTCATGGGTCCTGCTTTTCCTTAGTAACCCTTGGTCTGTATGAATCTCAAATCATCATGACATTTTCAAATGAATATTTGGGTAATTTTCTTTCCACCTGTAGTGCAACTTCTGAACAGTAAATCAACTTTCTCATTTCATTTGCGCATGCTGGTGTCTGCTTCTAGAACTTTGCATTGCTTGTCTACCACATTTACAAAGTTTGTAAATTCACATGCATGAAAGTCAGGTGTATCCTACTATGAGATTTTTTTAAATCATTAGCATCCTATGCTAACTGCCTGTAGCTTTACGGCAAAGATACTGATGCAATACTAACTGAGGGGACAGAGCGGTAATCTGAGATTTCTCTTCCTTATCCCACATGTCAGCATTACCATGAGCTGTTCATCATCTCTCGATGGTTAGACAGAACGCTGGAATTTGCTCTTTATTCATAGTAAATTGACCTTATATATTTGAGGAACTTCATGAAAATTATGCTTTACCATGCATATGAATAAAATTGTATCAGCACACTGAGAGTCTGTAGAATATCCACTATGGTATTGTGAAGAGAAGTATTACCTCTCATTCACTTATCACAAGGCCAAACTTACATCAATGAATGGTATTCATAGAATACCTAAGGTCTGCAGCAACTAACCATATTGTGAAACCTCTTAAGGGAAAAAATTTAACAAAGTGATAAAAAAGCAAACTAGGTTGAATACTTTAGCCCATATAGCAGATTCAGTAATTGCCATGAAAAGAATTTTTCACTAAAAGATGCTCCAAATGTGAGTTGAAAGTTCTTTATTAATAATATATCATTTAATTCTTTAAACACTTCATTTGGCTATTTTCTGTGATCTTATCATCCACTGTCCGCTCCATGAGCTAAGCACACACTACGGTGTAAACAACTTGATCCAATTGGAAGTAACATGGAAGAACACATTTGGTGGCGTACATGTGGGGCAAGTTTAAAAGAAATAGTGTTTAGGCCCTGTAATCTAGAAATTCCCAGAAAACTTTTCATTCTGTTAGGAGAATTTGGCATGAGTTTTGAATAATGTAGATTTACTCATTTGCTGTCAACGTTAAAAGCACTTATTTACTTTCTGGAGTATTATGATCACAACTGTGTGTGATTAAAATACTAAACATATAGGTAATACATTAAAAACAAAAATTAAGGTGACTACTATTGCAAATAAGATTGAACTGTTCTGTACCCATGTACAGATTATAATATTACAATAGACTGTGGAGCGAATTGATAGGCAATCTTTGTCTACTCAATGGATGTGCAGCATATGCTTTGAGTTAGCACAGTGTATTACTGACAGATAGGACAGACATTTATTACAACTGATTCCTGTAGCATAAGCCTGTAGTGGCAGTAGTCTTTTCCAAAAGAAATAAATATATGCCAAGTTGCCCAGTTCTGCCCAATAAAATAAAACACTAATGGATTATGTTCACACTGACAGGAATATAAAAGGAACCTGTGCAATCCCTCTGTTAAATGTTTAGTTCCAAGTCCTTCATAAAAATAGACTGCGAGGAAAAAATCAGGAAAATATACTTTTGCAATAACCTTCTATTCCAGCAACTGACTGAAAATGAAAGTACAATTGCCAGCATTTGCAAGATTGACGGATGCCTTCTGCATATGAAAATGGCATCTACCATTTGGTCTCAGTTTGCATTAGTTTCAGGTGTCAGTCATTCTCTTGGGTATTACGACATGCAGTCACTGTATATTACTTTTTTCTTAATTAAAATACTTTTTTTGGTGAATGTTAGAATGTTATGTAAAGGAAAGAGGATAATCCTGAAGCAAATAAGCAATGCTCTTTAGTGTGCTTATTGGAATTGTGTGTTGTCAAAACTTAAGTTTTATGACATTATGAAGAATTTGTCACCCTGGCAGAGGGAAAACATAAGTAAAAATGATGTACAGGATTGTATGGATGATAATTTACTGAGAAAGAACAATGTCCTGTTGCCTGGAAAAAGGTCCATAAATTCTATTATCAGTAGCAATGCTGAAGCTCAAAGTAGCTCTGGTCTAATGAATGGCAGTGCCAGTTCTGAATGAAGAGGATTTAAATTCTCTCACTTATTTAGTAGAATGAGTACTGAGATTACTGGCAAACCTTTGAAAGAATGTGAGACAATTTCATCTGTGCTATCCTGGCTAATAAATCTTAGCATTAGTATTAATACTCAAGGGCACACACAAGCGGAACTAACTTATCAGGGAATGAAATGATAGCTTGGAAGCTATTTTAAAGATAAAAACGTCGTTTTTATCTTTACTGTTATAAAGTAACCACTGTTTCCCGTTTCCCAGCTGTATCTTTTCTTGGGCTTCACAGTCTTGGTCTTGTTTGCTCTCGCTTTTCTGCAGCCCTTCATTAAATTACTACTAACATATCCCCAAATGTTACAACCTCCAGGACAAAAGCAGCAGATTATTCATATTGCCCCTTCTCTGTATACCACTGTCTTACTTATACTAGGAGATTTGCAGTGGTAACCTCAATAGCAAGAGCACATCCATTAAGTCAACTAATGGTAACTGTTGGATTATCACTAGAAAATCTTTTTTTTTTCTTGGAACCACCTTAGTTACTTAATCAAAGCTTGGAAAAACTATCTCAAAATAAATACTTTTTGGCTCAACAGACATCAGGACTGCAGTGTATATATTCACACACTCACACTCCCTCTTACTATCACTCTGTTTTCGTTTATTAGAGTGAAATATATGTTTAATAAATACTTTAAAGGCCTTTTACATTCTGATTAGCAAGCAACTCTTATATCAGTCCCAAACAAATAAAGAAAATACATTTAAAAACAGTTTTACTTTTTTAACTTTGTATTATTCTGAGGTTGCAATAGACCTGCGGCTTAAGATCTAACAGCTAGGATGTCTCAGGGAAACAGATCAGTACAGTCTCACCAGCATCTGCTTCTAAGTCTGTATTGATGAAAAACATGGTGGGGACTGCCCACAAGTTGTATAACTGCTGCTCAATGAGAAGTTCTTTGTCCTTCTCACGTTCCATGTCTATCTTAAGCCTTATCTCTTGCTCTTTTAGTCGCTCTAGCTCCTTCCACAGAGCTGCATTCTCACCTTGCATCTCCTTCATTCTCCTGCTCAGCATTTTTATTTCACACTCGCGCTCTGCCAATATGAAACATACAATTTATGTATTCCATTTATTTTGATATCACATACTAAAGCATGTTTGTTTAACGTACATTCTTATGCTCCAATGGCCAACATCAATCCAGTAAAACATAGTTGCTGGACTTGTGTGCACATGCACACACGAGAGAATAGCATCTCAAGTAAACACATACAAGGTAGAAAGAGAAGCTACAAGAGGCTGTCCCGTAGGGTCATGCTGTGGCCCAGGGTTTCGGAATGTAATGTATAACTCTTTTATGCTTAGCTTTTCATCCACTAAAGTAATTGCCTTCAATGATCTTTTAATCATACCACAAGGAAATAATCCAAAAGGAGCAGAAGTATTTGCTAATGCTGACCTGGTTAAAATAGAGAAATTGGCTAAAGAAAACAAAATTTACTTTAATGATAAAAAATCACAGGCAATGCTAATTACACAGAAAGGAAACATGCATAACATTAAAATATACCTCAGTAATAGATAACTAGAAATAGTAAGTGACACTAAATATCTCAGAATCTATTTTGACGGCAGACTGAACTTCAACAATCACATAGAACACTTAGCTGAAAAATGCACTTCATTGATGTATTTGTTGATTAAATCTGCTAAACTTCAATGGGGTTCAGGCTACAAAGTCCTTAAAACTAAACATGAAGCAGCACTATTTATCCTGCTAACATATGGAGCTCCAGTCTGGGAAGAGGCTATAAGGAAAGAAATAAACCTTAGAAAATTACAGAAAACACAGCAACTCATAAATACACTAAATCCTCGCTAATCCTGGTGTTTGAGATCTAAGATAAAAATCTAGGCTTCGAAGCTGACTTAATCTGTGGACTAATTGTTTGTGTTACATATGAATACTATACAAAGAAACTGCAACCATTCTGGAGCCAAAAGAAGACTTAAGGGAGATTTTCTTTTTTTACCTACTGGAGGTTGCCTTATTGTGTTTCTGAAACCTGACCCCAGTTTCACTACATTCCTATGCTACGCATTTTATTTTGCTTATAATTCAGCAAATATACTTTATTTTAACATGTGGGGAAACTTATGTTATATTCACAATTGAATTCTATTCACTTTAATTATATTCATTTAATATGTAATGATAAGAAATTACACATTAACGGACAGAACAGATAGTCTCAAACACATATTCAATAAAAATATACCGGGTGTTTCAGAAATACTTTTAAAACTTCGGGTATGGGTTCCTCACACCAAAAGAAGGAAAAAAGTTCATATGAACATATGTGCCATAATCCTTGGTTTTCGCGTTATTCCTGTCACAATGAAAGCGTGAGTTCAACAGCCTTCGGGATCCAACCTCAAAACTTCATTTCTCTATGCATTCATAGAAGGCGTTGACCCATTGTACTATATACGGTAGATGGCAAAGTGTTGCCATGGAAACTTGTTTACGTTTGTCATTACTCTGTCTTCAACCTTTCAATTGTGTACATGTAGTGAGTTAACTGCACGTGTTTCGTTCCACCATGGTTGGATATTCATTTCGTGAACAGGCTGACATGATTTTTATGTATGGACGCGCGAATGGTAATGGACGCGAGGCTGCACGACTCTATCAGATGGAGTTTCCAGACCGAAGACAACCGAGTCATCCAACCTTTGTCGCTGTTTATCGTCGCCTTGCTGAGACAGGAACCGTGCACCACGGACTATTGATCGAGGAAGACCAAGAGATCGATGGCTAGGCAGAGGAGGACCAGTTCCATGGCCTGCACGTTCTCCCGACCTCAATCCTGTGGATTTTTACCTCTGGGGGCATCTTAAATCGTTGGCTTATGGAGCAGCCATCCCGAATGCAGAAACGCTTCATTGACGTGTCATGGAAGCCTGCGAAACCATTCGACACCATCCCGGAGGTTTTCACAGGGTGCGACATTCCATGATACGAGTACAGGCATGCATAGAAGCAAGAGGAGGGCATTTTGAGCATTTATTATGAGTTTTGTGTGTTATAAGTGTACCACTGTGTTGAACACCACCTAACAAGAAAACAAAGGATTATGGGACATATATTCATTTGAACTTTTTCCCTCCTTGTGGTGTAAGGAACCCATACCCGAAGTTTATAAAAGTATTTCTGAAACATCCTGTACATAAGTAGTAAAATAGGAGGTAAGGTTCGAGAAGGAGCGGCCATATACTTCAATAAAATACTGACAAGGATGTTAAAATACAATTTAGAAGACTCCTCAAATAATCAAGCAATTTTAAACTCACTGGAACTGCTAGAGTTTCTCTTTGACAATACCAATAATGACTGAAGAGCAGCCATTTATACTTATAGTCAATACCTCTTGCCTTACTTAAAAATAAGTACATTCACAGTCCAATAATAGAAGATATAAGAAGCAAGCTTAGGCAACTCAGATCGAAAAATTGGCAAATTCACTTAATATGGGTTAAAGCACACATAGATGTCGAGGGACGACAAACTTGCCAAGGAAGCAGTTACAGATGAGGAACATGTTATAATTTACAATATATGTACCAATAACCACAATCATCACAGAAGAAAAGCTTAAATAAATGGCAAAGAACGTGGGAGAGTACGAAGAATGGAGCACTTGGCAGATCAGTTTTCCCCTCTGTGGAACAAAGACTCGAGCTCAAAAATGTCAATAACACTAGAATTCACAGCACTTATCATTGGCCATGGGAAAACAAATATATACTTACACCTATTTAAACTAAGATATGCTAACATGCACAAGTGGTAAGGGATACGAATGACAGAACACTTAATTTAAAACTTCTGCAAGATCATAGAAAAACAAAGGAAAATATTAAAACATTAAGCTCAACTTCGGAGCAGTTCTTGACCAACAAGTAAAAGAAACCTTACAGCAAATTACATAAAACAATTTTTCCAAATACATTAATTCCATAAATGTTAATACTTAAACTGATAGTTTAAATATACTGTACATGAGACCAAATTCTGGATGTATAAACTACACCAAAAACCGACAAATGTAAAACTGTAAATAGCTAACTTAATAGATAGTAGTTAATATGTTGTATTAGTTAATATTTTGAATAGGAGGAAGACTTAAAACCTGTAATATTACTGTATAATTTAATTAAAAATGTTTGTATAATAAATTAAAAACCAAAACCCACATACATGCAAGCATGCACAGAGAGAGAGTGTGTCACAACCAACCGGATGTATCTTCATTAAGCATTCTTGTCAGTCAACCGATCATAATACTGTCAACCCACTCACTCAATATCACTGCACAACCGAGAACACAATGCTCAAAACCACATTACAGGCCAGTCAGTGATGCCTGCTTTAATGCATGGGTACATGGGCGAGAGGATGCTCTCAAGATGTAAGTTCAGGGTAGTTGTTAAATGATTATGAGCATTTCCCATAGAAAAAAAATGTCTTTGAAGGACATAGGAGAGCAGATACAGTTCGATAACCAGTGTAAATCAATGAGGTTACTCTCAGCATGCTGACTTACCCTCCTGAACAAGTACAAAAGGTCAAGATATTTAACAGAGGCAAGTCATCAAGGAATCAAGACATTATTGCTGCCTTGAGTCAACAATTTTTTCCAGTCTGGTGCTACTTGTGCTTGTAGTAATTTTGCTTGCTTCTTCATTTACTGCACAAATAAAATATGTCAATCCACTTCAGACAATTGTCATCCTCTGTGGTCTAGGGCTACCATGCTAGCCTCCAGTTTCCGAGTTCACGGGTTCAAACCCAATGGAGGGCGATGGATTTTTTCAGGCATAAAAATCCTTAGCATGGCTTCCTTCAGAAGGGAAGTAAAACCGGTGGTCATGAGTCCTAGATTTATGCCACGTAAAGGAACATGAAGGCCCCTGAGCAAAATTTCCAGTCTTTCACGCCCAATATAGAATGGGACACTAAGAACCATAGTAGTTAAAGAACGTCCATAAATAAAAAACTCAATTTTTTTTTCACACAATTACTGGTATGAAATAAACTGTGTAAATTACCAGCAGATTAATGAATTTTTAAATTTCTTCAGCAAAAGACAGTTTCCTTTATTTTCAGATTTAAGGCAACATGCTGCAATGCTTGTCAGCATACCCTGTATCTGTTCAGTTGGGAGGTTTGTAGTCAAAAGCTGTTTAGTATTAGCTGGAAAGCATAACTGAGCTTTCTTTATGGTCTACTTTTGGTAACGTCTTTGAGTCTGTAGTCAAGCATAGTGCTTGAATAGTACTAAACTGTGAAGCAGCAAGCCAAGAAAGTATTCATGCAATGAAATACATATATTATTACATCCATGTGTATGCTGTAGCAAGCTTATTTGTGGCTCTACTAAGCAGTTACACACAATTTGTTTTTGTATTTATTACGTTAAAACTGCATCTTAAGTATCAAAGAGAAATTAAATATGACTCATAGTCTTATCAATGAAGCAAACAATTCTTTCATTCTGTTATTTCTACTTATGCTAATTACCTGCAGCAACAAAAATGTCCTATGGTAAGGAAGGAATGTAGTGAAGCAAGTTTAGTTTTAAATTGACTTAAATACTTCTTTAAAAAGTTATAATTTCATTTCACTGTGTACTACTTATTTGCAGAAGTTTGTTAAACTGCAAAATGATAATTTTTACAATGGAAAAAAAGCAAAGAAAGAAAGGGTAGCTGTATGTATCTTAGAAACTGTAACTTTTTTTAATGTCTATTATGTTGCATTAGTGAATAAATTACAAACACATATTTTTCTAACATCCTGGAAGGAAACATTCAAGAACAATATTAACAACACATTTGAAAGAAAGTTAAAGTGTTTACCTGTAGTCGTTTCATAGAACCTAGTGATGGCATCTGTGACATTTGGTGGACCACTATTTGCTTCCTGTTTACTTTTCCCAGCACGACCAACTGGAGCACCATCAAGACTCGATTCATCCAAAGACGTGGATACGGAATGTGAACCTGTGCCACCTAGCAAAGAACTATCTTGCTCTGCCAAACGCTCTTTGGTGAAGTCACCAGCAATCGACTACAACATGTTTTTAAATATTTAAAAGGTATACATGTACTAAAAGAAAGCATTAAGATTCAAAGAAATGAAATCTGAATGAAAGATTTATTGGAACTTTAAATACTCCATTATTTATTATATATGAGGACACCTCAAAAGGAAGTTATACTATTGTTTTAAATCCATGCAGTAGTGGGAAAAGTTCTGGAAGTTTTGTCTGGGGTAGGGGCAGCACTGTAAAATTCTTATGTGCCTACCTTTACTGCTGGGACACTTAGGCACCAGTAGCAATGGAGACTCCACTTGCTCCTACCCCGATTGCAAAGTTTGTGCTGTTATTCATTTTTTGATGGCAAAAAATAAAAGTATGACTGAAATTCATTGCCAGTTGTGCAGTATGTATGATAAAGACATTATGACAACACCAATGGATTCTTGTTGACGTCAATCATTTATTGAAGGGAGAACAACATTACATGTTGAACAACAAAGGAGCCGAACCTCCACTTCCCATGCTCCGAATATTGTTGACAAGGTCTGAAGAATCATTGGACACTGATTGGTGCCTTATGCTTGATGAAATTCTGTTTCAAACTTCCTCGAATATCAAAATAAGTCATGCAGCACTTCACATGATCATTTCTGAGGATCTATGTCTATCAAAAGTGTGCAAGATGGGTTCCTTGCATGCTTTCAGAGCAACACAAAGAGCAGAAAGTTGATACTGCATTGCAGTTTTTGAGGATGAGGGAGACAGTTTATTCTATTGAATAGTAACAGGGGATGAGACATGGATCCATCACTGGATGCCCGAATCCAAATGGTGTGGAAAGGATGAGCCAATGCCAAAACAGGCAAAAATTGTAGAATTGGCTGGCAGAGTCACTGATCTTCTGGGATTCCGAGGAAGTATTGTTGATTGATTACCTGCCCCTTGAGACCATGATCACAGCTGCTCGCTATTGTGAGGTTTTGAGAAATCTCAGAAGGGCAATTCAAAACAAAAGGAGGGGAAAGTTTGAGCAAAACAGCTTTTTTGTTCCACAATAATGCTCGCCTACACATTGCTCGTGAAACTCAGGCCCTGCTTGAGAAGTTTCGATGGGATGTTTTTTATCATCCACCTTACTCTCCTGACCTTGCACTGAGCAACTACCATCTTTTCCTACCAACATCTCAGGAAAAGGCGCTTTGTAAATGAGATTGACTTAAAACAAGTGGAAAGATAGCTAGCCAGTTTGGTGGGAGGGTGATTTGATACTGGATTAAACAAATTTATCACGGTACCAAAAAGTATTGAGATTCAAGGAGGTTATGTAGAAAAATAATTATTAAATGTAGTTTTCAAAACATACTATGTTTTTAAATATTTGAACAGTTTGTTATTTTTTTTAAAAAAAAAAAAACAATATAACTTACTTTTGAGACAACCCTCATATGAATGCTATTAGAAAAATCTGATGTGTTACACTCACATGACTTTCTCTACTCTTGTACAATCTATTTTTACAAACGCCTATTCTCCATATGCTTCATATTAATCGAGATATCGAGATGTCAATCTTATTTGTAATTTTCTTGTAGATGCAAGGGAAATATGGTAGCTTTTAAGCGATAGTCAAATATTTTATCACTGGTTGCTATGTGGCGCATTCCATTCTCTTTGCATGTCCAGGACATAAAAAAATGAATAACGAATTTGAGAAAAAGTATAAGTATTGGAAAATTTAAGGGAATAACAAGCAATATCTCGAAAGCGGTTCAATCAACAAAAAATATGCATATAACATAAACTGTGTATTTTAACGCGATCTACATTTTTTGTGTAGTAAAATTTTGTCTATCTCTTATAGTTTACCAGTTATGCAAAAGTCGTTCAGAATGAAGAACACTTTTGGAGACATTCCCAGAAAATTCGAGATATACATTTCATTTGTCATGAAAACATCTTAAACATATGATATTTTAATCAAAATCATTAGAGCCATTTTTGAGAAAATTAAAATTTTCGAAAAATGTTCCATGTAAAGGGTATCCTGGGGTGGGGGGATTTTCTTGAAAACCTTCGTGTCGCATCCCTGGAAGATACTGAACCTAAATACCAAGTTTGGTGTTTATCCGATTGTTCGTTTCTGAGTTATGCTGTTCACAGACACACACACAGACACACACACGGACATGTTTCCAAAAATGCTTTTTTTGGATTCAGGGAGTCTCAAAACATGTATTTCTGGTGAAATCTCGGTATCAAAATTTTGGGTGGAATACAATACTTCCCCTACTTACTATACGTAGTAGAGAAAGTAAAAATACTTTCTATTTAGAATTTAACCCTCGGAATCCTGATCACTAGCAATCATTACAATATTTACTAGCTCCTATAAAACAAGAAATATTTTTAACCCTTCACTTACACCTTATAAAAAGTAGAAAAATAGAGATGCTTAAGGCTCAATATGAGCAATTAAGAAATTAAGAAATAGAACAGATGTGGGCTAAATATGACTACACAGATAATCAATTATTCTTTCTCTCAAAGAGGTTCACCCACTTTTGTTTTTCTTTCCCCTTCATTCCTACAAGCCAAACCAGAGAGCAATTGCAGTGATGAGTAATAACCACACATTGGATTTGTGTGCATTAAAATTATCTAAACTATGCACTAAGTACGAGCTAAAATTGTTAACTTTATGCTTATACTTTTTGGTACTTACAATGTACATTCTTCCTTAGACATCATTCCAGTCGTAATTTGATTTGCAGTATATAATGATCATTTTCTCAGGTGTAAGTTTATCAGTTAACACAAGTTTGTATGCTGAGAAGGATCTTTCCACAACTACAGATGTTATTGGGCAAAATTTGAAAGCACTTACTAACTCTAGAGAAATTTCTTCAGGAAGCATTATGTTGTTACCTTGAAGCTATTTATCCACAGAACAAATTTAACGTCAGTACCTGTCTCTAACACAGTGCACAATTTACCACTTAATTTTCCTGCATACCTTATTCTAAGCCTCATTGAGAATTGATATGGATTTCTGTAAAGACAAACCAGCTTTTTCAAGACTTTTATGGCGGCAACCATAACTTTGAAATGTGGCTTGATTACAGCCAAGTCCTTTGCAAATACTTACCATTAAAATATTCTGAGAATTGAATTGACAGAGTGTCAATTGCATTCAGTGTACCAACGAATTCTTTAACAGTGTTGAAATTATCTGCATAGAAGAGAGCAGCAGAGAAGTTCCTTTTGAGTGCCTCCCTCCATTGTAAGGACTTTATTATTTTTTCACTAATGCCTTTAAATATTCATTTTAAAATTTAAAAGTATTTATATATATATGCTTGATGCTGGAAAAATGAATAAATATGCAGCAACAGCAGTAATATGCATTTATATGCACTATAAAATTTATATACAATGCGGCTGTATCAGTTATAACATTATTTATTGAGCCCCACGTTTGGGAGCCAATTTGCGATGGTAAATTTATAATGTTATTTGTGTATGTGTTTACTCAACGTGGTGAAGCCATTTTGTGACGTGATTCTTTGTTAGGTTTGTAGCTCCATCTGGTGTTAGCAATTTGCGGCAGTATTAGTTTTTGTTTGAAAGAATGCTACTTTTATTTTATTTAATTTTGTTTCACTGTCCTCCGGCTAGCTATGATCTTTTTGGGTCGAGCACTTCTCTTTATAAAGGTTGTGTAAACGGAAAGGAATCTTTTATCCAAAGATAACACTGATGAAGGAATTTGTTTTACACTTTTATTGTCGAACACAGTCACTATCACATTTACACATTGATCTAGACACTCGCCAAACTGAAACTGTTATAATAACTTCATTACTGATCACTCTTAATTCGCGTACTTCAACTTTTTGTATAATTAACTTTACCATACTTGAGATTTTTCATAACTCTTATATGCGTAACTTGCGAATCGATAGCCGACGTGTAATATTTCTGCTGGACTGAAGGCGACGTGTATCATACAAATATTTTCGACGAACTGATGGGAAGACGACGTGTAGTGTACAAATATTTTTGATGAACTGAAGGACTGAAGGCGTGTAGTGTACAAAGAATTTTGATGAACTGACGGGGTCTATCTCTAACCTAGCTCTTTTATACTCATACACCCCGATATGCCTAAAGATTATAACTGAGCTGCAATTGGCTAATAAAACGCGCCAACATTAGCGTCTATTTTTATATCCAATGAAAATTATGAATACATATGCTCTAGGTATAATGTTCCAGCAATTTCTAAGAAAAACGCGCCAACATTACGTAACTTCCTCGTTTCCAATAATGATAAACAGCTCACCCCCTTGCTGCATTATTGCACACGATTATTGTCAGTTTCAGTAAGGCAGTATAAACTTACTTCCCAACAATAATTACAATCAACAAACATCTCAAATCAATGTTACACAAAAATGCATATTCATACTATAATCACTCTTTACATTTAAATAATTTGTGATACAAATTACTGCATCAACAAGCACAAAAGAAGATGAAACATATTGTAAAACTTAATTTCATAACATAAGTAAAAGCAAACTCAGTATGTATTTGCATACAAATCCAATGTCTAGTAATAAAACCATAACCATGTCTGCATCAAAAAAGTAGCTGTCAAAAATGCATATGTCTGCAAATGCCTCACAGGCAATGCCTGCTACACCTTCTGCTGCTGTAATACTATTTTGGCTTCCATATGCCACACAAGCTGCAATGTAGCTGGTGCAAGGTGAATTATACCCACCTCTGAAAATTAGCACATAAAAACTGGATGACTTAAGAGCTATTGCCTTACCTGAAGATGCTGTCTTCCATACAGATGTTCCTTTTTGTTATGTAGTGAGCTAAACCATTGATCACAAGTGCGACAATAGAGCTCCTCATTATCTTCATCCTAATCAAACAACACAATTTTAATGTATTCAAAGTTGCAACTGTAAGAGAAACTATCATGTGCAACAATGAAACCATTTGAATCTGTGTACAACAATATCAGTACCCAAACATAAAATCATACTTATTGATTTTAAATTCTAGTCATTGTGACTAATACAGAAAATATGATCCTGCTCAAGTTCATGGTGAAATCCTAATAAGAGCTATTAAAGAGCCTCTCTCAGAGCAGTGACCTTCTCCCAATGCATTGTAGTGGCTGTGCTACGAGGGGCACTATTTATATTTTGAGCCTAATAATTAAATCAAGGTAATTTCTGATTGAAAGCTGCTTTATTGTTTTTCAAAATATTCTCCTTTATGATCAAAACCCTTTTGCATCTGTTTGAACCATTTATCAAAGCATTTATTCCAGTCTTCTTGAGACACCTCCAAAACATGGTTTTTGAAGGCATCAACAGCTTCTTCTGTGAATGAAAATCGTTGTCCACGCAATTTATTTTTGATGTTCGGGAACAAAAAGAAGTCATTGGGTGACAAATCAGGACTGTATGGCGGATGACCCATCAATTCAATTTTTTGAGCCTTCAAATACTCTGTTGTTAGATGAGATGTGTGTGCGCTCGCATTGTCTTGATGAAGAACGATCCTACGGTTCTTGTTGGTTTTCCTTACTTCATCGAAGACTTCCAGCAAACTAATGGTTGTGTACCATTTGGCATTGACCGTTTTACGCCCCTCTAAAGGCACTGTTGCCACATGGCCAGTTTTGCTGAAAAAGCACGCGACCATTTGCTTCGGAGTGCTTCAAGTGCAAACAACTTTTGTTGGATTTGCTTATCTTGAAACACCCATACAATCGACTGCTGTTTACGTTCCGGCTCATATGCATAGATCCACGATTCGTCACCTGTTACAATCTTATATACGTCTTTTGAGGCACCACCATTGTATTTCTTGAGCATTTTTGTACACCAATCGACACGAGTATCTTTTTGAGATTGCATAAAATTATGTGGGATCCAACGAGAGCAAACCTTTTTCCACGGCTAAATAATCATGGAATATTTTATATATGCTGGTGGAACTAATGCCTAGGGTTGCCTCAATCTCACAATATGTCACATGACGATCTTTCATTATTAGCTTTTGCACAGCATCAATGTTTTCTGGCACAACAACTGATTTTGGACGACCTTCACGAACTTCATCATTGAGCGAAAGGCAGACACGATTAAATTCATTATACCAGCGTTTCACAGTGGCAAAGGATGGAGCTTCGTTGCCAAATGTGGAAGTTAGTTGATCAATGCACGATCCACGTCAAAAGTCGTAATAAATCATTGCACAAACATTTTCACGAGTTAATTCTATGTTTTTGTTGACACACAATTTAAGTTAGTGTAAACAAAACAAATGACGCTCTATTGACAAAATGTTTGAAGTAGATTATGGTCACAAATGTCAAACTTTCCTTTGGAAACGTCAAATGGCACCTACAACATTCAGGGTTGCCAAGGCTCAAAATATAAATAGGGTAACAGTTAAGTTTCACTTCCAAGTAATGTTGACTAGACCTGACACAAATGCCCCAAGAAGACCAAATTTTGGGAAAGGGTATTTCTTAACACTTAGAAAGAAAATAGAAAAAGTTATTGTCATTTTACTAAAAAATCTGATGTGTTACATTCACATGACTTTCTCTACTCTTGTACAAACTATTTTGACAAACGCTTATTCTCCGTTTACTTCATGTTAATTGATATAAAAATTTGCAGAAACTACCATATAGCTAATTTTCTTATAGGTGCAAGGGGAATATGGTAGACTTTAAGCGATAGTCAAATCTTTTAAGAGCTGGTTGCTATGTGGAGTTTTGCATTCTCTTTGCATGACCAGGACATAAAAAAATGAGTAGCAAATTCCCATTGAGAAAAAGTATAAGTATTGGACAATTCAAACAAATAATGATGAATAATTTGGAAATGATTCACTCCACAAAACAAATGTATATGACAAAGTGTGTGATCCGTGGGGGCCACTTTTGAGATCATTAGATTATCAATTAAACTGGCTACAAGCTACATGGAGGAGTTAGATGTATGACATCTTGCTGGAAATATCCTTCTATCAATTCAATGTCATCCACCTGTCCACTAATGTATTGAAGATGTCCGTATAAACTGCAGTGTCTACAGTCATATCAAAGAAAATGGGGCCAACAATCCTGGAAGCTGACACCGCGTGCTATACTCCAACCTTTTCATCATGCAGTGGTGTTTCGTGGATGATATGGGAATCTACAGCAGCCCAGTATCTGCTGTTTTGTGTGTTGATATAGCCTGACAGATGAAACCATGCCTCATTTGTAAACCGTTATGGAGAAAATGTCTGGATATGGAGTAAAAAAAGCTTGAAACCATCGACAATAACGCATTCGTTTTTCATGATCTGCTTCTTTAAATTGCTGCACCATATGCACTGTATGGTCGCAATTCCAATTTCTTCGCAGCTTTTTGACATGTGCCATATGAATAGCCTGTCTCCTGCCTCAATCGACACAATGATTTCTTTGAAGAGTTCACTAAACATCTTCGAACATTATCAACAGAACATCTTCGAACATTATCAATGATGGTCTATGTTTCCCACTCTCACTGACAAGCACAGCAGTTGTCTTCAGCTTTCTTACTAGCCATAAAACTGTTGCCTTTGTTGGAACATTGTGCACATTGCATTCTCTTCGAAATTCCCATTGTTATTAATGATCTTGTCTTCCAATACGTTTTCACAATAAAAACACGCTCCCAAAATGAGTACTGTGTATTTCTATTATGACTGAAAACTAAAGATTGTCAAAATGCTCATAATTGCCACCGAAATTAACAAAATAATCAACAAATGGCAGAAGTACTGATTCTCCCAGAGCCACTTATATCATTAAAACAAATTTCACATTTCTACAAGCTTTCAGAGGGAAATTATGGCCCATTAAAGTAGTTGAGGTTTATATGGATTGAACTGTAGTTCACCTTAGTGAAGTGCACTCCCAGTGAAGTTGAACTACAACTAAACAGTGACATTAAGAACTTAGAGAAGTGAAAATTAAAAACTGGACGTCATAGTTATAAACATATCTCACATTACTACACACTATATGGGTTATGACCGTTTTTGGATTAACCGCTGTTTTGCTTCATCTGCAGTAGCATTCCCTTCGATTACCATAGATAATTGAAAGTCTTCTGAGGCACAAGCACTTTGTTTACAATTTGCTTATTTTCTTTAACAGTTATGGTGTTCACATTAATAATTGAACATCCTTCTTCATCTCTATATACCAGTAGCTATCAAAAATATTTAGATATACATAAAAACAAGAAGATGAGTAATAAAGAATGTATTGTCGAGATGTGTACGTCCTGTCTCTGTAAAGATCTGCTGCATGTTTAGCATTCATGCTGAGATCCATGATAAGCAACTGTCTGCACTGTTTAAATTCTGAGGCTAACTTGCCCACAGAGATTACGTTACAGGGCATGCTATTGACACTGCCTTAGATGATTCGCTGTAAACTTTGATAGAGCACTCCTAAAAATCAAACGAGCAGACCAATGTTAAGAATAAGTATTCTGTTTCTTCCTGTTGTGAAGCAGTACACTATGATTTAATAGAAAAGTAAATGTCTTGGAGTGAATAAATTACTCTCCTCTATGGAGTAAGAATTCCCTCCTGTATGGAAGATTTTGAAAAGGAATAGCAGCCAGATAGCCTGACTACCTTATGTACTGGTTAACAAATAGGTTGTAGAGATTCTTGTATGATGTGGAGTTGTCTAGTTACACCACTATAATGCTACTTTAAATTATTTCGGCTTTGATTCCATGGTCTTGCAATTGGAAGCTAAGTTACTGCAAATAAATTCCTTTCTATGATAAGAATTTTTAGATATTTATTCTCAAGATCCAATCACTTATTTTGCATCCCTTTGAGATTTCCTTCGAATTTTATTTTCTTGGTCATTACTTAAGATTTTACAAATATAAAACTTAAAACGAAAACAAATTAACTCAGTGGATAGTTCATTTGCCTTTCTTGCCTGGAGGCTCAAGTTCAAATCCTGGTTACAGTGCCATTTAAACAACCTGAGACTAGACATTTCACTCTAAGTGGAAAAGCAGGAGAGCTGCATTGCCGCGCTTTATTAGAGCATGTGTTAGCTGTTTAGTAGCATGAATAGCATACAGCTCACTGGAATGTAGCGCTAGTGAGCAGTACTAAACCATGACAGCATGGCAACGTGTTACCCCTTACAGTTCAGCTTGCAGGCGAAAGGAAAGGAGGGTGGTGGCATTCTAGCGGCTAGAGCAAGAGCAGAGGGAATGTTGCCATGGAAACATATTCCTCCAAGAAGTGTCAGAAGTCTCATGTTATTTAAATTCTACCATAGGTCAAGCTACAGAAATAAGATTCTTACTCGTAGGTCTTCCCCAGTCATTAAGCTGAACAACCGGAGTAATAATGCTTTAAGTCCTTGAACTCATTTGAACATTCATTTCATATTTTCATTTCCTGTGCAGTGTGGTCCATTCATTACAAGATGAAATGAGCTCTTATGGCTTCACTAATTTAGATTATTGCCAAGAACATATTTTGCAGGATGAAGAAATACCCCTAGGAAACACCCTGTGAAACATGCTTTAGGTAATAATCTACATTAGTGAAGCCTTAAGAGTGTCTATTTTAACTCTTTCATGTCATTTCATCTTCTAATGTACTTGCTTCATCAAGAAAAGTGCTATATTTAATTTGGTTATGTGTCATTCAATTGAAAAAGATTACATTTCATGCAAGTTTTTCAATAAATAGAGCTAAATAACTTCATGGATGTATGCATACATCAATAATTGTGTATCAGTTGTTCTTTTCTATATAAAAAAAAATGTGTGCACGTGGACCCCCACTCTCTCTCTTTCTCTCTCTCTCTCTCTCTGATGTGTTGCACTCACATGAATTTCTCTACTGACTCCTCTACAAACTATTCTTACCAAAAGCTTATCATTCTATTCCTCGTTAATCCAGATAAACTTTAAATTCACATTTACACATATCATTGTAAGACACAGTAGGTAAAGTGATAAATTCTTAATGAATGTGTCACTATGTGATGGCTTTCAAATTCCAGGTTCTTTGCATGACCATGAGATAAAACAAATAACCTCCCAGTTGAAAAAAGTATGAGTATTTGAAAATTCAAACCATTAGTAAGGAAAGTCAGAAAATAGTGGTTAACTCGATAAAAAAATTTATTTGGCATAAATTGTGTGATTTAATGTCTACCAATTATAGTTTACCAATTACTCAAAACTCATTCAGAATGAAGAAGTCTTCACAGGCTATTCCCGGAAAATTCAAGATAAACATTTCACTTATCATGCAAATATGTTAAACATATAGTATTTTAATTAAAATCATAACAGACAATTTTGAGAAAATTAATAACAAAAAGTTTTACATGTGAAGGATACTTTGGGGTAAGCGGATTTTCTTGAAAATCTTCTTACCACACCTTGGGAGTTGCTGAACTTAAAAATCAAGTTTCATAACTTCTCATTTTTGATAATGCTGTACACAGACACAAGGACACATGGATCTTTATCTAAAAAATTTCTTTGGGAACAGGGAGTCTCAAAATGTATATTTCAAGTCAAATCTTGGTATCAAATTTTTATGTGGCATGCAATATTCCCCTACTTATGTGGCGGTACATTTGGTACCAGCCAGTCTATGTTAGTATTAGCCATCATATGATATGGCAGGTGGTGATGTGAGCCTCTCTCCCCTCCAATGCTACTAGCCTGTCTGCTACATGACCTGGAATTGCTTCATGGAGAACAATTGAAAGCTCCGGCCACAAAGAAAGAACTGGGAGAATGACCCGACAGGCCAAAGCAGCCAACACCTTTTCTTTCTTGTATCCAGGAACCAAGGCCAGTAATGGGATGCAATAGCATCATTTGGTAATGTATTTCTTTAATTTTACACACAGACACATCTTTGCGGTATCTCTCATTAGTATATGGTGTTCTGTGCTGTAATTCTAAATTCCAAATACGCTCAGATATGCTTACATGTGCATAATGTCACGAATTGAATGGGGCATGTAAATGTACAGCCAGTTGGCAGAACAATAGCTATTCTCTTTTTAAAACTGAAGTTAACTGTTCTGTTGAGGCATAGCTTTGGTTAATGAGAAAGGTCCCATATTTACTTGATGCTAATTCTTAGTAAATCTTTTTAAAGTGTTATAATGCTAAATGTGAATTTTGTGATACGAGAATATTGAGTCAGTTATTGGATTGAAGTTAATGTTGTACATTGCAATTTAAAGATTTACAGCAATTCTACAATCTTATATACACATGTATATTTAAATATCTTTCAAATTATTTATTCCATTTAAATATATATATATATATATATTTATACATTTTGTATTACAATATTTAATATTTTCAGTAATAATTACATCAAAAGTACTTACACACTAGTTCACTTTCTGCAGGAATTTGCTTCCCTATTAAGCAATCCCGGCATTTTCTCACCAGCATGCATCCAAACTTATTATATTCCCACCTCCCCCAGTGGGAATGGGGAAGATCAATTATATTTAGCCCTGGGTGGAATCTACCTTACAAATTTTAGGGAGGTAATGCAGGCAAGAGCAGCAATTCGTTCGGAAAGCGAAAGAACACTGCACTTACTATAGGTAAATAGCAGAAGAAGTAATAAACAGAATAATTCCATATGGTTGTTTCAAATAAGAAATGCAAATCAGTGGAAAGAAAAAAGGATGTCCTAGCAACAGGCAAAATTGCGACGGAAATGTTATAATGTTTTGCCATTATTATAGCACCACGTTTGGAAGCCAATTTGCAACAGTATTACAAATAATGTTGTGTGTTTACTTCACGCGTTGCCATCTTGTGACGTCACTCCTTGTTTGGTTCGTAGCTCCCTCTGGCGTAGCAATTTGTATCAGTTTTGAAATAATTCACTTTAAATGTTCTCCGGCTAGCTATTTAGGTCGACATTTAACTCTTGCAGGGTGTGAATCGGAAAGGAATCCTTTATCCAGAAATTATACTGACGAAGAAATTGGTTTTATAACTTTTATTCCGAACACGTTCACAAACACATTTACATATTAATCTGGATACTCGCCAAACTGAAACTGTTTGTAATAACTTCTTATTTATCACTTTTAACTCGCATACTTCAACTTTATGTAATTTTTTAAATGTATGATACTTTATAATAATTCTCGTAATTCTGCTGCGCGTAACTTGACGAAATGAAGGACTGGCTGACGATGTGTAGTGTACACGAAATTTTGATGAACTGAACGGCAAGCTGCCTCGGGCCTGGTTTATTTATACGCTTGCCTCAAGATACGCCTAAAGATTATAAATGAACTGCCATTGGCTAATAAAACGCGCCAACATTAGCGTCTATTTTATTATCCAATGAAAACCACGAATACATATGTTTTAGGAAATGTTCTAGAAGCTTCTAAACGGAAAAAACGCGCGAAACATTACGTAACTTCCTGGTTCCCGGTAATGATAAACAACTCACGCCATCGCTGCATTATTGCGTTATTGTTGACAGTTTCAGTAAAGCCGTATATTATTATTTACCAATAATAATTACAATTAATAAACATCAGAAATCAATGTCACATAAAAATACATATTCATATTACTATCATTAATTACATCTGAGTAATTTGTGATACAAATTACCGTATCAAAATAAAAAAGAAATTAGAATATATACATTTCCAAAACAGGTAAATATTGTAATATACTGCAACTTCTAAGCTACTCACTTCAATTTCATCTGTAGCATCCATATCTGATTCTTCTGTGCCATTTCCTTGAAGATCTACAAAAGAAAAGGGAAATTTACTTAACACAGAAATAAAACATTCAGCCTTTAATACATGCAACTTAATTCTAATGACATGATACTTTGATGCTCCTCTTAATTACAAATACAGTCTAGTGAAGGATATTATTTCCTTCCAACTATTTTCATTAGTTATTTTAAATGGGTAGTTTCTGTGATAAAACAAAATTTTCTAAATTGTAGATGGCCAAATTTTTAGGACCTCTTATGTGATCAGAGAATACTTGAGCATGGTGGGAAATAAAAAGATACAAAGTTAAACGGAATAGCTCGATTCCTTTAAAAGTGTTAGTAAGCAAGCACTGATTTAACCAATTGTTGGAGTACTGCAGAAGCTAAAGTGCTGTCCTTAGTTTGAGGCCTGAGAAACTACAAAACTGGTGCAAGAAGTAGAACTGCAGGTCAAGGCCATAGATTCACAGACTAGAAAATGAAGTTACTTGCAACATTGTCTTTACTGATTTCAAAAACATTTCCAAGAATTACCTACTCCGTAATTGTATTGATTACATAAGCTTTAATGTCTGACTAAAGTTTAACTTTTAGAATTATTTTATTATTTTTAAATCATCCATTATCTATAGGATTAATTCTTTTTATTCAAGCATTATATTTATGTTTAATTAGAGGTTATATATCAAAGTAAAAGGTATAAAAATTGATAAGTTTCCTATAAAACGAATATCTTGTAAATGTTTTATATAAATATTGTAAAAAATTGACTTTTCAATCAACTTGAATTTAATGATAATCCTGTAAATAAAGGGTATGTCTGACTACATACCGGTGGAAGGGATAACGATGTCATCCTTTAAACCAGAGGGAGATCTAAATGGATACATGAAAAAGTTTATGGATATTTGTTCTAGCTTTAATGCTTATGTGGAAAAATGCTTTATGAAACAGAAGGGCCACTTGCAAAATCCATGTTTACACAACATTCAATGTCTAAATTATAGCCATTTTTAGACACTGTTTAACCTTAAACATCAACAGCAGAGTGAGAGCAGAGAAACAAGATAGAGTTAATACAAAAGCACAAAGGGTGGTACAACTGTGAAGATTGCTGAGAGATTGATCTAATCCCATAGCACTATATCAAAAGGAATTTGAAGCAATATTTAGGTAGTAATTCCAGATACATTATCCTTAGCAAAGTAAAGTCTTAAGACTAGTGCATACCACATACTAGTAAACACCAATTGAATAGATGGCTTCTCCTTTGCTTTTTCATTTTTGCATTATTCATTAACTTTTTTTTAAGCAGTTATCTTGGGAAAAAAACAGTTTAACACCTGTTAAAATAGCAGCATCTAACATGCTATGCCAAGTTTACTAACATTCTGTGCTTATGGTGTAACAAAGTTTAGTACCTCTCCTCCCAGGTTAATGCATACAATTTTCTTTCTTACTGTTGTAGAATTTTGATAACTTAAAAATGTACTCAGGCTTTTTCTATGTAATAAGCTAGATATTTCTTATGCATATCCTAAAATGCAAAGACTTTATGAATCGAACATTATTACCAAAAAATGTTGGGAGCATGCTAACTTAACTGTTTTCAAGAGGTTTAATAACCTAGACATTTAAAGGAACAGAGTTGAGTGTGTAACAAACGAAAATAAAAATCAGATGCTTAAGTTAGTGTGAGTATCAGCAGACAGAATGCTGATGATTCATTATTGTAATTGATCAAACCCAATGTGCTTACTACCACATCCTGATTTTTGTGCATTTGCATTTTGACACTGCATAACCACATTCATATCACATGTTTCTCTATTACTAAAGCAACTGCAATTGACATTTTTCTTTCTCGACTGCTGGTAAAAAAGTCCATCGGAATTTCCCAAACCAAACTTCTGCTACTTCCGGGAACAACTACACCTCATGATGTACAAACACAAAAGCTTCAAAATGCAGTGTCATGTCTGGCACATGTCACCATATTTTCATCACATGTATTTTTGACTCAGGTGGTGGTTTAAACTGGATTTTTATTTATGGATACTCTTTAACTGCTGTGGTCCTTAGCGTCACATTCTATACTGGGTATGAATTTTGCTCAGAGGCCTCTTTATCAGGTTTAAGGTTCTTTTACATGCAGTAAATCTATGACATGGGAACACCACTTTACACCACAGAAAGGATTTTTATGCTCGAAAAAATGCATAGCCCTCCGCCGGATTTGAACCCACGACCTCGGGAACTAGAGGCTAGCAATGTAACCACTAACAGAGGATGACCAGGTGGTGGCTTTGTTGAGATATTAATTATGTCTGTAAGCTTTTCTCCACAAAAATTTATTCCATGTATATGTGTTGCACACTGGACTATTTCATTATCAGTCACCTCCGAGGATACCAACCACTCAAGCTGATGAGGTATGAGACAAATCTTATTTCCTTCAACAACAGCCATTACCTGAAGCGGTATGAATTTATTTCTAAAATACGGGCAGTGAAAGTCTAAGCAACTTAAGTTCACGGCAAATATTTATCATGGCTAGCATAAAGCAAATACAAGATCTGTTTTTATGTTGACAGCATAATATAAGGGTTGCTTGTGAATTTATAATGGGTGGAGACAGCTACTTGAATGTTACTTAATCATTCAATAAAAGGAAACAAAAGCAGCATAGCAGTGTCAGAATTGCTATCCATGGCATGCAATATTGTGCAATACCATAACCACCTGAGGAATATATGAGCTTAATCCTTCAGTCTGTTGTTGCACTGTCTAATTACAATACAGATTATAATAATTATACAAAGCAAAAATGCAAAACTGAGGCAAAATAAAGTGCTTCAGAAGAAAACTAAGATAATAAAACTTTTCTAAATCAGTGAGGGTGGATTAATAAGTCAATGACTTTTTAAAGAAAATAAGAATTTTTTCCAAAAAATCAATTTTATTTCTTAACATAGTCTGCTTGCAATTCAATACACCCTGTCCAAAGACGTTTCTCCAATATTTTTAACCCTTCCAAAAAATATGATTTTCGAAGTCTGCAAAATATGAGGTTGTTTCTGCCATGACATGTTCACTGGACATGAATTTTTTCCCAGCAAGCCAATTTTTCAGGTTTGTAAAGAGGAAGAAGTCACTCAGAACCAAATATGGGGAATATGGTGTGTGAGGTAGCAATTCTTAGCCCAATTCCACAAATTTTATGATGGCAATGGCTGACTTGTGTGCAGGTGCATTATCCTGGTGAAAGAGTAACTTTTCTTCACCAAAATGGGGTCGTTTCTTTAACAATTCCTTGTGAAACTGATCCAGCATAGCAGCATAATATGAACCTGCAATCACTTTACCCTTTTCCAGGTAGTGGATGTCTATCACCCCTTGTGAATCCCAAAAGACAGTTGCCATAATTTTTCCTGTTGACGGAATGGTTTTCGCTTTCTTTGGAGCAGGTTCGCCGAAGGAAATCCACTGCTTTGATTGTTGTTTGGTTTCAGGTTGGTAGTAATGGATCCAAGTTTCATCAACCATGATATAAAGCTGCAAAAACTCATTTGGGTTGTACTGGAACATGTTCAAACCCCTGTGAAATGGTCACATGATTCCGCTTGTTCTCAACTGTGAGCAGTTGCGGCACCCATCTTGCTGACAGCTTTCTCATACCCAAAAATTCATGCAGAATGTTATACACCCATTCACTCGAGGTGTTTACGGTCTTGGCTATCTCACGGATTTTCACTTGGTGGTCTTCCAACACAATATCATGAACTTTGTTCATAATTTCTTCTGTTGTGACCTCAACCAGCCGCCCTGTGCGCACAGCATCTCTTGTGCTTGAACAGCCACAACGAAATTCTGTGAACCACTTGTGAACCATGCCATGTGATGGAGCAGAGTCCCCATAATACTTGTTCAGCTTTTCTTCCGTTTCCTTCACTGTCTTACCATGCAAAAATTAGTGGTTTATCGGAATACGAAATGCACTTTTCTCCAGTTTCTATGAAGCAACACAAATCTGCTTATTTTAGACACTCTGAAAAATGTTTTAAGAAACAAATGACGACAAATTTCTATGATTACACCCAGAATAGATGTAAGACTTGGGTTCAAACAAGAAACCTGTGATTAGAACACTATCTCTTGTCAAAGTCATGGACTCATCAATGCGCCCTCATATATTTCAATAAGATTTTCTTCAATCAATTTACAATTACAATGGCAGAAAAATGTATAAATTTATTTTTCTCCTAAAATAAGAGTTCAAATATCAAACTGGTATCATTTGACATTGAACTCCGTGAATAAAATTAATTGCCTGCTAAGCAGATGACATCTAAAGCCCTTCCAGTGATACATTGGAATCATGGAAACACATGCTACTTCAACTGCAATATAAACCATCAAAAAACCAACCTGAATATCATCACATCTGAGTTAGAGGCTATTAAAAACATTAATCAAACTCACTTTTCATGCGTTTCTTGTTTAGGTAAGACTGATATGCATCAGACTGTCGATATGCTTTCAGTTCCTCTCTGTAACGCTTCTTTTCTATTTCAGCTCTTTCTAAGTATACCCGTTTATCTTCCAAGCTCAGTTTACTCCATTCATTTCCTAGAAGCTTTGTTACCTGTAATAATTGAACAGCATTGGTTTAAACAGTTACAGATTTTTATGAATTCATTGGCATTTTAATCATGAAGTGTTCTAATACACCATCATTGAGACACAAATGTAATGGAAGCAGTTGAAAACTATAAGAGATATCTGGCATTAAACATTTTTCATTCTAAATTGTTATGATTGGGTGTCACTAAAAGCTTGCCAAAAACAATACTCCAAATAAATTTCTCATCTACAAGCAACACTCTCATTCCACAATGATGCATTTTTATCTGTATAGCACACCATAATGGTTATGAATTTTTTACCTCAGATTACATATTCATATTCATACTCTGTTTTTCCCTGTTGGAAATTTGTAAAATTGAATGTCTGCATCAAATGCATACCAAATTTACAATTTAAACTATAAACATAATATTATCATATGTTCATTGTTCAGTTTACAAAATGTGATTGAAATATTCATTAGCTCTTGAATATTATAAAGCGCTGATCTATTAAGAGGCTCCTACCCTTCGTTTTGAAACTAGTTGGGTTAGTTATTTCATTAGTAATCTAGTTATATACGTGGATGTCAGGGTGCAAAATACAGCTGACCTTTCTAGTCTGCTTCCTAGCTACTTGTAAATTAATTATATTACTCCTCCTATTAGTTTGGTCATGAATGCTGTTGTCTGATAAAAGTGTTGAATATGTTGTTTATAAAGTATAGAGTTTTTAAGGTGTACCAACAGGGCAAAGTAAGAATATTATTTTGCTTAAAGGGAATTTTGCAGTGTGCAGACCTATTTAGATTAAACATATTTCATAGGAGACCATTTTGGGCAAATTTTAATAAGTACATATAAAAACATATGTTCAAAAAAGTATTTTTTTAATATAAAAAGCACATAAGTAATAAAAGTTGTTTTCAATGGTAATCTTGCAACTTGTCCTTTTTCCTCTAATTCCTTACACAAGATTCTGGAACACTGAATTTTCTTCCTGCAGCACAATTTCATATTTCTTCCACCTCTTTGGTAGCAGTGAATGAACACAATCTTAGAGTACTCATTTTTTTAAGTCCACCAAGGTGTGAACATGAACACTGTTCACAAAGAACAAATGATACCTAAATCAGAATTATCGCATATGCTGAAGATCACCTGAAGACAAACAAAGACTGACCTTGGTGCTATCACTAACCCTGTTATAATTGTGCGCTTGCACACCAGAAATACATGTGTAGGACTACACAAGTCAAGAGCAATGCTTCCAAAATAACAAATTCAAATAAGATACACATCCCAATTTTCAAAAAAAAAAAAAAAAAAATTCAAAAAGGTGTGTGTGGTACATGAGCAATTAAAATATTTAAAACTGCAAACCTATTTTAAAAAATATATAATATTAGAGTGGCAATTTGGTTTTCAAGAACAAAAATTGACAACAAATGCAAAAGATAAAGTAAACAAGATCATACTAACTGCATTAAATAACCATGAAAAAGAATTACTATTTTCTTAAGACTTGTCAAGAGCTTTTGATTCTGTAAATATACAGGAAGATATTTTATTAAGCAAGCTAGAAAACTACAGAGCTCAAGGAGTAGCAAAAGATTGTACCAGCTCATATCTGAAAAGCAGAACCTAATGTGTTGAAATAAACTACGGAAAAAAAGATGGTACGAAGGAAGAACTAAAACCATTCTAGAAAACAGTTCAAGGACAGGGCATTCTGCAAGTTCTAAACTGGGACTATTTTTATTTTTAGTATATGTGAACAACATATTTGAGCTTATACAAAGAAATGGAGGCTTAGCTATTGGGTATGCTGACGGCATGTTCTTCAAGATAGTATTCAACTTGAAATAGATGAGGAAATTATACTAATATTGTTAAATATTAAAAAGACATCCTTGATCAATTTTGAACAGAGATGGTATTCAACTTGAAATACACGGGGAAATTATTTGGGAAACAAGATGAAGTAGCTTTATGGGAATTGAGAAAAAAAAAAATTTATATAATGAAACAAGTAAGGAATACAATGGATAAAAAACACAGTCAAGCAGATCAAAGTAACAAACACAAAAAAGATTTAAGTTACAAAAACAAGCACTCAGAATCACATAAAAGATTGGCAAATAACCTTTCTTTAAACTGATTTCTGAAAATTGTAATATTTTCACTGTGCATGCGTGTGTCCCTCTCTCTCTTTCTCCTGCACTCCAAAAGGGCTCAGCGACTGTAGACTGTTCAGTTGGTTTTTCTATTCAAACAAAATGTATAAGGATGAAATAGATAAAGAAGCTAAACTTTTGAAATCCGTTATCAAACCAACAGTTTCCAACATTTGAAAAAGAATTTAATTACAAGGGGCATAAACCTTGATGATTTTGAACAGTTGTACCTCAACCACAATAACATTGCACTTCACTGGGCTGGCGTCTGCATGTATTCAAATAAAGGTTTCCTCAAGATCAAGAGCAATAATATTGTGGTTGACTTATAAAGACACGGATGTCCCTGCATTCAGGGAACCACCAAAGCTACTGCCTACAAGTCGGCATACTCCAACTAAGGATGGGGGCAAATGCTCCTGAAGCATGTATTGATTTAAGTAAATAAGTGAAGTTATGGTGTTACAACCTCCAACCCAGTAGATGTTAAAATTAAATTTGAGTTTTATTTATGGATGATCTTTAACTACTATGATCCTTAGCATAGGATTCCTGCTAAGGATTTTTATGCCTCCATCAATCACGGTGTCAGGTTTTGAACCCGCAACCTCAACAACTACAGGCTAGCATGATACCCCTAGACCATGGAGAACAACTCAGTAAATCTTGAAACATGTATTGATTTAATTAAATGTAAGTGAAGCTACTGTGTTACTACCTTCAACTCAGTAGATCTTGAAACTTGTATTGATTTAAATAAATGTAAGTGAAGCTACTGTGTTACTATCTTCAACTCAGTACATCTTGAAACTTGTATTGATTTAAATAAATGTAAGTGAAGCTACTGTGTTACTATCTTCAACTCAGTAGATCTTGAAACTTGTATTGATTTAAATAAATGTAAGTGAAGCTACTGTGTTACTACCTTCAACTCAGTAGAACTTGAAACTTGTATTGATTTAAATAAATGTAAGTGAAGCTACTGTGTTACTATCTTCAACTCAGTAGATCTTGAAACTTGTATTGATTTAAATAAATGTAAGTGAAGCTACTGTGTTACTACCTTCAACTCAGTAGATCTTGAAACTTGTATTGATTTAAATAAATGTAAGTGAAGCTACTGTGTTACTATCTTCAACTCAGTAGATCTTGAAACATGTATTGATTTAAATAAATGTAAGTGAAGCTACTGTGTTACTATCTTCAACTCAGTACATCTTGAAACTTGTATTGATTTAATTAAATGTAACTGAAGCTACTGTGTTACTACCTTCAACTCATGAAACTTGTATTGATTTAATTAAATATAAGTGAAGATACTGTGTTACTACCTTCAACTCTTGAAACTTGTATTGATTTAATTAAATATAAGTGAAGATACTGTGTTACTACCTTCAACTCTTGAAACTTGTATTGATTTAATTAAATATAAGTGAAGATACTGTGTTACTACCTTCAACTCCTGAAACTTGTATTGATTTAATTAAATATAAGTGAAGATACTGTGCTACTACCTTCAACTCTTGAAACTTGTATGTATTTAATTAAATATAAGTGAAGATACTGTGTTACTACCTTCAACTCTTAAAACTTGTATTGATTTAATTAAATATAAGTGAAGATACTGTGTTACTACCTTCAACTCAGTACATCTTGAAACTTGTATCGATTTAATTAAATGTAAGTGAAGATACTGTGTTACTACCTTCAACTCTTGAAACTTGTATTGATTTAAATAAATGTAAGTGAAGCTACTGTGTTACTATCTTCAACTCAGTACATCTTGAAACTTGTATTGATTTAATTAAATGTAAGTGAAGATACTGTGTTACTACCTTCAACTCTTGAAACTTGTATTCATTTAATTAAATATAAGTGAAGATACTGTGTTACTACCTTCAACTCTTGAAACTTGTATTGATTTAATTAAATATAAGTGAAGATACTGTGTTACTACCTTCAACTCAGTACATCTTGAAACATGTATTGATTTAATTAAATGTAAGTGAAGATACTGTGTTACTACCTTCAACTCTTGTAACTTGTATTGATTTAAATAAATGTAAGTGAAGCTACTGTGTTACTACCTTCAACTCAGTACATCTTGAAACTTGTATTGATGTAAATAAATGTAAGTGAAGCTACTGTGTTACTACCTTCAACTCAGTACATCTAGAAACTTGTACTGATTTAAATAAATGTAAGTGAAGCTAGTGTGTTACTACCTTCAACTCAGTACATCTTGAAACTTGTAAACATTTAAATAAATGTAAGTGAAGCTACTGTGTTATTACCTTCAACTCAGTACATCTTGAAACTTGTACTGATTTAAATAAATGTAAGTGAAGTTGTAGTGTTACTACCTTCAACTCAGTTTTTCTTGAAACTTGTACTGATTTAAATAAATGTAAGTGAAGTTGTAGTGTTACTACCTTCAACTCAGTACATCTTGAAACATGTATTGATTTAAATAAATGTAAGTGAAGCTACTGTGTTACTACCTTCAACTCAGTACATCTTGAAACTTGTACTGATTTAAATAAATGTAAGTGAAGTTGTAGCGTTACTACCTTCAACTCAGTACATCTTGAAACATGTAATGATTTAAATAAATGTAAGTGAAGCTACTGTGTTATTACCTTCAACTCAGTACATCTTGAAACATGTATTGATTTAAATAAATGTAAGTGAAGCTACTGTGTTATTACCTTCAACTCAGTACATCTTGAAACATGTATTGATTTAAATAAATGTAAGTGAAGCTACTGTGTTATTACCTTCAACTCAGTACATCTTGAAACTTGTAATGATTTAAATAAATGTAAGTGAAGCTACTATGTTATTACCTTCAACTCAGTACATCTTGAAACATGTATTGATTTAAATAAATGTAAGTGAAGCTACTGTGTTATTACCTTCAACTCAGTACATCTTGAAACATGTATTGATTTAAATAAATGTAAGTGAAGCTACTGTGTTACTACCTTCAACTCTGTACATCTTGAAACATGTGTTGCTTTAATTAAATGTAAGTGAAGCTACTGTGTTATTACCTTCAACTCAGTACATCTTGAAACATGTATTGATTTAATTAAATGTAAGTGAAGCTACTGTGTTATTACCTTCAACTCAGTACATCTTGAAACATGTATTGATTTAAATAAATGTAAGTGAAGATACTGTGTTACTACCTTCAACTCAGTACAACTTGAAACTTTATTAATTTAAATAAATGTAAGTGAAGCTACTGTGTTATTACCTTTAACTCAGTACATCTTGAAACTTGTATTGATTTAAATAAATGTAAGTGAAGCTACTGTGTTACTACCTTCAACTCAGTACATCTTGAAACTTTATTAATTTAAATAAATGTAAGTGAAGCTACTGTATTACTACCTTCAACTCAGTACATCTTGAAACTTTATTAATTTAAATAAATGTAAGTGAAGCTACTGTGTTACTACCTTCAACTCAGTACATCTTGAAACTTTATTAATTTAAATAAATGTAAGTGAAGCTACTGTATTACTACCTTCAACTCAGTACATCTTGAAACTTTATTAATTTAAATAAATGTAAGTGAAGCTACTGTGTTATTACCTTCAACTCAGTACATCTTGAAACTTTATTAATTTAAATAAATGTAAATGAAGCTACTGTGTTACTACCTTCAACTCTGTACATCTTGAAACATGTATTGATTTAATTAAATGTAAGTGAAGCTACTGTGTTATTACCTTCAACTCAGTACATCTTGAAACATGTATTGATTTAAATAAATGTAAGTGAAGCTACTGTGTTACTACCTTCAACTCAGTACATCTTGAAACTTTATTAATTTAAATAAATGTAAGTGAAGCTACTGTGTTATTACCTTCAACTCAGTACATCTTGAAACTTTTATTGATTTAAATAAATGTAAGTGAAGCTACTATGTTACTACCTTCAACTCAGTACATCTTGAAACTTTATTAATTTAAATAAATGTAAGTGAAGCTACTGTGTTATTACCTTCAACTCAGTACATCTTGAAACATGTATTGATTTAAATAAATGTAAGTGAAGCTACTATGTTACTACCGTCAACTCAGTACATCTTGAAACTTTATTAATTTAAATAAATGTAAGTGAAGCTACTGTGTTATTACCTTCAACTCAGTACATCTTGAAACTTGTATTGATTTAATTAAATGTAAGTGAAGTTGTAGTGTTACTACCTTCAACTCAGTACATCTTGAAACAGGTATTGATTTAATTAAATATAAGTGAAGTTGTAGTGTTACTACCTTCAACTCAGTACATCTTGAAACGGGTATTGATTTAAATAAATGTAAGTGAAATTAATGCGTTACTACCTTCAACTCAGTACATCTTGAAACTTGTATTGATTTAATTAAATGTAAGTGAAATTAATGTGTTACTACCTTCAACTCAGTACATCTTGAAACGTGTATTGATTTAAATAAATGTAAGTGAAGTTAATGTGTTACTCCTTCAACTCAGTACATCTTGAAACTTGTATTGATTTAATTAAATGTAAGTGAAGTTGTAGTGTTACTACCTTCAACTCAGTACATCTTGAAACGGGTATTGATTTAAATAAATGTAAGTGAAGTTCTAGTGTTACTATCTTCAACTCAGTACATCTTGAAACGTGTATTGATTTAAATAAATGTAAGTGAAATTAATGTGTTACTACCTTCAACTCAGTACATCTTGAAACATGTATTGATTTAAATAATGTACGTGAAGTTAATGTGTTACTACCTTCAACTCAGTACATCTTGAAACTTGTATTGATTTAAATAAATGTAAGTGAAGCTAGTGTGTTATTACCTTCAACTCAGTACATCTTGAAACTTGTATTGATTTAATTAAATGTAAGTGAAGTTGTAGTGTTACTACCTTCAACTCAGTACATCTTGAAACGGGTATTGATTTAAATAAATGTAAGTGAAGTTCTAGTGTTACTACCTTCAACTCAGTACATCTTGAAACGTGTATTGATTTAAATAAATGTAAGTGAAGTTCTAGTGTTACTACCTTCAACTCAGTACATCTTGAAACGTGTATTGATTTAAATAAATGTAAGTGAAGTTAATGTGTTACTACCTTCAGCTCAGTACATCTTGAAACATGTATTGATTTAAATAATATAACTGAAGTTAATGTGTTACTACCTTCAACTCAGTACATCTTGAAACATGTATTGATTTAAATAAATGTAAGTGAAGTTCTAGTGTTACTACCTTGAACTCAGTACATCTTGAAACGTGTATTGATTTAAATAAATGTAAGTGAAATTAATGTGTTACTACCTTCAACTCAGTACATCTTGAAACTTGTATTGATTTAAATAAATGTAAGTGAAGTTATAGTGTTAATACTCCCAATTCAGTACACCTTGAAACATCTATTCATTGAAATAAATGTAAGTGAAGTTATAGTGTTACTACCCCCAATTCAGTAGATCTTGAAACATCTATTGATTTAAATAAATGGAAGTGAAGTTATACCTACTCCAACTCAGTAGATCTATCTGATTGTCACTTCAGTTTTTTCAACTTAAGTATTGAATATATTTTGTTAACAATATATTTCTGTAATAGTTTCCTAATTATTTATATAATTTGTCTATCACACATTCTAGCAACAGACTGTTGACAGAAGTTATCCTGAACTATGTTTTATGTCACAGAATGTCTTTTCTTACTTTAAATATCAGATTTTAGTTGAGGGAAAAATATTCATACTTCCATTTATAAATGGGGAAAAAATTAGGCTAATTTTGGTTGGTGAATAACTTAACAGCAAACACATCTCCCAGATGATGCTTTTCAAAGATCATAGCACCCTGTTGGAAGAAATTCAGCCATTAATGTGATAGTCTGTAAAACTGTCCTTAGTGCATCATGCTATATTTTTCTAATGTCATCTTTTTGAACCATGACAATATTTTTACACTGAAATTTTGTTCATTCTAAAATGTTAAATCACAAACAAAAAATAACATCAAATAATTACTTTACTTAAAATGAACACTCCACTCATTGGAAATTGGGATTTCTTTCAGGTTGCACCACCCTGGTAACTGGCCAAGTTGATGTATTTCACAGAAATTGAAGTGGTTGGGGTCTTAAGTGATATTTAGGCCCATTTTTAAACTGTGCAGTTAAGTAGGAGTAAAAGTTAACTGACAGTTTTCTTTGCTGTTAAAGTAAAGTCCCAGTAGAAATTTCTTGGTTCTTATCATCTCCAGGTTAAGATTTACTGCCGGCTAACACATATTGGAGAAATGTTTCTCATATGTTTCAATCACTACTGTGTTAATATGTTCCATGTAAAGCTGAGAACAAGAATGCAGTTGTATTGAATGTGTTTTATTCTCACTGTTATTGTGAATTTATAATGTGATAAAGAAATGAATGAGTAATTTCTCATTAAAGGAGAAAGAAGTTCTTCTGAAAATAACGGAGAAAAAAAAAGTAACACAATAGAAAATAAGAAATCAGATGCTGTTACATGGCAGAGATAAAGCAAAGCCTGGGATGAATTCAGTAAAAATTTTGAAGCAGCAAGTGGGACGAAAAGACCTTTATGATAATACAAGAACACGTCAGGTAACCTTTCTAGGCTAGGCTGCATATTTATAGAAAAAATAGCCCTCTCTGTTCCTAAACACTTCAGCATTATCATCTCCAGGCAACTGAATTCTTACCTGGGTACAATCTAATGCGCCTAAAACTTTAGGAAATTTTGCAATGCAAAACGCTTAAGTTATTCTTTACAATTTCTGGAAGCTTAATGTAATCTTTGGCTATTGTTGCAATGGGCATGTTAACTTTTTTCACTATTTGTGATGTTGCTGCACTGACACCTATGAAATCACCAAGTGCTATTAACACGCTTCCAAGAGTATGGAATCGTAGAGTCAAAAATAGCTGGTTCACTGGTGACACTGCATAATTTATGAAAATGAATTTTACTGTACGAGTATGAGGTAAAATTTTGGGTTAAGTATGGGAGTAATACAGAAGTAATATTACTAATAATGTAGTTATTATCCTGAAATGTAACCTAACCTTTCTGTAGAATAAGAAATCTGTTCATATATCAGACCAAGAAACTCATCATCCAAAGACTCATAATAGTTTGTTTTCATTTTCACTATTTTACGCTTTCTTACATTTATCTCCAACTATTCATCATTATCAGTATCACTTTCAAAATAGTTACTTTCTGCCATTTCATGCACTAATATGTGAACTTAACCTCAAAACATCATCCAGCTAGGAGTTTGATGGAAGACAATGCTATGATAAGGTAACTGTCACTTAGAGCCTATTTACTCTCACATAATGTTTTAACCAGATATTGTAAAATCAAACTGCTGGCAAAGTGACCATAAAAGTAACCATAAATATTTCACTGGAGGTGGTAATAATGGGCCTTAGAGCCATTTCTGAGTGGTCTGCTTTGGTATGTTGCATGGAACAAATGTAATAAAGGATAAACCAGCAACATCAGAGAAATGCTCAGAAAACTGGCTCAACATGTTGAGCACAAAGTCGAAACTTTAACACTTGAAAATGGCCCTATATATCACTTCAGGACAAAACTTTATTAATATCATTCTGATAAGCAGCCTACCTCATACAACTACCCTTATAGCCCAAGGAAAATTGCAGTTTCTTTCTTTCTTTCATTTTTTTTTAAGTGTTTCCTACTTTGCAAACTCTTTCTTAGGTTTTTACAGTTCTAGAAACTGTACCAATAGCATACCTCTGGGAAGGGAAGATCCTTGTACTGCTTTCTTTTCTCATTGAGGTAAAGAACATAACCCGTTGCTGGAGCTTTTGGTGGACGCATCTCTGACAACTCCGGTTTTCGCTTCCGTCCTTTCGGCCATCCACCCCGCTTCTTTTGCTATAATTTATAATATAATGATTAATAAGCTTATCCTAACCTGCTAAATCAAAATGGTTATCTACTTAAGATATGTGTATTGCTTAAAAATAGTATCTTAATTGTTATTAGGGTTTATGCAAATTACTTTGTCATAATTAAATAAAGTATGAATTGGGTAATTGCTGTGTTATTGCCTGCCATGTCTTGCAGTTTCCAATCTTTCAGGTTAAACTACAACATATAGTTGTCAATTTCCCTCAATTATAGACAAAATGCATACAGACATGCATTGTTTCTGTCCAACTGTCATGGAAATGTATTTTGAATGTGTAACTTTTTGTCTATAGAACAGGGGAGGGTTAAAAACTATGCCAGATTATTGCTACTTCGAGACTCACACTTCAATAATTAGGCCAGAACTGTGAAAAAAATACTGACATCAGATTTAGGCTATAAAGTAACTAATTCTAACTAATTATCACAATAATTCCAGTCTCCTAATATTCGAATAGGGAAGATGGAAGACACAAATGTATGTTTTAGCACTTGTTTTATTTCCAAGCATGGTATTGCTCTGTTATGTGTAGCAGACATGGTTGACTCTACAAACATATATCTCTCAAATTTTGCTTACACGTTGAAAATATGGCCTGTCCCTTAACCGTCTCTGAAGTGCAGAGAAATACATGTTAGTTTTCATCACATCTATGTCCTTAATCACTAAAAATATGCATATGGATGCATTTTCTGAAATGCACCCATATGCATTTGTTCAGTGATTAAGGACATAGATGTTATGAAGGACAGATTATGAATAACATAACTGGAGAAAATATATTTGTATTAAATTCTAAACATTTTTCTACTTTGGAAATGCCTGCTCCCGTTATTGAAAGCCCTGATAATAATTCTGCTTAAAAATTCTTTTTATGCAGTATTTATTAGTTTTAAAAATAAATAATTTGTTTCAAAAGCAGCCAATATGACACAACTGCTAACCACCTCTTTACACATCGTGTTTTATTATAAGTTTAGATATGTATTTACAACTAAGAAAATTATTTAGAAGTAACCCCTATTTCTTTTCCCATCTTGAACTATGAATTGCAATTTCTACATGAATTCTGATTTATTAAATAAAAACATTAAATTTTTAATTTCTTTATCTCAAAAGCATGTATAGTTGTATCCTATGTAAAGGAACAAATATTTGCAGAAACAAAATTCTGTTTTTTTTTCTCCAGAAACTTAATTACATTCATTTTTATACAAAATATCTACTAATTATAAAATAAGGATGGGTAAGAAGACTTTTATACCAAAGAAAAAATGCCTTTAACCAGTGCATCTAACACTAACTCTCCTGTGGGACTTGTTCCCACCCTTTAAACTTTTGGGCTTTAGATTTTAACTATCTTTGAACCTTTGATTTTTCAATATCACTTACATCAGCTACTTTCTTTCTTCTTTTAAGTACCCTATCATAGTTCCTCCTTTTCTTTTTTCCTTTGTTTGCAAATAATTATATTTGCTCTTTGCCTATATTTTTTCCTAATAATACTTCCCCCATTCATCATCAAACACATGTTTTTTTATTTTTTATTCCCTATCAACTATCAAAGTAAAGAACATATCAATTTACCTCATATTTAAAAAGTAGATGATATACAAAGGTCAATTCCACAAAAAGAAGCAATGATCCAAATACTTAGTGGACCAGAGTCATATGGATTGTTGTTACAAATTATTGCATTTTGTTCTGCTAATTCCAGTCAATCAAAAGTATTTTGGAGACTAAGTTTATAGTATGCAAAAATTGTTGTTTTGCATGTATTACAATAGTTTTGTTAGTTAAACTACAGTTAATGCTCCCAATCATAAAAAAATTATATTCCTGTCTAAGTGTCTATCAAAGACCAAAACTATCAACGGAGAGCATCATACAGCTATGCAGGAACAGTTGAAGGATGCAATGAAGGCCAAACCTCGCATTTGTTAAAGAAGCATGTTCTTTTGCAGCAATACAATTCATCAGTGCACACTTCAATTGTGATCACAAGGTAGCATGACCTGTGCTTTGAACTGCTGCCACATGCAGCCACTAGAATTTTCTCCCAGTGAAATTTTCCTCTCCCCAAATCTGAAGAAATGGCTTGCTGGACAGAGATTAAGCTGATGTTGAGATCATAAGTTATACAAGCTCTTATTTTGCGGAGTTGGAAAGCAATTTTATACAGAAGATATAAAGAAGCCAAGTATAATTGGTCCATGTGTATAGAGTTGAAAGCTGACTCTGTCGAAAAGCAAACACAAGTCGTGCTTTCTTTCTGAGGTCAATAACTTTCTGAATAATCCTTGTAACTCTTAAATATAATTTAATTTGTTATAACATCCATCATCATTTAATATAATAAAATACCATATATGAGTCATTCCACATCAAACCGAACACACACAAAACATCACTTTCTCTGAATTTATAACTTTATAAAGTATGGATATTTTAAACCGCAATATCATATTTAATCCCCTAATATTAAAATCTGGAAAAAATACCTGAGGAATCTGTGATATACTTTGTTTTAAATCTATTAATATCAGGATGGGATCTTCCTTATAAGTACACTTTTAAGCAGTTTATTTGTGTTGGCGCATAGGGTTTTAGAACATAGACTGCTGACAGAGAGCTTTACACTGCAGCAGCATGCCATGCCGGCCGATGCGTTACGCAGTACGAACATGATAGGCTATCACTTCTTGTGTTCAGTGTAACTTAGCAACTGGAATCTGATATTCTATAAAGCCCCTCTATGTTTCATTTTAAATGTTACTTTGTGTGCAGCTTTTTGCATTAAAAGTTCATTTTTAGCTCTGTGATTTCTAAAGTGTATAATGAGTGAACTGAAGAAACATAGCTATGACTACTGCTTCAATCCATTTAATGTTTTCAAGCATAACACAAGGCAGAAATCATTAAGCTTAGTTACCCACAATATGCTTAAAAACTTTGGAGAACTTAACTTTGTCACCAGACCTAAAACCAAAGTAGCACCCACTGATAACAGTGATTGTGTGCTACAAAGTGCCAAAACCAGAAGTGGTTTTGAACATAGTGCCCATTTTAAGGCAAGATACAGCAATGCGCGAGGGATCCCTGGTACCTTAGAGCTAAATTCATTTATTCCATCAACCAATAATACAAAATAATAACCAGATGGTATTCACTTGAGCCCGAAGGGGAAAAAGTGCACATCTAAATTGTGGTTAAGTTGCCTCCCATAGGATGAGATAGAAAGTTTGAATGTTACTCAACTGTATGCCAAATTTATGTTACATGTGAACAAACTAGTACAGCTAAAGTGCTGTGAACAGTTGACAAGGCATCCAATGACAGACTGCCACTACTGCCAGCTGCGCTGTGCTGGAATCTTGCTACACACCGCTTTCTTTTATTTAAAATTAACTATACAGGATCCCAGAGTCGTTTTATGTAAATATATACAAAAAACTACAAGGCATTTATTTATACCTTTTTTTAGAAATTTAAACTTGGGGGTTAATAGAGATTTATAGTTTTTAAAAGTTTGGATTTCAAAAATTTATGTTAATAGTTAATTATATCAATTGTAATAAATACTAAGTAAAAGATTACATTAGGTTTTGCATTGTACTTTATAATAATTTTATCACTTATCGCCTGTGAGGTATTCTGATTTAAAGGTAGAGAGATGTGCTGCTTTTCACAAGTTGGATTGCGCAATATTTTAAAAAATAATGCGATTTAAAAAAAAATAATTTAAAACATAATTCACTTTGTTTTTGTAATCCATGGACAAAATTTGGGTGAACCAGAGACAAGATGGTCAGATTTTGTGAAAATTTGTGCGACTTGAAGTGGAATGACTCATATGTTAATTTAACAGCATAAATCAGAATGTCACATGGCTCAAAAACCACATTTTCTCCAGTTTACAACTTTTTTGCTGTCTCCCAGAAAAGACTAAAAGACAGGTTCCAACTGCATAACACTTTTTATAACTTTTCATTCTTAAAGAATATATATACCCCTAGACTATGTCAGGAGACTTCTAGCATTACACAACGTATAAACTTTTACCTGACTAGATGTAGTAACTGTGCTTGCAGAAGTTGTGGCAACCACCGTTACAGTAGTTGGTGTCACCACTGGTGTGCTTTGTTCAGTCTGTTCTCTCTTTACCAGCGAAGGAGCTTTTGCCTCTACACTAGCACTCTGTGGTACTGCAACTTGTGCCACAGTATTCGCTCTTTCTTCTGTGAACTCATTCTCAATTATGTCTACCTGCAGTGGAAGAAAAATCTCTTCCTCTTCCAGATTTTCAGCCTCTTGCTTGAATGTCTCTGGCTAAAAGGAAATGGATACTTAATTGAAATGAATGTATATTAAAATTAGGAAGTACTTTCTCCACTACAGCAACACACTAATTTTAGCAATCATAAGGCACGGCATGTGATTCTATAATCAATTAATGTCAATAGCTAATAAAATTATTCTAGAAAGAATTTTATGATTAAACTTTTAGACAGAGAAAGATGATAAATAGATTATCTTTCACTTTCACTATAAACCTAGCCCACAATTCTGAGACTTCTGAAAACACAAAAGGTAACAATTGCAGAATATGCTGGTTTAATTAAACATGGTACATATCTACTGATTTACAGTGAATCTAATTCATTATTACTTTCTCTACGATATATACTAAGTAGGGCAAGTATTGCATTCTACCCAAAAATTCAATACCTAGATTTCACCAGAAATACATGTTTTGAGGCACCCTGAATCCAAATAAAGCATTTTTGGAAACATGTCTGAGTGTGTTTCTGTCTGCGAATAGCATAACTAAAAAAAAAAAAAAGTCCGATAAATACCAAACTTGGTATTTGAATTTAGTATCTTCCAAGGATGCAACATACAAATTTTCAAGAAACCCCCCCCTCCAACTAGCCTTTACATGGAACATTTTTAGAAAATTTTTATTTTCTAAAAATGGCTCCAATGATTTTTATTAAAATACCACATATAAAAGATATTTACATGACAAATAAAATGTATATCTTGAATTTTCTGGCAATAGCCTAGGAAGTCCTTTTCATTCAGAAGGAATTTTGTATAATCTTGTATAACCTGTAAACATTAAACAATTGACGAAAATGTATCACACAAAATATGTACATCTCTTTAAAAGAAGTTTTTTTTTTGTGACATAAGCCATTTATTAAAGGTTCAAATTGTTCAATACTTGTCATTCTTTTAAAGTCCCAGCAATTTTCATTGTTTCACGTGATTGCTAGAAACAGTATGGGATTTTAAGGCCAGCATATAGCACCCAGTTCTTAAACATTTGACTACTTCTGTTATCTTTTGTATTTATAACAAAATGTGTAATATAGCTATTTTTACAAAGGTTTATTTGTAGTAATAGAAAAATAAGCTCTAATAAGAATAGTTTGTATATCTACTAATAAAGATAGAGGGTAGAGAAAGTCATGTGAATGCATCACATCAGATTTCTTTTTTTATGATTTCTGCAGTCAGATTTACAATTGTTGGACAATATGTGTGGCACCACTCCAGGTTCAGAATTTAGTACTTTGACTTGAGATACATTTTATTCAATAAGCACCAAAATTCAACTTGACAGTCTAGGCTGAAAATGATGTATGGGTAACTTAGGTGCTTTAAAATGGCCATATGGCAGTGGAATTTAATTTCTCTTCACTTAAGTGCTTATGAAAGAAAAAATAATTTCAACCACATACAGATTTAATGACTTTTTCATGGTATTCATGCCTGCTTGCACAATTTCATTAGTTTTTCATCAACTTGACGACTTCCATGACTGTGTAAAGACCATCATAATCAAATTCTTAAAAGTTAGGCTCATTTAACTATGTTACACTTGAATGATCACACAAATAATAAGTCTTTTAAAGAATTTCATGTTTAGAAAAGACTATTATGTCTATGGGCTCTTAAGTAGCCTTACACCCTGATTCAAAACATTACGAAATTTTGAAAAAATAGCTTTTCTTTCTTCTGATAGAAGTAATTACCCATGCAGCAAATCTATGTGTTATTGAAATCAATTTGAGACCGCTTTCTACAAGTCTAGAGAGAGACTATACTGTCTGCACAACAGTTGCCACATTTACTGCTAAGTTGATTCTCAAGCTCAAGCCAAATGACATTATGATTTATCAGCTGACATTTTACAATTGCATGGGACAGAAGTCTTCTGCTTGTTAGGAGGAAAACTAGCAACTATCAACTTTGGTGATAAAAGTTATTCATTACCATTAAGTACACCTTACTACAGTTAATTTTTCCATATGACCCATATGTAAAGTGCTCTCCTGCAAGCACCATGTACCTCTAGTTCCCGAGGCTGCGGGTTCAAACCCATCGGAGGGCAATGGACTTTTTTGGGGCATAAAATCCTTAGCATAGATTTACAGCATGTAAATGAACCTCAAGCCTAATAAAGAGGCCTCTGAGCAAAATTTCCAGTCTTTCATGCCCAACATAGAATGGGAGTTAGAGAGCAGCCATAAATAAAAATTCAATTTAATTCTTTTCTATCTCCTGCAAGCATCAGACAAAATTCTATTCTAGGCTTCCAGAACATTTAATTCAAAAGGTGCATAACAATTTATTACATTAAAAATTAATAGGATTGAGATAAAAAGAAATCAGCATTAAAATTTAATTATAATTATATTTTAAAAAGCTAATACCTTTTAAAATTAAGAACACAAAATGTTCCTACATTTCTTTTTTAATCCTCCTATAAACTAATATTCATGAAATGTTTTACCTTACAAAATTAAAAAGCTATCTATTGCGAGGCAGTGACTATGCCCCAAAGTTATCGTGAGATCAGTGCCGGGCGGAGTAAACAGCAATTACTCCATTCGCCAGTGTAAACACCGGGCTTGCTATTAACAGATAACTAAAACCTTCAGAGAGCTTCTTCTCCCCTCCTCCACAAAGTGTGTCAAAATAGTTCTAGAACATTCGAGAACCTTGTGGGAAGATTTCACTGACTCTATAAGCGAGTGTTCTCGCAAGAGAGCAGAGTTGTTGAGTCAGATAGTGAGCGAGCGAGTCAGATGCATCTCTGGTGCACCATCAAAAGCGATTCTCCAAGCGAGTTGGTCACGACTGTTGTGTCATGCAGCAAGTGTTATTGCAGAGCGACGGGTTGTGGAGGTCTTGTATGCAACTCCCGAGTGAAGTGAACTGCCCAGCATGAAGAGGCGACGTCATGAAGGAAGAGAAATGATGGATAATATTGAACTAGTTCACTTTAGTGAAGGTTAACTACATAAAAACGAAACAGTGACATATAAGAGCTTAAACAATGACAGTGAGAACAAAGAAGCGAAGTGACAGTTGAAAAACTAGACAAGGTCACACTGGGGTCAGAAGTGGGATTAAAATGCCAAGATGGAGGAAATGCTTAAACAATTGTTGGCCAAAATGGACAGGGTAGGAACAGAAACGAAGAAGATTGACACAAAAATGCATCCAGAATGGACAAGATGGGAACAGAAATGAAGGCCAAAATGGAAAAATTGAAATTTGATTTTGATGGTGACACTGAGTCTGTAAAATCTGAGATAAATTCAAGATGACACTGCACAGGAGCTAGAGAAATTAAATCTGACATGGAAGGAAAACTAAATGTTGTGGAAGAGCATCTGGAGGAGTTTCTAAATCATCAAGAAAGAATGTTAAGAACATCAGACGAAGGAAAGCAAGACGACGATAGAGACCACAGTGGAGAAGCAGACCAAGGAAAGCAAGAGGATGATGGACGTTGCAGTGGAGGAGATGAGCCATGAACTAGAAGCCAATATCCTTGCCGAAGGTGCAGAGGGTCTAGCAATTACGAAATCGTCTAATATAAGAACGGCAAAATCTCCGAAATTCGACAGCACTTCTTCGTGAGTGGTGTTTAAGCCCATTGCAACTCACAATGGATGGACGCCTGCGGAGAAAACGACTCAGCTTTTGGCTGCCCTGCAAGGGCAAACAGCGGATACCCTTCTCACCTTCCCCACCGGAGGTTCGGCCGACGACCTGAAACTGTTGGAGAGGTGCTATGCAGAACATTGCCTGGCCGCCGCTTACCAGACCCAGCTGTAGGCGAGGGCAAAACACCTGAACGAGACCTTACAAGAATTCACCACGGAGGTGACGTGGCTGGCGCTTGGGCCCTGACAGATTTGCCACCAGATTGCATTTCCGGAGATGCAGCCCATGTATTCATCAGCGGCGTGAGAAACCGGACAGCGGGAGGTGAAACAACAGCTCCTCTTGGAGAAACACATAACGTGGATACCCTGGCGACTGCCCTCTGCATTGAAGCGGCAAAGATGAAGGCCGGAAGAGCCACCCCGGTACCGGGCAGAACTGCGACGGCAGAGAATAATTGCCGGTACCGACTACAACTCAACCGTCGTAGAACCAGGGGTGGGAGACCTAAGTGCTGGAATTGCGGAGAACTCGGACACCTAAAGCGGACTGCGAGCATGCCCCAGACGAGGATTAGGAAAACTACTAAGGACCGGCGTTAAGAGGGGCACGTCGACGACGTTATTGCCTTCTGCTCGCATCACGTTGAATACCCTGGCTGGGAACGACGAAGATGGTCTGGTAGCGCACAATGGATTCCGGAACATCTGTGCAGAGTGCTAGCGGACACAGGGGCCTCACTAACATTCGTCAGGCCCTATATGGCGTGGGGATTATCACAAAAGGATACCGGTCAGGCGCTACGAACCACCTCGGGTGAAACGTTGCCCGTGACTGAGGAAGCTTATCTGGAGTTGACCTTGGCAGGAACAGGTTACGAATGTGGGTGCTCGTTGCCGCAACCACAGAGGAAGTTATCCTTCGGTTCTTCGATGCCAAGATGGACATCGGGGGCCGCATACTGCATCTAGGGAACCCCCGGAGAGATTGCAGCAGGTAAGGCTCTTATTTACCGGACAGGTGGTTCCAGCGTGGAGTGAGAGGGTGGTAACGGCGCGGGCAGAAAACCCCCTAACGAGGAACATGATTATGGATGGAGGACTCGGCCGAGATGGGGTTTATATCGCGAAGGCGCTGTTTCCTGCTCGGAGACCGCCCCAGTGAGGCTCCTTAATGCCACCAACCGGAACAGGAACTGCTTAGCGGAACTGACTTGGGAAAGTGTGATCCGTTCGTCCCTAGAATTTCTGCGGCCAAAGACACCGAGGGTCTACCGAACACCAAGAAACTGGATAGTTGTCTGAATAATCTTGTCTAGGAAGCGAGAAGAAGCGCGCCCTTAACCTGCTCGCAGAATTCCAGGACATCTTCACCTATCAAAAGATGATTTTGGCCGTACCAATAAAGTGATTATCACATCGACAACGGCGATGCTCGACCGATTAGACAGCCGCCTCACCGTGCCCCGCGAGCGAAGCAGAAGGAAATAGACAACATGGAGACCAGAGACATAATCCGATAGTTCGTGGTCATCACCGATAGTGCTAGTGAAAAAGAAGGATCGAGATCTGCACTTCTGCGTTGACTACCCGAAGTTGAACGAAGTCTCCATGAAAGGGTGCTTCCCGCTGCCACGGATCGACGATATTCTAGACACCATAGCGGCAGTCCAGTGGTTTTCCACCCTGGACCTGAAGAAGGGTACTGGCATGTGGCACTTCAGCCCACGACAAGGAGAAGACAACATTTGTCGCGAGAGAGCAGAGTTGTTGAATCAAACAGTGAGTGACCGAGTCAGCGAGTGCGTCTCTGGTGCGACATCAAGAACGATTCTCCGAGCGAGTTGGTGACGAGTATTGCGACGTGCAGCGAGTGCTATTGCGGAGCAGCGAGTTGTGGAGGCCTTGAGTTCGATTCCCGAGTGAGGTGAACCGTCCCGCGTGAAGCTACGTCATGAAGGAGAATTCAACTAGTTCACCTTAGTGAAGTGAACTCCTGACCTACATAAAAATGAAGCAGTGACAGATAGGAACTTAAAAAAAGTGACAGCGAGAACTGAGAGAAGTAACAATTCAAAAACTGGATAAAGTCACACTATCGCATCTGAGGGGTCTCTTATGAACAAAAAAATCTGACATGTCACTTTCACATGACTTTCTCTACCTCTATCGTTTATTAATGGATATAAAGGGTTGGGCAGAAAAAATACGATATTAACAGACTAGGATATTTTAAGTAGTACAGCAATTTATTTGAGCAAATCATGAAAACATAGGTAAAGGTGTGAGATTTAGTGATTAGAGACAACAGTTGCTGCTTCTTGAATACAACTCTGAGTAAATGACCACCATTACATTTTACACATTCTCCAAGCGGCGAAAGAAAGCTTATATCACACGATGTAGCATGCCCACGGGGATATCCTGCATGGCGTCTCATATTCGGTCCTTAAGGTCTGCCAATGATTGAGGACATGCAGCGTAGACTTCACACTTCAGATACCCTCATAAGAAGAAGTCAGGGGCAGTCAAATCTGGCGACCGTGCTGGCCAGTGGACATTACCAAATCTGGAAATCAATCGGCCTCGCAATGCAGGCCGCAAGATATCCATGGATTGTCGAGCCATATGAGCTGTTGTCCCGTCTTGTTGGAACCATATCTGAGATAAGTTGTGGTTGGCCAGTGCTGGAAGAAGAAAGGTGTTAACCATATCCACATAGCGATCAGCACGGCCATTGTGGTACTCAAAGAATTACGGGTCTGTAATGGCAAATTAAGTAACAGCACACCACACTGTCACACTTCGCTATGGAGCGGTTTCTCATGTAGCACACGTGGGTTACCTGGTGTTTAGTACCGGAAATTTTGCTTGTTGACAACCCCGATAACTTCAAAACGGGCCTCATCAGACATCACCAAGTTGCTCGAGATCTCGGTTCGGCTGCTAAGCGACCAAGGAAGTCCACTGTAAACTTCCTTCCGGCAACTTTGTCACGTTCGTTCAGTTGTTGCACAACATGCATCTTGTAAGGATGGAAGTGTAGATCACTATGTATGATACGCTGCAGGAAACGACACAACATTGCTAGTACTAAAGCATGCCTGACAACACAACGTCGAGGACTGCGGATGCGAGCTTCCTATACCAGGAGTTCGTTGTGACCTTGGGCGTCCTGGACTTTTGATCTTAAGGCTAGATGCAGTGGTAGGAAATTGGCTCACCCACCTTACGATTGTTCGCTGATCAGGAACTTCATTGTGACGTCTCAGCCTGAAATAGCGATTAAAGATTCGTTGAACAGCAATGGAAGAGTTATTATTTGTTAAGTAAGTTTCTACAGCGAAAGAGCGATGCTCTGCAATCCACGCAACCATAATTGCAAATGGCAGACCATTCTCACTTCATTCCACATACACACACAGCGCAAGCGAATACAATGCCTCAGTACTACGCGACTCATCAGGCTATTCTTTCTGCGCAACCCTGTACAAACTACTCTTACAATATATTTTTCTATATACTTAATTTTAATTGACATAAACCTTTGCAGAAATAGCTACATTACATACTTCATTACAGATACAAAGGAAATAGTGAAAGCCAAGTCAATAGTCACACAGTCAAATGTTTAAGAACTGGACGCCACATGTTGGCCTTAAAATTCCATACTCTTGAATGCAATCATGAGAAACAATTGAAAATTGACACGACTTGAAAAGAGTGAACCATTACTAATGCTTATCTCGGAAATGGCTTATGCCACAAAAAAGTTATTTGAAATAAATTGTGTGATTTAAAGAGATCTATATTTTTACTTTCTCTTAGAGAAGGTATCGCATTCCAATAAAAAATTCTATGCCGAGATTTCACCGAAAATACATGTTTTGAGCCCCCCTAAATAAAAAAATATAATTTTTAGAAAAAGGTCATCGCGAGCGCGGGATATGTGTGTGTGTGTGTGTGTGTGTGTGTGTGTGTGTGTGTGTGAACAGCATTAACTCAAAAACGAAAATCGAATAAATACCAGATTTAGATTTAAGTTCAGCGCCTTCCAAAGATGCGACAGATTTAGGAGAAAATCCCCTCATTCCAAACTACCCTTTACATGGAACATTTTTCGAAATTTTTTATTTTCTAAAAAATGGCTAACGATTTTTATTAAAATATCATACATAAAAGATATTAACGTGACAATCAAACTTGGCCATTCTTTTGAAGTCCTCGATTTTCAATTATTTTTCGCGATGCTATGGAAATAGTATGGAAATTCAAGGCCAGCATATAGCGTCCAGTTCTAAACAGCCGACTATCGTTTGTAACCGTAACGAAACGTGTAATGCAGCTATCTGGAAATGTCTTATCGCGTTAAAATGAAGTAGACAGGAAAATAAACTTTAGTAAGAATAATGTTGTACCCACTAATAAGCAATAGAGGGTAGAGAAGGTATTGCATTCCACCCAAAAATTTGATACCGAGATTTCAACTGAAATAAATGTTTTGAAGCCCCTGAATCCAAAAATAATATTTTTAGAAAACGGCCCGTGTGTGTGTCTGCGAATAGCATAACTCAAAAACGAAAATTCGGATAAATACCAGACTAGGTATTTAAGTTCAGTATCTTCCAATGCGACATGAAAATTTCCAAGGAAATTCCACCACCGCAACCATTCTTTACGTAGTACATTTTTCAAAAAATTTTATTCACTAAAAAATGCCGCTGACGTTTTTGATTAATATACCATATATTAAAGATATTACATGACAATGTACCTATATCTTGAATTTTCTGGGAATAGCCTGTGAAGTCCTCTTCATTTGGTAGGAATTTTGTATGATCTTGTATAAACAGGCAAACGTTAAGCGACAGACGAAAATATGCTACCAAAAATTGTAGCTCTTTAAAGCATACAATTTATTTCAAATAAGTTCCTTGTGACCAAAGCCATTTCTGAGACATCCGTTGTTAATGGTTCGAATTGTTCATTATTTGGTCATTCTCTCTTAAGTCCTGTCAACATTCGGTTGCTTCTCGCGATGGCATGGGAACAGTAGAATTTTAAGGCCAGCATATAGCGTCCAGTTAAACATTTGACTATCGCTGTTCTCTTTGTATCCATAACGAAATGCGCAATATAGCTGTTTCTACAAAGGGTTATTTCGGTTAAAACATAGTAGATAGAAAAATAAGCTTTAGCATTGTACAGTTCTGACGAGAAAACGTTTGCAGGATGTTCTGCTCTTCGCAAGGGTGAAGGGAAATACGAGGGCTGTCCCAAAAGTACCCGAACCTATCAAAGAAAACACAAAAATTTGGGGAAAAAAACATCATTTCTCTACGTAGTCTCCTTTCAGCTCGATACACTTTTCCCAGCAATGTTCAATAGCCTCGATACCCTGTTTATAGTGAGAATCGTCGAGTTCTGCAAAATAGCCATCAACTGCAAACTCCACCTCTTCATTGTTGGCAAATCTTTCACCACCAAGCCGTTTCTTCAACTTTGGAAACAGAAAATAATCAGAGCGGGCTAAGTCTAGCGAATAGGGTGCATGAGAAAGCAATTCAAACTTCAACTCATTGATTTTGGCCATGGATGCGTGAACTGGTGCATTGTCTTGATGAAACAGAACTTTCTTTTTCGCTAAATGCGGCCGTTTTTGCTTGATTTCATCATTCAAACGCTGCAATAAGTTTGCATAATGCTCGTCATTGATTGCTTTTCCTTTTTGAAAATAATCAATGAAAATTATCCCTCGCGCATCCCAAAAACTGACGCCATGACCTTGCTTGCAGATGCAACTGTCTTCGCCTTCTTTGGAACCGATTCTCCCGTTTCAATCCACTGTTTTGACCGTTCCGTTCCTCGTCTCAGGTGTGAAGTGATGGACCCATGTTATGAATCGACGCAAAAACTCAGCTTTATTGCAGGGAAACATCGCCAAACACTCGACTGAAACATCCTCACGACGCTGCTTTTGTTCCATTGTGAGTAAAGCGGTACCCATCTTGCGTACAGCTTTCTCATGTCTAAATTTTCAGTTAGTATGCGATGTACAGCACTTTTTGAAATGACTACGATGTCTGCTAGCTCGCGCACTTTCAGTTGACGGTCATCCAATACCATTTTGTGGATTTTCTTCACAATTTCTGGCGTGGTCATCACATTTGGTCCACCACTGCGATGTTCATCTTGGCAGTTCGTACGACCTCGCTTAAACTCTGTGCCACCCAATCAATATTTTACTGTTGTAAACGAAGGAGCAGACTCCCACAGAGTAGAATCTAGCTCAGCTTTAATACTAGATGGACTAAGACTTTTCAAATGACAGTATTGTATCACATAACGAAGGCCCGTTTTAACCATGTTTACAAATTCGCTGAGAGAGTTCACTATTAATGGCTGCCAACAATTACTAAACAAATAGCATCATCAAACTTCAAACTTAAGTTTTATAAGGGTGATACTTTCTACCATAGTCATCTGTTTGAAACAACAACTGCTATATATATCTCAGGTCGGGTACTTCCGGGACTGACCTCGTATCAAAAGTGTATAACGACAAAAGATTAAATGAAATCAGTTCTCTACACGGGGAATAAGCAGTTCCTGGTGTAATCCATGTAGATCCATGTTGTTATCATTGTATAATTCAAGCTATGAGTTGCTCAAATATTTAAGGTACTTATACATAATAATTTGGCAAATGAAAGTAAAATTCAAATCGATCTCAGTTCACAGCACATTTTACATGTAAATGTGGACTGATCTAGTGCAGAAAGTGTACTGAAATTGATTTCAATACATCATGTAAATGTAGCAATAATATAGCAGTAATCACTACATTAATATTTTCTATGTTGCTTTTAAACAATTTTATCCTACACAGGGTGGAGGAGAATCTATAGCTTTCCTTTCATGGGTTGATTCTTCAAGATGAGTGGATATAAAATGTCCAGCACTATTTCGCCCTGTTTGAAATGATTTTCAAGAATATGCAGCTATCTGGTTGTTTTGTTAAGCTCATGTTTTACACTATTTATTACAATTTGTGGCATATGATTTTAAGTATACGGGCAAGATAAACTGCTATTTTGCAGTAATATTTTTAAGTATACATTTTACATTTATTGAAATTTAGGATATTTTGTATTAAGCATATGGGCAAGATAAAACCTCTCCTATTTCCCTATTTCTCAGTAATACTTTCACACTTTGTTATACGGCTTTCAAAGTTTGTTATTGTTTGCATTTATGGCTTTCATAAACATGGTAAAACTGCACATCTCAAAATTAGGCTTTTACTGTGTGTGTCATGAATATATCTGCTGTCGTGCTGCACATATTTAATAGCTGATTTCAAGTCTTTATCACTGAATGTGAAATAAATTCATGTCAGTGTCCTAATGGCACAATTTTGTAATGAAGAGTACCTTGAGCTCCTAATCATTTACAGTGAAACGCATCAAAATGTGGCTGTAGCAGCATAACTCTATCAAGGATGCCCAAACAGAAGATCCCCTATATCCTAGGAGTTTCATTATCTTTGCTAGCATGTTCTGGATCATAGAAACATAATACAATGTTATGAAGTGGCTGGTTTAAGGAAATTCACAGAGAAAGATTCTGGAAGAAGCAGTCATGATATAGTATGCACTGTAGTAGTGTGTATCATAGGATTTCTCTAAAAATACTAAAAGAAGAACGTTGTAGATTTACCATATCATTCACTAGTCCAACATCTCTCTGAAGCAGATTGTGCTCCGAGACCAGCATTTTCAAACTTTGATACTGACAATACAGAGAGCAACTCACCAAAACTGGAATAACTAATTTCTATAAAACATATGTATGGTCATACAAATATCCAAACATAACAAGCTCCAACAGAGATTTTCAGTAATGTTTGGGCATGAATCAAGACACGTTAACCAATCTGTAGAATATCTGCAAACTCCAGTTTGTTAGGAGTAGGTTATCTCCAGTTTATTCAAGATATTGTAACAATGGTGACTTTAATTGCTGCTGAAGAACTTGTTTTTCGTCACTTAGATGCTCAACGAGTCCAACTTCTCTCTGACTGAATTCAACAAATGCCCCAGCAATCACCCTTATACAGCCCTGCAACAAAGCGGGAATGTTTTTGATGGGGCGGCTTCTCAAACTTACCTGCGTATTCTCCAGGTCCATGACCACCCCAGTTGTTGAGACTTTGTGGCCCAAGTAATTAACCTCCTTGCAAAGAAGTTGATACGTTTTCACATTCAGCTTCAGGTTGACTGCCTGCAGTCTCTGTAATATCTTGACCAAGTTCTCAAAATGGTCTTCAAAGGTGCTGCCAATGTCGATGTCGTCCAGATATAGCAGGCAGGCATCGCAAGTCAACCCCTCATCACTGACTCCAAGAGGCGGTGGAAGGTGGCTGATGCATTGTAGAGGCCAATGGGCAAACTGCCAAAGCCCTTAGCCTGTTGAGAATACGTTCTTCTCCTTGCCTCTGGAATCTAGGACCACCTGCCAGAGTCTGATTTCAGGTCCAATGTCGAGAACCACTGGGCACCAGCAAGTGTCAGAGTGTCATCAATCTGGATTAAGGGAAAATAGTCCTCTTCAGTCACAGTTTCAGCTTCCTATAGTCTACACCAAGGGTGGCGAAAGTGCCTTCCTTCCATGAGTCACCAAATATGCAACACGCACAGCATCACTCAGTAGCATGTGAAAATCAAATGGACTGAAACACAGAGGGAACGGCGCCTATGAGCCAAAATGACTCGCAAGTCCCATTTTTGCCACCTCTAGTCTACACAGAAGCTCAGCTCACCATTCTTCTTCTTCACCAAGACTACAGAAAAGCACCAAGGGCTGTCGGATGCTTCTATAATTCCCGGATCTTGTGTCCTCCAGAACGTCCAATACCTCTGCTTGTTTCACCAAAGAAACTCATCTTAGTGGTTGCCTGACAGGTCCAGCATTTCCAGTGTCAACTTTGGGAACACTCTGCAGTGCACTTGTCTTAGGCTTTCCAAAACCGGCAGCAATTTTATCATGGACACCGATGCCAACAACAGCGGTATTGAAGGCGTACAATCTCCAGCCCTTTGGGCAAGAGTGGGTAATAGCTCATTACAGCAAGATACTCTCCAAGATAGAAAAGAACTACTGTGTTACCTGACAGGAGCTCCTGGCAGTAGTGAAGGCACTGGAACACTTCCATAAATATCTGTACGGTCAGCCATTCCACCTGAGGACCGACCACTCCACCGTTACCTGGCTGTTGAGCTTCAAGAACTTAGAGAGCCAGACAAACTGTTGGGTCCAGAGGCTCCATGAGTATAACCACATCAGAACATCAGAGAGAAAGGAGTCACTCAAATACTGATGCCATGTCAAGAAGACCCTGCTCAGAGGAGTGCAGACACTACACTGAGGTTGAGGAGAAGGAGTGTACTACAGCTGTCTGCATGATTATGGCAGTACCTGCAGATGGACGGGATAGTACAGGCCTGAGGAGGGAGCACTGTGACCACATGCGCAAACATGAAGGCGGGCCATGCCATATGTGAGAGCATGCCAGCCCTCTTTACCTGGCCACCCGACTGTTAACACATATGGTTAGCACCTTTAAGAACAGATGGTCCACACAACAATGGCCTTTAGAACAAATAGTCCATGCAACAAACTCTTTACTATGGCTCCTGCCCTTCTAGAAATTTCCCTGGCAGCAGGATTGAGAAGCCTCCCTAAAAGAAGTCACCCAATCAAGAACATTCCTGCTTTGTTGCAGGCCTATATAAGGAAGATTGCTGGGGAGTTGTTGAATTCAGTCAGAGAATGTATCAAGCGCAGTCAACAGTTGAGAAGAAAGAAGCTGGACTTTGCTGAGTGTCTAAGCGACAAAAAACAAGTTCTTCAGCAGCAATTGAAGTCATCATTTGTTACAATATTCTCCCAGTTATCCTTGAGGATATCCCTCTGACAAGGAGAGGGATAATACGACTATGCATGATCATTTACATGAAACCTATCCGGGGTGATGGATGCTGGAAATGGACCAACAGGACCTGCAAACTTACATAAATCTCGTACATTGCAACTGGTGTATAGCACCTTCATAACTAAGTGTCCAGCTAGTTTCCAAAGGATGAATCTGTCATGGAATTCATCCATAAGGAACTGGTCAGTTACTTAGTGGACGGTTATAATAATTGTATAATAATTATTAGGGACTGAAACACATTCTTGTATTAAGAGACATCAGTGTTTCAAATTTCTGGCTTATTAGTTGCATATATTAGTAGTACGTATCTATAAGCTTCTACTTAATTAATGCTGCTGTTATAAATTGGAGAAAACAATGAGATGTGTGTGAAGACAAGGAGACCACATTTTGTGCACTTTAGTCACAGCATAAGATACATATATACTCTTTCATTAAACAAGGTGTCTGTAAACTTTCAGCTGGCCTTTTACATTCTTACTTAAAACCAAGTAACTGTGAATATGTTCCAGTAAAAGGTTGAATTGCAGCTTTTCCAAGAGTATGTATTGAGTCTTAACTATGCTTTCAAACATCAAGGCAGCAATGGAAGCAGTAACATCATATACTTCCATTCAAGGTGATGTTTAGTTTAAGTATTAACTGACACTAGATAAATTATTACACTGCACAATTATGTAAAAAAAGGAAATAAATAAAATACAGTTTGTTAAAAAAGAAGTCACCTATCCCCGCAACAGAGAGCACTATGGCAACAACATTCAAAATAACATTATCTTTCCTGGAAGTCAGCATAGCTCAGTAAATTAAATTGAGTTTTATTTATGGACGCTCTTTAACTGCTGTGGTCCTTAGCGTCTATTCTATACTGGGCATGAAAGTCCGGTAATTTTGCTCAGAGGTCTCTTTATCAGGCTTGAGGTTCTTTTACATACTGTAAATCTATGACACAGGACCACCAGCTTTACTTCCCTTCCGAAGGAAGCCATACTAAGGATTTTTAACCCGCGACCTCGTGAACTAAAGGCTAGCATGGCAACCACTACACCACAGAGTACAAAGGATAGCTTGGTGGTTTTATTTGTGACTTGTACTGAGGGTCCGTAGCTTGATTCCCAGCTATGGGATTTTAACTCACCCATAATCATGTCTTCACCTCTGACTGGCTCAAATAAAGTATTCACAAGGCCCAACATGGTTCCTAGTCCATGGTAAAAGCTATAGGTCTCCATTGTCATCCTACCATTGGAGATAAAGGTCACTGCCCTCAGTTCAAAAATCCATTATAAACACAGAAATATCTTTCAAATCTTATGCACTGTAGCTTTTCCTCTGTAATTCTTGCAAACAAAGTGGCAAAACTGTGGCCATAAGAGCAATGCTCTTTTCTATATTTGGAGTTGTCTGTAATTTTTAATTAAAGCTCATTTTGTAAAATATTAAGCAAAAATTGTTTTTGAGATAAGATGTTATTGAACATTAAAGTGTCATTTCAGAGATAGATCACCATCAATTAGAAAAAATGCACATTAATCTCATAGCTACACAATTAATCATAAGTTCAAAATAAATCTTGAGATGTCTCCTTTTGGCTTAGGAGTAAAATACAGATAATAAGGTGTATCTATGATTTGAGGAGAGACTCTGATGAAAACTTATGCATTTCTATACCAAACTTTTAAATAATCTATTAATAATGTTATGAGGTAGAACCAGCATGTAAAGCATAATTTATTTCAGTGTATGAGCGGCATGTCTGATTCTCTTTTGGTAGGCCATTATTAAATGCATACTCAGTACAAATTGTTAGGGTAAGATCTTTTCTATAGAACAGTGGACTAATAATAACAATATGAAAATAAATACAAGAAAAACTCAATATCAACTATTCACAATGCAGCATAAAACAGAAAATATATGCCTGCAAATCAATAACAAAAAACTACAAGAAGCAACTACAACAACGTATCTAGGGATAGAATTAGATCAAAAACTATCAATGAAAGAACATGTAAACAATGTAACGAATAAAATCAACAAAAAGAACAACATTTTAAAACATTTAGCAGGAATAAAATGGGGTGGAAACATGGACCTCCTTAATAAAACATACATAAAACTTGACCTATTGTATGGAGGAGAACTACTAGCAACAGTAAACAAGAGACTTAAAAGTAAACTAGAAATTTCACAAAATAATTCACTAAGAATAATAACAGGACCTGTAAAAACAACACCAATTACAGTACTACATAGCTTCACAAAAAACATGGCTATAGAATTGGAACATGTGTTGAAAGCAATTACTCCAGCACAAAAACTGCAAGTCAATAGAAAGTGGTAACACACAGCAGATACTATAAGTAATTTAAAAACTCAAATAAGCTTCAGAACATACATTAGATGAAACGTCAAACCACTATGATGGAGAATTAATAGATATAAAAGCAGCATTACAGAACATTTTACATAGACCATACATAAAACAAAAAATAGTCATCTTATTAGACTCAAAATCAGCCATAGATGGAATAGTAAATTACAATAATAAAACAACAAGAAATATTAAAGAAATAAGAAGCCTAATTAAAGCAGTTGAAACTAGAAATAATGTCACTCTACAATGGATCCCAGCTCATGTCGGACTTTTGGGCAATGAACATGCGGATCAATTGGCAAAGAAAGGTGCAATACAACAAATAAAACCTGTAGGACAAATAGAAATAAATAAACAATTAAATAACATTAAACAACATTTCAAAAGACACTCTCTAAACACATTAGCAGCTGATAGTGCCTTCAAAGCAAAAATAAATAAGTAAATAAATAACTGAATGAATAAATAAATAAGGCATCCACTTTAGCAAACTTAACTGACTATGCAGTTTTGTAAATTGTAGATTAGGAACTAACAGTGTTTATTTCTAGTCTTTATGCAAAAATGTGCAACGTCAATCAATGCTAGATGACGCAGGCAAATCCTTGGTCTTCATAGTTGATTACAAAGATAGTAAATCATTCATGCGTATTTAAACCCTGTACTTGTCTGAGTGGCAATAGTAACATAGAATGTTAATTAACGTTATACAATAAACATTGAGCAGAAATGGAACTTTCCATAATAATTTCAATCCTGAGGTAATAATCTAATAATTTGCAGTCACCTGCAGTTTCCCATGAGTGGCCATATTACTGTTGCATTATGGTGGTATTTAAATGCAATCTCTGTGCATTAATAACACTTATAATAATTTGAGAGCAGAAGCCAAGCTTAGGCTGGCTTCTAGCAATTATAAAATGGCCCATCATGACAGTTGTTTTCCTAAAAATGTTTATTTCTCTAAATATTTCATATATTTTGAGATATGCAGCCATTATGTGAAACATCAAGCACTTCATTTTTTAAGATTTGATTTATATAAAACATAATAATAATAATAATAATAATAATAATAATAATAATAATAATAATAATAATAATAATAATAATAATAGGAGAAGGAGGAGGAAGAGGAAATCTAAAATAATAGTGTTTAAAAAAAGAATGTTGGTTATGAAAAATGGATATAGAGTGTGATGGGAGAATGTTACAGAATTTAATTATTTAAGAGTGAGATTAAAAAGTAGATAATGGAGGTTGAGAAATGCACAATAAGAAGGCAGTTGTTAAAGGAAAAATAGAAAGATATCTTTAAAATACCAGAAATACCTGTAAAATGGTTGAAGATGTGTATGCAGTGGTAATGGAATAAAAAATGTTAAATGAAAAGGAAATATGGGAATTATTGGAAATTGTGTACAAAACTATTGTTAACACATAGGATGTTCTATAAACAGTTACAGGGTACATCAAAAGCACTACAGACGTGTAGCATTGGTAAGATCTTGGTAAGAAAAGGAATGGTGGTTGAAAGAGATTTATATACTGCTACAGGAATCTGAAACTAGAAAATGAATATATATTCAAAACATGTGTTTTGTAACAACGTAGCTGGCGAGAGAGGCTGGTATCGGAGTTGTATGGCAGAGGGGAGAAAATAATTCAATAGGAATTGTCAAAGAAAATGAGAACGTTAGAAGATATCAAGATACAAATGTTTTAAGAAAAAAAGTTATTTGAGATTGTACAATTTAATAAAGAAAGATTGGGGAAGGAGAAGTATGTTGACACCTGTGATAAACAGAGACAGAAGGAATATACCTTATATAGGAATGTGAACAAGAGCATTGCATCTTAAAGGATTTAGAAATAGCAGAAGATGAAGTATATGTGGGAAGAAAAGATGGAATATTTGTTTAATGCAATGTAAGCAAACAAGCAGAAAGAAGTACTTGGAATTCCAAAATGAAAATAATATTATTAGAATAAAAATGTTGACAATCAGAGGGTGGGGAAAAAGTGGATTATAGATGAGTAATTAGGAAGGGTAAGAGGAGAGAAAGATTTCAGCGATCAAAATAGGACACTAATTCAAGACAATGACAAGGGAATTCTCACAAGTTGGAGGTCCAAGGGAAAAATTCCTCCAACAATTCAGTTTAAATAGTAGGAAATGTATATAATTGTCCATACTTCTTGTAATGAAAGAAACAATATACTCTATTTTATAACACAAAAAAGTCTGAGTGTTGCATTTAACATGACTTTCTCTACTCCATCTTCTATGAACTATTCTTCTATTTACTTCTTGTTAATACAGATAAACCTTCATTACTCATTTCATTATAAGGTATCAGAAGACTATAGTGAGCTAAAGCAATAGTCAAATCTTTTCAAAGCCAATCATTATGTGATGGTTTTAAAATTCTGTTCTCTTTGCAAGAACATGAAAAAGAAAGGATAGCAATTTGCAGTTGAGAAAATCAAACCAATAACAAAGGATATCTTAATGGTTAACAATACAAAAAATGTTATTTGACATAAATTGCATGCTTCATTTTTTGTGCAGTAAGATTTTGCCTACATATACAAAAGTAGTTCAGAATAAAGAGGACTTAACAGAAAACTCAAGATATACATTTTGTCAAAAATAGCTTAAACATACAATATTTTATTCAAAATCATTAGAGCCATTTTTGAGAAAATAAAAAACAATGAAAAATGTTCCCTGTAAAGGGTAATTTGGAATGGGGTGATTTCCTTCAAGATCTTGGTGTCCTATCACATGTTTTTCTAAAAATGCTTTTATTGGGTCCAGGGGGACCCAAATCATGTATTTCCCAAGAAATCTCGATACTGAATTTCTGGGTAGAGTATAATAGCTCCTTCACTTACTGTAAGTACATAGAAGGGAAACTAAAAAAAATTATTGTGTTACATTCACATAACTTTCTCTACTCATTCTTCAAAAAACTTCCTACAAAAGCTTACTCTTCTTATTTATGCTAATCAAGATAAACGTTTACAGAAATGGTTTTATTACATATTTCCTTGGAGGAATAATGGAATACAGTAGGCTTAAGCAATAGGCAAATGTTTTAAGAAAAGTTCACTTTGTGATGGCTTTGAAATTCTGTTCTCTTTGTGAGAAAAAAACAAATAGCGATTTTGCAATTGAAAAAGTGTAAAGTATTTGACAACTCGAACCTATAATAAAGAATATCTTGGAAATGGTTAATGCCACAAAAAATGTTATTTGACATAAATTGTGTAATTTAACAACATCTACATCTATGTATATAATCAGCCACTTATGATTAACAAGTTATAAAAAAATTCATTCAGAATTTTCTCAGGCTATTCCCAGGAAATTCAAGATATGTTTTATTTATCATACAAATATCTTAAACATATGGCATTTTAATTAAAATTGTTAAGAGCCAGTTCTGAAAAAATAAAAAAATCACGTAAAAGGTAATTTGGATGGGGGGTTTTCTTGAAAATTGTGTCGTATCCTTAGAAGATGCTGAACTTGAATACCAAGTCTGGTTGCTAACAAACTTTTCATTTTTGAGTTATGCTGTTCACAGACACACACACCTTTTTCTAAAAATTTCTTTCTTTGGTTCACAGGACCTAAAAGCATGTATTTGCACTGAGATCTCGGTATTGAATTTAAAAAAACTAATAATACCAACAATGTACAATGCTAAAAGCCTGTTAACAATGGGTTAAACATTTAAGTATAAAGATAGCAAAGAACTACTAAAGAGCTTCAAATTATTTTCTAATAGGTTCATTGCTTTCTTAAAATTTACTTTTCGTTATCATACAATGTTTTATCACTGGATTACTAATTTTGTTCTTTTATATTTTACTAGTCAGTCAGCTAGTTAATGATAGTGATACAATTATGTTTTTAATACAGGGAGAGCCAAAAAACTATGAATTGGCTGCGCTGTATTTTTCCTGTCTGTGTCCTCGGTGCTCGTTGCCGTCAGCCGCTATCATAGAAAGGCGCAGATGAAACTATACAACATTTTTAAAACTACTTTTAAGGGCTTTACTTATGAACTTTATGAAAGGAAATGCTGAAACTGGCCAACATCGTTGTCCATACATTTTTGGCACCTCTTTAGGAAATTATACATCACTCGCCGTTCAGTTACTATGAGTTATTTATTATTTTGTCCTGTACTTAGTCACAAAGTATATTATGGCTCAGTATATGTTTTCTACTGCACAGTGTGTATATATTTATGATTCGTATGTGTTAACTCAGTCAGCTCGCCAAGTGAAAGTATGATTTGCAGAAAGATTTCCAGGTGTAAAAGTTCCAGGCCATACAACAATTCATGAACTTTACATCTAAAAGTGTGTTTGAGGACAGAAGTATTAGTAGAGATTTGTGGCCCCCTCGGTCCCCTGACCTAACCTCCAGCAATTTCTATTTCTGTGATAACTTAAAACATAAAGTGTACAAGACAAATCCACACATCCTGGAAAAATTAAAACGAAATATCCGCTAGGAAATTGCCAGCATTTCTCAATGTGAACTACAGCAGTTGGTTAATAAAGCCTTTAAAAATGTTGTATGGTTTCATCCACACCTTTCTATGATAGCGGCAGACAGCGAGCATCGAGGATGCGGACAGGAAAAACACTGCGCAGCTGGTTCGTAGTTTTTTTGACTCTCTCTGTATTTACCGTACTTTAATATTTTTACCCTAATGTTCCATTACTGGTTCCAAATTTTCTCAGGCATAGAATGTATTCACCATTAGGTTTGAATGTTCTATAATGTTTTTACAACTTGGCTACTAATTAATGCACTGTAATAGCAGGGTGTAAGGTGGTTATATATCTGGTCCATTACATGTTTAAACTGCTTTTTAAAAGTTGCACACGGAAGTTTTGCACCGTGTTTCTTACAATGGTTGCTAGAGCAGCTGATGAATTTCGAGTTTTGTGTCCGTTATCTTTCCAATACTGACAAACTTTGTAAATTTCATTAAACACTGGTATTCTAACTAATAAATGCCATCTGAAGTTTGTGGAGGAGCTGTAAATGTTTCATGAAAGAGCAACATTTTCACTTTTCAAAGATTGTCTCGGTAGGTTATGTTAGCCAAGGGATAGTTCCCAGGTGGAAGGAGAAACTATGGCTACAACAAATACCCCATGAAATTTCATTCAAAATGGCCTGTCCCTATCACTGTTCAGATTGTATCACTTTGTCATCAGTGCTAGTGTTCTCTAACCACCATGTCATTTATAAACAAATGCTAAGCTTCCATCAACCTTGAGCACCAAAGGTGTACGTACGCCATTCAATGGAGGGTGGAGGGGGCATTGACTCACTCCAAAAACAAACATACATTTCTCCTCTATTTTAATAAATATGTATAAACAGGGGGGGGGGGGGAAACAACAAAAGTTAAAAAGGAAAAAGACATTTGTCATGACAGACTGTACTTAACTCCCTCTATAAATATACAAATTGTTTTCCTAACACTTAGGTTTTATTTCCACCTTGAATAGGCATGCATAATGTTGCTGCTATAACCACACAGAGACTTGTTTCTTCTTTCAATTAAAATGGGATCGGTTAGTATATTTTCTGGTTAGTATATTGACAATTACACATTTCCAATATTTAACTTGAAACCTACGAATATGACCACAAATCTAAAAAGCCAAGGAGCATTAAAATTTTGCTTCTCTATTTTAAATTTTATCATCAATAAAATAACAAACTGGGCTGCAAAACTAAATATAATGTATGACGGGAGCAACAGAAATTGCACTTTTATTATCATGAGTTTCTTATGATTGTATGTTTGTTAAGGAAAGTTAACTTCAAGTACTGCGTGCCAGAAAATTGAAGAACTAAAGGCCTGTTATAAAATCAATTAGTGAATATGCAAAAGAATAATATACAATTAAATTAATGCCTTTCTGGGCACACTTTTCTTATATAAAGGCCTGTTATGTAACTACATCATTTATTATAGGGAGTGCAACCTGTGACTTGTTTGAAATGTTTTATATGACTGATCATACAGCTGCATAAAATGATAGACGGAGGCAGTATGTGATTAGTGACAGGTTATCTAGAATTATGTATTCACTATTCCTAAGCATAATTCACACTGTGAACCTAAGAATAAGAAACAACCAGCATTTGTTACAGTGTTTGCACTTACAATTGAAATTTACTGTCATTTAATCTTTATGCATTAACCCTACGCGATTTGATCAGCTTTAAAATTCTTCCTAGTTTGGTTGTGATCCCTCAACCACACTTAACCTAAAATATAAACAACAGAATGTTTGGTATCACTAAAAATATATGTATGACATACCTGAGGTACATCAGGTAAAACATTAAGCATAATATCTTCTGTGGTAAAAGTCGGTAATATTCTATCTGAAGCCGATTTATCAACATTCTGCTGAATTAACAGCTGTGCAGCCACGTTTTGAAAATCTTCCACTGACAGGTTTAGACCTCCCACACCAGATGTGAGGGCATCTTTTAACGATAGACACACTAATCTGCAAAACAATAGTAGCACATGTCACCAACTTCAGACAGAATTACTGCATCTTTATGAATTCTGGCACCAATTTACGACAAACATGAATCAGAAACCACATGCTCCAGCGTATTTAAGGTTAATGTTTACACACCCTTTGTTAGTTTCCACCAAAATTCCGTTTTCCAGTAAATTGTTTGCAGCAGAGACAGTGTCGATTCTACTCTCATCTTCTGGGGATAAATACGGCAGCGAAACTGCGGAAACACTAAATTGCTGCGACGCATTATTTACATTACTGCTAAACAACAACCCACCTACTTCGTCTTCCATGACACTTTAATGCGTGCGGTACGTTATGTTACGTTTGGTAACCTTGGCCAGGTGGAGTTGTTTCAAGTTTATGGATTTTATACATAGAGGTCACCACTGACATTTCACCGCACCTAACTTACCTAAGTGAATTAAGAGATGCCAGCACATAGACTCAACTGTAAAGAAAGAAAAACAAATTAATTAATAAAGAAATAAAGAATATACTATTGTGACAAGCAAAATAAACGTTTGATTACACCCAAATGGCATTTCCTGCATATACGGAATCATTTATTCAGATATCTTCGTAAGTACGTAATATTTTGTGATGATGGGAAAATATACCTATATAATTTACGTGTATAATTTACGCGCAAATTGCAATTACAATTTTCTGAAATGTAGTCTTGCGACATTTATTTTCTTTCTAATGCAAGTATTTTGACATTATTTACATGGGAATGCAGCGCAATACTCTTGTGCTATTGTTTCTTTTATTATTATTATTATTATTATTATTATTATTATTATTATTATTATTATTATTATTATTATTTTAATAAAGCCTGCTACACATAACTTCTACAGTCCACTTCTACTAGGTACATAGGTAGAGAAAAGATTGCATTCCACCGAAAAATTCAATACCAAACTTTTAACGAAAGTGCTGTTTTGAAATCCTTGAATCAAAAAAAAAAATTAGAAAAAGGCCTACGCGTACGGTACGTCTGTCCATGAATGTGAACAGCATAACACAAAAACAAAAGTCGGATGAATACCAAAGTTCGTATTTAAAGTTAGCATCCTCCAAGTACAAAGAAAATCCCCCAACCTAAACTACCGTCTACATGGAAAATATTTAGTTATTTTCATTTTCTCAAAAATGGCTCTATGGGTTTTGATTAAAAATTAAAGTATATTTACATTACTTGTAAAACGGATGTCTTGAATTTTCTGCGAATAGCCTGTGATTTCGTACAGGTTATTTTAATGGAACCATAAGAGATAAACACAAGTTTACCGCAAAATAATATAGATATTTTTTAAACACGCATTTCAAAAAACCTCTTGTTGCATCAGCCATTTTGTTATATTCGTCATTTTCTGTGTGTCATCATTCAATTGTTTCTCGCGATATCATGGAAAGAATATGGACTTCTTTATGTGGGAGGACCGTTTCTTTGCGCACATACACTCTCTCTCTCTTCTCTCTCTCTCTCTCTCTCTCTCTCTCTCTCTCAAACACACACACACAATACTATTTTTAGCTTGAGGCAGTATTTTTAACACTTGAATAATTTCAATTAAATTATATAATATATAAATTCAATAAAAGCCCGCCTTGAAGCAATATGTATGTACTAATTTGTAAAAATTGAGGCAGTATTTTATATCACAACACTGTGAATGCCAGAGTGATTGTAGTGTAAATTAGCATTATTGTATGACAATGATTTGAGATGTTTGTTAATTATAAGCATTGTTAGGAAATAAGTTTACACGGCCTCACTGAAACTGACAATAGGAGCGGGTAACAATGTAGCGAGGGGGTGAGTTGTTTATCAATTAGAAGAGACAAGCAAATGACGTCAGAGTAGCGCGCTTTTCTTTAGAAATGGAGGGAATATCTTCCCTAGAGCATATGTGTTCGTAATTTTGATTGGATATAAAAATAGACGCTAATGTTGGCGCGCTTTATTAACCAATAGCAGCTCTGTTATAATGTTTAGGCATATCGGGGTGAGGGAGTATAAATTCTAAAGCCAGAGACAAGTATCCGAGATCCGAAAACTCAACCCTAACAAATCCCCTGGACATGACGGCGTCACGGCGCCCATGCTCCAGCACCTTCCCAAGAAGGCCGTAATCCACTTGACGCGGATTTTCAATGCCTGCCTTCACCTCCGTCACTTTCCAACTAGTTGGAAGGAGGCGCGGGTGGTATGCATTTTAAAGCCCGGCAAGGATCCGGTCTTTCCATGCAGTTACCGCTCCATCAGCTTGCTCCCAACCGTCTCAAAAGTCTTTGAGCTGTTGCTCCTTGCCCGCCTTACACCTCTTTTTGAGGAAAGGCAGCTCCTCCCGGACCATCAGTTTGGTTTTCGCCATGGGCACTCCACAACCCTGCAGTTACTGCGACTGGCCGAGAAGGCCTCCCTGGGCTTCCAGGAGAACTTCAAGACCATAGCAGTGCTGCTGGACGTAGAGAAGGCCTTTGCCACAACGTGGCACCAAGGCCTTTTGTACAAACTCAAGGAGTCAGACGTCCCTCCCGCCTATCTTGCCCTGATAAGCAGTTTCCTCCGGGATCGCACATTCAGGGTGAGAGTGGAGGGGAAGGTTTCTTCAGTCCGTCCCATAGCCGCTGGAGTCCCGGAAGGCAGTGTACTGTCCCCGCTTCTCTTCGCGGCCTACATGTCGGACTTCCCCACGGAACCCAGGACTGTTACGTGCCAATATGCCGACGATGTCCTCATAATGGCACAGAACAAGAATGCCCGATTCTGATTCCCTCCACTACAGCGACAGCTCCGAGCCATTGGCAGGTGGAGCGAAAAGTGGAGGATGGCCATCAGCCCGGGGAAGAGCTCTGCGCTTCTCCTGGCGAAGGTCCGTCGGTGGCGGCCCGAGCGGCCTCTGAGGTTGCGGCGGAGGAGAATCCCCTGGGTTACCTCAGCCAAATACCTCGGAGTCACGCTCGACCGCGGCCTCACTTTCGCGCCACATGTCAAGGCAAAAGTCGGCCTCGGCCACTCCGCGCTCAGGCAGCTGTACCTTGTATTCCGCTCCACAATGCCCATACGCCTCAAACTACGCCTATATCAGGCGATTATCCCGCCCCTGATTCTTTACGGCTGCAAGGTCTGGGGATCGGCGGCAGCGACCACCATCCGCAGACTGCAAACCGTTCAGAACAGGGCGCTTCGGATGATCTATGATACCGGGCGTAGATTCCCATCACATATCCTACATACCCATTCCGGTATCCCATACATCGTGGACGTGGTGCGGGAGAGAACCCGCACCATGTACACGAAACTCACTTACCACACCAACCAGCTGGTTAACTCTTTGGGCCGCTATGACCACAAGGCGCCACGGCGGAGGAAGAGCTACCGGTTGCCGAAAGACGGCTTGGGCCCCCGAGGCTGAGGTCTGCCAATCCCTCATCTCACAAACTTCCCCAAGTTAAGCAGCATTGGGCCCGATCGCTAGCTGGATGAGTGACCATCTAGCAGCGACCCGCCCTGCCGCCAACTTGAGTACCCCCATCCCATTACCTACATTCCCATCTTGCTTTGCTGCCATGCCGGCCTGCTTAACTTGACGACCACACAAGTGGTCGCCCAAGTTAAGCAGCATTGGGCTTGGTCACCACGTGGTCGCTAGTCCGCCCATGAGGGGACACCGAGACCCAGCCAATGGTAGCGCAGAAAGCTAAACCCCGCCCAAGACAGACATAAATCAAAAGCTTGTGTACATTCTTTTTATCCTTCTATATCGCACAGGTAAAGCCGCATACGCGGCTAGGTACTGTGGCGATTATATTCCGCCCACGTGAACCTGGGCGACCTGTTCTCGATTGCTGGATTGCTGGAAGTATCGCACAGTTTAATAGAATCATTCACGGGTACACATTACGTAATTCTACAGAATCTCTCGCGTCGTAAAGTTAGTTACAAAAATGTGAAATACGCGAATTAATAATGTGCGGCAAATAAGTGATTATAGTTACATTCGAAAATATGACAGTTTCAGTCGGGCGTGTATCAAGAGTAATTATGTGAAATGAATAAAGTGTGACGGCAATAAAAGTGTAAAAACAAATTCTTTTATCAGTGTTATCTATCTTTTAGTAACAACTCCTTTCCGTTTACACACCCTGTTCAAGAGATTTGCTCGATTGAGTAATAATAGCTGGCCGGAGGACAAAGAACCCAAAATTCAAAAATAGTAAAACAATAACAGGCGCTCAGCAAATAAGATAACACGAACGATACCGCGACAAAATGTATGTAACAGTCATTGCATATGCTTATGTTATTGTAAACATGTTTAATAATGTTATGTGAATGCATTACGTAATTTAATAATGCAAGAGCTGTGAGAAAAATAAGTTTAAAGTTGCTAAAAATGAGGTAGCCTTGAGGCAATAATGAGTTTGAGAGTTTGAATGTTACTAGTCATGATGAGAGCAACGATAATGTAAATTTTTTGACAGTTTAAAAATAGCCAATCAACAGCCAGAAAAAGCTTTAGTAAAATGCAGATATTCTATTGGACTAGGAATAGCCAATCAGAAACTTGAATTACAGAAGTTTACGGGTTTGGGCGGTTAAAATATGTTCAGTTGCCTGCAGACCTTAGTAGTAACCGGATGGAAGATGTGTTCTCTAGAGAAATATTACGTATTCGTGTGAAACGAAAATTATGTATACGCGTTAACAAAGTACAAGTATTAAATTAAAGAATGTCACAGCTCTGATATCAGTGTAGTGCTATTTAAGTTGTGTCAAGGATTAATAAAAAGAAGTGAATTTAAACTTAAAATCTGTGTAAGCCTACATTCTTGCCACACCACGCCCTGATTAAGAGAAACGTGTCTCTAAAACAATACTGACGCAGCCGAGGCAAACATCAAACATAAATATAAATAGTATCTATAGAAACAGTTTAATAACAAAGTTAATATATTTTTTTAAAAACTTGGAGCGTAACAACAAAAATACATCTTCAAATCGACTTCTCATACGTAACAGTATATTACGTAAACTACAACAGTAATACTACTTCAAACTGGCTTCCCAAACATGGTGCAAACATCAACAACATAAAAAATAAATAAACAGCTCCTTCACATCAAAACACTTTCTCACGCTTCAGGGTAGCTCATTATATATGTCAGTATCAATTATTCATCCAAAATCGAAAATTTCCAGAAACGTTTCGGTTACACACACACACACACACACACACACACACACACACACACACATGCACATAGGTTTAGATCGAGATAAAGAATGGCACAGCGCTTCTTCTTCTTCTTCTTCTTCTTCTTCTTCTTTTTTCCTAACCTTGTGGTATAAAGTTGAAAGGAAGTTATAATAGCCTAAATATCTCACTGTTCATAATCATTGAGAGTGAAAAATATATAAGTATTAAATTTACATCGATTGCTCCGGTATAACAAGTAAAAGCGGTGACCTCCTAGGCAAAACTTCTAAGCTGTCTTAATCCAATGTATACGGATATTATCGATGTGCACAAACAAAATGGTTGTTACTGCATCTATTTTTAGGTGCGTTCGCTACAGCATTGTGCCTATTAGCGTCAGCTTGTCCGCCCATACATACGAAACAACTCACCAAACGCTGCAAGTACGGGTTTGAGATTTTATATACAGAAGTTCGAAGAAAATTTGTTCCACATTTCAAATGGTTGAAATTGGTACACAATTAATGGTAGTTTAGATGTAGAGATTGGTAAAATGTTTTAGTTTTAAGCAAACCGTACAAAATTAAGGCTAGTTTATATAAAATGTCTCCAAAGAATCTCACAATTTATCACTCAGCCGAACGCTTCGGAATTGAGGTTGCAACCGAAGCCTTCCGAGCTGAGGCTAGCTAAATGAAAGGCTGTAGTCAAATATGCCCGTAATTGACTGAATCTCAGTGGTTGTAAATAAACACGCTATTATTTAATGGTGCAACCATGATGCAACCTAGTAAAGGGTTAAAACATTTTTGCTCACTTTGCAGGCAACATCTTCATGGTGCAATGGTTTGTGCATTCGCAAACCACGAATAACGGGGATTCTGATACTAGTGGCCGAGGTCGTTAGAGCACTGACTAGTAAAGGGAGGTCCGGGTTGAAATCCTGCCAGGACCGTCCTCCCTGATCGAAGTTTTTCCACGTTTTCCTCAGCTCTTATAACTGACAAATGCCGAGGAGGTATATAAACTTAGTCCTGGAACGTTTCCTTCCCAATTACCTTACACAATTTACATGTCATGTATAATAAGTGGGCACTGTGGCGCTGTAGGTATGTAGTAAGAATGAGTGTTAAACACTATTAAAAATATTCTATAACTCACCGGGATTGTACATTTAATTGTAATTTATTAAATATTTAATGGATTAGCCGTAGTTTTAATCACCTGCAACTTGGCTGAGGGAACTTTAAAATTTATTTTCATGAGCTGAGGCGTTTTAAAAACATCTGAGATTCATCGGCATGTTCCGGAAATGCTATACGTTTCCAAATATCCCTTAAGATGCCTTTGCAAATTAAAATAATATTAAAGGCATCATTAAAAGAAAAGAAACTCGGGAAATCTTATAGATTTACAAAACTTCCTATCACATAACGTGTGGTAAAACCCCCGTACATGTAGATAGGCTTACAAAATGTAAACTGGTGTATGTAATAAAACGAAAATCGGTTATATTGGCACTTTTTAAATGACGAGAAAACAAGTGAAGGTGCTAAATAACGAATATTAATAAAATGTTTATGGACGTGTTTTGTTTGAAATCAAATCAAATTTAAGATTAATTCATATGGGGAGATTGCTAAAACATATAGCTTTTTGAGATTGTATCTTAAAATGTACAATATACACCAGAATAAAGACACGAGACGTTGCGAATGTAATTGAAATGTAAATATTATTTGTACATTTATATATTTTTAAACCTGGCTATAGATCAGTGCGATGGAGCGTTGATGTCGACTAAACTCGAATATGGGAGTCGATTTGCTTGCAATGGCAGAGCATTAAAGCCTTAGTGATGAACTAGAGCAGTTATTTGTTATGCGTTATTCACAAACTGACCTTTTCCTTTCCAGCAAGCTTTACTAATATGTTGTAGACATATGTTGCCGCTTAGTTCTATGCACAAAGCTTTAAATTTCAAGGTAAACGCCCCCATGTGTAATTTTAAGCGGGTATTACCGCATTACTTACTCTTTCTCCATCATAGCTTAAACTATTTCAACCAATGAGGCAATTTCTCTTACAGTCTTTTGCAGTGAGGTTTGAAACTTCAGAAAAAAATACTAGCTAGAGCAGTTAGTGCATTGTAAAATGACCCTAAAACCTTGCATTCTAAAACGCGAGGGGAAAAATCATTAGTAATTCATCTGTTTTTCGTCCCTGGTATTACGAAACATATTTCTCCAGGTGTAAACAGGTGTTATCTGTCAGCGCCTGATAGCATTTGTCATTATTCCAGTGTTTTTAGGTCGGACAGAAAGCTGGTAGCCAACAGTGCTAGTCGTGATGTCATTTAGAATCCTTGTCGTCTGTATGCTGCTTGGAGTCGTCCTAGCGACGGCAGAAGAGGAGACATTTTCCAGAAAAGCCAGAAGTAAGTCTAACAGGATGGGGGGACCATCCAAGTTGTACCATAAAAACACTTGAATCGCAAGCATATCGATTACTTCTCCCAATAATTACAGTCGAGGGTTGTGTTGGCAAAACTCGCTTTTAAAAATAAAGCAAAAAAGAAGAAACATTTCAGAAAATATTAAAATTATTTTACAAGGAAAATATTAATTTTATAAATATCTGTCACGATAATGTATGTTATATTAGAATTTATTAAGTAGTTACGTCAGATGGAATTTTATTTAAAAGCATAGCTTCTATGAAAATATATACAATGAGGAACATTCTTAGCTATTCATATCAAGTTTAGAAATTAATTTACAATGTAAGTAATATTAAACATCGGTATTGTATAGGCTCACCATGTAACGCTTTTACGTGCGCAATTGTATAATTATGTCTCAAAATTACTGAGTGTAATTGTTACACATGCCTTTCTCTACTCTTGTACAAATTATTTTTACAAACGCTTATTCTCCATTTACTTCATATTAATCGATATAAACATTTGCAGAAACTATCTTACTGCTAATTTTCTTGTAGGCACAAGGGGAATATGGTAGGCTTTAAGCGTTATTTAAATCTTTTAAAAGCTGGTTGGTATGTAGAGCATTCCATTCTCTTTGCATGTCCGGAACATAAAAAAGTGAGTAATGAATTCCCATTTGAGAAAAAGTATAAGTATTGGAAAATTCAAACAAATAACAAGGAATATCTCGGAAATGGTTCACTCGACAAAAAAAGTGTATATTATATAAATTATGTGTTTTAACGAGATCTACAGTTTTTGTGTAGTAAACTTTTGTCTACCTCTTATGGTTTACCAGTTATGCGAAAGTCATTCAGAATGATGAGGACTTTTGGGGACATTCTCAGAAAATTCAAGATATACATTTCATTTGCATGAAAATATCTCAATCATGTGATATTTTAATTAAAGTCTTTGGAACCATTTTTGAGAAAATCAACATTTTCGAAAAAATATTCCATGTGGGGTGTGGGGATTTTCTTGAAAATCTTGTGTCGCATCTTGGAAGCTACTAAACTCAAATACAAGTTTGGTATTTATCCGATTTTTTGTTTTTGAGTTATGCTGTTCACACACACACACACACACACACATACACGCGGATTTGTTTCTAAAATGCTTTATTTGGATTCAGAGCACTCCAAAACATGTATTTCCGGAGTAATCTCGGTATCGAATTTTTGGGTGGAATGCAATACTTCCCCTACTTAGTATACGTAGTAGAGAAAGTAAAACGAAATGTTAGATAACAGTTGAAAGCTTTCCGCTCTTTCCACATTTCACTCGACTTCGATATTATGCCTTAATGCCTCATATTATACCTTCATCAGCTGTTTAAGTGTTTTATTGTATCTTAATTCAGTGCTTTTCATTTACTTCTACATTTGGCATACTCAAGAACATAACAAATGTTCTGATATGTTAGATTCACATGACTTTCTCTACCCACTATTGTTTATTTTACATAGTTTCTTCAAACTATTTCTACTATTCCTACAAACTTTTGCAGAAATAGCATTATTTCGTTGTAGTACATATATACAAAAGGAATCTAGGAAACCGCAGCAATAGCCTGTTCAAAAGCGGGTCGATTTATGCTGCCCTTAAAATGCCATACTCTTTCCATGACATCGCGAGAAACTACTGAATTGCAACTCTTCAAAAAATAAAGAAGTACTGAAAAATTGAAACAAATAAAATCTGGTATCTCCGAATTAGCTTGTGCCACAAAAAAAGTAATTTAAAATAAATTACGTGATTTGAAGCTATCTACAGTTTTTGTGTAGTAAATTCCTATTTCTTATGGTTAACCAGTTATAAAATTATATGAAATTCCTTCGAAGTGAACAGAGCATCACAGGCTATTCCCAGAAAATTCAAGAAATATCTTGGTAGATTTTATTTGTCATGTAAATATCTTTAATATATGCATTTTAATCAAAATCAGAACCACTTTTCAGAAAATCAAAAATAACGAAAAATTGTCTATGTAAAGAGTGCTTTCGGGTGGAGGGATTTTGTTGAAAGTGTTTGTGTCGCATCTTTGGAAGATACTGAATTTAAATACTGAGGCAGTATTTTATATCACAACACTGTAATTGCCAGAGTGATTGTAGTGTAAATTAACATTATTGTATGACAATGATTTGAGATGTTTGTTAATTATAAGCATTGTTGGGAAATAAGCTTACACGGCCTCACTGACAACTGACAATAGGAGCGGGTAACAATGAAACGAGGGGGTGAGTTGTTTATCAATTAGAAGAGACAAACAAATGACGTCAAAGTAGCGTGCCTTTCTTTAGAAACGGAGGGAATATCTTCCTTAGAGCATATGTGTTCGTAATTTTGATTGGATATAAAAATAAACGCTAATGTTGGCGCGCTTTATTAACCAATAAATGTTTAGGCATATCGGGGTGAGGGAATATAAATTCTAAAGCCGGGAGCAGTCTCTCGCGTCGTAAAGTTAGTTACAAAATGTGAAATACTCGAATTAATAATGTGCGGCAAATAAGTGATTATAGTTACATTGAAAATATAACAGTTTCAGTCGGGCGTGTATCAAGAGTAAATATGTGAAATTAATGAAGTGTGACGGCAATAAAAGTGTAAAAACAAATTCTTTTATCAGTGTTATCTTTTAGTAACAACTCCTTTCCGTTTACACACCCGTTTCAAGAGATTTGCTCGACTGAGTAATAATAGCTAGCCGGATGACAAAGAACTCAAAATTCAAAATAGTAAAACAATAACAGGCGCTCAGCAAATAAGATAACACGAACAATACCGCGACAATACCCAGTTTGATATTCATCTGAAATTTGGTTTTTGAGTATCTTTCTCCTTCTCTCTCTCTCTCTCTCTCTCTCTCTCTCTCTCTCTCTCTCTCTGAAACACACACACAGGTATACACACGGATCTTTTCTAAAAATGCTTTTCTTTTTTATTCAGGAAGCTTCAAAACATGTATTTCCGGTGGAATCTCATCATCGCATTTTTCGGTGGAATACAATGTTTCCTTACGTACTAGGTATACTGGGGGCCGTAGCACGTACAGCTATTCCATGTACTTTGTTCACCCTTTCGACGGAAGTGTGGGAGAGAGGAAAGGGGATGCCAGAGACATCAAATGCAAAAATAGGTACAGTTTTAGTACCATTGCTTACTAGATATTACAAGCTGGTGTATTCTCTTTCTTGATCGGGTCCTGAATGTGTTTGCACTTAATGCCGTTAGGATCATTCGATCACACCTTAAAGTCGAGAAAGCTGCCATTGATTCGTATTACGGAATTGTCAAAGCCAGTGATTAATTACGAATTGTATCTATGTTGTGAAACTTAAATGAGTTTGAGAGTATCTTTGTGTTTTTCTAGGATTATTAATCGTGTTAAGACAAAATACTTTCTCGTTCTCTGTGCTGTGATGTACAATGGGCCCAACATTCAGTGACATATTTTGAGGTTAAACCAGCTTGTAAACATTCCTAACATGAAGAAGATGAAAGTTATGAAGAAATCAGATTATATCGGTTTTATTTTAACGTTGTTAACCGTATTAAAAAATTCTGGAGTCAATGATGTAACTCCAGAATAACTCTAGAACATCTAAATGCCCCATATAAGTGACATTTAAATGTTAAAGCTTGTAAACTTTGCTTACAACTCCTAATTTTAACACCATATACAGCAATAAAACATGCATAGATTGAAAATCGTGTTATGTATACTCACTGAAGAATCAACATACCTATTACCCTTGCTTGGAAGAAAAATTAAGACCTGCTGCTGTTAATTCATAAAATATTCCACGCAGACTAACTCAAACTGCAGAGTATAATGGTTAATTTAAGACCTTTTACTTTTCACTGCGTACTCAAGTCTATTTTAACCAGTACTTTTCTGTTTAGTAGCTTTTGGTTACGTTTTTTCACTGTTTCACTTTAGTATGACCATCTTTTGCAATTTAAAAGTAATAGAGCATTGTGTGCCTGTAGTTTCCTGCATTGGTTGTCATTGATTGTCACTGAGGTACTGGGCGCAGTTGAAGTGTCGTTGAATTCACATTAAATTTACTTCTTTTGTGTACAGTTTTCATTTCCCATTTCAGAGTTTTGTTTTCTTTTGTTTCCGCATCTTGAAGATTGAACATTTTTTAATGTAGTGGGAAACGTTCAAACACTAATGGCACAATTTTAGGAAGTAGGAATTTTATAGATGTGCTGATAATGTAATCATTTGTTTGAATGCCTGTTACAAACCACAGACTTTGCCCCTGGTGTCCAAAAAGAGCCCACCTTGTGTCCTTGGCGAGAAATTACTATGCACCATTTCTTTTTTAGTTCATTGTATTTTGGGAATGCATGGAACGACAAGCCATATTATTTTTCTTACCTCGACTTGCAGTAAGGCGCGCAGCAATAAACCATTTTATTCAATTATCGACTAAGTGCAAATATTACACATTTCAGTTTAGAGAGCTTAACACACAGACATGCACACTGCAAAAACTATTACTTAACTGAAAGGTGCTGCATGTAATGAAACGTATGCTCATTGAACAAATCAAAACAATGCATTAATTTCCCCCCGATTTAGTGATATACTTGAATCAGTATAGTAGGGAGAAAGGGAAAGTTACTTGGGTGATGGATCTCCATATGTATATTTACGTCATATTTTATAACGACGGAAGTGTCAACCACTTATTATTGTATAATTCGAATCAACAACCAATAAAGGTTCATCTAAGTATATATATAGCATAATGAACATAATATATATAAACATATTTGAAATCAATCACCAAGACATTGTTATTATAGCTGTCTGCTAGAAGTTTAGGGAGTAGTTGAGCGCCTCAAACGGCAAAAATTGGGAGTTGCTTAGGGACCTGTTTTATTGTTAATTTTCACGCCTAGATGCGCTAGCTGTACTATTCGCTGTGATGTAGAGGGGAGCATTATGGCTTGGCATTGCAGAGGTCGTATGTACAAGTCCGGGGATAGGGTTTGTATTTAAAAGCATATATTTACTCGTTTCACATTCTTTTGTTATATAAGTAATTTGACATAGCAATGTCCTGTTATTATTGTTGTATACAAAAGCCAAATGGATATTCTATTTATTGTATGTTTCTGTTAATGATGATAATATGTCTAATAATAATGTCCTTTTTATTAAAAAACATAACCTGGCTTCCATTGAAGCTAATTTGGCTGATGGTGGGCGTGAGAGCTTCTTTGTAAAATTCTGCAAATGTTTCAAGCGGAATACTGATTCCATTTATAACATAGCAGCTGCTGCTCTCAGAGGTTCAATTGTCATTTTCAATTATTTGTAAACAACTATAGTAGATAATTATAGTCGCAATGTTTGTATTTATTTTACTTCGATTTTTCACTTTTATCATTTCGTTTTATTTTTGCCACTTTTTCTTTACTATTTTATCACAACAAATTATAATATTTTCTCGTTTATAGTGTGTGTTAGATTTAAACACAGTTTATTACGCTCTGGAAAAGTGGAAAGAATTTATTGGTGTGTAGACAAGGGTTAGAGGTAGAATCAGTAGCAAAGCGGCGGATTGAAAGCCAAAGACCTGTGGTTCGAATCCCGGCGTTGATCTCAAAGGTTTTGCATAATAATATAATAAAGTTATTATTATTATTATTATTATTAATATTATTATTATTATTACCATTATCATCATAATTGTGAATTAAATAAAAATTAGGCTCTTTATATTTATTTATAGCGTTTAACGTCCCTTTTCACTACACTAGATTACAGATACGGTAAGTTGTGTCAAATACAAACATCATCGTGGATGTCATTTTAGTAGACTAGTACCACAAAAATAAATGTTTAGAGATATTAAACACATTTTCCTTAACACAAATCCAGCAAATGTGACATCCAATAACGATGTGTTTACAATAAATGCAACAACAATAATAATAATAATAATAATGCGAAATATTTTTGGGTCCCTTCATTTTTTATTTCTTTAATAGGAAGATCACCAGCCTTGATTTTCAATGACCTCATTTAGTCTCCGAGGCAATGAGGGAACTAAAGAGCCGCAGATTTGAGGTCGTCTCCCAGACTACCCAGACATGTTCTCTCAGCGCCTGTTTGGTGTGTTCTTGACGTTGTTCCCAGTCCCGAACCATTAATGCCCAGACGTTCTTAATTGGATTAAGGTCCGGGGACTGCGCAGGCCATTCCAAAACCAATATGTCTGGGTGCTGCTGAAGCCAAGCCTCTGTGGGGATGTGGGCACACTGTTGTTGTCGTGCATGAAATGTACCACAGGCATTTCTTCTTCTGGGTAGATATATTGCACCGTTGGGAGCATGCATTCTTCCAGGGCTGCAACATATTCCTGGGAGTCCATATTAGAGGAGACTCCAATTAGCTCTCCTACTCCACCGGCGCTCATACAGCTAAGCTGACCCTGCCACTCGTACAGTGGCAAGTGTTTAGGATGAAACCGGACGATGATCGTCACTTTTTTGAAACCGCACCCTTTGCTTCAGTATCTACTGTTGATTCTGCTGCTACAGTGGATATGAGATATTTCTTTCTCTCGGGGTATGCGTGAGCGTATTTTGAAAGGATGTCATCAGTTTAAATTGACTGAGAAATGTAATGTTATCTAATACTTGTGCTATTGAAGCGAGTTGCCGACCGTTTGAAGATAAAGAATGAAACTGATAATGAATCGTAGCGCTCGAAACTATAACAGTTGAATTATTATACCTCCTAACTTCTGCAATATCAATTTTACGATTTAAAATAACATTTCCTCAATAAAGAAACTAGAAGTGTAAATTGCCGAGAGTCGCTAAAATGCTTACCGGCAAAACCCTTCGCGGCTACCGGTAAGTAAATGATAACCCAGTGCAGTCTTACGCGCTACGAACTGCCGATCACCGTAAAAGACCGTGAGCCCCTAAGGCTGTACATGAAGAAAACAAATGAAAGACACTAGTTTTAGCAATACGCGCTCGTTTATTACTTAAGCGTCGCCTACCTATCACTACCCTACAAAGATTCCTCCTAATGTGGGCCAATCTTAAAAACTATACGTGTGCGTCTCTGGCACTGTTGCTACGCGATACCTCCCCAAATCTAAGAATTTCATTTACGTTTCTCTTTTACAGAATTTTTGTCTGTGACTCTGCAAAGGTACCTAACCTTAAACTAAAACTACATTCCAAGAATCTTTATGTCTAATGCGTTCGCTCCTCGGCTATTACTAATGGCTTTGCTGGCTAATTATTACCTTTTTCTCCAGATAACTCTTTTCAACTCAAGCTTGTTACATTATACATTGATTTAATGTATAAAAATTATTTATTGCAATTTTATTCTTCTATCTTACTCTTATTTCTTTATTTAATTATTTATATCTTCCTGTCAATAATTACCGTATCAAGAGTCGAAGCGAGTCTTGTCGGGTTGCCACAAAGACAGTCTCCCATCCTCGTCTGACGAAAACGCCTTTTCATCAGAACATATTATCATCTCTCAGAAGTTTTGACTTACTGTAGATGCTGGAGGCAGAAGACCATGCGAGCTTTCCTGTGTTCTTGCTTAAGGACACCCTTTCTCGCAGGTCAGCACATGGAGTCGTCGATGGACCGTCTCAGTACCCAATGGGAAATTTAGACTTCTTGCTATTCTTGTCGCTGGAACCAATGGATTATCTTTACGGATCTCTAGATTAGCTCTCTCGTCCTCTGCGATGGTTTTCTTTGGCCTTCCTTGGTTTTGCTTTGTCATAAGACTTTCTTCACCCTCCTCCTGAAACCTTTTCTCCCATAACCGCACAGTATCTTCTGCAGCCCAACTGCTTGGCATATTTGGGCCATTGTGCGGCCACATTCCTACAATGCGGCCCCTGTTATCTGACTTGTGTATGGCATGATGTAAGGAGTTTTAGTAGAGTGTGAGCTTCCAATACTGTCCGTATATAATGCTCAATATACCCTATTACTCATTTGATGATTGCTAGCTCGTGGGCCAATACAAAGTGATGACATCACATGATATCAAGGTCCTCTGATTTCACCCTATCAGTTTAAAACAAACAACAAGGTATTTAGAATAGTTAGGTGGTTACTTTATGGTGTAACGGTTAGAGTGTTGACTTTTGAAATTAGGATTCAGGGTTTTGTTCTCGGCTGGAGAACTGTTTATAACCTTTAATTATATTTATTTCATATTCTCGAAGAGTAAGGAAGAATTAAAGGCAAGCATAAATCGTTTCTGGTTGAACAAAAGATTAAACTATGTTATTTCCTTAATTTGACTGAGAAAAAGCACTATAGAGCGCAATTTAGTGATATTTCTTCTAAACTCCTACTGCACAAGTAGTAAAGTGGTGGAGAAATTTGGGAATACCCCAAATATTCGATTCATGGATACTCGTCTTTCTTGTAGATGGATTTAGTTGAAAAGGAGACACTCAGACGTTTCTAGCGGTCGTTATGGATTTCAGTCACCCGAGATAGCCTAAACGCAAGTCTCCCGAGAGTCAAATGTATTAATGCCAAAGTCCAGAGTCCGACACCACAATATCTCTTTGGTAGAGCGCCGGCATCTAAAACTGAAGTAGGGAGGTTCAGACAACGACAGATTTTACTTTTTCTTTCTTTCTTTCCGGATTCTACCTAAATGAAGAAGCTTGTTTCAGATCTTCATTGTTTTACAATGTTCGAAAAGTTAATATAGAATTGCTTAGCTAACTGAAGCTCTCTCACTTTACAGGCACACACCAAATATTCATTTGTAAATGAATAACTGATTATAACCAAATGTAAGCAAAACATCGCTTTTACATCTGTCGTAGACTTCATATTATTTCCGCTGATGCAAGCTTAGGAAGTAAAAAAACTGTTATTAACCTGTTAGGGTCCTGTTAAACGCTGGAGTAGTGTGCTCTTAAATTACTTCCATTACTACCGCCATCACTATTCATAAGTTTTGTCAATAACATTTGTTTGTCAAGAGCCAAAAGATCAACATGGCCATTATGTAATTTTATATTATATCTATTAAAACACAATTTAGTTGTGTGCTAAAAAAGACATCCTAGCAGCGATTATTAACCTTAATTAAATGAACAAACGTATCGTCTGGCATATTTCAATTGTAATGCCCTATGCTAAAAGTGCACAGTTCTTTCTTCCTTGTTCCCCTTCAAATTATAAAAACAAATAAGTGATTATTTGTAGAAAAACATCGTTTCTTAAATTAAATTGCTAACAGTGCAGACTACTACTATCCTATAGAGTAATGGCGTTAAAACAGCAATGTAGAACGTAGACGTCAAAAACCGGTCTGTCGTCTGCTGCTTGTAGATAAGGGTTCCAACCTCCGCTGGCTAGGGATGAACAAACAACACGTACGCGACTCATTCGAATCATGGCCTCATATTCTTTTAAGAGGGATTGTACAGGATAGAGAAAATAAAATACAATATAAACTTATCATTTGAGAAATGCATAAGCATTTGAAAATTCAAACTAATACGAGGAATCATAACAAGGAATATACAGAGATGAGTATAATGCCACAAAAAGCTTTATTCGAGATAAATTGTGTGTTTTAACGAGATCTGCAATTTTTATAGTAAAATGTTGTCCATCTCTTACGATTTACCAATAAAACAAAAGTCACTCAGAATTAAGAGTATTTCACAGGCTATTCCCAGAAAATTCAAGATATGCGTAATATTTGTCATACAAATATTTTAAACATATGGTATTTTAATAAAAATCGGTAGAGCCATTTTTGATAATAAAAAGAGCAGAAAATGTTTCATGTAAAGAGTAGTTTGGGGTGGAAGATTATCTTGAAAACCTATGTGTTCCATCCTTGGAAGATGTGGAGTTCAGATACTATAATTGGTAATTAAAACCGACTTTTGATTTTTGAGTTATGCTGTTCCAAAGGATAGACGAGTGCGCGCGGGAATTTTTTTCTAAAAGTGCTCTTTTTTCACGTATTTAAGATGTTTATATGACAAATAAATGTATATTATGAATTTCTGAGAATAGCCTTTATTCGGAAGGAATTTTATATAATCTTGTATAACTGGTAAACATTAAGCGATAGACGAAAACGTGCTATACAAACAATTTAGATCTCTTTAAAACACACAATTTATTCCAAATAATTTATTTTGTGGCATCAGCCATTTCCAGATATCCGTTATTAATGGTTCGAGTTTTTCAATACTTAGCCACTCTTTTCAAGTCCTGTCAATTTTCAATTGTTTCTCACAATTGCATGGAAAGAGTATGAAATTTTAGGGCCAGCGTATAGCGTGCAGTTCTTAAACATTTGCTAATCGCTATTCTCTTTGTATCTATAACAAAATGTATAGAGCAGTTATTTCCAGAAAGGTTTATCTCGGTTAAAATGAACTCGACAGTAAAATAAATTTTCATAGGAATAATTTGTGTACCGACTAAGAATCGACAGAGGGTACAAAAAGTTATGTAAATGTAACGCATCAGATATTTTCTCTCCCTTCTGTGGTAATTTTTAACTGTCCAGTGGCTTTCCCTGGTTCTGCTGTCGCTTTCACACAAACACATGACACTTTAGTTCTGTTTTTGTTAATTAAGCAACAGTCGCTCTACGTACAACGCTATACAGAATTTTGAATTTTGAGAACGTAATAAAAATTCAGAAGAAAAACATCCGAAAACAAAATCAGAAAAAATAGATAAAATCGTTGGCAATAAACTCTCTCGGGAACACACAACACACATTATAACACAAAAATATCTTACATGACTTTCTCTACTCTCTATCGTTTATTAGTGGGTATACAAATTATTCTTATTAAAGCTTATTACTTTTTCTATCACATGCCTAGTAGGTACAGAAGGGATTGCTTTCCACCCAAAAATTCTATATCGAGGTGTCGCCGGAAATACATGTTTTGAGACCCCCTGAATTCAAATAACGCATCCTAGAAAAATGTTCGTGTGTGTGTGTGTGTGTTTGTGAGCAGTGTAACTCAAAAATGAAAAGTTAAATAAATACCAAACTTGGTAATTAGGCTCAGTATCCTACAAAGAAGGAACACGAAGATTTTCAATAAAACCCCCCTGCCCTAAACTACCCTTTACATGGAACATTTTTTGACATTTTTTATTTTCTAAAAGAATGGCTTTAAAGATTTTGATTAAAATACTATATATTAAAGATATTTACACGAGCAATAAAATGTATATCTTGAAGTTTCTGGGAATAGCCTGTCAAGTTCTCTTCATTCTGAAGCAATGTTGTATAATCTTGTATAACCGGTAAACGTTAAACCATAGACGAAAACGTACTACACAAAAAATGTAGATCTCTTTAAAACACACAATTTATTTCAAATAGATTTTTTGTGGCATAAACCATTTCTGAGATATCCGTTACGAATGGTTCGAATTGTTCATTACTTAAAATCCCGTCAACATTCAGTTGTTTTTCGCGATTGCATAGAAACAGTATGGAATTTTAAGTCCAGCGTATAGCGTCCAGTTCTTAAAGGTGTGACTATCACTGTTCCCTTTGCACCATAACAAAATGTGTGATGTAGCTATTCTGCAATCGTTTATTTGTATTGAAATGTAGTACATAGAAAAATAAGCTTTAGTAGGAATAGCTTCTAAACTCACTAATAAACGATATATGGTTCGATATAGGGAAGTATCACAACTCGGGTTTTCGGGAACAAACTTACGATTAGCGTAGCATCAAAACGGCAAAAGTAATAATGCAGAGAACACTAAACTGTGATAAGCATTTGGAAGTGTTCACACAATTGATTTAGCATGTTGCATTGCCCATCATTCATAATACAAAACTGCATTATATAAAACTGCACACGATGGGCAGAAAATAGCACACTTGTATAATCAGCGCGCTTGACATAAGTTTATATACCTAATAGCTTCTGAGGTACAGTGTAGCGGGGGGAAGCAAGGGCTTGCACTCACATACCACGTGCTATCTTAAGTAGATGCTGTCTTGGATCTCCGAAGTTCCCTTGAAGCTCTTTGTCGGGCTGTTTGTCGTAGAGCTGAGGAGAAAATCTTATCTTGGCTAACTAATTTGATATTTCTCAAGATTTTATGTAGGTGAAGGCAAATAACAAACTGGCTTTCCCTTAAACAGCTTAATTTATTAAAATATAATGCCCATTAAAGCGGCTAGTAAATTTCTCTTGCTTAACACTAAAATTATGCAAAATCTGTACATTTAATCTTCCCACTGCTGTGAATTCTTTACGTGGACCTATCTAACTGCGTCACACGATATTTTCCCACCCACATACGCGCACGAAATCTTCCGCCTGACTCACATGTATTACATCGTGAGAGTAAAATCAGAGTGTGGAACTTGGAGCCTCTTTCCCCTTTTATATTCTCCTAATATGATGCTAGAATTTACGCCTTTATCTGTAACAACTATTCTCATTGGTTATCTACTTAGCGAGCTATGAAAATAAAATGTTCCAAATTTTAGAAGTCACGTTTCCCTTTGTCCTCTCTGGTAAAACCCATATCTCCGACTCACTTTACAACTCTCGTTTCTGTTTCTGTCTTTCCAAATCCCTTGTCTTCCAGGAATTGGACCACTATCTCTGCCTCACTCTAATCTCGGATCTCTCTCTCTAAAACTCTGTGTGCATTAGCGTGTTGTGCCGGTGAACTTCACCCCTGTTGCTCGCTCGCCTGGTTGTTACTAATTACAGTTCTTTACGTGCTTGCTTTCTCGTTAATTACATTCTGTGGTACAAGTTATTTTACAGTAAAGCTATTTCTCAATATTATTTTACATTATTAGTTATTCCTGTTATTTTCAATACTCTATTCTTGGATATATGTCCGCTTACAACAGTCTTCTCAGGCCTTTGTCAACTCTTATCGCCTACAGTTGTCTTACATGTTTTTGGAATAAATTCCACATTTGAAGGTAAACAAGATGAAAAGAAGTTTCACCTCAAATAACTTCACAGCTGAAGGACACACAGGAGAAAATTGTTTTTGCATACTGCGGCGGTACAATGTGGAGGTGCTGTGCGCCAATTTGGAGGCACGGGATTTCCAGGAAGGTCCCGGGTTCGATGTTATCTCAGGGACTTACATGGATCTTGGATCTAGGGTTGGTGGTTAATACGACTGATTCATTTTCCCGCCCGTTTATTTCCCGTCACCGTTTTAAAATCTTACTCCTGATATTACCTCGCCACACACACACACACACACACACACACACACACACACACATTCCTTGCTTCATACCATCACCACTATTCAGCGGCACTCACACTTGTTTTCAGAACAACCTCCAATGAAATACCACGAACAAAAAGTGTCTTCTCAACTCTCCTGTTTCTTTATTTCAAATTTCCTATCTCCCCATTTCACTATCACATGATTTCTACCTTCTTTCTTATTGGATGCCTGGGCCTCTTGAGAGCACTGACCTTTTTCTACACATCTGATTTTCAGGCGACCTAACGGTACACTAACAAAGCGTATTCTCTTCTCACTTCGCTGCAATAAGGGAAAAACCCAACCCCGCTTCCTGTCTGCTGCTGGCGCTGTCTTTTCAACCCATATTCGCCTTTACATGTAATGCTCACTTCCCAGTCTTATTTAATAATACCATTCCTACTATTATTAATATTTATTTTCCCTATTGTTATAGTTTTATATTTAGCTACTCAGAACGTACTGTCTGAATACAAATGAATGCGGCCTACGAAAACCATAGTTTTCATTTTTAGAGAGTCACTCACTATGTTTCAATTCTTATTTTTAGCTTTTGGGTTGCTGAACTGGGTTTTCGGCACAGGATGTGGAGGACCAGGGGACTGTCCCCCACACCATTGCAGTCGTGATGATGCAGTTCTGCTCGGGTGGTGCTGCGGATGCGCAGAGATCGGAGGTAAGTACCTTCCTCTACTACAAAAGTATGTTGTTTGGCTTTGTATTCACAATACTTTTATCACATACATCTAGCTTTCCTTATTTTATTCCTGAAGCCTCTGCCGTGCAAAGCATGGGCGTTTGTTATAACATACAAGCATTTTCAAATGAAAACCCACCATGAAATGTATCATGTGATACAACAAGGAGAAGTCATATGTAAACAAGACTTTATTTGATGCAATTTTCAAATATATATATATATATATATATATATATAAATACAGAGCAAGTACACTAATTGGCTATGTAGTACCTTAAAAGGTAAAGGTACACAATAAAGAGGGCCCCCAAAATCGTGGCAGAGCACCGCAGTAGGCCAATGTGGCCCTTTTTGCTTCGAACGCGACGACGCTTGGGAGGGACGGATGAGGGAGAGACCCGAAGAGCGACGAGATCTAGGAGTCGACGTGCGCAAGCATGGACGGGATCCCTGACGTTTCCTGATTGAACCACCCGACGCAGTTTAAGCCCGCCCACAAGCCCCGAACCCCCGGGAGGCCCCTTAAGGAGAGCCTGCTCTGTAAGACAGGGAGAAACCTTCAAAAAGTACTTTCACCGCTCAGCCGCAACACGCCGAACACCGTCGCCATGTCCAACTCTGAAACAGATGATGAGAAAGCATCATTCCCAGCATTCCTACCGACCAGGAAAAAACAGGCAGAGTAGGTGGTCGCCGCGAATCCAACCCGGGACTTCCCGAATGCAAGCCTCATACACTACTGCGGAGCCATCTCCTTCGGTTATATAATATCCTGCTACAGTATATTTATACTAATAAATATAGAGTCTTACCATCCTGTACTCCACTACCAAAGCGACCTACTCAAAACACTGACATCCCAAACTTCATTGAATAAAAGCACATGGTAGTCAGTGGAGGAATTAATGTGGTGTTAATGAGAAATATGGAATACTATGAGTTATTTTAAGACCTTTATCTGAAGCTTCTTTACTTCATCTTAAACTTAAGATTTTGGCTAAGCAGTGGCTTCATCCATCTCTACTGTCACATTTCTTCACAAACAGTATTAATATGCAACAAGGCAGTCGATGCGGAAACGAATTTTTCTGCTTCTCCCCGTAAAGCGTCGGCCACACTGCAGCGACTTATTTGTACGATATAGTTTGTACAAGCAAGACGGAACAGTGCACTGCGTCCACACGTTGCAAGCAAGTTTGCGCAAACCTCAGTATGAAGTTGGTCATCGGAAGAGGAGGTTGTCGAGATCAAAACAATGTGGCCCGAAGATTTATTTTTGTTATAAGTATTTCTGCATTGTTTATTGGTGAAAAGAAAAGGTACCAAACATTCTCGATCGAAATGGTGCAAAAAGTGGCTTCTGAGAGGAAATGTATACTCGCATGTGAATTTAATAAAAGACTTAAGGGAACATCTAGATGACTTTAATTAGTTGAGAATGTACGAAAGTGCATATAAGAAATGACCACGTTTGGTGACTTCTGTAACCGAACGAAAGAGCACTGTAGTGCGTGAATCTCTCTCTCCTCATGAAAGATTGAGTTTACTTTAAGGTTCTTAGCTACTAGAAGATCATAAGTCTGTCTCTCTGTTTTTGAACAATAGAACTCTAAAGCAAAGAGTTAAAGAATTATAAAATTTTTAACCGAGCGGGATGGCTCAGGCGGCAAGTCTGTCAACCGCAGTCCCGGGTTTGATCTCCAGCGACCACTCTCTCTGACCCTTAGGTTTTTCGTGGTTTCCCCGGGTCGACAGGTAATGCTGAGGTGGTTTCTTCTCTGCCACGATTTTCTTTCCGTTATTTCTCTTTCATTCCATTTCCTTCTCACCTCAGCTTCTAGGTTTTGTGGCGTATGGAGGTGCCGGACAGATGGCATGGATGCATGCTCACTGGAAATAATATTCCCCGTGGACACCAGAGGGCTGCTCGACTGGTGGGGCCTTCATTTCCTCTCTCGGCGGCTCCAGCAGTGGGATGGGTCTGCGAGTTTGGAAATGTTAGGGACCTCCGCGCGTCTTTGTGGTCTGTCTACCTACGGCCTGTAGACTCTTGTGTGATTCTTACACTTCATCCATTCTTCCTGGGGGATGGTAGGTACAATAGACCTGTGTAGGTCGCGGTGCACTAGATGTCCACCTCAGTTCAACTACCTACACCTATGAAATATTTGAGTCTGATACTTAAAGCACGCCTGGTGTAGATTTCCAAGAAAATTCCCCCAAACCAGGCTATCCTTCATATGTAACAATTTGCTTGTTTTTCATTTTCTCAAAATGGCTTTAAAGATTTTTATTAAAATGCCATAACTTAAGATTCCGCATAACTAATAAAATGTATGTCTTAAATTTTCTGTGAATAGCCTGTGAAGCCTCTTCATGGACTGAATTTTGTATGACTGGGAATACATGAGAGATAGACGAAAATTTAGGAGACAATGTGGAGCTCATTAAAACATACAATTTGTGTCAAATATTTCTCGTAGTGTTAGCCGTTCCTAAAATATTCCGTGTGGCATGTTTACACCTTCCTAAGCACGATATGCTTGAAATTTTCCAATTCTTTTTGCTTTCTTTCCATCGCAAGAGCCTGTTACTATGGTTAAACAATTGAATGCTGTTTTCGCATGTTGTATTTAAGTATTATTGTCGTCCTCCGTGGTGTAGTGGTTACCATGCTAGCCTCTAGTTACCGAGGTCACTGGTTAAGTATTATTGTCGTCCTCCGTGGTGTAGTGGTTACCATGCTAGCCTCTAGTTACCGAGGTCACGGGTTCAAACCCGGCGGAGGCGATGGATTTTTTCGGGCGTAAAAATCCTTAGTACGGCTTCCTTCGGATTTACGTAGATTTCCTTCGTAAAACAACCTCAAGCCTGATAAAGAGACCTCTGAGAAAAATTACCGGTCTTTCACGCACAAATATAGAATGGGATGCTAAGGGAAGAGAGCAGTTGAGCGTACATAAATAAAACTCTTTTAATTTAATTTAAGTATTATTGCTTAATTTGGAATTGTGGTAAAAATGTATCGTGAGTAGCGATCACTTCTTATATGAATACTAAAATAATATAAATGATACATGTGCATTTTTCTTGAGTAGAGAACATCATGTGAGTGTTCACAACGGATTGAATAAAGGTAACATTTCTGATACAGAATGTGTAGCTGTGCACATTTAATAATTTCTAACGGTTAATTTTTACTTTCTGTACTACGTATAGTAAGTAGGGGAAGTATTGAACTCCACCCAAAAATTCGATACCGAGATTTCACAGGAAATACATGTTTTGAAGCCCCCTGAATGCAAAAAATGAATTTTTGAAAAAGGTCCGTGTGTGTGTCTGCGGATGTGTGTCTGTGAACAGCATAACTAAAAAATGAAAAGTCGGATACATACCAAACCTGGTATTTAGATTTAGTATCCTTCAAAGATCCGACTCGGAGAATTTCAAGAAAATCCACCCACCCCAGACTACCCTTTAATTGGGATACTTTTCGAAAATTTTGATTTTCTCAAAAATGGCTCTAACGATTTTGATTACAATAGCATATATTTAAGATATGTTCATGACAAATGAAATGTATATCTTGAATTTTCTAGGAATGTCCTCAAAAGTCCTCTTCATTCTGAATGGAGTTTGCATAACTGGCAGACCGTAAGAGATAGACAAAATGTTTCTACACAAAAAATGTACAGCTCGATAAAACACACAATTTATGTTATGTAATTTTTTGGGGGAGTGACCTACATATTTCCAACATATTCCTTTTTATTTGTTTGAATGTTCCAATACTTTTATTTTTTCTCAAATGGGAATTCGTTATTCGTTTTTCCAATGCCCTGGACATGCAAAGAGAATGGAATGCTCCACATAGCAACCAGCTCTTACAAGATTTGACTATCGCTTAAAGCCTCCCATATTCCCCTTTCACCTACAAGAAAATTAGCAATAAGATAGATTCTGCAACTGTTTATCGCGATTAACGTGAAGTATACGGAAAATAAGCGTTTGTAAAAATAGTTGTACAAGAGTAGAGAAAGTCATGTGAGTGCAACACATCAGATTTTTTAAGTTTAACATCCTTTAACCGTATAGGCCACATCGGACGGTGAATGAATGTAATGAATACAATTATGCTCAATGATTTCAGCGTCCATAGAGCTCAGAATTGTGCAATAAATGGATACATTTTAGGAGATAACATTCTCCTCTTTGCATAGAATTGAAGACCCAGGTCTTGATTTCATACATTTTCTTTTGAGCATTAGACACATTACAATTTCTGACTTAAATAAAAGCAACAATCTTAAGAGAATTTACCAAATGGACGTGTTGAGAAGGCACAGCAGATTGTAGGGATTTAATAGGGAAGGAGGAAACAACACTACATTCGAAGTGATAAACATCTCCACGCTTTCCAAGCGGGACATTCTACCAATATCGTAGCAGACAACCAAGAATTTTCGCTCGGGAATAGATAATGGCCACTGCACTTTCTCACAAACATCACATTCCCTTTACCGTACCTCAGGTTCATACGATTCTGTGGCGCGCCAATTGTTATTGCATTTCAATCGTCAAGGAACTTAATCCTCGAAGAAGGCAAGATCGAATACGAAACACCTTTAAAACATCAGCTTCTTTTTAAAAGTAAGATGTTGGTACAAAATAGCTTTCTTTTTCAGTTGTCTGTTTCTTTCCATACAAATACCTAAGTTAAAGCAGTGGCGCAGACAGAAAAATCTGATGTGTTACACTCACATGACTTTCTCTACTCTTGTACAAACTATTTTTACAAACGCTTATTCTCCATATGCTTCATGTTAATCGAGATGTTAATCTTATTGCTAATTTTCTTGTAGATGCAAAGGGAATTGCTAGGCTTTAAGCGATAGTCAAATGTTTTAAGAGCTGGTTGCTATGTGGCGCATTCCATTCTCTTTGCATTACCAGGACAAAAAAAATGAATAACGAATTCCCATTTGAGAAAAAGTATAAGCATTGGAAAATTTAAGGGAATAACAAGCAAAATCTCGAAAATGGTTCACTCAACAAAAAAAAAGTATGTGACATAAATTGTGTATTTTAACGGAATCTACATTTTTGTGCAGTAAAAGTTTGTCTATCTCTTATGGTTTACCGGTTATGCAAAGGTCGTTCACAATGAAAAATACTTTTGGAGTCATTACCAGAAAATTCGAGATATACATTTCATTTGTCATGAAAATATCTTAAAACATATGATATTTTAATCGAAATCGTTTAAGCCATTTTTGAGAAAATTAAAATTTTCAAAAATGTTCCATGAAAAGGGTAATCTGGGGTGGGGAGATTTTCTTGAAAACCTTCGTGTCGCATCTCTGGAAGATACTGAACCTAAATAACAAGTTTGGTGTTTATCCGACTGTCTCCAAAAGTATTCTTCATTGTGAACGACTTTTACATAACTGGTAAACCATAAGAGATAGACAAAAATTTACTACACAAAAAATGTAGATCGCGTTAAAATACACAATTTATGTCATATACATGTTTTTTTGTTGAGTGAACCATTTTCGAGATATTGCTTGTTATTCCCTTAAATTTTCCAATAGTTATACTTTTTCTCAAATTCGTTATTCAATTTTTTTTTGTCCTGGTAATGCAAAGAAAATGTAATACTCCACATAGCAACCAGCTCTTAAAATATTTGACTATAGATTAAAGCCTAGCAATTCCCGTTGCATCTACAAGAAAATTAGCAATAAGATTAACTTCTGATATCTCGATTAACATGTAAAATAGTTTGTACAAGAGTATAGAAAGTCATGTGAGTGTAACACATCAGATGTTTTATTTTTGTAATTTCTCTACTACGTATAGTAAGTAGGGCATGTATTGTATTCCACCCAAAAAAAATCGATACCGAGATTTCACCGGAAATATATGTTTTGAGGCCCCCTGAATCCAAAACAAAGCATTTTTGGAAACATGTCCGTGTGTGTGTGTGTCTGTGAACAGCATAACTCAGAAACCAACAGTCGGATAAACACCAAACTTGGTATTTAGGTTCAGTATCTTCCAAATGCGACACGAAGGTTTTCAAGAAAGTCCTCCCAACCCAGATTACTCTTTACTGGAACATTTCTCGAAAATTTTAATTTTCTCAATAATGGCTCTAACGATTTTGATTAAAATATCATATGTTTAATATATTTTCATGACAAATGGAATGTATATCTCGAATTTTCTGGGAATGTCTCCAAAAGTATTCTTCATTATGAACGACTTTTGCATAACTGGTAAACCATACGAGATAGACAAAATTTTACTACACTAAAAATGTAGATCGCGTTAAATTACACAATTTATGTCATATACATTTTTGTTGTTGAGTGAAACATTTTCGAGATATTGTTTGTTATTCCCTTAAATTTTCCAATACTTATACTTTTTCTCAAATGGGAATTCGTTATTTTTTTTTGTCCTGGTAATGCAAAGAGAATGGAATACTCCACATAGCAACCAGCTCTTAAAATATTTGACTATCGCTTAAAGCCTACCAATTCCCCTTGCATCTACAAGAAAATTAGCAATAAGATTAACATCTCGATATCTCGATTAACATGAAGCATATGGAGAATAAGCGTTTGTAAAAATAGTTTGTACAAGAGTAGAGAAAGTCATGTGAGTGTAATGCATCAGAATTGTTTTGTCCTGGTAATGCAAAGAGAATGGAATACTCGCATAGCAACCAGCTCTTAAAATATTTGACTATCGCTTAAAGCCTACCAATTCCCCTTGCACCTACAAGGAAATTATCAATAAGATTAACATCTCGATTAACATGAAGCATATAGATAATAAGCGTTTGTAAAAATAGTTTGTACAAGAGTAGAGAAAGTCATGTGAGTGTAACACATCAGACTTTTGCTATTAACGTTTCAATTTATTTTAGCAAGGGGAGTTGCAATCCCCAAAAGCCCTCTCTAGCTGCGCCTCTGAGTAAAAAAACTTAGATTAATAAATAAGGCTTTAAGGATTAAGAAATCTTTGTGGTTCAGCATCACTAAAGTTTATATAGAAGAAGCATGTTTTTAACCCAGATTCGCATACTTTGCAAATAGAAAAGAACACATTGCCGTCGGTTTAACCTTAGATGTTGCATTTGTTGTTATATAAATGTAAAGAAATAATGCTTGTTGAAACATACGAAATAGAAATATTTGTTTTCTTTGTTTCAGACCATGTACCACTGAGCTGTCCTCCTGCATTGGTTTGTCCGCCACACATCGCCGCCGTGTGTCATGATTACAATTACATGATGGATTGTTGTTGTTAGTACATGATGTACATATACCTACCTTTTTTCAATAAATACATATGAAGGCTAATAAGGTTTCTGCACTTCTCGAGTACCAGAAGTTTTGTACATACTTCTGACGCCCTATTGAAAATAAGTGCAAGGCGATTCTTTTTGTTCTGCCTCCACAAATCGCTGCTTGTCTTTCTCGACACCTATCATAGGTGTCTCTATACATGGCCCTTCTCATTCGTTAGTCCTGTTTCTCTGTCTCTTGTGAGCAGTATGATTAAAAACTAAAGTTTGGATGTACTATATTTGACCAGACACTATTTAAGCATACCTGGCAAAGAGAAACTATCCGAAACTCCCCTTTACATGAAAACAACCTTAAATTTTTATTTTCTCAAAAATAGCTCTAAAAACTTTAATTAAAACTCTGTTAAAGACATATGCATGACTAATAAAATGTATATCTTGAATTTTTTGTGAAGTTCCTTTTATCTTGACAGAATTTTGCATAGTTTTGTTTTGATAAAACTTTAAGGGAAGGATAAAATTTGCTACACGAAAAGTGTAGAATTCATAGAAATGATCAATTTACATCGCAAAAACTTTTTATATAGAATTAGCCGTTTTGGAAATATCCGTTGAAGCATCTCTAAAATTTTCCCCTGTTGTAGTGCATCCATAAAGCATATTAAATTAGCATATTATGTTTTCCCGTATGGATTCATTTGTAACAAAAACTGACTTTCCGGCATGCGAACATTTTTATTTTGTTATACCCACATACATATTCCTTAATTGGAGATTAATTCTGTTCAAGCACTTATTGTGAGTAACGAGACGTGAATAGAACATTACTTTTAATATGAGCAGACTAGTATACATGGGATTACGTAAAGTCCTAATGGGCAGGGAAAGTCTTACTGGTATCTCATCAGAGTGTTCAGTTTAGATTGGAATAGAGCATGAATACATTCGTTTCAAGAGATTTATTGCAGCATTGTGTTTAAGTAATTTTTGTGGCAAGGAGCCAATTATGCACATTTTATGCATTATAACAACCTGTTTATAATGTTAGGGCTACATGAAATGTTATTCTAGTTTGCTTTTGACAAGCAGTCTTCAATTAAAATTTACTCAGGGTACCTCTGTCTCGACCAAGTTGCCAAATTAAAGCATCGTAAAACTCGCATACAGCTAAATCAAGAGACCGCGAGGGCTATAATTCTTTACTATTTACCCTATCTTCATAAATTTCCTTCATTAAATCTATCGCCTCATCAGCACATGCGCGGTAGCAGTCTTGTTGGAATTTTATTCACAGTTTGATTTCAATACAGAAATATTGGCTTCATCAACAATACAATTATTAGTACAAAAAGAACAGAACTAACTAGATGTAATACAGAAATCCTAATTTATTACATGAGTAGATACCTAAACTAAATGTTGGTATTGTAAACATAGTATATTCCACAAGAAAGCTTATAAACTAATTCATTTCTAGATATTCTTCCACTGAATAAAAACAACTCTGTATTAGGAATTTTTTTCCAATCTTTCTTGAAGACTGTTAGGGTTTTAACTTTTTTTAAATATGTGGGGAGTTTATTAAACAACTGAATGCCATTATAAAATAAACTTTTTTCATATAGGGTTCTTTTATGATCTGTAATGTGCAGTTCAGATTTATTTCTTGTATTATAGTCATGAATATCAGCATTTGTGTTAAAACCATTTCGCTGCTTATACATTGTTACCAGAGTTTCAAAAATATATAGCGAAGGGGAACAGTCAAGATATTTAACAGTATGGAGTAAGGTTTGCAGCTTGTGTTGCTGCAAAGGTTTAACATCATTCTGATTATCCCTGTTTTGTATTATAAATATTCTATGTTTATAACTGGACTTTCCCCAGATTATTATACCATATGATAAATGACTATGGAAATATGCAAAGTAGGCCATTTTAAGTAGGTCAAGATTAACTGAAGTTTTAAGGGTATATAACGTAAAACATGTTTGGGATAATTTTTCAGATAGTACATCACTGTGGATTCCCCATCAAGGTTACTATCAACCCAGATTCCAAGAAATTTAATTTTATTAGACATTGTTATTAATTCATTTTCTAAATAAACTTCGGAAAAATTTAAGTTTTTGTTAACTTTATGATAAAATCCTAAGGCAACAAATTTATTCTTATTAATGACAAGTCTGTTTTACTAAACCAATTCACTACGTAATCTGTTGCCATATCGATGCTTACTTTAAGTTCTTGTTTATCTTTACCAGAAATTAAAAGGCTTATGTCATCTGCAAAAAGAGTAAATTTAGCATTAGGGAAATCATTGTTTATGGTCAAGGCATTAATATACAGTAAAAATAGTACGACGACCTAAAAATATGTAGTAAGAAAATATCCAGAATGACATTCAACTAAGTCAGCTGTTCAAAATATGGTGTGAGTATGGCATGCCTGTATCTCTCTGCATTTACTGTTTGTTCAAAAAATATAATCCTATAATTCTGTATTCATTTACTACACACCAATTTCCGATAATTCAAGAAATCTTGTGTGTAAAATAGGGTTTCTTGCACTCCAATACCCGTTATTTTGCGACGAAACATAGCCATATAAATGGATACGTGCTTCGTCAGGGAAAAACATTAAGCGTGGGTCAATTACTCTATCATTTCACAAAATCCAATTACAGAAATTTACCATAATCTGATTATCACATGAAAAATAAGTTTTATGCAACAAATCCTATAAGAACAAAAGAAAACATCAAGTAAGTAGTTCAAAGAATTTCGAATAGTGAAGTCTTGATGTGAATGAAAATTCCCTGAGAAGATGCTAGAAGTGTGTGAATAGAGAAAGACAACATTTCCAACACATCTAAGATAAGGTATGTACTTATTACATCATTGTAATTATTGAAACAATGAGAACGTGAGGCGGTTTCGGGGATATAACCGTTTCGGCGGGAGTCCGAGATAGGCGTGCGCGCGAGCAGTCGTACGGTGGCCACAGTTGAAGTAAAAGCACTATTATAATATGCATAAAAAAGTGATTCTTTTCTCACGTTACATTACTGATATGATAAACAATGAACTGCATGTCTAATATACTATGAAATAGTATATTAGTATAATGTGTCATATCTAGACATAATATATTATGAAATAATATATTGTGCCATGTCTAGACGTGATATACTATGAAATAGTATATCGTGTCATATCTAGATGTAATATACTATGAAATAATATATTGAATCACATCTAGACGTGATATACTGTGAAAAAGTAAAGGTATATCTTGAATTTTCTGTTGATAGTCTATGAAGCCCTTTTCATACTAATCAAAGTTTGTACAGTTTTGTATAACAAGGAAGTCATACCACATTTACTGTAGTACGAATGTAGAGCTCATTAAAATACACTTTTTGTGTCAAATGCATTTTACCTAGCGTTAACTGTTTTCGAAAAATTCTCATATTTTTTTACTTTCTCAAGTACATCATCTAACAGACATGCATGAAAGTTTACTCTTCATTTTTCTTTCTATAGCAAGAGCTCATTACCGAATATTGCATATAACTAAGCACTTATTCCTTAATTTGAAAACATTCACTCTCATATATATATATATATATATATATATATAGTATACTGTGTCATATCTAGATATAATATACCATGAAGTAGCACATTGTGTCACATTTAGACATGTCCTCCTACGTGGTGTAGTGATTACCATACTAGCCTCTAGTTCCCAGGTCGCGGGTTCAAACCCGGCGAAGGGCGATGAATTTTTTTCGGACGTAAAAAGCCTTAGCATGGTTTCGTTCGGAAGGGAAGTAAAGCCGGTGCTCCCGTGTCGTAGATTTACGACACGTAAAAGAAGCTCAAGCCTGATAAAGAGCCCTCTATGAAAAGTATATTTCTACATATCTTAGTATACTGTGTCATATCTAGAAGTAATATACTGTGAAATAGTAAACTGTGTCATATTTAGACATATTATACTGTGAAATAGTATATTGTGTCATATCTAGACAAAATATACTGTGAAATAGTATATGTGAAACATCTAGATATAATATACTATAAATTGTATATTGTGTCATATCTAGACGTAATATAGCTTGAAATAGAAAACTGTGTCATATCTAGACATAATATACCGGAATGTACGAGGCGTATCAAGAAAGTAAGTTTCCCTATCGTTTTTAAACAAAGAAAACATAGTTACATGAAAAACTTTATTGGCAACAGGTACAACAATGTTTGAGCTATTTTTCGACATAGTCACCACGAGAATAGAGACATCTGTCATGGCGTGGGATCAACTTTGTATTGTTGTGTAGTAGAAGTCTGCCGCCTGTGAATGGAATCAGCGTGACAGTCGTCTTCAGCTCCTCGTTTCAAAACGCTGACCGGAGGACAGGAATGTTCTGAGGTGCAAGAAAAGATGGAAATCGCTGGGAGCAGGATTAGGGCTGTATGGTGGATGATCAAACAACTCCCAGCCGAATTCTGCAGAACAGTTGCTGTGCGCCGAGCCGTATGTGGACGAGCACTGTCATGGAGCAGCACAACACTTGCAGTAAACATTCCATGCCTCTTGTTTTGAATGGCACGTCGCAATTTCAGCAGTGTTTCACATTAACGGTCAGCATTTACTGTTTCACCTCTGGGCAGGAAGTCAATGAACAGAATGTCCTTCATGTCCCAGAACACCGTATACATCACTTTCTGCACCGACACAGCCTGTTTGAATTTCGTCTTGACCGGAGATCCACTGTGACGCCAATGCATTGACTGTTGCTTGGTTTCCGGGGTAAAGTGCGAAATCCACGCCTCATGACGCCCGTGACGATCCTGTCGAGGAACTCGTCGCCGTCACCATGATAATGCTGCAGAAATGTCAACGCTGCCTCTAAGCGTTTCGTTTTGTGCTCGGGTGCCAGGTTTTTCGGCACCCACCTGGCACACAATTTCCTGAACAGCAGGTTCTTAGTGACAATTTCAAGCAACAGGGATCGCGATATCTACGGAAAATGGTTCCTGAGCTCTGTAATCGTGAATCGACGGTTCTCCACGACGCGCTGCCGCACCAGCTCAACAAAGTCACCACTGATGAGGGACGGTCGCCCATTGAGCTCTTAATCATGGATATTTTGACGACCTTCGGAAAACTGCCTACATCAGCGACGCACCATCGTTTGCTCATGATGATCGGCCCGTATACCTGACAGAGCTGACGATGAATTTCGACCGGCGCTATGTTTGTACAGTAAGGGACTTTATCACTGACCGAACCTCGCAGGCGGCAGGAGAACGAATAAGAGCCGCCGTTTCGAGCCAGTGGTGCCACGCTACTGGCACCAGGAGGTACCAATCCGGCCGGCATATGATTGATAGGTCATAGATCTGTTATGCATGCGCAGTTTTCCCGACTAAACACGTTTAATTTAAAGGAAACAAAATCGGGAAATTTACTTTCTGGATGCGTCTCGTATGTTGTGCTACAACTGCAATAAAAGCGTTATTGGAGAGTGAGAAAGAGATTGTTCAACTTCCGAGATTCTCCAATGCACTTAACGCATGTGTGTTGCTTACTATTTTTCGGCGATAGTGAATAATATAAATAGTACATACATCAAAGTAAAAATAATAACCTACTAACAGCTGTTGCAACAAATAAAAAGGAGAGTAATCGCAAATGATGCTTTATAATATTCGTATTATTGTAGAGCAGTAAAAGAAATTCATAAGAGGATAGTAAAAATTAATCCGTGTGTAGTTTGATTATAATTATTTTCTAATAATCCATAATGTCTTCATATAATAGTGATTCCTCTTGGATTACCCTCCTCCTTGTAGGACTTACACCCCCAAGGACTTCCAAACCAATGCCTTGAGTCAGTAACCTGTCGAGGAGCAAGCAAACTCTGGATCATAGCATATCTAGGATGGGTGATCAGCCCAGTGCCTGGTATTTACGATGAAGTTCATGAAATTTAATGATGAAAGGGATGTTAGCAAAAATTCGCGGATCAAATTATCTAATCCAGCATTTTGACCTTCGGTCAGGGTTGATGGACCCCGGGGGTTTGAATCCGGGACCTCCTGAATGCGAGTCGCACACTTTACCACGGCGCCATCTCGCTCGGTTGTAATAGCGAATAATACACTGGTGTCCAAAACTTAGGACGTGATAGATAAAGTAACATAATATATTAACTACTCGGTGGAAATGAATGAAAGTACGGGAGCATGTTACTAGAGGTCTCCCATGCGTGCACAGAAAGCTGGACGTCACAGGGCGTAGGTCAGCGCGACCATAGCGCCAAATGGGTCTGACCCTGCAACACAAGGCAGTTGAAGGAACCGGAGAAGACAGTGTGTGTTAATCAGCGACCTGTTACTGTGCACTGTGGTGGTGCTCTTCATTACAACATGGTCCGGGGGTAACATTTGGATGACTTAACAGGGAAAGAGTCATCGGAAAACTGGAAGAAGGACGAAATGTGACGAGTATAGCCCAGGATTTACTCACAGCATTCTTTCACGTGCACAGGGAGCGTTCCAAACCACAGGCACTAATGATCAAAGGAGAGAAGGTGGTCTACCAGATCAACTACAGCAGCAGATGGCCGCTACATTGTGTAACAGGCAAGAAGGGACTCACGTCAAACAACAGGTGCAATTGCAACCACATTTAACTGGACTGCAAGAAACGCAATCTCACGCTTCACAGTGGCGCGGCGGCTACATGGGGATGGTCTCTGTTCGCCGACCAGTATGTTGTGTTTCGTTGACACCCGCGCATCGGCGGTACCTTTTTACAATGGTGCCAAGAGGGGTGGAGTCGCGTGCTCTTCTCGGATGACAGCAGATTCAGTATGAGTAGTTTCTCGACCTACCCTCATCTGACGAGAGGGGAACACGTAATGCACCCAGGAACATTGCCGAACATGATTGTTTTTGTGGTCCAAGTGTTATTGGTGTAGGGAAGAATAATGTTGACATTGACTGACGTACCGCAATCAAAGATTTGGAGGTCGGTACGCCCATGTGGTCCAAGTGTTGTTGGTGTAGGGAAGCATAATGTTGCATGGGCGTACCGACCTCCTAATCTTTGAACGCGGTACGTCAGTCAATGTCAACATCATTGCGAAGATGTACTCCGTCCTCATGTGCGTCTTTTAGGGCTGCATTGCGCCCTGACTTCATTTTTGTGGATGACAATGCACGGCCGGCTTGAACAGCGCAGATGGAAGACTTTTGGAACGAGAGCATATCGGCCTCACCCGTTCCTTCGAATTAAATCCCATCCAGCACATATGGGATGCGTTGGGGAGACGTCCACATGCACCAATGACCATCCATCAGATATCAACCGCGATGGTGAAGGAATGGAACGTGCTACCACAAAAACTTCTTACCAACCTTTTGGCCAGCATGGGAGCACAATGCACAGCATGCATCGATGTCCGTGTGGATCACACACCCTCTTAAGAACCATCTCCCTCGTTTTATAATGTCCAGGGGAGCATTATGAGTCGCAGTGACTTCAGTGTAACTTATTTTCTGTGAATAAAGCTGTCATTTCTGTTCGTCACATTGTATATTTCTTTTAGTTGCCTACTGTACCATATTGTAGCAGTTCTTTGTATGTATGGTTCAGGTTTTATCGAGCTATGTTACTTGGCAGTGACACAGCATGCGAAAGTTACTTTTGTCCTGAAGTTTTGCACACCAGTGTACAATTGTATTAAAATATTTGTTTGATCAGTAGGATTGCTCATTTTTTCTTCTTATTACCACTTCCAGTACTTGCCGGAGCAATGACCATACTCTTAACTGACCAAAATCTTTCTTTGAACCAGCAGAAGAAGCTGATCCAATTATTGATCAACATTTATTCTGGTTTTTGGTTACACACCTTGGTAAGAGATAAATGGTACAATTCAACTATAATTATGCTTATATTCCATGTCTACAATAATAAATATATAAAACGGTACAGGAGTTAATAAAATTCATACACATTGCTGCAGTGAAGTAGGCAAATCACTCAGGAGGGTTAAGCTACTTGCACCGAGTGGGATGGCTCAGGTGATAACGTCTGTTGCTCGCATTCGGGAGGTCGTGGGTTCGATTTCCGCGGCAGACCTTTCTAACCCATGGATTTTCCCGGGTCGCTAGGCGAATACTGAGAAGAATCATTATATTCCCCGAATTCCCTGTCCCGCCGTTCTCATTTCACTTCACCTTTCATCTGCTTATCTCATTCAGGGTTGCAAGTGTGGGTGGGAGGTCTCGGCGTGTGCATGGCAAGGGAAAAGGATGCTCTGAGTAAACCTTGGGGGTCCCGGGCTCCCCAGGGGATGTGTAAGTCTACAGGAGCTGAGGGAGGCCGGCTATGCCAGCTGCCATCCGGGGAGTTTAAATCTGTAAACGGTAGTGACTCTGCCCTCTGCCTATCGTGCCTCCTGGTTCAGCTGCTCTCTGTTTCCTCTCACCTCATTCCTCCTCCCGGGGGGGGGGGTGCCTAGATATAAAAGATCTGTGCAGGTTGAGGTACTAAGTCCCTCTTCGCTCCTAGTACTATCATATCCAATCCAGGCTACCTGCACTGAATGCAGGAAATTCAACTTTCCACCATGACAGCATGAACGGGAAGTGGATAGTAAAACATTATCGTCGAAAGAACAGTATAATTGCACCTTTGTTTGATTCAGTTTGCACTAGTCTATTACAATTTAACACAAAGTCTTATGTCTAGTGGAGCGTTTGCAGACATTATTTCAGCCTTTACAACAGTTGTCCAGTTCCAAGAACTCATTACCCCAAGCAGTGGATATATAAGTGCTATATATATAGAGTTACGTGCATTTCATAATATATATTTTGAAATATATACAGCATTTCGCACAGATTTTACCAAGTTTTAAAGGCGATAAAGAATGAAAAAGACTGTTAAACAATTTGAGAACCTCTGTCCGGGAAGGCTTTAATGAAGTCATAAACGAAAACCCTTGTTCGTATTTTGGTATATTGGTAACAGTTGCCTTCTGTGTACGTTTAATTAATTCATTTGCTTAATTTTTCCGCATGCTTCTTCCCGTTCTCAACATCGTTAATCTCGTCATATATATATATATATATATATATATATATATAGTTTTTTACTACAATTTAAATTTTATATTTGTGTACTCTTTACTGCTACTAATGCTGTAATTTATACAAGCTAGAGTGAAATGAAATGAGCATTAAAAGTTTGATGGATTATCATTTTCGGTAGATTGTGTTTCTGTTCCATATGACAATGACAAGGTAACGGAGAGGGACACCTTGCTCACCTCAACACTAGGCGGCTACCACCCACCAGGAGGAACGGATGAAGTGAAGGAACTGCAGGAGAGTAGGCAGGTTACAGAGACGCGCAGAGGTCCCTAACGATTCCAAGCTTGAAGACCCGATCATACCCTTAGAGAAGCTTTTCTCTGGTGGAGTCGGAGAGAACTCGATCAGCCTTAGGAGGCTCAAAGAAGGCACCAACTGGTAGGGCCGACAAAAATTCCTTTCCAATAAACAAACCGAGCGTGGTTGCGCCATGGTAACGTCTGCAACTCGCATTCAGGAGGTTCAGGTTCGTTCTATCCCGGCAACTACCAACTCTGACCCATGGGTTTTTCGTGGTTTAACCGGTCGGCACGCAGATGCTGGGGTGGTTCCTCTTCTACCACGACTATCCTGCCCCTCATTTCCTGTATCCATCGTCTGCTTCATTGTCATCTGTTTCAGGGTTGTAGGTGTTCGGCGAGTTGCGACTGGGCGGTGAATATGTGCTCGGTAGAGGTTTCTTCCTTGGCGTCGTTGCTGGACTGCTCAGTTAAGACCTGCCTCCCAGGGACTCCAGCAGGGGGAATGCGGGCGTTCTGGAGGCTTGTAGTTGGGCCAGGGTGGCGTCGGCTGCATTCGAATTGGAAATATTAAGGATTCCGTCCATTGTCATCCGGATCTGGTCGCGCTTCGTGTCTCTCCCCTCATCCCTCCCTCCCAGGGGTAGAAACAAAAAGGACCGTTGCGGTCTACTTGCAGTGCTCTGCCCGGGTTGCGAAGGCCCCCCCCCGTTCTTCCATAGCTTTATGTTTAGCTTTTCCAATAAAAAAAGCAAATCGCTGTCTTGACTGACACTGCACAGCCACGAAATCGTGAAAGGGGAAACAAAATGAGAGAGAATGAGGGGAAAGGAAATGTGCAAAACAGCTCGAAGCCATCTTATTTTAAAACCGTTATTTTCCTTTTACTTTCTCTACCACTTATCTACAGCAGGTGCAGAAAGTAAAGGAAACAGGTATTGTATTCCATCTAAAATTCGTATCGAGGTTTCATTAAAAGTACTGTTTTGAGGTCCAGTGAACCTAAAAAGAGCATTTGTGCGAGTGTGTTTGAACAGCATAGATCAAAAACAAAAAGTCTGAGAAATATCAGATTTAATGTCAAGAATGTGAAGGTGCCTACATTGGTAGAACCAAAGAAAATTTGATAATACGTTTGGGCCAACATCAAAGAAACATTAAATTGGATAAATCTGCTGTTGCTAACCATTTCTGGACTTCAAATCATGAGGTAGGCCATGAGATCAAGCTATTGAAAGCTATTCACACTCCTTCACAATTGGAAATATGGGGGAGAATGTTTATTCGCCATAATATCAAGAATATTTTGAGCTGTGAAATCCCACCATTGGGATTTGATGCAGCTATGTTGCAGCTCATCCAATCAACTTATGGGAGAGGAGGGGGGGCATGGGAGTTCTCTATCTTCAATACAGATCAGTGGTTCCAGTACAGTTGGAAACAAAAGAAAATTATCGAAGTAGCATCCAATCACAACAGAGGGCAGCAATTTCACCTTCTACTACACACATTGGGGTCAGGGGAGAGCCATCTAAATTAGTCGACAGTTTTAGCTGAGGATGAAAGGACGGTTCCTTTTGAAAGCGTTCTGCTGCGGCCATCAACACCAAGTGCCTTTCTGATGTGAGAAAAAAAGACGATTGAGTACATCTAACAATAAACGCAATATCGCATTTAATAATACTTCTTATAATTCTATATCCTATATCAAATTTCATATTTGAGTCAGAAACTGTGCAAGAATGCCAGATAATATTTTCAAGAAAATTCCCCCATTCCAACCATCCTTATATGGAACAAATTTCGCAGACTTGGCTCTAACAGTTTTGATTAAAATATAATAAATATACTCCATCTATTGTGATAAAGTAAAGGCATATCTTGAATTTTGTGTTGATAGTTCTTTGAAGTCCTTTTCATACTAATTAAAGCTTGTACAACTTTATTGCAGTAAAAATTTAGCGCTCATTAAAATACACACCTTGTGTAAGTGCATGTTTTACCTAGAGTTAACGGTTTTCGAAAAATTCTCATACGTTTGCACTTTCTCAAGTACATCATCTGATAAGCATGCTTGAAAGCTTACTCTTCATTTTTCTTTCTATAGCAAAAGCTCATTACCGCGGCTAAACATTTGAATGCTGTTTCCAATATTGCATATAATTAAGCACTTATTCCTTAATTTGAAAACATTCACTCTCTCATAGGTAAGAAAATATATGTGTGTGTGTGTGTGTGTGTGTGTGCGTGTGTGTATACAGTTGTCATTGGAGCTTTTTTTTCTTTCCTACTTTTCTAGCAATTTTATACATTAGATCACACACATTCACACTCTTATTCTTCTTCCAGACTCTGAGAAGGATCGGAAATAATCTAGAGAAAATTCCCAGCCGGGAATTGAACCCGGGACCCCTCACACAGGAGGCAGGTCCTCTACCGGCTGAGTTACGAGGCCAGCCGAAAAGTATATTGTGAATGACGTAACGTCAATAGAAGCATTATATTTTATACGCAAAATATTTGAATTTGTCATGGGTGGAGAAAGTAATGTCAATGTTCACATAAGATATTTTTATTCGGTTTTTCTAGGTATTTCGAATGCCAGTAGTATACTTTGACGCAGTATTTTATAGCACAACACTGTAAATGCCAGAGTGATTGTAGTGTAAATTAGCATTATTGTATGACAATGATTTGAGATGTTTGTTAATTATAAGCATTGTTAGGAAATAAGTTTACACGACCTCACTGAAACTGACAATAAGAGCGGGCAACAATGAGGGAGGGGGTGAGTTGATTTTTAATTAGAAGAGGCAAGCAAATGACGTCAGATTAGCGCGCTTTTCTGTAGAAATGGAGGGAATTTCTTCCCTAGAGCATTTGTGTTCGTAATTTTGATTGGATATAAATATAGACGCTAATGTTGGCGCGTTTTATTAACCAATAACAGCTCTGTTATAATGTTTAGGCATATTGGGGTGAGGGAGTATAAATTCCGTGCCAGAGACGGGTAACGCGCAGTTTGAAAGAATAAGTCACAAGGCAAACGTCGTTCAGTCCAACAGAATCATACAAAGGTTATACGTCGCACAGTTTAAGAGAATCGTTCACGCGTTATACGCCGTGCAATTCTACAAAATCTCTCGCGTCATAAAGTTAGCTGCAAATGTGAAATACGCGAATTAATAACGTGCAGTAAATAAGTAATTATAGTGATATTAGAAAATATAACAGTTTCAGTCTGGCGTGTATCAAGAGTCAGTATGTGAAATTAACTAATAAAAGTGTAAAAATAAATTCTTTTATAAGTGTTATCTTTCAGTAACAAATCCTTTCCGTTTACACACCCTGTTCAAGAGATATGCTCGACTGAGTAGTAATAATAGCTAGCCGGAGGACAAAGAACCCAACATTCAAACTATTAATACAATAACAGGCGCCCAACAATAGATAACACGACGTGACCGCGACAAATTGGCTCCCATACGTTGTGCAGATAAACATTGAAGCAACTTCCAACTACAAAAATATTCTACTTCAACTTTAGGTATGAAACTTGATATAGCAGAAACTTGAAACGATTCAAGAGATTATAGACTGCTTATCTTTCAAGCTCAGCAGCTAATTTGGAAGTTTTTAGTGCATGCAGGTGGGAGATGGCATGTAGAGCAGCGACAGGAAGTGGAGTGTAGAATAATGTAAGCCATTGTTCAGTAGGTTAGTATGATGCGATAACAGTCAAGGTATACGGAAACTAGGTTTCTTTGCTTATCTTTGTTAGAACACCTTCCTCATTACAGCACTTCAGTCTGACTCACACCGAACCGTGACCAGTGGCGTATCTTCACTTTTGTCGATGTCAGTTTCATTAAAAGCAAATAATAACAACCTGCTTCCTTTTAGAAACCTTTCATTCAGTTGCGTCCGTTACGGCATCGGTTTATACATTTGTCTATCCGTATGTACGCATAGAACAGCTAATGAATCGCTACATATATCCAGCTGAAATGCTATACCTATAAACAGGTTTAAAAGCGTACAGATGTCCTCATAAGAATTGATTTTATGCACGAATACAAATTAAAAGTTACAATATAATTTTAGACTGCAAACGCTTTTAGCATATAAATATTTAATTTCGCACTTTTCGTAGCATACGGGACGATTAAGGAAAGTCTAATTGAAGTGCATGATAGAATAGTAATTAATATATATATATATATATATTGTTTTCTTAAGTTTCCTCCTTAAGCTTGATTCTTTTGTATAAATAGTTTGAAGTTACGACGTCACAACAGCGGCTGAATAGCTGTCCACACACACACACGCCTAACGGGGTGTTCAAATCTTGGATAGGCATTTTTACTATGATTTATTGAATGTTTAGATAAAAAGTAATATAGTGTTATTAAACTCGTTTATTAGATGTTTAAATATATACTTTATTTAATTATTAACTACAGATATCTATTTTACTTTATTTGCTCTCATTGAATACTTTGAGAGGTATCTGAACCTTTTGTACACATCTAATACTCATAAAGTACTGCATTAATTTTGCTTTCACATCAAGTGTATGATAAATAGCTTTAAAGTTAAGACATTTGTTTTCCTTTATTCTTTCATTCGAACCTTAAGAAATGTGTTTTTACTGTAGTTGATTTCATTATATATTCCGCTGAGCATACATGAAACAGCAGTTTTGGGAATTAAACACCACTTGCAAAGTTAATATCGTTCCCGTAATGCAGTAACAAGTTCGCTGCACATTCTGCTCTTTACCATCAAGTGTGATTTCCCTACCCCCGCTGCGAAGCAAAGCCGTGTTGTCAAATATAACAGCAAATCAACGCGTTTTCTGAAAATCTGTTAAAGATAGAAAAAAACAGTGTTCATAAAGTTTTCTGTGTACTTGTCGAGACATGTCTATGGTTTGAAGGATGACACCTATAACTCTTCTACTCTGTATAAAGATTGTGATGGGGAAAAAAAGTTGATACATGTCAAATTTGCATAAATAAGCAGCGGTGATAACATAGAAGAATCTTCTTGAGCATTTAGTATGCCCTAGTGTCGCAGTTGGTTGAGTTCTTTTCTCGAGGGTGTGGATTCTATCGTGGACCAGGGCGATGGTGTAAAGATAAAGGTACCTATCACGGAGAGGCCCATTGCGCTTCCAACGTGACCCCTGGGAGGGGAGAATAAGGGGAGAGACCCGAGGACCGACCAGATCCGAATGCCGACGGCGCAAGCATGGACGGGACCCTAAAGTTTCCAGACAGAACGCATCCGACGCCGCACGGTCCCTGCCCACAAGCCACCAACCTCCAGGGTCCCGAGTGGAGCTCCACGCTGAAGAGAGACCTAATTGAGCAGTACCGCAGCGACGTCAGGGAACAAATCTTTACAGAGTGCAAGCCACCGACCAGTCGCAAACCGCCGAACATCGTCGCCTGGTCCTACAACACTGAAACGGATGACAAGGAAAATGAGGGTGCAAGAAATGAGAGGAAGGAGAGTTGTGCTAGAAGATGAACCACTCCAGCATTCGCCTGGCGTCCACGGGCCAGAATGGGCGGTCGCCGGGGATCGATTCCGGGACCTCCCGAATGCTTAAATCAGATAGCCTTGTGGCAGTAGAATTACCAGCAGTAAAGAACTCCTGCGGACAAAATTCCGATGCTGACCATAATCCTGGCAGTTGTTAACGTCACTAATTAAAGAATAGGCTCCATATAATTGCGTACGGAATTTGCACCAAGTTTTAATTACGTCAATACATTCTCTTCAAAGTCTATTAAAGGAAATTTAAGCCCGTACCAGACTAAAATTCGTAAAAAATTAGGAAGTTCTCCATATTAACTACCTTAGTTTTGTACAACAATAACTTTTGAAACGTGTTTTACAAATGTTCTTCAATCTCTTCTACATGAAGCTCATCCCCGCACATTCAGCGATTCTTGAGATGTTTCATGCATACAGACAAGCAGGCGGCTAAACCGACCATACTAGATGACTCATAGTAGTAAATCCTAAGTACTTAACCACTGAGTGTAAGTTTATGTTAAAGTTTCAATAGGGTTTCGTATAAAATGTTTACCTGCTGTAAATTTGGATTTTGTTTCTTTTGTTTAACCAGGCAGGTCATACTGAACGATGAACGAATGCTCCAATTAAAGTCATAAGAACTGAGAGTTTACCGACGATATAGCCTCACCCTCAAACATTTTCACACCTTCCACACTGATGTGGTATTCCTGGCTCACTGATTGCCTTTACCTCCTCTGGGCTTAGAAAGTTCCCTTATCCGCTTGAGTGTTTCTACCGAGACTAACGTCCGGTTGGTGTATTTTCGCTTGCGCAGTTGAAAATTGTGAACACCAAGTATAGATTGTCTTGTTACTCGTCGCGTCTATTCCATAAAATCTTACGAGTTACGTTCACATGACTTTCTCTACCCATTATCGCTACCGAGCGAATTGGTTCCGCGGTAACGTGTGATACTCGCATTCGGGATGTCCCGGTTTCATTCCGTCGACCGCCCAATCTGATTTTCAGTTTTTCCTGGTTTCCGTGGTCGGTAGGCGAATGTCGGGATAATTTTTCACTTACCACGATTTCCTTTTCCTCGTTTCTCTTTCATTCAGTTTCCTTTTCATCTTTCAGGTGTACTTCTAGGCTTCGTGGGTGGACAGATGAAATGAATGCTTGCTCCAAGGAAAGAGCATTCCCCATGGGCACTGGAGGCTTGCTTGGTTAACGGGCCGTTCATCGCCCTCTCTGGGTAGCTCCAGTAAGGGGACGGGTCCTCGATACAGGAACTGTTAAGTACTTCCATATTGTTTCCATGCAATCATAGAAACAACTGAATGTTGAAAGGACCTTAAAGAATGATCAAGAAATGAACAATTCGAACTATTAATACCGTATATCTCAGAAATGGCTTATGCCACAAAAAAGCTTATTGAAAATAAATTGTGTGTTTTAAAGAGATCTACATTTTTTGTGTAGTACATTTTCGTCTATCGCTTAACGTTTACCAGTTATATAAGATTATATAAAATTCGTTCCGAATGAAAAGGACTTTAAAGGCTATTCCCAGAAAATTCAAGATATACATTTTATTTGTCACAAAAATATCTTTAATATATGGTATTTTAATCAAATTCGTTACAGCTATTTTTTAAAAGATCAAAATTTTCGAAAAATGTTTCACGTAAAGGGTAGGTGGGGGCGGGAGGATTTTCTTGAAAATCTTCGTGTCGCATCCTTGGAAGATACTGAACTTAAATACCAAGTTTGGTACTTACCCGAGTTTTTGAGTTATGCAGGCCACAGACAGACACACAATGACCTTTTACTAACATTGTTTATTTTCATTCAGGAGGCCTCAAAACTTATATTTCCAGTGAAATTTCGTATCGAATTTTTGGGTGGAATGCAATACCTTCTCTATCTACTACGTAGGTGGCAGAGAAAATAAAAAAGGTCAAACAACCTTAAGTAGAGCTTTAAACAGTATGTCTGTTTTGGGGATAGGATAATAAATAGGTATAAATACAACAGAGTACGTCTTAAATACTGAATGTGGTCGATCCCTTAGTGCTTGACGATGTAGAGCCATCGTCAATTACTCACTAACACGTCTTATCCAAACCGCAGATGCCATAAATATTCCACTAGTTTATTGCAGTCTACGGTAGACCTCAAATCACCAAGGACATCATGATCCCGGAAACACACTGCAAGGAAACAAAGTATTTATTTCATACTATGTCTCGTTTCTGTACTTTATGGTCTTATAAACGAAAATGTAGTAGTCATAGAAGGAATGTCACTTTTACCAACACATCAATACCAACCAATCATGGCAAAGTTGATCACTAATTTTATTTTGAAAGTACATCTGGGAAGGAAGAAATATGAATTATATAGTGCAGAGGTTTGGTAAAAATATCTAATGAATATCTGAAATAAGTCTAATGTGATCCATTCACATGACTTTCTCTACCCTCTATCGTTTATGACTGGATATACAAACTATTCATACCAAAGCTTATTTTTCTATCTACTACGTTTAAATCCAAATAAAATTTTGCAGAAATAGCTGCATTACACATTTCGTTATAGATACAAAGAGACAGCGATAGTCAAATGTTTAAGAACTGGGCGCTATACGCTGCCTTAAAATTCCACAGTTTCCATGCAATCGCGAGAAACAACTGAATGTTGACAGTACTTTAAAAGAATGACGAAGTATGGACAAATCGAACCATTAATAACGGATATCTCAGAAATGGCTCTTGCCACAAAAAAAACTCATTTGAAATAAATTATGTGTTTTCAAGAGATCTAGGTTTTTTGTGTAGTGCTTTTTCGTCTATGGCTTAACTTCTACCGGTTATACAAAATTACATAAATTCTCTTCCAAATGAAGACGACTTGACAGGCTATTCCCCGAAAATTCAAGATATACATTTTATTTGCGATGTAAATATACTTAATATATTATATTTTAATCAAAATCGTTGGAGCCAATTTTTAGAAAAGTAAAATTTTCGAAAAATGTTTCATGTAAATGACAGTTTGGGGCGGGGGGTTTTCATGAACATCTTCGTGTCGCATTCTTGGAGGATACTGAACTTAAATACCAAGTTTGGTACTTATCCAACTGTTCGTGCTTGAGTTATGCTGTTCACAGACAGACATTCACGCACACACACACGGACTGTTTCCAAAAATCTGATGTGCTACACTCGCATGACTTTCTCTACTCTTGTACAAACTATTTTTACAAACTCTTATTCTCCATCTACTTCATATTAATCGAGGTAAACATTTGCAGAAACGATCTTTTGACATGCAATGAGAATTACATTTTACACATAGCGACCAGCTCTAAAAATATTTGACTATCGCTTAAGGCGTACTATGTTCCCCTTGTTTTGTATTTGCAAGGGCAATATAGAAATACAGTAGGCTTTAAGCATAGACATCTTTCTTAATAGCTGGTTGCTATGTGTAGCACCATTCTCTTTGCTACAGATTAATATTCTTTGCATATCCAAGACAAAAAAAACGAATAACGAATTCCCATTTGAGAAAATAAGTATTAAAAATTTAAGGAACTAACAAGAAATATCTCGAAAATGGTTCACTCAACAAAAAAATGTATATGACATAGATTATGTATTTTAGCGCGATCTACATTTTTTGTGTAGTAGAATTTTGTCTATCTCTTATGGTTTACCAGTTATGCAAAAGTCGTTCACAATGAAGAATACTTTTGGAGACATTCCCAGAAAATTCGAGATATACATTTCATTTGTCATAAAAATATCTTAAACATATGATATTTTAATCAAAATCGTTAGAGCCATTTTTGAGAAAATTAAAATTTTCGAAAAATGTTCCATGTAAAGGGCAATCTGGGGTGCGGGGATTTTCTTGGAAACCTTCGTGTCGCATTTCTGGAAGATACTGAACCTAAATACAAAGTTTGGTGTTTATCCGACTGTTCGTTTCTGAGTTACGCTGTTCACAGACTCACACACACACACACACACACACACACACACACACACACACACACACAGACACACACACAAGGAAATGTTTCCAAAAATGCTTTTTTTTGGATTGAGGGGGCCTCAAAACATGTATTTCCGGTGATATCTCGCTATTGAATTTTTGGGTAAAACGCAATACCTTTTCTACTATGTATGTCGTAGAGAAAGTAAAAAGGATCATATATGTCCAGATATCTCGGCTTAATGTGACAAAATGCAATAGCTGTGTACACTGGAAAACAATATATGGACACAGGATAACCACCAAGAAAACTATTACATGCCAATTCGTGCGGAGGAAATGTAAGATTCTTTACATAAACGGATTAATACAAAACATTAAATTAGCTACTTATAACAAATAAGAAAAGAAAAAGAAACTAACCACGCTGTCCAACTAGAAGTTCAAAACGTTGTAGCTGAAAGATGCTTATAAGTAGAGTGAAATTATTTAAAATGTTATATTCAGTCTTAATATTCACAATCACGTACAACTCCAAATCATTGGTTTAATGCGACATTTACGTAGATAAATTTAGAATAACATTGGTGAATGTAACAATACATTATATCTGTAAGGTCTGTTAAATGAATTCTTCAGCTGATAAACATGTCAATGTTTCCTTTGTCAGGTGGAATCTATCATCAAGGAAATGTGGAGAACTGATTTCTTATTACTCGTTATCACAGCTCAAAATATTATTTCTCTACCTTCTGATGTATTACGAATCGTTGTACAGCTTAAGCTAATTTTATTAATTTAGGAAACAACAGTTGTTTCCCTGCAGTATTTTCCATTTTACAAGCTTTATTCTAAAATCCAGGAAGTTTTTATGTTTTGTTCTCTATTACTTCCTTTTTTCAGCGTTCATGAGTTATCAATCGCGCTGTTCATAAATGTTTCTAATATAAATATAAACAAAAATGATATTACATATACACAAACATTCTAAATACAGAGAGAATGGTTGGCCAAAAGAAAAGGAAAAACGTGGTTTAGTGAAACCAAATGCTTACAACTGTGCAGTAAATATTAATATATTCAAATAGATAAGACCGATGCGAATAATGTGTTATTTTTATCCAACACAGCCAAACATTTCGTTTCTTGAAAATTATGTCCCGCAAATGCCCTCCTTTTCTGCCACGACAATCTGCCAGCCTACGTTGTATATCGCCAAAGATTGTGGTAGCCTTCGAACTGTAATGTGCTAATTTCTCTGCAAATGTTGTGTTTAAGATCCACAAGGGAACAGCCAAAACAGTTCCGGCAAGCTAATGCCACAGCACACAATGCGTGAATTTCCAGGGCACTTATGCGAAGACTCTTTGGGAATCAAGTCATCTCGAAAAATGAAGACATATGACTTCTAGTATTCCCAGATGTATATGTCTGCGAGTATATCTAGGGCAAGGTTTATTCAAATGGTCCCCAAATCCTCGTGGACCTTTAATAGAATAATCACAAAGAAATGAATGTTATTCCAGTTGAAATGCTGCAATAAATTAAATATTCTTTGTGTTGCATAAAATGGCACATGTTTGGCATATTTGTTAATTTTACACAACTATAATAATTGACTGCATTAAAACATACCTTACTAGATTGGTAGTAAACGTAGAATATGAAAATGTTATGAAATATTACGTAATCTGGGTGGAAATTTAATAATCCAGACCAATGATTGCAGATTCTTCAAGAGTATTTTTACACGCCTTTTTATTCTTCCTGTTTTTAGTTCCAATTATACCCTGCTTTTAACTACATTGGTCTTACCGGCGACCTTATGTTGTGTAACTCTTGTCGTTTTTTGGTTTTTAATGATTAGATCATACACACATTCACACTCTCATTTATACTTCCAGACTCTGGGGAGGATAAGGAATAATCTCGGCTAGGGAAAAATTCCCAACCCCCAGCCGGGAATCGAACTCGGGGCCCCTAACACGACAGGCAGATGCTCTACCGACTGACCTACGGGGCCAACCTTTATCTTATTGGCTTTATTGTACAACATTTATGGCTGACATTTTGTTATTTGTATTTTCACGACTCCGCAAGGATTCATCCCTTCAGAAAGAAAATCAGGTTTCATTACTGTCCATTGCTTCGAAGGAAACCGAGGTAGTGAGCCGCAACTGTGCGAACATCAAGGACCTAATTGCACAATAAGCTGTTGTAGGGATATCCGTGAAGTAAAGGCTGCTATCAACGTATGAACAAACGTTTAGACAGCACCAAATTGATGGCCTGGAGCTAAGTGATGTGTTGTATGCAGAACAGAAGGTGTTTGTTTCTTCTGCCAACCGGTGCCTGATGTCTAGTGTTGTTATATCTCACTCAGCTTTTCATCAAACCTATTCTTCTGTTGTCATCAGCTTCATTACCTTTCAGACCATGTGATTATCGCATCTTGCACGATGATGACATGGAAGCCGGAAGGGATTTGCAGGAAACATATACTTAAAGCGCAAAAACCTCGCTGCGTATTTTAAATCCAATCCTGAAAACTCTTACTTGCAGCATTTTTTAAACGGATGAAAAGAGTTTTAGATGTTCCCAATTGACTTCTAGACGGCCCAAAATAGTTCAAAAGTTTTATTTATTCACACATTTTATACGAAAGATTTATGCTTATAGACATTTTTATGTCACTGTATCGAGAAAACACATTAGATCCACAATTTTCTGTGCCTATAGAACATTTCTGACGTAAATGGGCAGGACAGATGTTATGTTTAATAACTTGGCCATAACTTTCCTTTGTTTTATTTCACAAGCTAAATACAAAAGTGTACTGCACCGTGGCATAGTAGTCTGAATCTAGTGTTCCTATTCCCAGCCATTGAACCCGCGTGGATTCGAACCCCTTCCCACATATGCACCATCAGGGATGCAGACTTTTCGACCCATGTACAGGTCCGGTGACCACTTAGCATCGCGAAGAATTTGAGGAACTACGATACGTAGCGATGTAGGTCACAGAAACCAATATTCCTTTTGGGGGAAGCATTGCACTGGCCACATCATCTCCCCGTATCGGTTGGATGAAGGACAGGATAGGACAGGACTAGGAGCGGGGGGGGGGTGCACTTAGCACCTCGACCTACCAGATTACTTAGGCCCCTGACTGGACGCAACCGGAGAGGAGAGATGAGGTGATAGGAGACAGAGGGCGGCGGCCCAGACACGACAGGCAAAAGGCAGGTCCCTACCGTTTACATATTTAAACTCCCCGGATGACAGCTGGTGCAACCGGCTCCACTCCTCCCTATAAGCTTTCACATCCCCTGAAGGGCTCGGGACCCAGAGAGCGCCCCCATTCTGGAAACAAATGTTTACTCAGAGCATCATTTTCCCCCGCCATACACACGCCGAGACCTCTCGCCGACACTTGCAGCCCTGAAAGAAACAAAGCAGATTAAAGGTGAAGTGAAATGAGAATGGAGGTGAAATGGAGGGACAGGAAATTCGGTGGATGTAATTATCCTTCACAGCATTCGCCTAGTGACCCGGGTAAACCCCCGAAAAAACCCATAGGTCAGGAAGGTCGGCCACAGGAGTCGAATCCACGACCTCCCGAATGCGGGCCACACATGTTACCGCCTGAGCCATCCCGTTCGGTATCGGTTGAATGATCGCCGATCTCTACCATGCACAGGTAGGCGTGAGGCCGGCACTCATGTTGGTCGCCTACGTCCGTCAGGGCTATTTTGACATAATTATTAATATTATTATTATTATTATTATTATTATTATTATATTGTAGGGTTTTATAAGTTCGTATAAGGACTTATAAAATAGACTTTGTCAAATTACAACGGCTATTTGCAACACTCGTATACATAGTTACATATGCATTTATATAATTCATATACAAAAGCTATATATCAACATTATATATTACAGAATAATAGGCCTTACTGTACACGTATTTACTGGAGTAGTTTTGAACAATTAACATTATTAGTTTAAAGCCTTTAACTTAAGGGAAAGTGGATTCATAGTAAATGCACTCATAAAAAGCTCCTTTTTGATAACACTATAGTAGTGAAACTTAACTTCGCTTTCTTTGCCTAGTAATATTTTGTTATGTAGTTATGGTGTGTACAAACTGTTCTTTATTTTTTAGTCAGTATGGATAGTATATACTCGTATTCACATGAGAGAGTCACTATTTCTAAGCAAAATATCTCAGCGTGAATGTTTGCTTTGTAAAGAAAGTGTTGTCCCCTTTTTTCTACGAAGATACATTTACTTTTAAGCGTGTTTTCCCCCAAAATGAGGTCACACTTCATTACTGAGTTAAAGTAGGCATAATAACTAATTTTAAAGCACTTGATAACAGGTTTAATAATGTCCTACCAAGTACATAACACGCAGAGATAAATTTAGGCATGACATGATCAATATAAACTTTACAGTTGCATTTACACTTTAATATGAGATGTATTTGGCTGTAAAGAACGGTGGTCTAATGTTTGCAGAAAACAGTCTTATATGTCAGACACCAATTACCATTTCTAAAGTTTCCCTTGTATACTATATGTCCATATAAAACGTGTCCCCTCTTCATGATAAAAATGTTTGTTAGAAATCATTTCAAATTTGACACACAAATTTTGAGGCAGTATTATTATCACTTAAATGATTTCAGTCAAATTATATAATAAGTAAATTCAATACAGCCCACCTTGAAACAATATGTGTATGTAATATTTCGTAAAATGTATGTAACAGTCATTACATAAGCTTATATTATTGTAAACATGTTCATAATGTTATGCATTACGTAATTTAATAATGTAGGAGCTGTGAGAATAATACGTTAAAAGTTGCTAACAATGAGGTAACCTTGAGTCAATAATGCGTAAGAAAGTTTAACAGTACTACTTGTGATTCTTGGAGTAACAACAATGTAATTTTAGTGACAGTTTATAAAATAGGCAATCAACAACCAGAAAAAGCTTTAGTTAAATGAAGATATTCTATTGGAGTAGGATTAGCCAATCAGAGACTTGAAATACAGAAATTTACAAGTTTAGACGGTTGAAATCAATTCAGTTGCCTCCAAACATTGCTCATAATCAGACGTGTTGCTTCTAGACAGTGATCATAACCAGACGCGAGATGTGTCCTCGAGAAATTAATTACGTATTCGTGTGAGACGAAAATAGTATACGTGTTAAAAAGTGCAAGTAATAAATAAAAGAATCTCACAGCTCTCGATATCAGTGAAGTGCTATTTAATTTGTGCCAAGTATTAATAAAAAGGAGTGAATTAAAACTTAAAATCTGTGTAAGCCTACATTCTTGTCGCATCACGCCCTGCCAAGACTTCCATGTCTCTAACAATAATACTGACGCAGCCGAGGCAAACATAAATATTTAATACTTAAAGAAACAAAATATGTACTTCAATTTGAACTAAACGCATATCGCACGTATCCAGTGCGTTTAGTTCCGGCACTCATTGAGTTTATATCGCGTGCCTAATCCTTGGTGGGACCGGTTACGCGGCGTCCGGCCGGCCGGTGAAGCTGCTTGCTGTCGGAGGTGCAGGTGACAGGAAGCCCGCAGTAAATATAGTATGGTTTGTCGCGTAAGTTATTTCTAACATACGAATAAACGCTTAAAAAGATAAGTAAATTACTCACGTATTTCAAGCAAGGAACTGTTGGTACTGCCTCCCTTCATTGTTCAAGAATTTCTGACACCTGCTTAGGAAATTGTCTATTACACTCTGCAGTTCGTCTGAGAAATGGCACAAAAATTTTAACATATATTGTTTTTGAGTCCATCTGAGGTGTGTGAATTTGTTTTGTAAAACTTTCTCTTTTAATGCCCCCTCGTTCCCCTGATTTAACCCCCTGCGATTTTTATCTTACAGCAAAATGAACAAAAAGGAAAGGAAGAAAGTAGGAGAATGGAGATTCGTATGTGTTTATAACAATACATACGCATTGATACCAATGCCAAAATGGTTTAGATAAATAAATAGGCGGAGGACGGGACGGATGGTTGGATGGATGGATTTGTTGTAGATTCCTTCATACATATTTGTCTTAAATCAGTGTATCCGTTATCATTTCTTAGATTTGCATTTAGCTGTGAATAACAGCTTTGCGATTTAGCTCTTTGTACCTAGGGATATATTACATTTAATTAAAAGAAGACAGATGACTGGAAGGATAAGTGTCAGTCTAGCTCCTCTTCCCCTACCCAACCCTTTTAATAATGCCTCCGAGTACGAATGGTCTCATTATGTGTAGACTTGGTGAGAATGCAAAGTGCAAGCGAGATGCCTTGACCAGACGGTCGTAAAGACAATGTGAGCGTAAACAACACCGACCTAATGACTCTGGGTACTTCCTATTAGCAAAACAGAAGAGGACGTGCTGAAAGAATGAATAAACATGAAACAACCTGTCCCCTTCTCTCTTTATGTGCATGCAGTAACAAAACTGTTTACTACAGCATTTATTTTTATGCAACAGACAAAGACTGTGTTATTACTTTCTTTATTGCTTACAGTAGATAAAGTATTGCATTCCAACAAAAATTCGATATTAATATTTGGTTTCGAAACTAAAAAGTCGGATAAATAGCATATATTATATGACCGACGTCTTTTAAAGATGTAAAGGAATTTTCCGCCTCTGCAAATAATATTCACAGTGACAATTTTATATTATTATTATTAAAAAGAAGTATCCGGATATGCAGCAAAACAACCTTGTAAATTCAAAAACACAGTCAAAACGTTATAAAGAAAGACTATGTATACCTAAACGATTTTTATATAGTTGAAATTAACTGCATCTACTATTATGTGTTTACTAATGTATTACTTTACCATGTTTTCTTTTTCCTCTCATTTAAACTTGATTTTTAATTACTAAAGACTTTATGCAACAAAACTAGTTTTGCCATAATTTAAATAAACGGTACGTCGTATTGTTTGGTTCCATAAATACTAACTTATTGTTTCATTGTTATTTTTATATGAACTTGAATGCTATGTAGCTTATTTCTAAGGAATAACAGGAAATTTGATCATTCAGGAGGGCGTTAGAAATTAGCCATTATTCCTTTTCTTTTATGTAGTAAATTTTGGAAATACACATAATAATAACAACGTATTATGAAATAATTTTATAATTATTACAATTGTGAGATGGACATAGTGGGCAAATGCCATTGTATCTGTGGAGTGCTAGTATAGTAATTTTATTACATTTAAGTCATAATTCATTTGTTAAAGTAAAGACAAAATGTAGTAAATTATTAAGGACTATGACGATCAATAAAGGCTGTTTATAAGATTGGTATAGAAATATAAAAACACTTTATATGGAAGTATCTTCGTTGTGTTTTGTTTTCAAGAAAAATGGCTGTAACGATTTTAATTAAATTACTGTATGTTTGAGATATTCACATTAGAACACAGATGTTTCTTGAATTCTTTGTGAATAGGTGTGAAGTCCACTTCATTCTTTCATATAACTGGGAAAGCTTTCGACAGGAATTTAGCCAAATAAAATGTATATCTTATTAAAATATATGGCTCAAATAAACATTATTTGACACTAATATTTTCCAAAATGATCGCTGTTGTTCTTAATAGGGCCACATTTTTAAGAAATGAAATATTAAGTGGACATTCTTTTGTTTCTCAAAAATAACTTATGCAAGATGTATGTAATTTCATAACTAGTACCTACATCAACTTGCTTTCCAAAAGTTTAACTGTTTAACTATTTTCTCAATAAAATTATACATCCAGTTTATCATAAGCATGTGAGATTTGAAAGCAATTATAACAACTTTACAATAGAGACAAAAGAAGTTTGCAATTGCATTCACCACTTTTTGCACATTTAATTCTGGCAGCTTCCTCAGAAGATAATTTACAGCGTTCTGTACAAAACATTGGACTTAAGTATGATATGTAAATCATTAAAAAAAAAAATTATGGTCTTCTGCCAGAAATACCTTTTACCTAGCAAAGCATGTTTCAATTCATAAATCTTAAAGTAAATTCATTTACATATTCCGAATACACATCATTTTTCGATGGAGTACATTTCACAGAACATTTCTAAATACACCAAAGCAATGAGAATGATTAATACAATTATGAAACCTTCCTTAATACATTACCTACTAGAATTCTCCTATACAAGACCTTGACGAGACTTGTACTTTGTCACGGCAGTGAGGCATAGACATTAAGAATGAAAGATGAAAGCAAACTAAGTGCTAATGAAATTAAATTTATGGGATACACAACAGGATATCCAAATGGAATCATAAACATAGTGAGAAAGTAATGGAAGAATTACAATTGGAACCTGTAGTTGATTACATACAGCATTACCAGAATACATGAATAAATCATCTGCATGGCGTACGTACAAATAGAATCCCAAAAGTCATGCTTCACTACCATCTAAACGGGAAGGGATCTTTAGATCGTTCAAGGAAACGTTGGATTAAAAATGCATAGGCCTAATGCTTGACAGGAGGAATGAAAAGGTTATTCTTTCAACCTTCCCTGCGCGTACAAATTGTACATTAACATAGCATTACATAACTGAAACCATTTGGCAAATATTTTCATGATTTAAAGAAAATAGAAAAATAAAAATTAATTTCAACACTAGCCATGAAAATGAAAGATAAGTATTGGTAATTTGACTGTAGACATTGTTTATTCGTGGCATTTACGCTAGCAGCAGGAAAGCTAATGCAATGGGCCGGCAACCACAAAGCAGATTACACTAATGGGAAATGTGCTGCTTTATACAACAAAAGAATCGGCGATTGTATTGCAGGTTAGTTAAGTTATCCGGCAGGGGCTGCCAATCAATTGTGTACACATTTATACTGAGTAAAATCTTGAAAGTTCCTTTGTGATATCATAACTTATTTTGAAGACTTCTAAACCAAGTGATCCCAACCCCCATGAGATTTCTCTCAGGCTTCTACACTAAAGAGAAGAGAGGAGTGACTGTATTTTGTCTGCAGAAACAATTAGCATTAAGAATACTAAGAGGATTGTGAATAAAGTAGTGGAAACATAATAGGTAGTACTACCAAGCAATTGGCACCAATGAAAAACACCGAACATGTCTTCAAAGCAACTTCTGGCATGTTCATCACCATTCCCCAAACACGTGGAAGACTTGGACGGTGTTAGCCCCAAATCATATAAAGCAAATTGAAATTATTACTAGCCTTCCGAGTGAACGAAAATGAAATTCCGATACGAGGGCAGCCCCAGAAGTACCCGACCTGCCGTATATATAGCGGCTTTGTTTGAAACAAAGCCGAGTTTTTGCGTCGATTCGTAACTATGAATGAAACATAACTTCACACTTGAGACGAAGGAACAGTCAAAGCAGTGGATTGAAAGGGGAGAATCGGCTCCAAAGAAGGCGAAGACACTTCCAATTGCAGGCAAGGTCATGGCGTCAGTTCTTTGGGATGCGCGTGGGATAATTTTCATTGATTTTCTTCAAAATGAAAAGCAATCAATGGCGAGTATTATGCAAACTTATCGTAGCATTTGAATGATAAAATCAAGCAAAAAAGGCCGCATTTAGCGAAAAAGAAAGTTCTGTTTCATCAAGACAATGCACCAGTTCACACACCATTATCGCCATGGCCAAAATCAATGAGTTAAAGTTCGAATTGCTTCCTCATGCACCTTATTCGCCAGACTTAGCCCCCTCTGATTATTTTCTTTTTCCAAAGTTGAGGAATGGCTTGGTGGTAAAAGATTTGCCAACAATGAAGAGGTGGAGTTTGCAGTTGATGGCTATTTTGCAGAACTCGACGGTTCTCACTATAAACAGGGTGTCGAAGCTATGAACATCGCTGGGAAAAGTGTATCGCGCCGAAAGGAGACTATGTAGGGCAAGGATGGCGAAAATGCCTTTCTCTCTCGAGTCATCAAATATGCAACACGCACTAGACCACTCAGCAGCACATGGAAAAACAAATGAATAGAAGGCTAGAAAAGGAGTTGCGCCTGCGAGTCACAGTACCTCGCGAGTCGCGCTTTCGCCACCACTGATGTAGAGAAATAAATATGCTTTTTCCCAAATTTTTTGTGTTTTCTTTGTTAGGTCGGGTACTTCTGGGACAGCTCTCGTACCTTAACGACACTACAGTCCAATTTCAGAGGTATTAATGCAAATTCACCAATGGATCAAATGACTTAAGACGTCTGTCCAAAATATCTCAACATGAGCCAACTAAGAGTCAAGGACTTCACATGAAAATGGTAAACATTAGGACGCTCCAACATTGCGTTACACAGAAAACACTCAACTGACGATACCCAACGTTTTCCCGGACACTTGGGAGATAACAGGATATAGCAAGCGATTAACCTGCTAGTTAATATGTAGAATAACTTGTTCCTCCCTTTTGTATGATTATGTTGTTTTCGCCTTTTTAACATATCACGTAGAGTGAGCCTGATATTGCTGATGTGTTGCTCCTTCATTTATTTACGTTTATTACTGGAATTCATGTTACCGAACAGGAATATGGAAACTTTTATCCAGCGGGATGGTTCAGGCGTCAACGTATAAGGACCGCCTTGGGAGGTCCCAGGTTCGATTCCCGGTGACCGCCCACTTTGACTATGGGGTTTTTCGTGGTTTTCCCCTGGTTGCCAAGGCGAATGCCGGGGTGATGTATTCTACTAAGATCTCTGCTTTCCCCCATTTCCCACCAAGTAGATGGCGTGGATGCAATGCGCATTGGAAAGATTTCTCCCCATGTACTCTAAGGTGAGCCGTCCCGCCAGCTAGGGTTGCTGCGTCGCCCTCTTGCGAATTTCTCGCTCACTGCTTCGTGGGTGTTCGAACTGGAAATAATAGGGACTTCTGCGAGTTTCTGTAGGCCTGTCTGCCCGCAGGCCTGGGACCTCCTCAGGCTCATTCGCCTCATCCCTGCCTTCCGGGGGGTGTAGCAACAATAGATCAAGATGGTCGCAGTGGCGAGGTATCCCCCTCCAATAAACACATCCTACATCCTACAAGAACTTTTGGCTCAAAGAGCTTCTCTCTAAAATATATTTTATTTATCTGTTGGTATAAAATAAAGTGTATACTTAATTCTAACGAAAGAAAACATGCTAACTTGAATCCGAAAATCTAAAAATTAAAGAAATGTAACTAAAGTAACCCATACTGCACCTACTTTACTAAAATGCACTTGCACAACAGACCATTTAAATCTAGGTTGTAGGCAGAATATTCAGATACACTTATGTCATTTTAAATAGGAAGGAGTTTGATAAAATAAATGAGAAAAATATTATATTTGTTTAAGACAACAGCTACGATTTTAATATTAATGTATTTTAAGGTAAATATATTATATTATTTCATCCATATTTGGATTTATTAATTTTCTCACGAACATTCATAATTCAAATTGTGTCTTATTTTTAACAAACAAAGCCGGCGAGGGTTGGTTGGTGGCGGCAAATAAATCTAATGCCAATTTACTCGAACCTGATGACCGAACGTGTGAGGCTAGCATCCGGGAGGTCCCGGGTTGATTCACGTCGACCGCCTTGTGAGACCTCGGGTTTTTACGTGGTTTTCCCCGGCAGATAGTCAAATGATGAGGTGGTTTCTCATCTACTACCATTTTCTTTCCATCATTTTCCCTTCATTCCGTTTCCTTCTCATCTTTCAGGTTGCTTCAGATTTCGAGGTGTATGGCGGTGTCAAACAGATGGCGCGGATGCTTGCTCAAAGAAAAGAGTAGGTACTTCATAACTTATGTAATGTGAACAACGTTATCGATGCTTTGCTTAACTCTGCAATTTCGTTTTACTCAATATGGTTTTAAGGCTGTTATTATACTTACAGTTACTGTTTATTTCAGGGCACATTTACATCAAGAATACTCTGGACGCCGAGGTCGACCCTTATCTGGGCCACCAAGATCTCTTGATCTAACCTCATTAGATTTTTACTTTCTCTACTACGTATAGTAAGTAGAGGAAGTATTGTATTCCACCCAAAAATTCGATACCGAGATTTCACTGGAAATGTATGCTTTGAGACCCCCTGAATCCAAAAAAAAGCATTTTTTTAAACATGTCTGTGTGTCTGTCTGTGAACAGCATAACTCAGAAACGAACAGTCGGATAAACACCAAACTTTGTATTTAGGTTCAGTATCTTCCAGAGATGCGACACGAAGGTTTTCAAGAAAATCCCCCATCCCAGACTACCCTTTACATGGAACATTTTTCGAAAATTTTAATTTTCTAAAAATGGCTCTAACAATTTTGATTAAAATATCATATATTTAAGATATTTTCATGACAAATAAAACGTATATCTTGAATTTTCTGGGAATGTCTCCTAAAGTATTCTTTATTGTGAACTACTTTTGCATAACTGATAAACCATAAGAGATAGACAAAATTTGACTACACAAAAATGTAGATCGCGTTAAAATACACAACTTATGTCATATATTTTTTTTGAGTGAATCACTTTCGAGATATTGCTTGTTATTCCTTTAAATCTTTCAATACTTATTTTCTCAAATGGGAATTCGTTATTCATTTTTTTTGCCTTGGATATGCAAATAGTATTAATCTGTGGCAAACAGAATGGTGGTGCACATAGCAACCAGCTATTAAGAGATATGTCTGTGCTTATATTGCCCTTGCAAATACAAAACAAGGGGAACATAGTAGGCCTTAAGCGATAGTCAAATATTTTTAGAACTGGCCGCTATGTGTAAAATGTAATTCTCTTTGCATGTCAAAAGATCGTTTATGCAAATGTTTATCTCGATTAATATGAAATAGATGGAGAATAAGAGTTTGTAAAAATAGTTTGTACAAGAGTAGAGAAAGTCATGTGAGTGTAACACATCAGATTTTTTCTTTTTGGGTCACATCAAGAATATTGTGTTTCAAACAGATCCCCTTAATGTAGATATCTTACGCGAAAGGACCATTAAAGTATGAGCACTTGTCACACCAGAGGTTCTCAGAAACGTCCATATGGATACGTGGAGACGGTTGAAACATAGTATCAATTAACAGCGGCAACATTTTGAACATCTATTTTATGAGTGAAGTCAGTCTAACAGTACCGTTAGATGATTATGATGATGATGATGATGATAATAATCACAAATGGAAGTGAAACACTACGTACTCTCATGTTTGTATGGTTTTCGTTACGTTACGTATGATTTAACTCTACAATGTGTATAGTCCGTAATGTTAGACAAGAAGAGCCTAAACACAATTAAAAATAGTTATGGGCGCATACTGATAGGTAAAGGCATTTTAATTATTTGTCATTCTACGAAAGTGAGTTTATTCGCTCAAAAATAAAGTCTCTGAGTAAACATTCTGAGACTTTTTCGGTCTGATTACACTGTTCTTGTCTATCATCACGAACTGCACAATCTACGTAATACAAGCCTGGAAACTGCCTCTCAATGAGCGCGATCTGTACATCATCTTCTCTGATAAGCAAGAGGAATAGAACAAAGGTCGATCAAGCTACTGCGCCAGTTACTCACTGACCAGTGTCTACTTGGAATTAACCCGTTGAGTTGTGCAACTCTTTTAACGTACGATGGAATATCTGCACACGTGAAATACGGCGCTGTTGGGCCATCTGGTATTTGTTGTACGTGATTCTACACACACATTTGAAATCACATGCTTGTAAGTAAGTTCACTGTTGCATACTTCCTTAATAACATTAGAAAGTAACGGTACCTAGATAAAATCTGTCGTGATTATATCAGCTCCTATTATAACTGCTTTAATAATGATGAATACGACCTTGCAATGTACATATGTATGGGCTTGTTAGGGGGAAAACCAGTCATGTTTATTAGAGGCTTTAAAAATTATTTTCGGAACAGAACTATGTTCGTTAGAACCGCCATAAAAAGTACTCCTCCACCGAAGACAAGTTCGGCACCTGTGATATAATTTCTAACAAGCCTTAGGATTTCCTGTGCTCTGTGTCGTCTATTTCAGGCATTGCCATCACTAAAATATATTTACTGCCTTGGTGGTGTAGACGGGGTGTCAAAAATAGGAAGCCGCAAAAACACTACCCTCAACACGGTTCAAAATAATTCGCTTCCTTTCTTCGAAGCAGTTCGTTGAGGCCTATGGAGGAAAACGAGAAAGAATAATATGCTGAATGGAAGAAATAGAAATGCCTATACCTTAACTGGTGATCCTAAGTAGTACTTGAAATATTGCAGTGAGGCTTCCCGCTCTTAGTAGTAGAATAGCTAGCATAGGTTTGTATGGGACATTCACTACGTCACTAGTCTATGGCGCGCTTTAATACAGAGTGATTTATGAAGAACTGACACATATATTTCTTTAATTATGCTAGCGACACTTATTATACCTGAAATGCAGAAGAATTTTGGGACATTATTTACCTTTATAGCAAATGTTGAAAATGTCCTCCATCCTGCATAAGGCACAACTCACAAGTCGCTCCATGTTACTGGCCAGTCGTTGGAGGACTCTTTGTCAATGGCTTTAATCTCCTGTGTAATGTTGTGCTTCAGATCGTCCAATGTCTGGGTACGTGTGGCATAAACCCTGTATTTTAAGTAACCCCATAGAAAGAAGGCGGCGATGTCAAATCCGGAGATCTCGGTGGTCACAAGTTCTTGAAATTATCCGGTTGTCAAAGAAACTTGCAATTAGTGCCATGGATTCATTTGATGTAGGGCATATAGCGCCGTCCTGTTGAAAATACCCTTGACTCAGCTCTACATCGTCTGGTAGCTCAGCAAACTCGATGAAAATCCGTCGGTACTCTGCAGTGTTCACGTTGTTTTAAAAAAAATGGTCCCACTATTCTCTGTGAGGATATTGCGCACCAAACTCCGATTTTAACCGGGTGCGTAGGTGCTTCCTGAATAACATGTTGATTTTCGCTGGCCCAATAGCGTGAGTTATTTGATTTCACATAAATGGAACCACACTTCATCTGTGAACCATGTGATGGACAATATGACAGGATTTTGCACAATGAACACTGAAACCAACGACAATAATTCAGTCGTCTATCGTTATCTGGTTCCTGTAACTGATGGACAACCGTAATCCTATACGGCTTTAATCCTGTACTTTTCACAGCTCTCTGACACATTGAGTGGCTGTACCCTGTCTCCTGCGACAAACGTCTTATGATTTTTGGGGTGATTGAACCAGTCGTGCTCATCTGAGATCCAGTTGCTTCCAATTTGTTTAGCAGTTCCAGTATTTTGTTTCTTTGGGGAGGGTTCCGAACACCAAATTCTCTCTGGTATGCCCTTTGAGTAGCTGTTATTGAATTCGTAACACAGTATTGCTTTACAAGGAAGAGTCGTTAATTTAATGTGTACTCCATTTTCACATTGACCAGAACAAAATCTTAAAAACAGTTGTCGACAATAAAACTAACAATTACGAATAAAACATGAACATCTGCGCATCGTGACAGGCAATCAAAACTCCAGAACATTCTGCTTAATTTGATGCTAAAATTGGGGCACTGGGTGAATTTCTAACAGAATAATTAAAGAAAGAAATGTGTCAGTTCTTCATAAATCACCCGTTATAAAAGCACTATTTAGGATATGGGAAGTTAAATCGAGAACCAGCACGTTTCGCATAATTTCATTCACCGTTAAGTTTCCATATAATCATAATTTTCGTCCAATACTACATCTGACCATAGAGAGGTACCCAATCTGACTTGCATCACTGCTTGGGCTCGACATTCCAGTTGATAGTACTTCACACTAAGGCTAAATTAACTTAGCACAGCGTAAAAATGTTAGCTATGAAGCCTTTCGCACATTGGCAACGTTTATAAATTACGTTAATATACGCACAACCAAAATGCAGCACCAGAAAAGCAACTGGAGTTTATCAATTTAAATTCTACAGCAGAAATCTCTCTATATCGAGATACGATCTCTCCGTGTCAATGCCTACACGGGAAGAAGGAATAGTTACACTAGAGAGGGCCACATATATGTTTAATCAGAAAAATGTGTTCTGGGCTGAGAGAAAAACATCTGCAAACGAATAATTGTTTGAATAGCTGAAGTTCTTAACTGGTTGGTTTTTTGAGCGTATTATAACTGCGTTGCACACAATTGCAACATTTTAGCGTTAGAGATTCTGAACTAACAAGCAAGCATTCAGGAGGGGCACATAAAATCTCACATATCCATATGAAATAGGTTTAGAACGCCAAAAGAAATGTTCACGTTCCTTGCTTTCTACTCGATTGCCGCCTCTTAGTATGATTTTGACCGATAATTTGGATACTGTAATGAGGATATAACTACAGAAAAACGAGAGAGCATCGTGTTCATTTGGATGAAGAATGCGGTTGCATATACAGTAACTTTACACCGAAATATACTATCAAATGTTTTGTGATGTTTAAGAGCACTAGTAATTAACCAATAATTAACTACTTTAACCTTCTCTGCAGATATTATTACTCTTGGTTTCTCTCCCGGAGATGGTTCATATATAGATCCCAATTGCGGCAAACTACCGGTCCCAGATTTACAATCAGTTCTGTAGACATCATGTCTTTAGATTTATTAGTGTCAATATTGAGAGTGTTGTAAAATAAACATGTCAAACTATCTGATGCATGCTTTTTATTTTACACACTTGTTCTGCTAGTTCTATTTCTTTATTCGCAGAGGAAGCGTATCCGATTCAAATTGTCACATGGAGCAAATTAATTTCTACTCACAACCATACTCTTCTCTCTCTTCTTTTCTCTTCTTCTTAATTGATTACCCTCATTTTTGTAAGATTTACACCCGCAAAGACTCGCAAAGCAATGCCTTGGGTGAGTAGCCTGTCGAGGAGCAAGCAAACTCTGGATCATAGCATATCCAGGATGGCTGATCAGCCCAATGCCTGGTATGACGGTGAAGAAGAAGGAAATGAAATGTAGTGATGAAAGGAATGGTAGGAAAATTCGTGGATCAAATTATCCAACCCAGCATTCGCCTAACAACTGAGGAAATCCGCAAACAACTTTCGGTGAGATGGTCGGCCCGGGGAATTTCAACCGGGACCTCTCTAATGCGAGTCGCTCAAGTTACCGGGGCACAACCACAATCATTTTCACAAAATTTAAAACATGTGTGTGGACTATGAGAGACTGGATAGCCCGTCATCAGCTTACCTACCTTTAGTCGATGACGTAGCGGACGGCCACGTATAATGCACAGCAACTTGCTGTTCCAGAATAACGACGCTTACTGTAATTCTCCGCGAGTTGTAAAGTTCTGCATAATTATACATTTAGCAATGCTGAATCCAACAGACTAGAAAATCCAACATTTTTATCTGCCCCTCCTCCATGTTTGCTTGTAAAGATGAAGTTTGTCCAATTATTACTACATCATAACCTACAATTCATGTATGAAATACTAATTACAGACGAAACGTGATGTATAAAACACGGTGCCTTCAATGACCACAGCATTGTTCAGATTACAAACCAGAATATATATTGCCTAAGAGTAAGTCTATCCTAAAGACTGAATTTGCCAACCATTTTACAGATGTTTCATTTAATTTTCTTAAGTAAAGTATTGATTAATTTTCAAATTGAAATACATTGTTCATAGATATTTTTAGTTTACAATGATGAAATATCAGCGTGGGTGCATTAAAATATGTGAACGCTTCATTAACGCCACCCTTCCTCTAAACGACAGCGATGTTTACTTCACACTTAATTACCTCGATACCTGGGCAGTTATGCAGGCGGTGCGACGCATGTTTAACTGGTTCAATGTTGCCAAATATTCATTCATTCATTATCTGTTTACCCTCCTCTTATGTAGGACTTACATCCCCAGAACTTACAAGCGGATGCCTGGGGTCAGAGGCCCGTCGAGGAGCAGACACTCATGGATCAGACAGAGCATCCAGGATGGGTGATCAGCCCGATGCCTGGTATGGGATGAAGGAAGTAGATGAAACGAAATGTTGGTGAAATGGATGAAAGGAAAGGTGATGATGGAGTAGTTGGTGGAATGAATGGCGGGGGAAACCAGAGAACCCGGAGAAAACCCGCCCAGACGCCGCTTCGTCCACCACAAATCCCACATGCAGGTCCCTGGGATTGAACCCGGGCCGCTTCGGTGGGAGGCGAGCGATCTAACCACTCGGCCACGGTTGCCAAATATTGTATTGAAATAATTTATTTTTTGGTGAAATACGTGAATGAATATGCACTCCCTTTCGTTAGTGGTCTAAATATTCACTCTGGCTAAATCCTAAGAACCGTATGCCCGTTACATTCGTTACAGATGCAGCTGCTTAAATATTCAATCAATCAAAATTTGGTAAATAGCAAAATTTCTCAGAAAAGTTTTTCTTATACCAGTGTTGTGTAATGAATAGATATCTCGAATTTTTACTTCGTTCCTTTGTGGAAAGTAAGAGACCTCATGTTTTTCTATCCACCAAGTTTCATAACAAACTGTTAAGCCACAAGTGAAAAGATTACAACATATTTGTGTATACTTATTGTGTTTTTGTCCAGTTTTTTCAACTGTCATTGTTTATTCAGTTCTTACTGTTTTGTTTTTATGTAGTTCACTTTCACTGGGAGTTCACTTCACTAAGGAGAACTAGTTCAATTCTTAGTCATAGCGTTCTCACATCGGACAGTTCACTTCACTCGGGAGTTGAACACAAGGCCTCCAGAACCCGTCGCTCCGCAGTAGCACTCGCTGCACGCCATCAACTCGGTCGTCGCTCACTGACTGACTCAAATCAACTCCCACTCGCCCTCGCACCGACTCCTTCACCTCACCTCCGGTCTGGTAGGCTCGTGTTGAGCCTAAGTGATTTTTCTATGTACCTACCCTTGGAAGGGCTTTACCATAGGGATGATGGGACTATTGTCGGGTGGTGGTTTGGTTTTGGTGTTGTGGGTGTGATGGGAGGTAGCGCTATGTTTTTCATAGGCTCCTCAGCGGCTGCATTTTCAGGAGTAGCAACAATGCTCTTCTCCGCTGGTGCTTGTTTTTCCTTAATGGATTGTGATTTGTTTAATTTTTATTGACCACTCTCATGGGGAGGAGGGAGTACTTAGCGACAGCTTTATGCTGTTGGCAGGTTTAAAACCTTAGTTACCGGGGTGCCCACAAGCCATGCGGGGAACCCGGTAGTGTCGGTAGCAACATTCTTGAGATAAGTAGTCCCCCAGGGATCTGACAAGGGCGTTCTCATGATATGCCAATCTGCCGTAGAAATTTTGAGCCCGGCGCCTAATCACATTCTCCACATTTGGGAGGGCCGAGGTTTCGTGTAGTAGCCTGACTGGAAAGCGACTGTAGACAGAATAGATGAACCGAAGTTCCCCATTCTGTATCCGCTGCAACCAGAGAAGCCAGAAATCTGCTGTCATGTCCCACACCTCACAGGCATAAAGCATCAGAGGTAAAATAAGTGCATTGTAAAGGCGTAACTTAAGGTGAACCGGCATAGTGGAAGCTAGAATCGGGTATAAGGCGGCTACTGCCCCCTTAGCCCTGTTCATTGTTCCACGCACGTGTTCACGAAAAGTTAGGCCCTTATCTAGAGTGACGCCCAAGTACCAAACGGATGTTCCCCATTCTATCCTGTGGCTCTGGTAACTTATGTTGGTAGGTCTGCTGCAGGGATTCGTCTCCTGGTAAACAGGACAGCTTGGCTTTTGCCCGGGTTCAGGGACATCGACACTGCCTGCACCAGTGCTGGACGAGGCGGAGGTGTCGCTGTATAGGTTCGAAGGCTCTGATTAGTGTCGATTTGTAGTGTACAGCAGGACGTCATCAGCAAACTGGGCCATACTGACGCCCTGCACCACTGGAAAGTCTATCACGTATAGACTAAACAGTGTGGGGGATAGTACAGAGCCTTCGGGGACTCCGCCTCATACGGGTTACGACTGCTTCCCGCGAGAGCGCTCGCTTATATAGGCAGTAGTATCTTTCCACAAGTTTCTCCAACGTTCTAGAACTATTTCGACACACTTTCTGGAGGAGGGAGATAAAGCTCTTCCAGAAGTTTCAGTTTATCTGGTGATACTGAGTGCGGTGTTTACGCTAGCAAGCGGTCGTTATCGTTATTTACTCGGACCTCCCCATAACCCTGGTCCCTAGTCGCTGCATCACAATATATACATACAAATTAACATCAGTTATTTGTCCAAAGTCAAAAAGTACTAGCAAAAGTTGGACACAATTTTAAATATGTACTATATATGTATCCACTCCTCTGTTGTGGACTCTTGACACTGTATCCCATGAATACAGCTATGATTAGCAAAAGAAGAAGCGGATGACATGGCGCTACACGTTTCCTACATCTCTCAGTAGTAATTGTAGTTTCCCTTTAAATCAGATCATTTAGAGTTTAATTTACTAGAACCCCGACTGTCCATAGATCAGAACGCGGTAACGACTGCCTCGCCTGGTGCAGCAGCAGCGCTCGGGTACTGGCCGGGTGACACAACTACGTCATACAATATAGCTAGAGTGAACTTTAAATGAAGTCTTACCCACAACAGGATGCAGGCTATACACGGGAGGGAAATACCTAGCACACTGCGACTTATAGATATCTATTGTGGCTACCATCCCCCAGGAGGAAAGGATGAAGTGGAGGAACCACAGAAGGATATAGGCCGGAGGCAGTCAGGCCATAGAGAAGCGAAGAAAAATCTAACATCTCCCGTGGCCCAACCCACTGCCGTAGCCGCTCAGAGTGAGTGATGAATCCATACAACCTAGGCAGCCCTCTGATATCCAAGGGGAATACTCTTTCCTTATAGCAACCATCTGCGCCATCTGTCCAGCACTGTCTCACACTGCAAACCTGAAAGTACTCCAGAAGTATAAAGGAAACACAATGAGGTAGAGGAAGTTGCAGCAGGAGAAACCATGAAAATGCCAAGATCAAGATGGGCAGTCAATGAGAATTGAACATGGGCTCTCCCGAAAGGGGACCTCACACGTCACCACCGAGCCAGTCACTCGGTTACCCACTAAGAAAGGTATATTCTCTCCTATGTCACGCAAGGAGATACTGAAACTGCCTGCCCTCGTTTTCCAACATTAATGACATCTACTTAGAAAGCTCATCATCATCATCATCATCTTCAACTCACACAGTTTGATCATGCTGCTCGTTTCATCTTCACAATGTTTTGCTTAGTCTTCTCACACTTTGTTGCCCTTTGGGGGCATAATTTATAATTTTGTTTGGCATTCTTTCTTTGTCTATTCTTTCAATATGTGTTTTCCAGTTTTCTTTATATCTTTCCGGCGTATGAATTAATGTATGTAGCTCTTCTCTAATAGCTTCATTTCTTATATAGTCCCTTCTAGTGCATGTTTTTTACTTTTCTTAAAAATCTCTCTCCGCTGCTTGAATTTTGCGTTTATCCTTCTCTTTAACGATCCAGGATTCACTTGAATAATCTGTAACTGGTACTGTCTTTATCTTATAGAACTTTATTTTCGTTTTCTTTCCGGACTTTATTTTTCAATGTTCTATTAATTGTGCAACATATTTCTTGGAATTTATTTCTTTTATTTTTAATATCTTTATCACTGTTATATCTTATGCTGCTTCCAAAATAAGTCAAATCAGATACCTCTACCACAGGTTCATTCTGTATTATTATTCTTGATCGAACTGAATATCTTCTACAACGGGCCATAAACTTTGTTTTCTTTGTGGAGCTTCTGAGATTATAACACTTACTTTTCCTTTCAGTGTGTATATACGAGGGCTGATCAATAAAGACTCAGACTGATTTTTTCCTGTAGCTTTCTTGAGAGTTTCCTGTTTCTACCATGAATATTTGAAAAGAGCGGGGTTTCATGTATAATGTCCATAGACGGCAGCACTCTTGTATCGGTAGGTTGGTAGTAATGCTGTATATTGTTGACCTTACTTGAATTTCGCATACCACTCGACACGAGAGGAGCAATAAAATTTTATTTTCGTTTAAATCATACAGCCTCTGAAACTTTGGAAAAGCTGAAGCAAGCATACGGTGAATATGCATTATCTCGTGCAACAGTGTTTAGGTGGTTCAAGGACTTCAAAGAAGGGCGAGTCCTCTGTGCTAAGCAAGCTGGGCCTGGTGCTTCGGCTTCTGCTATGACTGAAGTCAACATCAACACAGCTGCTGTGATTGTTGTTCTTCCTCACACTACTGTTACAGCAGCGTACTACACGCCAGTATTGGCTACACTGAGGGAGCACATTGCAAGGAAACATCCAGAACTTCATCAGAATGGGTGGCGACTTCATCACAACAACGCATGACCTCACGTCGCAAATCAAGTCCAGGAATTCAAATCACCTGCGTACTGCATCCGCCTTATAACCCCAATCTTGCCCCTGTGATTTCTTTTTTATTCCCATCACTAAAGGCAAAGCTCCGGGGCATTCGATTTGAGAGCACTGAAGCGTGCTGAGGAAAAGTGAGGCGATTCTCAAAGACCTGACAAAGAATGGCCTGCTCCATGTGTTCGAGGACTGGCAGAGACGCTATAAAAAGTGCATTCAAGTAGGAGGGGAATACTTTGAAAAAGATGTCAACATTGAAATGGAGTAATAAATACTGTGAAAAAAAAATCAGTCTCAGTCTTTATTGATCAGTCCTCGTAGAATGTTGCAAGTCATCGTTTTGCTGTATTACAGCAATGTTATCAGCATATGCCAAAGGTTTAATTAATCTTTATTACTTAGTTTGGTTTTACTTCACAGAGCTGGTGCTAGACTGCATCCTTGTGTTACTCTTAGCTTTGTTTTTATTTCTGGAATCTCATTTGCCCCAATCATTATTATTATTATTATCATTATTTGTTGTTATTGTATATATTAATTATACTTTTAGTAGACCTTAGCCTGGTCTAGGCAAGCTTTTAACATAGAGGCAACTGAAACATACAACGCCACAGCCGGGATTTGAACACGGTTCTCCCGCTCTCCGTGCGGTTGCTCTAACCATTGAGCTACTGTGACAACATGCCGGTGGGGAATGGTTAGAGCAACCGCACGGAGAGCGGGAGAACCGTGTTCAAATCCCGGCTGTGGCGTTGAATTTTTCAGTTGACTCTATATTAAAAATTATTGTTATTATTATATTATTATCATCACTACTACTACTACTACTGCTAATTTCTTCATCACGTACATAGTAGGTAGAGAAGGTATTGGATTGCAACCAAAAATTCGATACCGCGGATTCACTGGAAATATGTTTTAAGATCCCGCCCGTGAAAAAAAAGCATTTTTAGAAAAAAGGTCGTGTGTGTGTGTGTGCGCACGCGTGTATGTCTGTGAATAACGTAACTCAAAATCGAAAATTCAATAAAATACCAAAGTTTATATTTAAGTTCAGTATCCTGCAAAGATGTAACAACAAGATTTTCAAGAAAATCCCACCACTCCCAGCTACTCCTTACATGGAACATTTTTCGAATTTTTTTATTTTTTCAAGTATAGCTCTGTCGATGTTGATTAAAATAGCATAATAAAGATATTTGCATGTCCAATAAAAATTAGAAATTGATATTTTGGGAATAGCTTCCGAAATCCTCTTCATTCGGAAGGAATTTTAGACAATTTTGTATAACTGATATACGTTAAGTATATATGTAGATCTCTTTAAAACACATAATTTATTTAACATAACCTTTATAACCATTCTTGAGATATCCGTTATTAATGGTTCGAATTATCAATACTTAGCCATTATTTTAAAGTCCTGTCGATTTTCAGTTGTTCCTCGCGATGTTCATGAAAAGTGTGTGGAATTTTAAGGCCAGTGTATCGTATATCGCCCAGTTCTTAAACATTTGACTATTGCTGTTGTCGTTGTATCTATAACGAAATGTGTAAGGCAGCTATTTCTGAAAATGTTTATCTCAATTAAAACGAAGAAGTTAAATAAATAAGCTTTCGTAAGAATATTTTGTATACCTACTAATAAAAAATAGGGGATGAGAATATCATGTGAATGTAACACATCAGATTACTTTACTTCATTTATACAGGCCTTTTATTGCTTTATAATAAGATAAGGGTATCCTTAATTCGTTATTATAATCCACAATTATTTTCTATGGACACAGTCAAACGCCTTTCCAAAGTCAACAAACGCCATATGCGTTTCTACATTCATTTCACATTTTCGGTCTAAATTTCTTTTAAAAGTATAAATTAAATAGTCATTTAATATTATACACTATATCTACTTTTTAGATATCTTTGAGAAAATTATTTGTGATTTAGAAGAATATTATACTTCAGTTCATTTGAAGTGTTTTGATTTATCTTGTACTTTAAATTCCTTAGTGGTAAGAATCACAAAGCATTAAATGAGGGAGATGGGCTATATGTTACTGGCAACATATCAAACACTGCATGAATTGCTCGAAACGAATATTAACTGTGTAGAACCTTCGCAGAATCCTACTGTAAACAAGTGAAATAACACTTTCTCATAGTTAATCCAGCAAGCGTTATTAACTGTTCCCACAAAAGGCATTTTTTTCACCTATTAACTGACTGCACATCACACTTAGTTTTTATTTATGCAGGAGTTCATATTGAAGCAGATTAGGTTTTTCGGAACTTCAGTATCGGCAATTGGTATCGACGTAAGTTAAACCAAGGCTCATTCGAAAATAGACTGCAATTATAATTAATATCTCAATCATGCAGTTTATTCAAAATCCTTCATAAACCTCACTGATAAATAAGTCTTTTTATAGGGTTTTAACTAAAGTAACTTCGTTGCCCTTTGTAAATAACCGTAACAAGCCGTTTGACTAGAAAAAACAGTAAAGGTTCTAGAAGAAATTTCCATGAGTTGTCAAATGTCATCAAGAGTTTCTTCTGTGAGCACAGCATGCTATCTTTTACGCTCCTTATCTCGAATATTTCCGGTTTCCCAAATTGTATTAACTAATTTATGAATCGCAGCAAGGAACCGCAGCTCTTGGAACCTCTCTGGAAACATGTCCTAGAAAATCTGATGTGTTACACTCACATGACTTTCTCTACTCTTGTACAAACTATTTTTACAAACGCCTATTCTCCATATGCTTCATGTTAATCGAGATGTTAATCTTATTGCTAATTGTCTTGTAGGTGCAAGGGAAATATGGTAGGCTTTAAGCGATAGTCAAATCTTTTAAGAGCTGGTTGCTATGTGGCGTATTTCATTCTCTTTGCATGTCCAGGACATAAAAATGAATAACGAATTCCCATTTGAGAAAAAGTATACGTATTGGAAAATTTAAGGGAATAACAAGCAATATCTCGAAAAGGTTCACTCAATAAAAAAAATGTATATGTCATAAATTGTGTATTTTAACGCGATCTACATTTTGTGTGCAGTAAATTTTTTTTCTATCTCTTATGGTTTACCAGTTATGCAAAAGTCGTTCATAATGAAGAATACTTTTGGAGACATTCCAGAAAATTCAAGATATTTTTCATTTGTCATGAAAGTATCTTAAATATATGATATTTTAATCAAAATCGTTAGAGCCATTTCTGAGAAAATTAATATTTTCGAAAAATGTTCTATGTAAAGGGTAATCTGGGGTGGGGGGATTTTCTTGAAAACATTCGTGTCGCATCTCTAGAAGATACTGAACCTAAATGCCAAGTATGGTGTTTATCCAACCGTTCGTTTCTGAGTTATGCTGTTCACAGACAGACACACACACACACGGACATGTTTCCAAAATGCTTTATTTGGATTCAGGGGGTCTCAAAACATATATTTCCGGTGAAATCTTGGTATCGAATTTTTGGGTGGAATACAATACTTCCCCCACTTACTATACGTAGTAGAGAAAGTAAACAACCGGCAGACATAATCATAAATAAGCACTGTTAGGAAATAATCACCTTTATTGTTTGTCATTTGTAGCAGTCTGTACTAGAGGCATGCATTACGCATATAATATTATATCTTGTGCTACGAAAACGATCCTGGTGGGACTCAAGGGCGACATAGTGGTAATTCTCCTGGCTGCAAGCGCTGGTGTTTCAGACGAGGCGAATACCACATTCATATTAGTTAGCTAATAAATGACAGAGAGAGATGGCTCCACGATAACGTGTGAGGTTAATGTGATAACGTGTGAGGAGTTCCCGGGTTCGATTCCCGTAGACCACCCACTCTGACCTTGAGTTTTTCATGGTTTTCCCTGGTCGGTAGGAGAATGCTGTTTTGGTTTCCCATTTACCACGCTTTCCTTTCCATCGCTTCCCTTCTGATTTTTCATGTGGCTTCTAGCTTTCGTGGCGTATGGCGGTGCTGGAAAGATGGTGCGGATGCTTGCTCCTAGGAAAGCGTACTCCCCGTGAACACTAGAGGGCTGCTTGATTAATGGGTCGTTCATCGCCCGCTCTAGGTAACTCCAGCTCTTCGAGCCAAGAACTGTTAGGGACTTCCGTGCGTCTCTGTGGCCCATCTGCCTGTGGCCTATAGCCTCTTGTGGTTCCTTCACTTCATCCCTTCCTCGTGGGGGTGGTAGCCACAGTAGAGGTCTGTCTGTAGGTCGCAGTGCATGAAATGTCCCCCTCCGTTGTGTAACCTATACTTACGCCTATAGCTGATAACTGGATGCCATAAATGCAAGTTCAGTTTCTTTCAGATTTTCAGTATGTGCTCTTTGAAGTTGGATATAGAGATCTAAATAATAATTTCTTGTTATCAAATGTGATTAGATTAGGGTTCTAATAATTTAATACGTAATTGGTTTTTAGAAAATTGAAAGTGTAACTTTATTATTTTCTTCCAGAAAAAGTTTTAATGTTACACAAAATTTAATCTTTGATTTTAAATAAGTATATTCAAGGAATAATATGCTGAATTTAAAAGCTTAAAACTGTTCATCATATGCAGTAATTCATATCAAACTCGATTTTCAATTTTTAATATTACTTTCTTAGAAAGTTAGATACGTAGAAGCATGAAAATTAATTTTTTAGTATCGTGGTTCGATTTATAGCCGGACCACAGATCGCGTAAATGCGTAGCTCGCTGGCGCACTAGAGGAGAATGATCCACTCAAGATTACGCTTATCACTGTGTTACACTGCGTGAGTTGCTGCATTCAGTTTCAGCTGTAAAGACTAGAGTTTGTTCATTGTGCATCTCAAAGGTGAAAGTATATTCAAGACATCTAATTTGCGTGTGAATTAACTTAAAGTATTCTTTTTATTGTTGTTGTCTTGTTATTAGTCCACTAAAATGCCTACCCTCTAGTGTAAAAGATAGTGCGCGTAGCAATCCGCGGCCCGGCAATATAACAAACGCACTGCATAATTATGTTGAACAAATCTGAGATAAAAGTTTCAGTTAAATTGCTTGAAATCTATAGAAATTAACAATTTCAGTACCGAGTAGCCTTAAATAAGACGTGTAAAGACTGAAGGGGGAAAAAAGCAATACCCCCAACATAAAAATACTTTGAAATCTAACTCCAAAGCACAGCTACGGCCAACTACAGCAACTCAATCGCTTACATTGTTTGTTCGGGAAACAAGAGAAACTTTTGGAAAAGGCTGTGATAGCTTTATTGATTCGCCTTGGTTGTAGTTACAACAGGATATATTACTACGTATTCAAGAATATTACCACTACGGCTGTTTCGGAGCATTTCGATTTTGTGCTGACAAAAATTAAGGAATTGACAAAAAATTCACATGACTTCCTCTACCATTATATATTTTTCAACTTCTACAAACTATTCTTAGAGAAGCTTATTTTTCTATCTACTTCTGTTAATCCAGATAAACCTTTGGAGAAATAGTTTCCTTATACATTTCGTTATAGGTACAAGAGGAACGAAGGAGGTCGAATCGATAGTCAGATGTTTAAAATCAGGTTGCCATATGCTGGCCTTAAAAGTCCATAGACTTTCTATAACATCGCGAGAAACATCTTTTAAAAAATGACAAGATTATTGATAACTGCAAACCAATAAAAATGGTTGTCTCGGAAATGGTAGATGCCAAAATAAAGTTATTTGAAATAAAAATACTTGAATGTTTTAAAGATATCTATAATTTTTATTAAGTAGATTTTTGTCTCTCTCATTTTTACGGTTATACAACATTATACAAAATTCATTCCGGATTAGGCAGACTTCACAGACTGTTCCCAGGAAACTCAAGATATAAATTATATTTGTCGTGTAAATATCTTAAGTATACGTTATTTTAATTAAAATTGTTGAATTCAAGTGTGCTTTTCTTGAAAATCTTAATATCTATATTTGGAAGATATTGAACTTAAATACCAAATTTCGTTTTAGAGTTATGTTGTTCACATACAGACCTTTTTCTAACAACTTGTTTTTAATTCAGGGGCCTCAAAACATGTATTTTCCGATGAAATATGATCAAATTTTTGGGTGAAATACAATCCTTATCTACTGCAGTTATGTGGCAATTAAAGTGAGAATGATATTTTGGCAACAATACAGCCACAATTAGAGGAAAATCAACTTTCATTTCGTTCATTGGTTCAAAAATGGTACGATCTACTAAACGTGTAACAGTCACAATAAAGAGACATAGCTGTCCAAGTTGAAATATATACGGAACGTCCTGTGTTTAATAAATAACTCATGAAGGCTGGATCAAATGCAATTAGAAATTTTTTAGTCATCAAAAACCGAATGCAGTAGGACAGGAAAATATTATTCAGTCTCCTTAAATGCTGGAAAAGAGAAATGAAGAATTAGCAGGAGGCTAATGTTGGTTGGCAGCGGAAGTAAGAGGCAATTTAAACGTTTCTGGTTATATCTCTGGCACCAGTAAAAGTGCAATTGACTTATCTCTAGTGCTAAATATTGCCTGGCTATCATCGTGGCTGCTTCTTCACTCTCCTTAGCCTTCCCTCCAAACTCCCCCTTACCCCACCACCCCTCCGTGCGTTCCGATGCGTCACCCAGTGCAGTGTTCGGCGGCGAGTCATTGAAATCACCAGTCCTAGTGTAGGATCATGCGCTACGCGACGGGTAGATGAGACGTGTGTTGCTCGTCCTGTGTTGGTTTCTACTCCTGTCGCGCGTAAACATGCACGTGGAGGAGCACCGTGTGGACGGCGAGAAGGCCCTGGAGGCGGCCCGCAAAATACATCCTCACAGTAAGTAGCAAATTACAAAACTATCACGATGCACTATTTAATCGAATTAGACAAAACTTTGTAGAACCCGTCAGCTACTTTAAAATGTTAAAAAAAACACCCTATATTTACAGCATTTCAGATGTTTTTGCGAAATTTTGTCTTCATTCTATTATTTAGTGGATGCTTTGCGAAACAATAATACAAATCTGATGTGATACATTCATACGACTTACTCTACGCTTTATCGCTTATTAGTGAGTATACAAACTATTCTTTCGAACGTTTATTTTCATTTTAATCGAGATAAACCTTTCCGGAAACAGCTGCATTGCACATTTCATTATAGATACAAAGGAAATAGCAATTGTCAAATGTTTAAGAACTGGGTGCTATGTAGCGGCCTTAAAATTCCATGTTCTGCATGCAATCGCGATAAATAACCGAATATCGAATGAACTTGAAAGGAATGACTAAGTATTGAACAAGTCGAACCACTAATAATGGATATCTCGGGGCTGATGCCAAAAAAAGTTATTTGAAATTAACTGTGTGCTTTAAACAGATCTACATTTTTTGTGGATACGTTTTCGTCTATCGCTTAACGTTTACCAGTTAAACAAGATTATACAAAACTCCTTCCGAATGAAGAGGACTTCACAGGCTATTCCCAGAAAATTCAATGCATTGTAAATATATTTAATATACGGTATTTTTATCAAAATAGTTAGAGCTATTTTTTAGAAAATAAAAATTTTGAAAAATGCTCCATGTAAAGGATAGTTTGATGTGGGGGGATTTTCTTGAAAATCTTCGTACACACGGACCTTTATCTAAAAATGCTTTTTTGGGATTCAGAAGGCCTCAAAAATTTCGGTATCGATTTTTTTTATGGAATGCAATACCTTCTCTACCTACTATGTACGTGGTAGAAAAAGTAAAAATAGTAATTTTTATGAGGGTCTCCATACAAGCCAGTTCTTAAGTTTGTTTTGATTTGAAACGCGTGTATATTTGCAAAATGTCAATTCCGTAGCTAATGCAATTAACAAATATATAATTTACATATACTTGGATCAACTTCAGGTAACACGCCTGCTTTTACAATCGAGCATAATCAAGAACAAGGCTGCATAGAAGGAAATTGAATGCAGCTAAAATACTATCATCCTCTGTGATTAAGCTATATACATACTGCCTCCGTGAACGGTGGTGTTATATTTGTTAGCATTGTTCATTTAGCACCTTCACTTTTTACAATTTTTTAGAAAAAGGTCTATGTGTGAACATCATAACTCAAAAAAGAATACTCGGATCAACACCAAACTTGGTATTTAAGTTCAGTATCTTCCAAAGATGCGACACTAAAATTTTCAAGAAAATTCCTGCACTCCAAACTACCCTTTACATGGAGCATTTTTCCAATTTTTTATTTTCTAAAAAATGCCTCTATTTTTATTAAAATACCAAAATTAAAGAAATTTACACGACGAATAAAATGTATATCTTGAATGTTCTGGGAATAGCCTGTGAAGTCCTCTTCATTCGGAAGGAATTTTGTATAATCTTGTATAACTGGTAAGCGTTAAGCGATAGACGAAAACGTACTTCATAAAAAACGTAGATCGCTTTAAAACGCACAGTTTATTTCAAATAAATTTTTTGTGGCATAAGCCATTTCTGAGATATCCGTTATTAATGGTTAGAATTGTACATTTCTTGGTCATTCTTTTAAAGTCCTGCTAATAGCTATTCTTGCGATTGCATGGAAACAGTATGTAATTTTAAAGCCAGCATAAAGTCCAGTTCTAAAGCATTTGACTATTTCTCTTCTCTTTGTATCTATAACGAAATTTAGCTATTTCTGCAAAGGTTTATTTGTAGTAAAGCGTAGTAGATGGAAAAGTAAGCTTAGTGAGAATCGTTTGTATACTCACTAATAAACGATAGGGGTAGAGAAAGTCATGTGAATGTATCACATAGATTTTTTTCTCGTATCATTTAAATCTACCAGCATAACCAATATATTTCATTACATGTTTTAGTCATTTATATGTATGCACTTGCATTTTTAGCAGCATATACAATAATTCATATCACAGTAAACATTTTAACAAGTAGGGTAAAGGAACCTTAATAGTGAGGCTACAAACCATATATAGATTTTTACTGTATTTGCCTTACAGAAGGGTAGGTTCATAGCCTACCCAATAATGGCTCATATTAATTTCAGTAATAGTTGTTCCTGAAAACACGTTCCAAATAACGGTCACAAAGTGATGGTTGCACCTTTCCAAGTAATATCGTATAGAATAAAAATGCATGGTTGTGCCTAAAGTCTGTCTGATCCTTGTAATACTATTTTGTAAGTAAAATAAGCAAGTAAGCAAACTAATGCTCAATTATGTATTGTTAAATAATTTTAGTGAAACTTTTCTCTTGCTTCTTTAGGGAATATGGTATTGGATTAAGTGCATGTTTGAATTATTGTAAACGGAAATGATCATTAGTGAATTACACGGGTAGTTTTGATATTTTCAAAATAATAGCATTTATAATTATGCATACCGGCAAATTTAAGGAATTCTTTCAAACCAAAACTGCAAAATTTTATTTAAAAAACTTCTAGCTTAATTAAAATTTTGCTGTACGAGATTTGTCATTACTGCATAAGGTAAGTGACCACAAATTTTTATTATAATTGATTGGTTGAATTCTAAGAAAGGGACAATAAGATGTTATTGTTTTTTGGGGGGCAATGATCTTAAAATGCTAAGAAAGTTTTTTTTTCAAACTTTCAGCATTAGTGAACAACTGTATTTCAAATGCTACCACGTTCCATTAAATTATCTTAAAAACTTAAGGGTTATAGCTAATTGTAGCTATGCATTTTCACATACGGCCCCCTCCCCACTTAACTACAAGTCAGTCCGTTCTGTAGCTTCTTTACATTTGTGCAACAACAGCTACACCGTGATTAACTGAGCACTGAGCATCGTATAACAATTCTTAATCAATTGGCTTCAAGTATGTACATTCAAACCACTATCATTTCAAAGAACGCAAACAGCTGCGGCCAAAGTTCACCGACAGGCAGGTAAAAACCGGTCTGAGTGCTGTCTGCAAACGCCAAAACACTGTGTGAAGGATGGGGGATGGTTTATTATCTGCAATTTCCCTGCTTATAGTCCCGTAGCAGTTCAACTTCATTAAATAGTGCACCGTTCAAAATATTATTTATAAAAATCCTTATTAACCTGATAACCTACCTTTTCCATTAGTGAAAAAATTATTAATTTGACAAGAAAGTAAAGGCTGGTTCGCAATAACCTGAGAACGGAAAGAGGAGCTGAAATCAAAACAGCATACAACATTTTGGTTCATAATACCCCGGAAACAACAACGGGAATGTATATCGATGGCTATATCGACAGTAAAGAAAAGACGATTTTGCGCATTGGGATGTCATTTGTTTACAACCGACAAATAATATTTTTTCACCCGCTTCCAATTTAGCCAATATAATGCAGATTAACCAAATGTCTAAATTCGATAGAATAAACATTTCTTAAACGCAGATCCATTCTGATTCCTCTAGTCATAATAAGCGACTTCCTTAATTAACAGCATACATTAAAGGCATTTGTTGTCCCTTAGCATCTTTAATTTCTACAGGTATTTGCTGTTATTTGAAGTTTTAGCAGCAATAGCCAGTTTTGAGTAAACATATAAACAAACTACAAGGGACACTTGCTAGAAGAACCAGCGCTCAATGAATCAGGACGCACATTTGCTGGAATTTCTTCCGGTTTCATTTTCCCAGGTTGCGACTAGAGAGCTCTAGCGGCTATTTCATGTCACGGCCGCCTTGAGTCATTTCTGCAGTGAAGAGTCTAATATGTACAATATGGATCTCATATTACGCCGTCTCCAGGAACGAGAACGAGAAAGTAAACTTGCGAAGTTTCTTTCCCATTCCGGAAACCGGGAAAGATTCCCGTTAATTGTAGACGCTCCCATGTAATGCGTATATTTTAACTTTGTCTTCCTCGTTCTGGCTTTCATTCTCTCAGCTTTAAGTAATGGCGTTTTCATAATAGAAAATTTGCAGCTGCATCTGGCCATGAACTGGGGAAAGCGTAAAACATTAATAAACGCAGTGACACTGCTTTTGTGCAGGTCGTCAAGAAGCGCCGCCCATTGCAATGGCATTATTGACGATTCTCAGTTCATTTTTGTGATCGAACTGCGCGCAAGGCAAGAGAAAGATTCGAGCTGAAAGTGATTCGAAAGATTAACAATGAAGAACTTTATTACTTATTAGTATTACTCTTATTATCGGAGGAGTCTTGGCACCGATCCAGTAAGATGTTGTACCTATAGCCCACAAGGGGGCGCTCTCGGGAGGGAGGAGTATTAGAAAGGAGACATCGGGCGGCCGGAACGATGAGTGATGGCACAGCAATGACAGGGTCCCTACAGTTTCCAAGGGAGAGCCCCAACAGTCGGACAGGCAGACCGGGGTCCACCACACCGAGGAGCGAACGGGCGATTCATATACTCTGACAACCAGCCGAAAGTCGTGGGACGGAGAAAGTTCCGCAGAGAGCATTCATTTTCCTTGTCACGCCGCACCGAAACACCATCGCCGATACTTCCAACCCCGAAACAGACCTTACGGGGTGAAGGATGAGTGAAATGATGAATGGAATGAAATGCAGGGACAGGAAATTCGGGGACTGAAAGAAACCACTCTGGCTTTCGCCTAACGACCCCAAAAAAATCCCATGGGTCAGAACGGGTGGTCAACGGTAATCAAATCCGAGACCTCCCGAATCAATTCACGCATTACCACGGTGCCACTTCGCTCGGTGAAGAACTTGGAATCACTTAATTACCTCCAATCACTGCCTCGCGAATAGTTCAATCACGGGAATGACGGTGATGTTTTCAATCAAAGTGTCAATATTGTAGGTAGTAATATCACTACCGGTTAGATATGTGAATGAATAAAATGTTCTAATAATCGTAGCTGAAGACGAGCGCATTTGTTTCGCAAAAGGGACGATATTTTCACATAAGGCTACTTGCATAGATACAGAAAGCGGTTGGTTCGCCTGGTATAAACAGCTCAGATACTGTAAGTGAAACAGGACGTAAAATTTTTCCCTATCTTGGTTATGTTAACATAGGTACACTTTTCTTAGAAACCATTCACCCTAATGCAACCAAATTCGAACCATTGGTATTAGACTGAGAAAGTTTAATAAATATTGTTTTCGAAAAATATTTAAAACTTAAACTCGCCTGAGAAACAGTACATAACAGCCTAAAATGCAATTATTTGAAGCCAAATTCCAGATATTCTATTACACTTTATTAAAAATACGTACACAAAGGTCTATGCAAGGTTTGAAGGTTGTAGTATTTCTGATTTAGGAGAATAGTATACCTAAAACTTAAAAAACACAAAACTTTCGGAAAATTGCATTTAACGCTTAAAGAGGCCAAACCTTTCCTGTTGCTCGTATCCTCGTATAACCTCACATCTTTACTAAAACACTATTTGCAACACAAAACCATGTTAATTAGGTGAGACAAAATGCAGATGTTTAAAATTATATTGCCATTCATTATACCATTTACATGAATAGATTCCTGCAAATGTTTCAACTTTCTTTTACTAGCAGAATTCACACTATTTCAGTCATAGGAAGACCCCCATGACAACGCGTGACTCATTTTTTTTTTCGCTGCTCTAGCTGCTTTAACCTCTATTTGGGTACCTTTAAATTTGTTTTTGTAATTAAATTCTCCAATACTCGGTATTTAACACATAAAACAGCAGTATAAAGCACTGATGAACAAATTCACAAGACAAAACAAACACTCCTTTTTCTTATCCTATTCCTCATTTAACGACATCCTGAGATAGCCTTGATCTCTTTAACGTCTTATACCAACAATATTAAATAATTCATTACATTAATTCATATTACTATGTTTTATTTGTTTTTCAGTATCAATCCATTTGATATTCACATTAATTACTTCAATTATCTTTTATTTCAATAAAACTATATTTTTCTTTCTTTTTCTTTTCCCCCTTTTCTGATTTGTTTTAAGACTTTTTCATTTGCTAGTAAATCTTGGTTTTATGCTTATGGACGCACACTCTATTTACTTTATTAAAGATCACTTTTGTTTTGCTTCAAATGAATTCATATTTCTTATATCACATTTCCACTTTAAAAACTTCACTTTTATTTTCATAATAATAATACTTTTATTAATTAAAACATTATTTTCATTTTCATTTTTAGCTCGTAGTAATAAGAACTTGATTATTTATTTTTGAATCCTAGTAGCTTTAATACTTTTCTTGAAATAAACCATCTTGTATTTTTTAATCTAAGACAACTTATTTTTCCTAGTTTTATAATTCCGTCCTTTAATATTGATTTAAGGATATTTGAATCATTCTTATTTCTTGAGTTATATTTAATTTTGAAAATTTCGAAAACCAACAAATTTAATCCAAACTGTTTTTCTCTTCCAAAGTGTTATAGCTTCATATTATGCCATTTTCTTCTCAGTCAAACAAACACTCCTGCATATATATATATATATATATATATATATAAATATTTTAGCAATAACGAAATATCGAATAAGCATACCAACTGCTGAAATAACTAACCGTAAAATAAAATCTCCTAGATAATAAGAAACTGCTTTTTGCCTAGGAGAAGAAATTGTCAAATAAGGGGGCGTGTCTCACATTACAGACCTTTAAAACATAGGCCATAAGTAACTTAAACAAACAAATACACCCTATGAACTGTGCACATTTTTGCACATAATGAAATGTCTTGTGTAATCCAGCAAAAAAAAACAAGCAAAAAGCAAAACATTTTGATATTGTTCACTCCTTGTTCCCTTAGCTTTAACCTACCTTAAGGCATTCGAATAAATCGCATCAAGAATATCCATTAGCAAAAACGTCGTTCATTCATTCAGTCCTCACACAATGCGTAGGTTTACTTAAAAGGAATGAGGAAGACAACAGCCATATCCGTTAGGAGTGTTGGCATTATCTCAAATCTCCGGATATCCACTTTGGGAATAACAAGCATAAGACATGTCTCCAACTCTACTGGGTATTGATACAGTTCTTTTGTTCCATTCGTTTTCGAAAACTCTTGTTTAAATGGGAGTGGAATATATCAAGAGGATTCATATCACGACATTATGGAAGCTGTTTGAATCATGGTCTGGATGTCGCAGTTGAGTGAGCGCTGGCTTTCTGTGCATAACTTAAGAGTTCGATCCCAGCCCAGGATAGCATTCAGATGTTCATAAATCCTGCAGTCCCATAAAAACAGACTTAACAGCATATAAAATAATTCCTGGAGGACAAAATTGCGACACACAAATGATGTTGATAAGGACTGTAGCAGCTACCAGTGTCTTTAAAGAAAAAAATCTGAAGCAAACAGTCACAGGACCTTCTCTACCATGGCAAATTAACATATATCTATTAAATATTCACATAAAAACGTATTTGTACAAGTAGTTACTTTATTTACAAAACATTTTTTGCTTAGGAATGATCTCAAATTAGTTACATAAGAAATGCGGAGACAGAATTTAAATGTTTAGCCGTGTTATTGAGAGGGTCTTTCGATGAAAAGAAAAAAGAAGAATCGCAAAGTTTCATGTATGACCTATGTTAGATGGTAGGTTTATGAAAGTGTAAACATGCAACATGGAGCATTTGTAAATTCTGAAATTTAATTTATTAAAATTCACAATTTCAAATAAATGATGTATTTTAATTAGCTCTGCGTTTTTCCTGTAATACTTTTTTGCCTATTTCTTATGGTGTCGCAGTTATGCAAAATGAAGTCAAATTCATCAGTATGAAGAAGCTACTGACAGAAAATTCATAGTATACATTTTATTAGTCATGTATCTTAAATATAAATTACTTTAATCAAAACCGTTAGTCCTTTTTTTTAGAAAATAAAGACAGGGTAGCTTGGAGTGGAGGGATTTTCTTGAACAGTGAAGCCCAATATGTTCTCTTAAGAACTAAGGTTCAAAGTCCATAGTACACCCCACCTACATATTTGAAGAGATTCACAAGCTAAACCAATCAAGCTTCAGTCCTTGAAAGCACGAACGTAAATTAGTGGGAAGGGAAACTGCCTTCATCCCCTCTCTCTGTAAAGAATTTACAAGAAAAATTGTCAAAAAATTTTCAATATGTGACAAGACTTGACAATTTCATAAATGTGTATTTACAAGCTGTCTTTTTTCAAACTGAAACCCTTCAGAACACATTAATAAATAATTTATCACACACAAAAGGAATTTACTATTTGCGTCACGGTGTAACAGTTTGCAATGAAATACTGTTCTTTACTAATATTATGTAGCACTTTCACGTATTATATCCAATGAAATCACATTACGATTATGGAATACGATGAAAATAACGCCGCCGTTAACCACACTGCATAACATTGCATTAATGTATACTTAGTTCGGAAATCTGTCTGGCACTTGTTTCTTCATCTGCTTCATCTTGCGGTAATCCACGGAGCCCTGGACATAACGGACATGACATAACCTTATTAGTTCGCATACGACATGCCTTGGCCTTGTTTACTTTTCGCCTTCCGCTATGTTGTAGATTTCGTGACGCACTGTAAATACTCGCAAATCATTGTTAAATCTTTTATCGTTTAGAGTATGTCCTTATTTGCTTTCAAGACTTTAAAAGTCTTGGAAGCAATTTGACAAGAAAAGTTGTGAAGCTATTACAACTTTTGAAAAGTCTTCTTCTTCTTTTTTTACTCTATTTTATTTTACGTCGCTTTAACTCCCTGGTCATATCGCGACGGATCTGTTGGTGGTAACTCTTAGAACGATATGTGATGGACAGTTAGCCTTCTACGTCTCATCCCTGTAACCACCTGCTTCATGCCGTGCAGAATGGCGTTAGGGTGCCGTCCAGTCTAACTGCTTACATTGTCTGCGGATAGCATACACTATTACCACTTATTTTTCATTTTACTATTGTTTTTTAGACTTAAGATGGAACTTTGGATCGTAGTGTTAAATATCCAATTCCGTATTTACCTTGGCGACTGAGGAAAACCACGAAAAACCACATTTGAACCCGGGACCTCCTGAATGCGTGCCACAGATTTTACCGCCTGAGCCATCCCGCTCGGGTTGAAAAGTCTTGTAATGTATTGAATTTGACAAAAAATTGATAGTGTACAAGTAGCTTAAGGTTGGGCATCCCTGTTCTTGAATGCTGAACTTAAACCAAATTTGGAATCTATCCGAGTGGGGCCAATCACGTTCAGGTGGCCTACGTGATCAATGACTCCAGGAAACACCATAGTGACAACATGCTTTTACTTAACCAAGGCATTTCCAGATTGCCAGATATGTGGGTTCAGTGCGCCTCAAAGCGTGTATATGTAGCACAATCTCCATATCGAGTATTTGGTATCTACCTACTCTAGGTATGTAAATATTTATTTCCATAATGTTATACAAAAATCTCACAGTTTTTAATACATTACTTTGAGATGCTAGTTTTTTTTCTTTAGTCCATCATGCATTTTAACACCGTGGTTATTTATGCATGGTGGGTTATAACAAATTCGTATTGCTTTATTCTTCTAAACCATTTTTCTCTTATTCTCCCCATATATTCTCCTATTCTTTTTATATCTCTCTTCTTTTGTATTATCCTAACTTTTGTACTTCTTTGTTAACATTCTCCCATTCTTTAGGTAAAAACTGATCTCTCCACAACTTAGTTTCTTCACATTCAATTATATAATGCAAATCATTATCTGCCTCTCCACAAAGAGGACACCTATTCAAATTCGCTCTCTTTAGCCTATATGCACTTAATCTACACCAGGCCCACCCTTCTCTCACTAACCTACATATTACCTACATTCACATACTTCTTCCTTCCCCAGTCCACCTTTAATTGTCTATATAGTTCCAAACTTTTCTTTCCTTCCAGACTTTGAAATAATTCTTGTTTCTCTATATTTTCTACTCTGTTCCTCACTTCTTTCCAGAAAGCTTTAACTAACCTCTCTCTCTCTCTCTCTCTCTCTCTCTCTCCTCCCATAAGTTACCCATTCCTATTTCTGTAAAATTCTCCTTATTCCTTACGCCCAGTTCATCCCAGTACTGGATTTTTCTTGCATTATTAAACATTGCCTCAAGATATTATGCTCGTCCAATGATTTCAATCTATGCTAATATTTAAGTATCCTTTCTACTATCATGCCCTTGCTACCTACTCTTCCCAACTCCAAAATTGCTGCTCCATTAGGTGATAAAATAGATAAACCTAACATACATTTACAGAACGATCTATGTACTTTATAAATCATCTCCCATCCTTTGTCACTTCCCCAAATATCTGATCCATAGATCGTTTTTGCTTCAACTACAGCTTTGTGAACCCTTTCCAACCATTTAATTAGCATATCTAGTATTTTCTTTAAGCATATTCTTATAGCAGTCATTGCTAATCTTCCCTTAGCTAAGGCACTTATCCTGTGATCATTCCATCTCCCATTACTGCTTATTCTCACTCTCAAATAATCAAACTTGCGTACTATTTGCAACTCTTCCCCTTCTGCATACCACTTTTCGTCCTTCTTCAATTTATAGCTCTTTTTAAATACCATTATCTTAGTTTTTTTAAAATTTATTCTTAAATCCCATTTCTTACTACCTACTCTAGGTAGATAAAGTAAAAGAGCTAAGAATCATTATTAGCTTGTATGAATATTGCTGCATTTAAAATTTTCGAGGCATGACACGTTCCATATTCGAAAGAGTGTGCCGGCCAATGCATCACTGGATGTCCGCGTGCCCTATTATCTCAAGGTTTATAATAATTTTTATCCGGCAATCATTTATCCAAAATCGAAGTTTACCAGAAAAATATTTGGTGCACTATTATTACACGTACAGCTAGATTTGTAATCGTGATATCAGGAGACAATGTGGGATCGCCCTAGTTAAAGTGCATTGTCTCCACGGTGTTTCCTGGAGTGTAATCGATCGTGTTGGCGCCACCTCAACGCGTCTTCAATCGATTACATGCTGAATTTGGAGCAACAGGTTGAAGCTAATGTCTCAAGCATCAACCTACATACATTCATAGGTTCGAAAATACTTTTATAGCAGTTTTTGCCGAGTTTTTCGTTTACACATCACAAAGTATCCCTGAACTGCCTCCGTAATAGAGTGGTCAGCGTTCTGGCTTTACAGTCCAGAGGTCCTGAGTTATATTCCCGGCTAGATGGGATTCTTCTGACAGCGATCATTCCCTACCTTTCCAAGAGCTGAAAAGGAACTGGCAGATTTAGTTGAATTGCATTTAAAAGATAAAAGCACACGAGTAAGCAACAATGAAATTTGTTTCTAAAGTCAGTCTATATAGCCAAAGAAGTTCAAGATGGCTCTATAACTCTATATCTATGTCAAAACTGTAACTGAAAACTTTCTGGTAATTTTAGTTTTGGGACGAACAATTGATACTAGAATCTAAGAATATAATTGGCTACCCTGAAACCATGAATTTGTGTGTGTTTTTTTTTATTTATTATTTTCTTCTTTTTTATCTTTCCACGCAAGGATGTCTGAAGCTGGTATATAACACTTCTTAAGTCTTACTTAGAAAATACACTATATGGCATGTTAATTACTTTTTCCAAAGGGGGTTCAATGTGGTGCAAAATCAGAATATCGGAATATCTTGCTTATTATTAAGTTTCCTGAAAAATTCTATATAGCAAAAGTTTTCAAACAATATGTTTCTAACAACTTTTCTTATTTATAAAATTTTAATAGAATGAATGTTTACGAAGTTATACAAATTTTCGTTACGTGCGACGAATGGAAGGGCTCCGGCAACCGGGGCAGAACATTCATTGGCTAAAGCTATCAAATCTTTGATCGTTTAGAGCATGTTCTTATTTGTTTTCAAGACTTTCAAAGAGTTTAAAAGTATTGGAAGCAATTTGACAAGAAAAGTTGTAAAGTTGTGACAACTCTTGAAAGATCTTGTAAAGTATTGATTTTGACAAAATTTTGAACGTGTACAAGGGGCTTACCAAGTGCCTCTCTAAAATGTTTAATGTGAGAAACAATCAAGTGGAGCTACTGATGCTCATAGCATCTTCAGCACCTCCTTTAGCCTAGCTTACATTACCCCAGTAAAGCTCCAAAGTGCTAGCCAATACATTATAAAATCAATATATTATCCATTGCTTTCTAGCTTTACGCATTCTAGTTTTTCTGTCATTCTTGATGCACGAGAATTAATCTGAAAAGTTCTGATCCAATGGTGAAGCAACCAGGTTTAACTCCAACCTTACATTTCAATGTAATTCCCTTAAAATAGATTCGTTTGTTTCAATGATGCTCCAAAGCCGTCACCCCAAATTTGAAATAGTTCTTCTGGAAATCTACAAAAAGCTTTAATGTGCTCTCTTCATTCGATGAAAACTGTTGATGAAAGAAATATGACGTTTAAACACGGATAGAAGACGGAGGAAGCAAAATTTGAGAGGTAACATGTCCATGCTTCAAATCATGCTGTTTTTCCATTGCTGTACTCTTTTATGAGCAGGTGCACTATCTTGACGAATAAAAAAAACTTGTTTTTCTTCTGCAAAATGCTCTTTTTTTAAGAATTTTCGTTTTATAGTCAATTTAAAAAGTTGGAATAGTAAGCTCTTTTAAAGCTAATTGGTGTATAAAATTCCTTTACGACCCCACTAAGGCCAATGTATAACCTTTCCTGTAGACGAAATTCTTTTCACCATCTTTGACCCTAAACAGCCAACTTTTGGCCGTTGTTTTCACAGCTATCTCGACTCTTGCATGTCAGTGGATCCAAGCTTCATCTGCAGTTATAAGTCGATAGGCAGACTGTTCTCTTCTTGATAAAAATGCTCCAAATACTTTTGACTTTTATATAAATATGTTAGTATCCTGTTAGCAAACACATCACTATTTTCCGCAAAGCTTTTTGGTATAAAATATTTGATGTAAATCATAACTAAAATGTTCCTCCAAATCTCATTAGTTTCATACATTTAACCTGCAGACATCTAATACCATATCTTACATTTCTTAAAGGATTATGTTGCAGCCTACACGTGAGGCATTTTCGAAGCTGTTACGGCCGTGTTGAAATTCAGCAGTATAGTTTTGGTCGCTGAAAACAAAGGCGAAATATCCTCATAAACTTTTACGATTGGTGTTTAATAATGTTTTACATGGACACTTATTTCTGCATTATGGATATTAAATTTGAACCGGTTTTGAATACTCAGAACACGTCATCTTATAATCCTGATTTGAATTACTTGAAACAATTATCTGGTATATCTCAAATGAAAGTTTAAGACGGATGCAACACTATAAAACGATAAATGTTTGTTTTCTTCTTGTTCGGCGTAGGCCGCATTTTCTTTCTTCCTGTAGCTGATGTTTCACCCATTGACCGAGTGGTTGGACCGCAATATTCCCAGCATCAGAGCTATCCGGTTTCATCACAGTCATAAACTTGTTATATATAAAGGGTGGCGCAGATAAAAGTTGCCCTTCTCCCTTTGAATTCAAATGTGATTCCGTTGTGTATTAATATAAATTTCTGTTAAAATTTGTAACTGTTTTAAAGTGAGTCACGTTGATACCTATTTGTACAGCATCAATACATACTCAGTGGACAGGCTTTCAGCAACATATCTAGTTAATAATTGCAGCTTCGGCATGAATTATGCTGAATTCAGCACTTTAGTGCTATATACAGGGAGAACCAAAAAACTACGAACCGGCTGCGCAGTATTTTTCCTGTCCGCGTCCTCGGCGCTCGTTGCCGAGGCGCTCTAGAAAGGCGCCGATGAAACCGTACAACATTTTTAAAACTACTTTTAAAGGCTTTACTTACCAACTTTATGAAAGGAGATGCTGAAACTGGCCACCGTCGTTGTCCATACATTTTTGGCACCTCTTTAGGAAACTATCCATCACTCGCCAATCTTTTTAGAGTCAACAGATGAAGCCTGTACATATGTGAATACAATTTTGCCCCCCCTTTTTTTTTAGAGAATTAACAACCAGGGAGCGTGATTTTGCGTTTTTTCAACAAGACTCTGCAACAACTTATACGGTCAATATTTCGATGAGAAAAATTGAAAGTGTGTTTGGGGACAGAATTATTAGTAGAGATTTGTGGCCCCCTAGGTCCCCCGACCTAACCCCCTGCGATTTCTATCCCTGGGGTAACTTTAAACAAAATATACAAGACAAACCCACACACTGGAAGAATTAAAACAAAATATCCGCCAGGAAATGGCCAGCATTTCTCAACGTGAACTACGGCGACTGATAGTGTTCTAAAGAGATGCCAAAAACATATGGACAACGACGGTGACCAGTTTCAGCATTACCTTTCATAAAGTTGGTAAGTAAAGCATTTAAAAGCAGTTTTAAAAACGTTGTATGGTTTCATCCGCGCCTTTCTATGATAGCGGCAGACGGCAACGAGCGCCGAGGACGCGGACAGGAAAATCACCGCGCAGCCGGTTCGTAGTTTTTTGGCTCGCCCTGTAAAACACTGTTGACTTAGTTCAGAAAAGAATAAGAAGTTGTGCTGCTTGAAAGCGGCTACCAGTCCAATTGTTACACTGTTAGGTGTTGTCCACATCACCAAATTGTAGCACAATGATGACAAACTGAGGTGGTGCGCCACTTTGTAGGAAGATTATGCTGGGAACTTTGAGTGCTGTCTCCGCAAACAAGTATTGTGCTAGCATACTGTCTCTAATACCGCAAACCGTTTCCTTATAGACTTCAGATCACTTAGAGTTTTAGATAACATAATCTGAAGTCTTTCAGCTGGGATTAAAGACAGGCGTTGTGTACATTATAGCAGTGCCCGAGCTTTGTCTGGTATTTTCATTTTTATATCATAAACACTAGCGTATAGGTATCAACTCATGCACTTCATGAATTCTTAAATCGTGTAGCTGTTCATTAAGATTTTATTGCTTTGTGTATGTGTGTTTTCTTTCTGGCATAGACAAGCCGCAGTTACGTATCTAGTCAAGCATGTCAATGAATTTCGAATTGCGCCTTCGGTCTCCCTTTCATAAGCAATTAAAATCATGGACGTTCGACTGAATCACTCTGTATAAAAGATAGTGAGAACTTAATTCTATTATTAGGTTGCACTGTCGCACTCCGCTGGCTCATGACAAACTCAGTATCGTGAGAAAAGCTTCGACTCATAGCCTATAATTTCATTTTTTTCTGCGATCGCATTAGTGGACAATCACTTTGTTTCATTCCTTTGTTGATCAATCTATGAAAAAGCAACAGAAAACGTTCTGGATGCTCTCAATCATTACTTATAGGCTTAACTATATTTTAATAGTTTTTAATTGATCTTAAATGTTTACTTCGTCTATAAAAATATGTGCAATAAGTAGTAACATGAACTATTAGGAGAAAAGCAATGGCAAAGTAAGATTTTAATAGTAAAAGATTTATCCTCTGTGAGCCATTGAGGAGATTGGAGAAATGATTTGAATAAAAAAATATGTTTAGAGGGATATAGAACTGTAGAATGAGACGTGTGACATGGACAGAGAAAGTAAAAAAAAATAAGCTGGTTTGGAAAGATTGGCCTAAGAACAACACTGCATTGGTCAGGAAGAGGAGGAGAAATGGGTTGGGACAATAACTTTGAAGGGATTCACTAGAAGAGTCTGAATGAGGAAAACGTTGGGGACGAATATCAGAGGATAGTTTATATACAGAAACTGACTGATATGTGGAGACAAAGAGGAAAGCTGAACAGAAGGAAGAATAGCTGGATTCGTAATGGAAGCACCTGCCTCTGGACTAAGGTTGTGATTGATTGTTTGATATAAAGGTTTTAAAATGTTTTTTTGGTGTGAAATAAAGCTTCAAGATAACTTATATTATGCAAAAATGAGTACAACCATTGCTGGAAAACAACAATGCTTCATAATAATAATAATAATAATAATAATAATATGTGAGCAAGCTCATTATTGGCATTCAAGGAGGCTGTGAGTACTGCCAACAGCATAGTCTGGGTGTTTTACTCAGATAATTAAAATACTGCAGCATAAAGTAATCTTAATTTGTCTCTTAGTACTTAATTTGAAATTAATTAATGATTGATGCTGCAGAGTGCCATCTGACAACAAAATAGTAAGAAAAAGTCTGATATGTTACATTCACACGACTTTCTTTACCCTCTATTAGTGGGTATGCAAACTATTCTCACTAAAGCTTACTTTTCTATATATTACATTTTAATCCAAATAAACCTTTGCAGAAATAGCAACATTACAAATTTAGTTATAGATACAAACAGAACAGCGATAGTCAAATGTTTAAGAACTGGACGCTATATGCTGGCTTTAAAATTCCGTACTGTTCCCATGCAATCGCGAGAAACAACTGAATGTTGATAGGACTTCAAGAGAATGACCAGGAATTGAACAAGTCAAACCTTTAATGGCGGATATCTCAAAAGTGGTATGCCACAAAAAAAGTATTTAAAATAAATTGTGTATTTTAAAGAGATCTACATTTTTGTGTAATAATTTTTCGTCTATCACTTAAGGTTTACCAGTTATACAAGATTATACAAAACATCTTCCAAAGAAGTGGACTTCATAGGCTGCTCCCAGAAAATTCAATATGTACATTTTATTTTCCATGTAAATATTTTTAATATGTGATATTTTAATCAAAATCGTTAAGAGCCATTTTAGAGAAAATAAAAAATTTCGCAAATCTTCCATGTAAAGGGTAGTTTGTAGTGGGGGGGATTTCCTTGAACATCTTCATGTCGCACCTTTGGAAGGTACTGAAACTTTTCGTTTTTGAGCTATGCTGTTCACAGAGACACGTGCACCTTTTTCTAAAAATGTTTTTTTTATTTAGGGGCCTCAAAACATGTATTTCCGGTGTAATCTCGGTATCTATTTTTTTGGGTGGAGTGCAATATCTTCTCTAATTATTAGGCACGTGGTAGAGAAAGTAAAAGAAATAGTTTACATGAGTAACTATGAAGACATTTACTTCAGCATTTTCTTACGCCCCTCTTTCCTTAGGGAAAGTTCCTAGAAATGTTAGTAAAAGTTATTATATTCACATGACTTTCTCTATTCTCATTTATTTTTACATCTCTTCTGCAAACTATTCCTACAAAAGGGTATTTTTCGATCTATTTTAAGTTAATCGAGATAAGTGTTTGCAGGAATGTTTTCATTACACTTTTCATTGTGTGTACAAAGGCTAAACCGGTAGTGAAATCTTTATAAAGCGGATCGCCATGTGACGGCTTTGAATTTTTTTTCAGGGCATCACGAGAAATAATGGTCTCAGCACTTCAGAAATGTAAAATTAGTTAATATAAAATTCAAACCGGTAGCAAGAGATACTTTGGGAATAGTTGTGTTGTAGGTTTTAACAATATCTACTTTACTTTTGTGTGGCACGTTTGTCTACTTTATATAGGTAGAGAGAATGTTAGACAAATTTATTCGCGGAGATATATTAAATATGTGGTATCAAAATCCTTAAGCTCATTTTTGAGAAAAACAGAGATAAGCAAACCCTTTGCATCATAGTTTAGGGAGGAGGACTTTCTTGAAAAGTCATTGGAGAATTGATTTATTCCGTTCAAACGTATACACACAGAACTATTTTTAAAACTGATATTTTTCTTTCTTTGGATCAGGAGCATCAAAACAGTAACTCCTTGAAATCTCGACATCAAATTTTTTGGTGGAATACAATACTTCCTCTACCTGTCACAGGTAGATGGTAGAGAAAGTAAAACAAAACGTAAGCAAAACGTGTTATGGACAAATTCTAAATAACATTGTAATTGTATAACAGTTTAAATACCACACATATAGCTCTCTAAGTAGTATTAGTAAATATTAATGACAATTGCCAATTACATTTGATGCCTGCTCTAGAATTAATGAAGCTATTTCAATGTATGTACCTATTGTAAGAACTGACAGTAAATGCTATTCATTACAAATCAAACAGAACAAAATGATGAAACGAACAAAAGGTACAAGCCTAGTGAAAGTTAAAATAACTGTTCTTGTCTATAAATATGTTAGCCTTATAACGGTAGGGAGGTATTCGATTTTGCACAAAATTACACCTGTTTTGTTTCATTTTGTATATAATATGCCTTTATTTTGTTTTAAATGTTCTATATTCTATGTAATATTTATGTGTATATGTAACTATATTATACATTTTCTTGACACGCATGTAGTATGTCTTTATTTTATTTTAAATGTTCTATATTCTGTGTAATATTTATGTTTATACGTAATTTTTGTACATTTCCTTGACATGTTCTATGTTCACAAGCTTTATGGCTGCTAGTGAACTCACAGAATCCAATCTAATCTAAAAACCTCGCGAAACAAAAGCTCCAGATTTACGTTCTTGCTTTGTTCGCTCATTATGGAAAATGTCGCTCCCTTGCAGAGTCGCTCGAGGACATGTTTTCGCAAGAGCGACTTCACGAAGGGAGGGTAAGAAATTTGAAGCAAGGCGGTTGCTAACAGAATATAAAATTGCAAGAACAGCTGGGAAGGTAACTTCCGGCGTGCACGTGGTTTGTAACCGTTTGCACTTCCGGTGGGTTCCTGACACGCTAATTAACCAGAGATAGTTTCACTTTTTCCCTCACAATGCAAGTCTTCCCATGGACGTTCACTCACTTCATCATTGCTGACCGTTACGGAACTACTGGCCTATTTCTGTTTTGGTTCTCATAAAATGGTGAAAGATGTAACTGATGCGTTGCGGCATTTTCCTGTTGTGTTATTTCTATCTTTTGTTTACATCTGCAGCTATTATTATTATATATCTCGCTGTTCCAGAATGAAAAGTTTACTGCCATGTGCCCAGAGAAGCGTATGTGTATCGAAGTTGCTTATCTTAGGAAAATTTGTTTAATGTGTAGGTTATGTCTGAAAAAAAAAAGCATTTATCAATATTTATCTGAAAATTAGGTATAGGTAAAACTCGTACTTCATGGGTTTTAACCCAGGACTTACTACGATACAAATTAACAAAATAATCCGAACGAAATTTGTAGTTGTTGATCAGTGGATATTGTCTACAAATCGTATGTACATCGTCGTACTTAAAAAGTGGCCCATTCCCCTAAATCGCCAGTGTTTTTCTCTCCTTCAGGTTTTCACCTTCAGGTAACCAACTTTTGGCTCCTCCCAGCCGGTATCAGTTCTCTGAGACTGGCCTGAAAAACAATAGTGTCATACAAGCTAACCAATGAATGTTTATAATCTATGTGAAATTAAGGGGTAGTTGGGATACCATCTATATGAAAGGTTTTGGCCCAAATTGGTACACAAGGAAAGGCTTTTACAAATAATCCAGCCTCCTAGAGGAAGGAGTAAAAAATTGTTGCATGTGAGGTTAAACTGAATGACAGCTACGACATTTATATATATATATATATATATATATATATATATATATATATGAGAGCTTTCATCAGCGACACAGAAACGAAGGTTAAAGTTGTTGCCACTGCTAAACGGCAATAAGAAAACCGGCATTACGAAAGCGCTAGTGTAGCATGAAAATATAAGGTTTAAGTTATAACGTTACCCTTCGCAGTTCAGCCATACTTTGGAGAAGTGAAGTACCCTGTCAATCCAATGGTTAGAATTATACTCGAAAAACAGAGGTGGTCACGCTGGTACGGGATGGGGCTAGATTTTGTCAATACCAACATAAACAGCTCCGTTCCACTATGGGCCACATTTTATGCATGCCAGTATACCGGCCAATCAGTCTGGGGATTTTCGCCATGTAAATGTACCGAATTGAATATTTCAGTGCCATGACAAAAATAAATATATAAACAAAAATTCTACCCCAAAATTAAAAATAGATATAAACAAAATTAATGCATAGGAGGTGAACTAATGCAATCGAAAAATAAGTTATTTAAGTCGATGGTGCAGCAAGATAATCGCGCAACTGAGACCATCTGTATGGTACTGCACTGCTATGGAGTTCTGTCCCACTGCTCCAAGCCTACATTTGCGAGTAAATCAACAGAAATATCAAATAGGGTAAACGATAAAAGTAGACTGCGAGAATCTGTCGGCAAGTTACTACTCAAGAGTAGGCTACACGAAGGGGATTGCACATAGGTCATTTGTGTGCACCAAAGAACCTATAGAATATTATTAATATTTACACTGCCTTCTCTATCCACTATTGTTTATTTGTGTATAGCTTCTACCAACTATTCACACAAAAGCTTATTTTTGTAACTACTGCAAGTTAGTCAGATAAACATTAGCAGAAATAGTCTCATTATGCATCTCCTTGTAGGTAAACTTGCTTCCATTTATGCCGTAACCGCAGCTTTGAGAGGCATTTTAGTGGCCTTCACAGTTCGAGTATGTACCTATAGCAAGGAGGAGGTGTGTGTATCTGTTTACCTTTTCGTGCACACAGTGGCGTGCTGTTTTACATCCACACTTCTAGATTATTTACATATGAATATATAACTTCGAGTAATACCTTTAATTTCCATCACTTATAATAACCATGTTTAAATATATAACTAAATAATCCCCCGTTTTGCACAATATCTCCACGAAAAACATATTTAATAGCAACATAATGTAAAACTGAAATGCATTATACTTTTTACTCTCAGAGAGGACACATTTACTAGAACAATAATAAAATATTTTAACACTTTAGTAACATATGCTAGGTTGCTGAATTACTCTAAAAATAATAATTATCGAAAACCTTTACCTGATACTTGTATAAATGTTCATACTTTTCGTTTAAAACGGCTATCTCTTTACCAGCAATAAATTTTTATTGATATCTTATAGTAATGACAACAATGCTCGCTAAATTATATTTTTTCGACAATAGTTCTTTCATCCACTTCCAGTTCATTCTGTCATGGTGGAAAACTGAATTTCCTGCATTCAGTGCTGGTAATCTAACCTACCTGCGTGTTTTCTGTTTTAGTGCACGTGTATGTATGAACTGTATTAAATCACTCCAACTTTTAGTATATATATCATAGCAGACTTGGAGCATAATAATATTTGATAGTTGAGTTTTACCATTTAATTCTTTTCCTGGATGTTTACTTCTTTTTTATGTGTTAATGTTTACTTATAGTTTAATGCATGCGGCAGCTAATATGAGCTGCAAGTTATCGATTTTCGTAAGATCAATAATCAGGCGTGGATAATCGATCGCCACTTCGTCACCAAGGTTAAATATTGGAGACCTTGCTACTGGAACCGCCACGTGCAACAGCTGTTAATAAGTTATTAATTTTAGTTTCGAGTAAGTACTATTTCTGTTATTCACTATAATCGAAAAAATCCTATGCAATACATATGCGTTAAATGTATTGGATAATCTCAAAAGTAAAAAATACGAGATGGAGGCAAGTATTTTCAAACTCTTCTTCGTTCGTCAATGATGCAATTTACCGCAATTGAATCGCAATAAGTAAACTGTAATTTTATTTTCTAATATGAACCATCAAAGCGAGCAAGCCAGGCGATGCAGGTTTTCTTACGAAAGCATTAGAAGTCAAGAGAAGTGGTTTCAGAGTTAAGTATGTCGAAACCCTGGGAACGACAGCATAAACTTCCCACAGAAGAAAGCTTTTTCCCAACAGGTATACCGTTGATAAAATATGTCAGATATACGGCAGCTTATCGCTTACGTCACACACCGTAGCCATTGTAACCATTGTGATTAACCTCTTTTCTTGTGGCCTTGTCTTCCTTTAAGCAAAACTGGTAAAAACTGTAACAAATGCTGCTTATTGCACTTCCAACAAATGAAAACTGCAATTATCTTGCTTCTTTCTTTCGTAACTCTCATATCACCAAATGTGTAGACAAAAGTTATAATACACTTTTTATAATACAGAATTGCTTTGTTTATTTTGGCGTTCGTCTCTTAAGTTCAGCATTTGAGCACTATTGAATTCGACTTAGAAATCTGACAAGTGACTATAATATCAGTACATGTAATACAACTGCAACTAAAATATTTTCAAGCAATTTTCAAATTTGGGTAAACTGATTTTAACGCGTAAAATGTGTTTCCTTGAAAAAATAGCATGTTTAAGTGTAGAGTATCGCATTTCAAAACTAAGTCATACACCTTTATTTTCAAGAAATTCTACTCGCCCCAAAAACTCTTTATATGGAACACTGTTCTGTTTATTTTCTCAGAAATGTCTTTAATGGCTGAGATTACAATATGCATCTAGGATACTTTCATGACAAGTAAAACTATACCTTGAATTTTCTGGACGTAGCCTTGAAATACTCTCTTTTACTTTCTCTAATAACGTGTGCATTCTACCCAAACCTCCAAAGCACAAAAAAGGTTCATCCATCTGTCGCTGAACAGACAGTCAAAAGCGAAAAATCAACAAATTTCAAACTTCACATTTGAGTCAGAGGCTGTGTAAGAATGCCAGGCGAAGATTTTCAAGAAAACTCCCCACCTCGTGGAATTATTCTGTTTTTAATTTTTTTCTCTTCGTAAGAGGTCGTTACGATCATTCCTTAAATTATTCCTCCGTGCTTCTGATAAAAATTTGAACGTTATTTCTTCAGGTTGTGTATACCTCAATACTTATTGCTTAGTCTGAAATCATTTATACACAAAATTGTATCGTAAATAACCGTAATCTGGATAGAAGAAGGCCTTTTCAATAAACGCTGTGATGTATAAGGTATGTACATATGTGAATTTGTAATGTGCAGAGAAAGTTATGTTTAATTTTCATAGCTGGGAGGCATCAACCAAAAGCTTTACTGTTTAAGCGACCATAATCAAATAAATAAATTAATTAATTTAAAAAAGCTTTAAAAATCAAAGTATCATAGTATCGTACAGTATTTTTAGCCAGCCCTTGACTTTCAGAATCAATTATCTCTTGCGTAATGATTCTTCAATTTATAGCAAATACGGTGCGATCAGATTATAATGACTCGCTGTATCGTAGCATCATGCAGACACACATCATTAGCCTCCCGTCCCTGTATAATCGTTATCGCGCACACATACTAGTCGGCCACGATACGAGTGCACTTGGGGCAGGGCGCCACTGTTTTTGTTGACAATGCGTAACGTCACCAAGGCTAGGAAATCTGAGAGGCAAGCGATAAGGGAATGTACAGGAGCACAATGAAAACAGTACTACATTTGCACACCTAAGCCTTGCTAGCAAATGCAACTCGGAACTGCGGATGTTTTCTTTACCTGACTGAATTTCCTATGCCCCGCCCACTTGTTACGCAACTCTTTAGTTCCTCCTCCCACCGAATGCACTCATATTCGTGGTCAACTACTAGCAATGCATCCAGGTAAATCGGATAAACGAATGTGGATAAATTACTGTAACAACGGTTATTCTGAAATTATAAATTAAAATTGAGAATCTTACATTTGTTATATTGGATGACATTTCAGTATTTTGTCATTTTGTGTGTAGACCCATACCTGACTCCATACCTATCTTAATACACTTTCATGAACAACATTTTAATTAAGCACCTATAATATCAACTTTTTGGGGTAATAACTACAGCTTCAAGTTTTACTTTTTCTACTACGCACTTACAGTAAGTAGAGGAAGTATTATATTCCACCCAACAATTCCATGTCAAGATTTCACCGGAAATACATGTTTTGATTCCCCCTGAACAAAGAAATTAGAAAAAAGGTCCTGTTTGCGTCTGTGTGCAACATAATTCAAAACGAAAAGTCTGATAAATACCAAATTTGGTATTTAAGTTCAGTATATTCCAGAGTTGCGAAACACGAAGATTTTCAACAAAATCCCCCATCCCAAACTAGCCTTTACATGGAAATGTTTTCGTTATTTTTTATTTTCTAAAAAATGCTAGAGTTTTATTAAAATTACTAATATTCAAGATATTTATATGAAAAATCAAACGTAGGTATATCTTTATTTTTTTTGGGGGGGGGATAGTCTATGAAGTTTTCTTCATATAACTTATAAACCTAAGAGATAGATAAAAACTTTTGCGAGGTTAACTATTTCTGAGATATTCTTTGATATTGTTTTGAATTTACAAATACTTATACATACTTTTTCAAGTGGTAACTCGCTATTCGTTTTTTCTGGTGGCCATGCAAAGGGCATGGAATTTAAAAGCCATCACATACCGCCGCGCTTTTTAAAAATCTGACTATCGCATCAGCTTACTGTATCCTCCTTATACCTACAACGAAAGTGCATATATGTGACGAAAAATTTATCTCGATTAAAAAGAAGTATGGAGAAGAATAAGCTTTGTAAGAGTAGTTTATAGAAGAGTGAGTAGAAAAAGCGCTGTGAATGCAACACATACTTTTTTCCGTCCGTACCGATCCTATGCTTTTGAATTTGTTCCTTTTATGATATGAATAACTTAGGTGAATGAGTTTCAGCTAAGCGTTCCTGAAATTCTGAGCCAGAAAGCACATAATTCGTGTTTTTTATATAACTAGAACAAGCGAACATTTTGTTCTTTAGTAAGAATAGTATTAGGATTGCGCTCGGAGGGAACAGCTAGCGCCTCGACCCACACAGGGATCCTTTGTGTATACACTCCCAGGAACCGCAGGAGACGTATGGGCTGCAGGACCGGGCGACGCAGGCGACAGAGACGCGCAGAGGTCCCTAACAATCACAAGATTAACCACCCAGCCGGAGAGCGCTCAAGGTATCCCTCCCAAGCCACTAGAGGGTGCCTCACAGGCTTCCCTCCCTCCAGCGGAGACCGGGGAAAGCTCGACCCAGCAGCGGAGACCCGGGTGGCCTCCATCAGGTCCGAGAAGAGGTTCCAACACGCAAGCCATCTGCACCATCTGTCCGCAGTCCTCCGACACACAGCCATGGAACCAACCTGAAAGTGAGAGGAAGATGAAATGAGAGGGAATGGCGGAAGAGAAATTCGGGGGAGTCAATGAGCTTTCCCAGCATCCGCGTAGCGACCCGGTAAACCCCAAGGGTCAGGAAGGTTGGCCGCGGGAATCGAACCCACGACCTCCCGAATGTAGGCCATAGAAACAACCGCCTGAGCCATCCTGCTCGGTTTGTTCTGTAGTAAATTGCACTGACTCGCACTCAGAACAGGCCTCAGAGACAATTGCTTAAATGTCTACTGCTATATTATGCTCGGCTGACATTGTCGTCACTCACATCTTATGTGACTGGGAAAGTGAGCCCTTTTAAACTGATGGCATTGTATATTATATTCTACCATTACACAAAAGTGCATTTTATCATTTTTAGTTCATTCAAGCCAATTCGAATCGCGCATCGACAAACTTTTTTTAAAAGTTCCATTTATATGCCGCATTTAACACTAAGGTCATATCGAGGCCTTTTACCTTTGGTACAATTGCTCATCAAAAGTGGTGCTCACTCGCTTACAGTGGTGTTAATCTTTGGGTTGGTACTACTTTCGGTTATTGCATTAAATTTGCACACACCTTCACACTCTCATTCATACTTTCAGATTCTAGGGAGGATGGGGAGTAATCCTGGCTAAAGAAATCCCACCCTCCAGCCGGGAATCGAACCCGGAATCTCTGGATTTAGAGGGACTGTAACTTTGCATTAACAACAGACGATCTATATAAAGCTTGGAACAGCTTTAGCTCCGTGAACATCTCTTGAATGTTGAAAATAAGTATATAAAGTCAAATATATGTATATTCTGTATTAATAATTACTCCTATATTACGGCCTGATTTTGCGATCATTGAGGTATTTAAAATAAATAGTATTAAATTTTGAAATGTGTAGTTTGTATCCAGTTACGCGGATTCAATGACCATCAGATTCCCATGAAAATCAGAGTTGGCAACATTGGAGTGTTATAACAGCGAATGTCCGAACGACCTATTACAGAGAGAGCCAAAAAACTACGAACCGGCTGCGCGGTGTTTTTCCTGTCCGCATCCTCGGCGCTCGTTGCCGTCTGCCGCTATCATAGAAAGGCGCGGATGAAACCATACAACATTTTTAAAACTACTTTTAAAAGCTTTACCTACCAACTTTATGAAACATGCTGAAATTGTCCATACATTTTTGCCACCTCTTTAGGAAACTATCCATCACTCGCCGTAGTTCACGTTAAGAAATGCTGGCAATTTCCTGGCGGATATTTTGTTTTAATTCTTCCAGGATGTGTGAGTTTGTCTTGTACACTTGTTTTAAGTTACCCCAGAGATAGGGCCAATTTCTTTCGAGTCAATAGTTGAAGCCCGTGCATACGTGAATACAATTTTGCCTCCTGTTTTTAGAGAATTATCAGACAGGGAGCGTGATTTTGCCTTTTTTCAACAAGACTCTGCAACAGATCATGCGGCCAATATTTCCATGAGAACAATTGAAAGTTTGTTTGAGAACAGAATTATTAGTAGAGATTTGTGGCCCCCTCGGTCCCCTGACCTAACCCCCTGCGATTTCTATCTCTGGGTAACTTAAAACATAAAGTGTACAAGACAAACTCACACACCCTGGAAGAATTAAAACAAAATGTCCACCAGGAAATTGCCAGCATTTATCAACGTGAACTATGGTGAGTGATGGATAGTTTCCTAAAGAGGTGCCAAAAATGTATAGACAACGATGGTAGCCAGTTTCAGCATCTCCTTTCATAAAGTTGGTAAGTAAAGCCTTAAAAGTAGTTTTAAAAATGTTATATGGTTTCATCCGCGCCTTTCTATGATAGTGACAGACGGCAACGAGTGCCGAGGACGCGGACAGGAAAAACACCGCGCAGCCGGTTCGTAATTTTTTGGCTTTCTCTTTAGAACATAGATTACCAAACTACGGCCCGTTAGTATGATCAATCCGGCCCGCGACAGCTAATGGCTTATTGTTGTTATTGTTGCTGTGATAAGTTGGATAAAACAACACAGAATGATAACTCGGTTTTATTTACTTGCTAGTAAAGCTTGATGACAAGTATAATATGCAGAAAATTTAACTTAAGCATAATAACTAACAAATAGTTGAAATGAATCCCACTAACATTATAATCATCGCGCAGTTTCACCGTCGGTAGTTATGTTGGGGTAAAGAGTATCGTATATGTATGTATACCGATGTTTCGAATGTATATATCCTAAATCACACATATGCTTTTTATCCTGAAAATCCCTCAGGAACGGAAAAGCTAAATTAACACGAATGAAGCCGCAGATTGTCCACTTGTAAAAACTAAACTTTATGTAAATGTGATATTCCACAGAAAGTTTGTAGTTGTGGACCAATTTTACTTGTACCAATTATTAAGAGATTTAGGATGCTTAACTTAGATCTGAAACATTCATTGTGTACTTTCATTTTGGAGAATGTTTTCTCACACAGGTCTAGAAATTATAGATAATGCCAGGAAAATTAAAACTGTTTTGACCCTGAACTTACTGGAGTGATCAGTATGGTCCTAAGGCTGGAAGGTTTGGAGACGCCTGTATTAGAAGATTGCACCTATATTACGAGCTGGCTAAACCTCCTACACAGTTGCATAGCTAGAAAGGGAAAATGGAAGCATATTTCTTCGTAGACTTCTTCATTCTTGACTTTAAAGGCACAAGGATCGTTTCCCTCAATTATTATTAGTTGATGGTCTTGTTTAACTGAAAGATTGTCCTCTCTCTCTCTCTCTCTCTCTCTCTCTCTCTCTCTCTCTCGGCATTCCTTATACAATAGAGTTGAATGTATACCAACGTTTCCTAATTTTGAGAACAAATGGGAAAAATCTGATGTGTTACACTCACATGACTTTCTCTACTCTTGTACAAGCTATTTTTACAAACGCTTATTCTCCATAAGCCTCATGTTAATCGAGATGTTAATCTTATTTCTAATTTTCTTGTAGATGCAAGGGGAATTGGTAGGCTTTAAGCTATAGTCAAATATTTTAAGAGCTGGTTGCTATGTGGAGTATTCCATTTTCTTTGCATTACCAGGACAAAAAATTGAATGACGAATTTGAGAAAAAGTATAGTATTGGAAAATTTAAGGGAATAACAAGCAATATCTCGAAAATGGTTCACTCAACAACAAAAAATGTATATGACATAAATTGTGTATTTTAACGCGATCTACATTTTTTGTGTAGTAACATTTTGTCTATCTCTTATGGTTTACCAATTATGCAAAAGTCGTTCACAATGAAGAATACTTTTGGAGACATTCCCAGAAAACTCGAAATATACATTTCATTTGTCATCAAAATATCTTAAACATATGATATTTTAATCAAAATCGTTAGAGCCATTGTTTATAAAACTAAAATTTTCGAAAAATGTTCCATGTAAAGGATAATTTGGGGTGGGGGGATTTTCTTGAAAACCTTCGTGTCGCATCTCTGGAAGATACTGAACCTAAATATCAAGTTTGGTGTTTATACAACTATTCGTTTCTGAGTTATGCTGTTCACACAGACACACACACGAACATGTTTCAAAAAATGATTTTTTTGGATTCAGGGGTCTCAAAACATATATTTCCGGTGAAAACTCGGTATCGAATTTTTGGGTGGAATGCAGTACTTTCCCTACTTACTATACGTAGTAGAGAAAGTAAAAATAGAACACAGTTACCTAATTTTCGATGGCGATGCAACAGCAAACCTTGTACAATGCTCCCAAAGGATAAAAGCGGAAAAATTATGTTCAGTAGTTAGATAATGCTTATTTTGTCCAGTGTCGGCATTTCTGAACCATCCTGATAAGGTAGTGAAGGATAAGAACATTTGTATTTCGCGAAAGCTACTAACAAAAAAGGTCATACTGAACAGCTGCGTATATCGACATCGGGAAAAACATACCATATCTGACTATTCATCTCATTTTTCCAGTTTTATCGTTTGGTACCACTGTACTTCTCTCTCCTGCATATAATTCAGGATGAAAGTTTTCAGGTTGCAGTGTTATCCTGATGAAGGCAGATTCATTATACGGATAGTAGACTTGTTCTCTGTTTTCTCCTCTGAGCTGTATGGTGTCTAACAAGATTTGATTTACATTACCTCAGCACAACATAAACACAGTGCAATTCTAACGATTCACTAAACACTCTTCAGAGCATGAGGCCGCTCTACTGACTTAACATCAATCCAAGATATCCAAAGTCTTTACAACCAAATTGCTACAAATAATCAAGAAGTTATATTCTTCTGGATTCCGTCCCACTGTGGAATATCAGGAAATGAGGGAGCAGATAGGGAAGCCAAAAAAGAGACTTTCTACCTCCAGTAGGAGAATTGCCAGTGCCCTACAGAGATGCTCAAAGTTATTTTTTTAGCAGACCAACTGTCAAATGTAAGCAAGACTGGACAAACAAACTCCAAATAGTTAGGAAAGGCTCCACAAAACCCTCCACATTGCAGTCTCTAAAAAGAAAAGATCAACTGATTATATCACGTTTACGAATAGGCCATTCACGCCTAACCCATTCCTTCCTGCTCCTCACTGCGAGACCTGCAATTGCCATATCACCATCGAACAGCTCATCACTAAATGCAGAAGTTATATCACGGAGGAAAGACGTAACATCCCTGAACATATATTTTTAGCTTTAAACAACCCTAATCATTTCAAAACTTACTCCTTTTCTTGAAAAACATCAAACTGTATAACAAGATTTAAATATAACACGTCAAATAAAAATGTATAATAGGTTATACTGTTCTAGCTGTGTTCAAGACTTAATAATGTAAAATATGTTTGTAACAATGTATTACAATTATTGTATTATTTAATCAATGTAAAGTATACAATATATTATTATTATTATTATTATTATTATTCACAGTTTGATTTCAATACAGAAATATTGGCTTCATCAACAATAAAATTATTAATACAAAAAGAACAGGTCTAATTAGATGTAACACACAAATACAGAAATCCCAATTTCTTACATGAGTAGGTACCTAAACTAAATTTTAGAATTGTAAACATAGTATATTCCATAAGAAAGCTTATAAACTAATTCATTTCTAATATTCTTCCACTGAATAAAAATAACCCTGTATTAGAATTTTTTTCAACTATTTTTTGAAGACTGTTAGGGTTTTAACTTTTTAAAAAATTGAATGCCATTATAATATAAACTTGTTTCATATAGGGTTCTTATATGACCTGTAATGTGCAGTTTAGATTTATTTCTTGTGTTATAGTCATGAATATCAGCATTTGTGTTAAAACTACATATTTTTCTGCTTATACATTGTTACCAGAGTTTCAAAATGTATAGCGAAGGAACAGTCAAGATATTTAGCAGTATGAAGTAAGGTTTGCAGCTTGTGTTGCTGCAAAGGTTTAACATTCTTCTGATTGCGCTTTTTTGTATTATAAAGATTCTATGTTTATAACTGGACTTTCCCCAGAATATTATACCATATGGTACACACTACGGAAATATGCAAAGTAGGCCTTTTTAAGTACATCAAGATTAACTGAAGTTATAATGGTATATAATGCAAAACATGTTTGACATGATTTTTTAGATAGTACATAAATGCGAATTCCCCAGTCAAGGTTACTATCAACCCAGATTCCAAGAAATTTAATTTTATTAGACATTGTTATTAATTCATTTTCCAAATAAACTTCGGCAAAATTTAAGTTTTTGTTAGCTTTATAATAGAAACCTAAGGTAACACTTTTATTTTTATTAATGTCAAATTTGTTGTTACTAAACCAATTTACTATGCAATCTGTTTCCATATCGATGTTTACTTTAAGTTCTTGTTTATCTTTACCAGAAATTAAAATAAGCGTGTCATCTGCAAAAAGAGTAAATTGCTTGTATTGTTTTATTGTACTCGCATGTATGGATATAAGTCGCGATATGATATGAATATAAGTCAAAGCGACTATAAATAAAGAAAAATACCAACAGCAACTGAGAACGTCCATGTCTCCTTTCTTCAGAGCATGAATCACACAGTTTGATTATGTAACATGGTCCCCAACATGTGCAAGACGTATAGGTTTGTTTGTATCTATCCAAATCTTCCTCAGTGGCTTCTTTATGATTGTCAGGTACATTCCGAAATGCGCACTTGGCATGTCCAAGTACTGTTAATGTTGAACAGTCGAAACTTCGAAAGGCAATGTCCTGGCCAGGTCCATCATGAGGCGAATATCTATGAGCAGGTGTTCAAAACATAATCTTCCTGGAGACGACATTGGAGTAATGAAATCCACGTAACACTCAGTGGAGTCAGGTTTCTGCTTGATATCCTATACGACATTAAGTAACCTTGATCACAGAGAGGATGAAGGGGAGAGATGTAGCATTGTTTAGCAGATCAAGATGGAGCTTGTCCAACAACTTCCGTTGTTAAGAATTTTGCATTGTTTCTGAACAGGATTGCCACCTCTTGAATTCGAATGGCGATATTTATAGACTTTCTTCGTGTAATCTAGCTAGAAATTTCCTGCTTATCAACAGCTGATTAAAAATTGTTGTATTCATAAACCTGATTTATGCTAAAGTGGTTTCACTTTAAGTTTAAAGGAGTTGTAAACAAAGCCATTGGACAAGAGAGCACCTCATTGGCTGGTGGGCAAACTACAACTTTTCCCGCTTAACATGTCATCTCTTCCTCTACGTAAAACAGTTCGGTTCAGATCGTAACATTTTGTAGTTATTCTTGTGTAGAGAAATTTAAAAACCCCATTATTGTGACAGTTCAATTTATGTAATAAAATGTGTTTGTTCAGATTCGCCTATAACTAAACGAACCGTTATAGCAGGAGGTTTAACAGGCCTTGCGCAGGCGCTGTAGTTCATTTCCTGTTTCCGGATAAACCAGTGTACTTTTGCAACTTGTTGAGAAAATGAGTTACGGCTGAGAATCTTCTGCCACTGTGGAAAACATAAACGCGGGAAATGGAAAGAAGACAATTGCGTTAAATGACTTTAACAAAGCCTGTGAAACCTTTAATAGACAATGAATATTGTTGGCCATTATTTAGCAATAATTGACCTTCTTTGTTAGTGATAATGTTGTTTTCTTAACTTTTGACTCATAAAAGCTTAAAGCAAAAGTGGTATACTGATATTAGTCATTAAATAAATGATTTATAAAGCCTGAAGTTAAGAGTAGTTTAACCCAGTATCTCTAATCACAGATGGCGAACTGTTCAAGTACAACTTTTATTTGTCTACTCTTAGTATTATGTGTTAGAAGTTTAGGATGCAAGGCAAAATGTAGGAATAAGACATGCAATGTTTAAAAGCTAATGATCCCCAAGCTGTGCAATATACGGTATTCGCATTCTGTCTGAAGCATATTTCCTCTCACGGGTACTTAGTCCCCGTCATCCTCCACGTGGTGCTGCCAGGTGCTCGACGGAGTGAGGCACTTAAGTTATGTTTACTTTTCCTTTCAGCTTATAGTGAAAAAAGGTATAGCTCTAGGTATAAATACAGAAGCGCGGATTTAAATTTACTTCTGCTCGAGGGCGCAGTTGTGTGCAGAATGACTGGTTTTCTGATCGTAATTGCGATAGTCGTATACTGAAGATATGAAATAGAACAATGGAGAAGAAATATGTACCAAAATGCAAAATAAAACATTTTTAAATGCATATACACGATCACTAAAAGGCGCAAAGAGAATTACTGAACCACTGTAAGAGTGAACATAACCCCCGTTTCAAAACCCATGTCTCCTAAGCTATTATCACAGTCTTCTTGCAACGTCAGCGATCAATCAGATGTATTAATTTGTGGTTAGATCTAGTGCTAGTGACCTATGCCACAACAAAAAACTTGTATTTCACGCTTTCCCCAAATAGCGAATGAATCGAGTTTTATTTATGGATGCTCTTTAACTGCTGTGGTCCTTAGGTCCCATTTTTATATTGGGCGAGAAAGACCGGTAATTTTGCTCAGAGGTCTCTTTATCAGGCCTCTGAGGTTCTTTTAGATGCCGTAAATCTACGACACGGGACCACCGGCTTTACTTCTCTTCCGAAGGAAGCCATGCTAAGGATTTTTACGCCCGAAAAAATCCATCGCCCTCCGCCGGGTTTGAAACCGCCCCAATAGCGATAAAATTACTAATTATCATGCACATTCCTGTTTTGAAATAATATGTGCACAATAATATTTCAGATATTTATATTACCTTCACAAACAGGCAAAAAGAGATCATTGAGACTTATATTTTCTTGTATTGTACTGCGCCGATGTAAAGCTTTGCAGCTGGCCGCCGAACCATACAACACGTTACATAAGTAAAGCATCATGCGTGTACTTGTATATGCTACTTCATTCTTTACTAATTTTTTAAGATTTTTTAAAATTACCTTTAAGCATTTGTTAAAATCAAGAAAGACTCAACTGTTCCAAATGACACCTTACTGAACGAAGAACTTGAGAAAAAGGACGGTGTCGTCCTATTCGAAAATATTTCACAAGCAAGGTGCGAAGCAGCAGTGCATAAATAAACACATACACACGTGTTATCATAAAGCGTTTAATTTTATTATGTGCCTTTACTAGTTGTTACGTTTTTTGTTTTCCATCATAGCTTTACAGAGCGACGCCCATTTTCTTACTGTTGGTGCTGCTAAGGTTTTCTGAAGAAGTAGTACTGATCACTATTCTTTCCCTTCAGAAGATAGGCCATGTATTTCGCAAATGACAAAATCGCATGTGCTACATTCACACTACTTCCTCTGCGCATTCTTCTATGATTTATTCTTACAATACCTTATTTTCCTGTCTACTTCATGTTTATACGTTTATAAACGTTTGCAGAAATTCTTTCAGTAGACATTTCGTTGCAAATACAAGGAAATACAAGAGGTTGAAACAATAAACAAATATTTAAAAAGCGGATCTTTATATGGTGGCTCTGAAATTCCACTCTTTGCATGCCCACGAGAAACAAACGAAGGGCGATTTAGCAGGTCATAAAGGTTTGAAGTATTTGAAAATTCAACCAATAGGAACAATATTTAGGAAATGACTAATGCTACAACAAATTTATTAGGCATAAATTGTCCGCTTTTAAGACAGTATGCGATGGGATTGGCGCCTCCTGACTAGAAAATGTCTTGCATCCATAATCTGAAAATTGTACAGTTTGAAAGTACAAAAGCTATCCGATTCTGGAGGTTTTGTGCGTGAATTCGTGAGCATCCAATAAAACTGCTTATGCATCTGTTAAAACAGTTGTACATTTCGATACGACTGTAATGTATATATACAGGAGAAGTCGGAATAACGTTGAACGGTTTATAGGCGTGATTCAGCGGAACTATGTGCTGTACATATATGCCTATAAATGCCTTCTTTTTACTTTCTCTACTACTTAGAGCAAGTAGGGGAAGTATTGTATTCCACCCAAAAATTCGATACCGAGATTTCACCGGAGATATATGTTTTGAGATCCCCTGAATCCAAAAAAAAGCATTTTTTGAAACATGTCCGCGTGTGTGTGTGTGTGTGTGTGTGTGTGTCTGTGAACAGCATAACTCAGAAACGAACAGTCTGATACACACCAAACTTGGTATTTAGGTTCAGTATCTTCCAGAGATGCGATACGAAGGTTTTCATGAGAATCCCCCCACCCCAGATTACCCTTTACATGGAACATTTGTCGAAAATTTTAATTTTCTCAAAAATGGCTCTAACGATTTCGATTGAAATATCATATGTTTAAGATATTTTCATGACAAATAAAATGTATATCTCGAATTTTCTGGGAATGTCTCCAAAAGTATTCTTCATTGTGAACGACTTTTGCATAACTGGTAAACCATAAGAGATAGACAAAATTTTACTACACAAAAATGTAGATCGCGTTAAAACACACAATTTATGTCATATACATTTTTTTTTTTGGTTGAGTGAACCATTTTCGAGATATTGCTTGTTATTCCTTTAAATTCTTCAATACTTATTTTCTGAAATGGGAATTCGTTATTCATTTTTTTTTGTCTTGGATATGCAAAGTGTATTAATCTGTGGCAAAGAGAATGGTGCTGCACCTGGCAACCAGGTATTAAGATATAAGTCGATGCTTAAAGGCTACTGTATTTCTATATTGCCCTTGCAATTACAAAACAAGGGGAACATAGTATGCCTTAAGTGATAGTCAAATATTTTTAGAATTGGCCGCTATGTGTAAAATGTAATTCTCTTTGCATGTCAAAAGATCGTTTCTGCAAATGTTTATCTCGATTAATATGAAATAGATGGAGAATAAGAGTTTGTAAAACTAGTTTGTACAAGAGTAGAGAAAGTCATGTGAGTGTAACACATCAGATTTTTTAGCTATAGGGCACTAAACTTAGTAAACAGCCGCGTCGGGTTAGATGAAACTCGGTCGAAAAGAACTTTTGTATCTTTACCTATCCCGGGGCCAGATATGATAATTTCTACGATAGTTAACTCTGCATGTTTCTTGGATCTCGCAGATAACTCCAAATCATTTCCAGTAACTTAGTGGACATTTAAACATGTTTTTAACTAGCAGCTTCAAGTACCTGCTTCTCGTCAGATAGCTTTATTAACACTGCATGTCTAGTTCGTGTGTGTGTGTGTGTGTGTGTGTGTGTGTGTGTGTGTGTGTAAAGAGCATACCTCAAAAAAGAAAAGTGGGATAATTACCAAAGTATTTAAGTTATATATGCACATGATTTTCAACAAAATCCTGTTCAGAGGGCGAGAGAATGTGTGTGTGTGTGTGTGTGTGTGTGTGTGTGTGTTTATGAAAACAGCATAACTCAAAACCGAAAAGTCGAATTAATACCAAACTTTGTATTTAGATTCAGCAACTTCCTAGGACGCTACACGAAGATTAAAAATACACCCGAAACTACCCTTTGCATGGAAAAACTATCGTTATTTTTATTTTCTCAAAAATGGCTCTAAATATTTTGATTAAAATATCGTATCTTTAAGATATTCACATCATATTTTGAATTTGGGGAATAGCCTGAAAAGTCTTCATTCGGTATGAATTTTGATCATTTTGGAATAAGTGGTAAACCATAAGAGACGGACAAAGAATGACAATATCTTTAAAACACACATAATTTCAAAAACTTATTGCGGCATCGGCCATTTCCGGGATATTCGTTATTAGTTTACAGTTTTCAACACTTGTAATATTTTTAAGCACTGCCACCATTTAGTAGTTTCTCCCGATATCATGGAAAGAGGTGAAATTTCAACACAGCATACACAGATTTGACCATCGCTTTGACCTCTTGTATTCTCTTTGTACCTACAATGAAATGTATAATGAAACTATTTCTGCAAACGTTTATCTCAACATGAAGCAGATAGAAAAATAAGCTATTGTAAGAATATCTTGCAGAAGAGATAATCAAAATAAAAATTAGTGACTAGAGAAAGTCATGTGATGCGGCACATCAGATCTTTTTAACTTAATGAGAATGTAAACAAAGTTAAACAGGAACAAAATCGATTTTCCAAAACGTATGAGAAAACAAATAGACAAAAAGATATTCCAAAGCTGCAGAAATATAGTGTGTGTTCGGTAGAATTTCGTCTAGCCGGATAAGCTTAATTAAAGTTGATTAAACAGTTTAATGTCGTATAGCTCGTGTAGATGTTGTGGGGATGTATTTCCTATATGAAAATACTAAAACATGACTTAATGAATCATGACTTAAATTTTTTCGGTATTATTATAATTCATTCTCTGAATACATTTACGCTAGAATAATTTTTATACATCTGAAACGGGAATTATTCAATTAAATTTAGAAGCATGATGGAGGTCAAACAAATAAACAAAGAAATTATTTACAAGAAAGAAGGTAACAAAAGTATAAAAAATTACAAGAATGCGAAGCAAATAAAAATTGAAATTTATATACGATCACATCAAGAGAAGAAGAATAAAAAGAAAAACAAATTCTAAGTAAAATTTATTAGTAACAATTTTAAATTCATTTAGATATATAAAGAATTGTATTACAAAACAAAATCTCGTGCAAAGAACGAAAAGAGAGTAACAAAATTATTTAAATAAGTATATAGATAGAAATATGTTTGTAAATAGTAGCAGAAAGAAATGAAGAACGCTAGCAATGCCAGCACGCTACAAAGCGAAAACCATTGTTAAAACAGTAAAATGAACAAGCAAAAAAGAGACGCCATTATGACTGTATACAACAGACGCGTAGCATCGCAGAAGAAATTATAGGAAGAAAGAAGAATGATTGTGTTTTTAGTGAGGTAGAGCGTGTATTACCGCGAGATCTTATTAACCAAATGGGAAATTTCCGTGAAGTATATAGCTCCCGAGAACGCTTAGAGAAAATTTTAATTATGCTTAGATAAATACCTGGATTAGATTTATCGCGAGGGAGGGGAAGTAAGTTTTAGTTCCATACTAATTATAATTATTTGTATTAAGAAAAAGAATTATCTGTAAAAATACGACTTCAAAAATGTACAAAACTTAGTAAAAATCGAGAGCCCAACTATACAAGCGCTCTTAAGATTTTGCTGACTAGTAAGAAACCATTTTTAATAATTTGTAAAAAGTCAACATAATGCAATAAATTCAGTATCAAATATTTTAAAATACAAAATTTGGAAAACAAAATGTGAAAATATAAGTGTCTCGCCAAAACAACAATAAAAGATTTGGAACGAAAAATTAAATTATCTTTAATTAAAGTGTATTTAGAACCCTGAGAATAAATAACATTCCTAAATGCCACATCAACGTTCATTAAAACCGTACCAAATTTAAGTCATAGGCCTTCTTACAGAGGCACAATTAGCTCCGGGCCGAAACCTTATGCAGAGGCGCTGATTCCTCTGCCTCTGTCCATACTATATCATGGGCAGAGGGCAGTAATGAATAGAGGTGGCATATAGTCAGAATGCCGTTCCCTCCTTGGCCGCTTAAATGCGGTGTGCGAAATCGGAGCAGATATTTTTCTATCAAATAGCTTCTCAAATAGTCCCAAGGAGGCTGAATGCACCCTCTGTCAGACACCTCTACAAGGGAAAAATCCCCACGCCATTGCCGGGAATAGAATCTGGTCGCCTCGCACCGCAGACAGCAACGCTGCCGTAACACATCGGAAAGGTCGTTATAGAGTATGCAGCCTAATGTTGTACACAATGCGATAATGGCGACGCGACATGACCGATAACATAAACGCGACAAAATACGTGGGAAAAAAAGTTGAATTGGAGCTAAGTTTTATCGCGTGGCATGGTGTCAAGCACAGAATTGATTTGTGTGTTCTTGTTAAGATGGCACTTACCTCCTGGGAAACGCATTCTTTTTTTGGAAGGAATATTAAAGTGCCTAGAGTTGTATTGAGTTAAAGTACATGCAAAATACAACGAAAAAGTGTGTGGTATCGCTCAAGATTCGCACGGTAATGTCAAATTGTATCACCTCGTTGTGTACACAAGATTTTGAGGAGCAATATCGCGTCGCATATCGCTCATGTCGCGTCGACAGTGTCGCTCCATTGTCAATTGAACATTCTAGGTATATCTAACAAAACGTTGCTTGTTTCCTTCCACGTTCATAAGTCTCTAAAACTACCGTTTAACTTATAGAAAACAATCTAATCTTAAAAGTTACTGATTTCTTTAAATTTACAGCGCTGTGACTGAAGTCAAACCACTTTTCCAATCAGCTAAACTTCTCCGATGAACCCTTGAGTTTTTAAAATATGCCTGATACACTACTGGTAAAATGTAGATGGGTGGCAACTGTGTCTCTGACTAGGTAGGCTATGAATTGACCGTTTATCATTTCCAATGAAATTCAGAGGATGTTTCCTGCAAACTTTAGCATCTGTGGTATGGTATCTCTGACGTCAAAAGATGAGCACTGACCGGATATCCTCTCACCAGGGAGTAGTGCGGATGGATTAAGCTTGGTGAAGGATTAAGTTCTTGGCTAACGGCAATAAATTATTGCGCTTTGCTTTCGTACCTGTTGAGCCATCGAACTTTTGTTCGACAATGCTGGTAAGCCTTATAGAAGAGTAAACATATAATTAAACCCATTTGCAGTAGCACCTATTGCATTTGACGATAGAATTGGATTGGATTTTTCGAAAATTCACCATCCCAAACCATCCTTTCTATGGAAGAGTTGTGGGTATTTGTATTTACTCAAAAATGTCTCTAATAATGTTTATTAAAATACCATGTGTTTAAAATGTCTGCACGACTAATACAATACCTATCTTGAAATATTCTGTGTATAACGTATGAAGCCTTCTTTATTCTGAATTTTGTATGATTTTATATAATTGGCAAACTATAAGAAATAGACTAAAGCTTGCACGAAAAGATTTTCATTCAAACAAGTAATGTCTGTAGCATCAGCCATTTCGGAGTATTTGTTTCTTTTGCTTTGAATTGTTTAATACTTGATACGTTTTAATGCTACTTGGCCACCATGTGATATGTAAAGAGTATGTAAATTCAAAGTCAGCATATAGGGACCTGCTTTTTAAAGACTTAACTTCGCTTCAGTTTCCTCCCCCTTGCAACTACAACAAAATGAGTAATTAAAATAAATTTATGGAAACATTTTTCTTAATTAATATGAAGTAAAGAGAGAAATAAGCGTTTGTAAGACCAGTTTATAGAAGATATATAGTTAATAAACGATGGTGGGTAGAAAAGTCTTGTGAATGCAACAAGTGATAATTTGTTTAAAAATAAAAATCATTCTTGCAACTCGTTATTAAGCTGGTGTATACCTCTTCTATGACGACCACTGCTGAACTGAATGTGTGTGAAACAGAAGTAGTAGAGGGAAATAAGTAGGGCTTTGAGGAGAAGAGCTCTCAAGAACCTTTTTTCCTTCTTTTTCTGTATAACTGGTAAATACGAGGGATGTTTTTAAAGTAAGGTCTCCGTTATGCAATAAAATAGAACTACTAAATATTTTGTTTAACTTATTTTTATTCCACTGTATGCACCTTAAGCTTTCTTTTCACATAGTTTTCACAATCAATTAAATTGTTATTGTGATGTAGAATAAATTTTAGTGACTCCTCCTAATAGAAGCTCGAGGCCAATCCACAAAACAACTGTACAGTTTCTGAGACGCTTATTTCATTTTTTCTTTCTCCCCTCCCCCCTCCTAAGAGTCAGTGGCAGAAGTAATTGAGTTATTGGTATCGTTGGTTTCAGGTGAGGGATTCAAACTAGTAAGGAAGTCAGATCTTTTATCACAGAGTAGCTTCAAGAAAACAATTGTGAATCTGCAAGTTAATGTGAAGCTAGCCATAAACAGACGACTCGTTATTTCTGTCCTTCAAAAAGCTTTCGTATACGTACCGCAAATGCTCCCTAAGAGATTATTACAGCTTATTTTCAACACAGAAAAATTTTAACTCCAGAAACAGTTATACGTTTGCTAGGTGGACTGTGACGATGTTCTAAAAACATGCTACTATAAGACAAATGTTCGAAAAACATTGATAACTGGTAGAAAAGTAGTGAAAGGCTTAGGTAAAAAAATCTTGTGTGTTACACTCATATAACTTTCTCTACTCTTGTACAAACTATTTTTACAAACGCTTATTCTCCATATACTTCATGTTAATCGAGATATCGAGATAATTTTCTTGTAGGTGCAAGGGGAATATGGTAGGCTTTAAGCGATAGTCAAATCTTTTAAGAGCTGGTTGCTATATGGCGCATTCCATTCTCTTTTGCATGTCCACGATAAAAAAGACGAATAACAAATTCGCATTTTTGAGAAAAAGTATAAGTATTGGAAAATTGAAACAAATAACAAGGAATATCTCGGAAATGGTTCACTCCACAAAAAAGTATATGACTTAAGTTGTGTGTTTTAACGAGATCCAAAACTTTTATCTACGGTTTAACAGTTATGCAAAAGCCAATCACAATGAAGAGTAGTTTTGGGGACATTCCCAGAAAATTCCAGATACATTTTATTTGTCATGAAAATATCATAAAAATATGACAGTTTAGTCAAAATCGTTATAGCTATTTTCGAGAAAATCAAAATTTTCGAAAACTTTCCGCTGTAAAGGGGAGTCTGGACTGGGGGGAGGGAGTTTCTTCTTCGTGTGGTATCTTTGAAAGATGCTGAACCTAAATACCATAGACAAACAGAAACACACACGGACCTTTTTCTAAAAATTGTTTTGAATTCAGGCGCCTCAAAACATGTATTTTGGGAGGAATGCAGTACTTTCCCTACTTACTATACGTAAGAATTGAGTTCTATTTATGGACGCTCTTTAGCTGCCGTGGTCCTTAGCGTCCCATTCCATATTGGCGTGAAAGACCGGTAATTTTGCTCAGAGGTCTCTTTATCAGGCATGAGGTTCTTTTACGTACCGTAAATCTACGACACGGGACCGCCGGCTTTACTTCCCTTCCGAAGGAAGCCATGCTGAGGATTTTTACGCCCGAAAAAAATCCATCGCCCTCCGCCGGGTTTGAACCCGCGACTTGCTATATGTAGTAGAGAAAATCAAAATAAACTATCGAAAAATATGTAGTAGTTCGTACTTCTGCAAAACGGGTCTTACTTTTAAAATATCCCTCGTAATTTCCCAGTCAAAACCAAGCAGCAGGGTGTGGTAAGGTTGTTTACATCATCTGGCCATTGAAGCCTATCGATAAACATTAAATCATTAATGTAGTCCTCTAGTTAGGTAGACTGGCAGTCTCCGAGGTCTTTCAAGCATGTACAGAGCGTCCGAAACAATGGCACAAATGAGTCTTTTTGTTCTAGGAAAATCTCCGGAGGAAATATCACGCAAATTGCCCACCGGTAATCAAAATCGTGGTATATGAACCAGACCTAGACACACAGACCTAGTCTTGTAGGCACAGCACCTTAAAGCAAGGCGCTCTACAAGAAGAATGGTGGAGGAATCCCATACATTAATTTCTGAATGATCTGAACTTTTCGTTAATGTATGCGAAGCAGACTTCTGAGCAAGCCACATTTATCAACTGACTACTCGTAAGGATGCCAGCAAGGCTTCATTAATAATACAGAGTGAGTTAGTGCCACGCATTTCTGATGGATCTATGGGATACACAATGAGTCGCAAATACCCAAAGCCCATTTAGGTGTGATAAAATTGTTTAATTTCGCGAGCTTTATACATGCGATGTTCAAAACTATTATTTTATCTTGTTGGTACGTATGTTTCTGATGTATGTTTGCACTTTCAGTTGTTTTGAATATTTATTTTATGTTTACTTTCGAAAAAGACTGATAAAAAATGTGCATTAAACTTTGCTTGAAAAACGGAATAAAGTGCAGCACCGCATCGAAATGTTGACTGTGGCTTTTGGCGAATCTACTATAAGTAAGAAAAGAGTTTATGATTGGTATAAACGTTTCAAAGAGGTTCGAGAAGATGTTGAAGACGACGACCGCCCTGGACGCCCTAGCACATCAATTACTGATGACAATGTGGAAGAAATAAAACAAATGGTTCTGGAAAATTGCCGAATCACCATCAGAGGGGTTGCTGATTATATTGGCATATCCTTTCATTTCAGGCAATTTTTCGGATGTTTTGGGTATGAAACGTGTAGCAGCAAAGTTTGTTCCGAAATTGTTGAATTTCGACCAAACAGGACGTCGCGTAGACATCGTGAATGAATTCGAAAACGATTCAAAACCTTTAAGAAGGTTATAACAGGTGATGAAGCATGAGTACATGAGTATGACGTCGAAACTAAGGCCCAATCGTCCCAATGGAAACTGCCTGAAGAGCCAAGACCGAAAAAAAAATCGACGAATTCGATCACATGTGAAGGTTCCTCCCACTATTTTCTTCGATTACAATAGGATGGTGCATCAGGAGTTTCTGCCTTATGGTCGTACGATCAAAAGGAATACTACCTGGAAGTTATGCGCCGTTTGCGTGAAGCAATCCCAAGAAAACGACCAGAATTGTGGCAAAACCACTGGTGGAAATTGCATCACGATAATGCACCCGCTAACGCCTCAATGCTTGTTCGTGACTTTTCGGCAAAAAACAAAACCGTTATGCTGCTTCAGCCACCGTATTCGCCAGATATGACCCCCTGTGACTTCTTTCTACTCCCGAGGCTGAAGAGAACCATGAATGGATGACGTTTTGACATCACTGATGAGATAAAAACAGAAGCTCTGAAGGAGCTGAACACCATAACGAAAAGTGAGTTCCAGAATTGGGAAACAGTATACTGGGAAACATCTACATAGTTTTAGTTTTTAGTTGAACTTTTTTACGCAAGCTGTCACTGATTGGATTAACGCAGCTGGAAATGAAAGTCATCCCACTAGATAATGGCTTCAAGTTTAAAAACGGCATGTTTGTTATTTGACGTCCTTACCAATGCGATCGAACTGTTCTAGTAAGATTGCTATGCGTTTCAAACGTGCTACAGAACGGTTATTAGAGCATTACTTTCAGTTTTACTTTCTCTTCTCCTTACCCTTTCCTTAAGATAGAGAATTGTTGCATTCGTCCCAGAACTTCAATATGAATCCAATTTACCAAAATTATGATAATTCTCACAGGCGCTGCAGAGAGTTGTAAAAACAAAGGAACTTAATTTGAAAAATTTTAACTGTTATTTTGAAGGTGAAGAGGGGATATTCCTTGCTTACACCTCTATGATATGTGACAAGAGTGGCACGCTCATTAAACATTGTGACATCACAAAATGTGATTACGGAACACGCATGCAAACAAAAGCATCGCGTGCACTTCCATTCAATGTCGAATTTAACCGCGAATGATGAAACAAAATGCTGAAAATCTCTCCTCATTACCATGCATTATGGAATCCTCGTCCTTTAAACAGAAAAACTGGGAAATGCTCCACACGAGCAGCGCAGGGAAACCATGCAATATTTGCTTTACGGTTGTTTAAGCACGAATTTGGTGCGACATCTCATTTTCCTTGATGACTTCCGCAGTTATTCTTGTGCAGCAGTATTTGTAGTAGATACAGTGATTATAGTATTAAAATTCATAATGGATAATCGCTTTATCCGAGACCTACAATGCAGTTAAATTAAACTTAAGTACATTGCTAACCGTGTAGATCAGCCCTAACATAACGTGTAAACTAGGGCTGTTATTCTTGGAGACTATTATGATAATAATATACACTATAGATGAAATAAAATTACAACTAGTCGAAACAAAACATGATCTTGGAGTAATTTTCAATAAAGACTTATAATTCGCAAAACATATTAATACTATTAGTGTAGCACATAAAAAACTGGGATTTATCAATCGCAATTCATCTCATTTCAATGATCCAAGAATTGTTTTATATTGTATAATTCATTTGTGAAATCCAAGCTTGAATATGCTTCTATTATATGGAGTCCTTATATGTATGTTAAACTTATTGCAACAATTCAATGTAAATTTCTTAAGTATGTATTTTTCAAAAAAATCCTTATATAATAAAATGCATTATTTAACTGTTGATATATTCATATGAATCATAACAGTTTCGCTTTTTCCTGTGATCCTCTACTACAAATTATACATTGATTAATTCATCATGTACCAAATTACCAATTTTCTAATTTTTGTTTAATTTTATGTAATTTGTCTTATTTTGTCTAACTTGTGTTATTTGTATTGTTTGGTAACCTTTTGTCATGTTCGATTGATTGTATTTTGCGTTCATTTTTTCGTTTTTCGTAATTGTAAAAATATTGTATTTAATTAAGTGAACATTGTAATTGGGGAAACCTGTTATGTTCACAAAATAAAATAAATAAATAAATAATAACCTTGTGGATCCGATATTTATTCTACATGCTATAGAATTTAATAAATACATCATTTGATTGAGGTAGCTTTTCCATGCCTAGTGTAGCGTTGAAGCTCGTAATCAAAAGCATTAAGGAATTGATTCCTGTTCTTACCAACCTAACTAGAATTGTCCAGGTGTTTCCAAGCCACGCGGATAAATGCGGAACAGTGCACACTTCATGAACCTCCTATATTAACACGCAGAAGAAATAATAAAGTTAAGGTGAACACTACATGAAGAAATAATATTAAAAAATCTGATATGTGTTACACTCACATGACTTTCTCTACTCTTGTACAAACTATTTTTTACAAACGCTTATTCTCCATATGCTTCATGTTAATCGAGATATCGAGATGTCAATCTTATTGCTAATTTTCTTGTAGATGCAAGGGGAATATGGTAGGTTATAAGTGATAGTCAAATATTTTAAGCGCTGGTTGCTATGTGACGCATTCCATTCTCTTTGCATGTCCAGGACATAAAAAAAATGAATAACGAATTTGAGAAAAAGTAAAAGTATTGGAAAATTTAAGGGAATAACAAGCAATATCTCGAAAATGGTTCACTCTAAAAAAAATCTGATGTGTTACACTCACATGACTTTCTCTACTCTTGTACAAAATATTTTTACAAACGCTTATTCTCCATCTACTTCATGTTAATCGAGATAAACATTTGCAGAGTCCTTATTGCTAATTTTCTTGTAGATGTAATGGGATAATATATTTACAAGGGCAATTTGGAAATACAGTAGCCTTTAAGCAGATACATATCTCTTAATAGCTGGTTGCTATTCCCTTTCCCACAGATTAATACTCTTTGCATATACAAGACAAAAAATGAATAACGAATTCCCATTTGAGAAAATAAGTATTGAAAAATTTAAGGGAATAACAAGCAATATCTCGAAAATGGTTCACTCAACAAAAAAATGTATATGATATAAATTGTGTATTTTAACGCGATCTACATTTTTTGTGTAGTAAAATTTTGTCTATCTCTTATGGTTTACCAGTTATGCAAAAGTCGTTCACACTGAAGAATACTTTTGGAGACATTCCCAGAAAATTTAAGATATACATTTTATTTGTCATAAAAATATCTTAAACATATGACATTTTAATCAAAATCATTAGAGCCGTTTTTGAGAAAATTAAAATTTTCTAAAAATGTGCCATGTAAAGGGTAATCTGGGGTAGGGGGATTTTCTTGAAAATCTTCGTGTCGCATCTCTGGAAGATACTGAACCTAAATAACAAGTTTGGTGTTTATCCAACTATTCGTTTCTGAGTTATGCTGTTCACAGACAGACACACGGACATGTTTCCAAAAATGCTTTTTTTGGATTCAGGGGATCTCAAAACATGTATTTCCGGTGAAATCTCGGTATCGAATTTTTTGGTGGAATACAATACTTTTGGTAAACTGCTAAACCATAAGAGAGACAAAATTTTACTACACAAAAGATGTAGATCGCGTTAAAATACACAATTTATGTCATATACATTTTTGTTGTTGAGTGAACTATTTTCGAGATATTGCTTGTTATTCCCTTAAATTTTTCAATACTTATTTTCTCAAATGGGAATTCGTTATTCATTTTTTTGTCTTGGATATGCAAAGAGTATTAAACTGTGGAAAAGGGAATAGTGCTGCACCTAGCAACCAGCTATTAAGAGATATGTATGTGCTTAAAGGCTACTGTATTTCGATACTGCCCTTGTAAATATATATTCCCCTTGCATCTACAAGAAAATCGGCAATAAGATAAGAGTCTGAAAATGTTTATCTCGATTAACATGAAGTAGATGGAGAATAAGCGTTTGTAAAAATAGTTTGTACAAGAGTAGAGAAAGTCATGTGAGTGTAACACATGAGTTTTTTTATTCAGGGGGTCTCAAAACATGTATTTCCGGTGAAATCTCGGTATCGTATTTTTGGGTGGAGTACAATACTTCCCCTACTTACTATACGTAGTAGAGAAAGTAAAACTGAATAACGAATTCCCATTTGAGAAAAAGTATTGGAAAATTTAAGGGAATAACAAGCAATATCTCGAAAATGGTTCACTCAACAAAGAAATGTATATGACATAAATTGTGTATTTTAACGCGATCTACATTTTTTGTGCAGTAAAATTTTGTCTATCTCTTATGGTTTACCAGTTCTGCAAAAGTCGTTCACAATGAAGAATACTTTTGGAGACATTTCCAGAAAATTCGAGATATACATTTCATTTGTCATGAAAACATCTTAAACATATGATATTTTAATCAAAATTGTTAGCCATTTTTGAGATAATTAAAATTTTCGAAAAATGTTCCATGTAAAGTGTAATCTGGGATGGGGGGATTTTCTTGAAAACCTTTGTGTCGCATCTCTGGAAGATACTGAACCTAAATAGCAAGTTTGGTGTTTATCCGACTGTTCATTTCTGAGTTATGCTGTTCACAGACACACGGACATGTTTCCAAAAATGCTTTTTTTGGATTCAGGGGTCTCAAAACATATATTTCCGGTGAAATCTCGGTAACGAATTTTTGGGTGGAATACAATACTTCCCCTACTTACTCTACGTAGCAGAGAAAGAAAAATTGTGCGGAAAGCAGATCTAAGGCCATCTTTCTAATAAGCATTTTATGATTCCACTAACCAAATAGGTACATGAAGATTAAAATAAATGTCTCAACTGGATCTAATAAATTAAAGATACCATAAATAAATAAGCCTCACTAATTGGTATTATTATATTAATATTAAAGAGAGGGGAGAGGTGTTTGATTATTATTCATCACTGAAAATTTCCTTATTGACAAAACATACTGCTTAGCCAAATTATTAATATAACTTACAACTTCAAAAAACTACCCCTACTCATATTTGTAGCCATTTATGTACAAATGTCCACCATTTCACCAATCTTGACAAAACTTTGAACACATGATTTAGGTACGAGTGAAAACTGAAGGGTACTCACGACTTTCCAAAAGCACTCCATTCTTATTTTTAACCCCTACTTACAGAATAATCCGTGCAATAACGGATAAGGCGGCTAGTATTATATTAAGCTGTAAGTTTGCTTATTAATTTGTTCTTTTGGTTAACACGTTTAAATGCCTGAACCCACCCCGTTTAAAATATGTATACATAACTTACACAAGAATTTTATACTTTACAACCTCTAATTGCAACTCCTCTATGATTAAAATCACTAAAATTACCTGCAAATCCTGAATATTAAGAATATAAAACGACTATGGCATTTGACTTGTTTTTATTAAGATAGTGCATAAATGCAAAATCTAAGCCGTCAGTAAGCAACGTAGATGGTCACAATCTATTACCTAGTAGTCGTGAAGTACTGCTGCTTTTTTATAACGATATGATAGGATTCCTTTGACAGTTGCCATGGTGTGTGGGGGAATATACATGCACGGAAGTTTGCAATTAACTCTAAATAACCTCTATTTTAAGACTACAAACCTATTTTTTGAAGTTTCTGCATGAAGATATGTTATCAGCTTTTTGGGGGGGGAGGAGGGTAAATTAAATTAAATTGAGTTTTTATTTATGGACACTCTTTTAACTGCTGTGGTCCTTGGTGTCCCATTCTATATTGGGCGTGAAAGACCGGTAATTTTGCTCAGAGACTTCATCAGGCCTGAGGTTCTTTTACGTGCCGTAAATCTACAACACGGGACCACCAGCTTTACTTCCCTTCCTAAGGAAGCCATGCTAAGGATTTTTACGCCCGAAAAAAATCCATCGCCCTCCGCCAGGTTTGAACCCGCGACCTTGGGAATTAGAGGCTAGCATGGTAACCACTACACCACAGAGGACGGCTTTTGGGGAAGGGAGTGGCCTTGTTTGAAGTTCCCTCCTTTTTAACTGGGTAGGACATATCGGACGGTGAATGAACGAAATGTTTGAAATTATGCTCAAATGGGCCTGGGATCCCTAGAGTTTAGTCTTCTCAGGATACCTAAGAGAAACCCCGGAAAAATCTTTTCCATGTAACTCACCCTAATCGAGATTTGAACTCGGAACCCCTTAGATTAGAGGCAGACGCGCTATTCTCACGCAATGGACATGGGCTTACTTCTGTTTAATCAAGACCATTACAAAATTAATAATTTGTACTAAATACATTAGCGGAAAAATGTGCCCTGAGCAATCACAAAAATTACTTAATCGATATTTTTCACTGTTAAAAAGATTGTTAATTTTTTCAATGGTTATAAGAGATTTTCCATGTTCAAAATGCAACAATTGGTGGATTACTAGAGTATAAATTCTTCCTATCCTGTAATTGTGTTAGGTACTATTTCGCTGAATATTGATTTGAGACAGATTCTTTCTCTTCTAACCTGAACATTTTGGGACTTCATTATAAAATAACTACGGGATTAAGGAGAAGGCAGAATGGTTTACAAATCCGTCTATTTTCATTTGTTTAAAATTATTCTTAAATCTTTTGATAATTCCTAAACAGTGAAAGATAGTTGTAAACTGGGCAACATTTCCAGAATTTGTAGCAATATTTCTGCCTAATTGCACCTACACAAAAAGGAATTCTTAAATAATTACAGCTTATGAATTATTAATGATTAATTACCATGCAATTTGATAATTTTCTACAATTTTAAAGTAATTTAATTAAAAACTACACTAACCAAGAGCCCGTCCAAAAGTGTGCATATCTTTTAAGTTTCAGTAATATTGTACAATAAATAAAGGCGTAATTGCGTAGGAAAGTCTGCAAGATTTAGCCGAAACAGAGCAGCTTCGCCTTAAAATGTTCATTGTATTTTTCGAGCGTTGGGCCATAAAAATCCAACGTTTCTTTGTACTTCAAGCGGAAGAACCTAGTTTTAAGAGAAAGTAGACGCTGTAGGCAACGGGCTTTATTCACTGTTTAAGCTTCGAATTTTCAACCGGACAGCCAATAAAGATACAGAATAATTGTTCGAACCAATGAGGAGATAGGAAGAGGTGGTTGCGTGTATAAAAATCCGGAGGCTAGTAGTAAGTTGATACATGTAAACGTAAGCGTGGATTTCACACAGTCTGTCATGATTCTTCGATAAGGTAATACGCAGCTCTTCGGGTCAGAAAAAGAAGCTAAGTTCCGACATTTGCTAAGTGCCGCGCAATTATGTAGTCATAAAGTGATATGTGGAATATTTGCCAATGTGCTAATAGTATTTATTAGAGATAACTTTTATACAAGCGTATAAACGGGTTAATATTTGTCAAGTGATTACTTCTAGTTCGCGCGAATCTAAAGAACGGCGATAGAGCACTCAGATGTTAAATAACTAGCCGGAGCAAACTTTAGTGGACCAAGAGACAATAGTGGGAAGACAGTGTTAAAAGAATCACACGTGTTAAAAAAAACCGAATGTTGCAGTATTTCTAGCAAAAAGACACGCCGGAGTGAGAACAGGGAAAACGGTGTTTCTTTCTCGACAATATCCACTCCCGTATCCTACCGTGACATAATCACAGTAGGGAATTTCAGATCGATTCGCCGACAGATGTCCCTGAAATACAACAACGCGCTTCCTGCTGACATCGGTGAAATCGATTCCTGAAGATGAGCCCCTACGAAGTAGCGGCAAGGACGACAACGACGCAAGGTAAGAACCACCTCCTACGACGGGGAACCGCTACAAATTTTAAAACTTCAAGTGGGTTAAGGAGTTGAGAAATGCAATATCGGTGATTTTCCTTCCATTTCCGTGACTTTATCATACAATGAAAGTTTTGAGCATCAATACGAACATCAGTCGGCTTTACAAAGTTCTAGTTCTAGTAGCAAACTGGGAGGGAGGACTGAGCACCAAAACTATTTCAGATAATTTTGCATAGATTATAGTGTCCAAACTGTATGGATGTTTAAACGGACTTAACAATACACCATTCGAAATTTTAAAATTTCGCCAGTGTAACGGGGGATAAGGCAGCTGGTTCCTTATAATATGCGCACTCAAACATTCTATACGGGACGTAATAAAATAGCTGGAAACGAACTTGAATGGATCCAAAGTCCTCGCATAGAAGTACATAAGTCCTGAAACTGATATTTTCTGTAGATACAATTTAGATTGGAAATGAAAAGAAGCAGATTTTATAATTAAGTTCTTTGAAATTATTAAATTTTATTGAAAACAACTGACAGCACAATATTTTACTCCTATGTTTACCGTGCTCACTACCGAACAAAGAGCTAACATAAGAAAATAATAATATCCTATATAAATACTTATTTTAAAAAAAACTTCTTGTTTTTTTGGAAATATTAATTTTAGGAAATATATTCATTAGTCTCTTTTTCCCCTTGCTATCTTCCCAACAATTTTGTTACATCCTATGTAGGTATTTTGATCTCGCTAACGGAAAGTTTATTTAATACAGTACTACCCTCGCTCTATCCTCAGCATCAGTTGTATTAAAGGTCGATGCTGAAAGTAGACCGCAATAAAAATGCCAGCTTTGCTTTTCAGGCTAATAACTAATTAACTTTGTATTTAGTAAATAACAAACCTCCCAACTAAACGGAATATAAGACAATAGCGCCATTTATGACTTGAGTTTAACCGTCTCGATTGTTCGAGAAACTATCCCTATGTTCGGAATAAAATACTAAGAAGGGAGTGCTGCAGCAAATTTGAAAGCAAAGGAGACCGGTTGTCGCCGAGGAAAATGCGACAGTAATGATACACATTTATTTCTTCCTATAGGTAAGGTATAAACGAGCCAACATTTCAAGGTCTAATGTGATGACTGACTATAAGCTAAAAACAGTAGATGAGACTATCTATATGTCTGTTCGAGTCTAGCTCAGCCGCGTTCTCATGAACGCGACAGGATGATTGGTAGTTCTTTCTAATGTACATCTATATTCTCTCCCTTGATATACTGCACAAAACTTAAGCTTACTTTAACATTTAAAATCACCACAGTTCTCATAAGCACCTGATGCTCTGTACACAAAACAGTAATGCTTCTAATTAGAGCAGTATTGCTAAAGAACAGACCTGGGAGCATACGAATCCCAAGAACTCCTGTTCCAAGTTTTCTTGGGGGAAGTAATTTTTCAGGAGTTGCTTAAACCAAGTATATATGGTGTGTGTATATATAAATACCAAATTTCATATTTAAATCCAACATCTTTCGACAAATATTTTCACAGAGCTCCCCCCACCCACCCCAAATTACTGTATACATGAGCATATACAAGACACCTCATTTATCCAGAATAGCTGAGACCGGAGGTAATCCGAAAAGAAACTATTAAATCAACAAAAAATTGGATGTACAATGGTCAACTTAGGATCACTGCAAAAGCAGAAGAGAAAAGAATTAAAAGCCGTCCAGATGAGACGTCTACATTCGGTATCGGGACTGTTATGCAAACCAATGAAACATAATCTCACAAACTTTAGTTTTGTTGTTCTATGACACTGACCATGGTAACGGTAGTTATTGTTAGCTTGAAGCGTGTGACCGACAGTGATCTCTATACACTATTTGCGGTGCCAGCATTACAACCGTACACACTCATATGTATTTATCTAAGTTGCACATATTTTCGTGTTGAAAAAATAAGCAAAACATCAATCCGGATGAACCGAAATTCTAGATCAACGAGGGCTGGATAAATGAGGTTCTTGTGCATGTTCGTTATTTTTTATTTTCTAAAAACAACTCTTGAAATATATGTTTGAGATACTGACATGAAAAATAAAATGTTGATTTTGCGCGCGTGCGTGTGTTTGTGTGTTAGAGTCAGATACGATATTCCTCAAAACTTGAAATTACTAGGAAATTCTACTTTTCAACAACGTAATTCAATTACAGTTATTCTAGAAACAATTTATTACTACCAAGATGTTAGAAAATTCTGATACTGACTAACATTTTGTGTAGTTTCTCTGGTACTTGCACCTTCACCGTATTAGTACTATTGTTATTAATGCTGATGAAATACAAATTAGTTTTGTATGATTGTAATTGTATAATTACATTTTGGAATGCTTAAATATTACTATTTTAGTTGTTAATGCGCAAAGCAGTTTTTTGTAATATAAGTAATTGTGCTAAAAAGCTCAATATTATCATTTATTGTCTCTTAAGTTACTTGCTGTGACAAGGCAAGCTATTGTGACATTTGGAGCTGTAGAGAAGTTTTCACTACAAGAACCACTTTTAAACACAATCCTATGGCTTCTTTCTTTGCTGCAGTCCTCAGCGAAATTTCTGCACATATTCTCTTGTCAAGAAAATGCTTGAAGACAATTGTTCTCTTTCAGATCCAAATTGGATAAATAAGTATTGTGTACTTGGTGTTGATGAAATTAACTGAAATGTAATTTTTTTAAAGTTCAATGAATCTACTTCCAATATAGTTTATTTAGAATTCCATCATTTTTTTCCAATGCTGCACAAGTCGTCGTTATTTCTTTCAAGCAAATCTCCTATGAGCAGTGAAGCCCAACCTCTTCTCTTCAGAGCTAAGGTTCAAAGTCCATAGTTCACCCCACCTACTATATATCAAGTTTCAGTCCTTGGCAACGCGAGTGGAAATGAGTGGGGAGGGAAACCCCTTCATCCCCCTCTCTCTGTAAGATTTGGCGTCCCTGCCTATGAGGTTTCGTAAGCCGGTCTTTCACCTTTCACCCAATTGGAAGATGCGCTGCATCGAAAATCACCTTCATTGTTTCCCCTATTTCTATAAATTTCCATGGGCTTCCTTTCTACTAGGAAGATGTTTGACCATGTACTGACTAGCATATTTTCTTCTGCTTCGTTTCTTTCTGCTCTGCATTTGTCTGTACTATTATTGTTTAGTCATCCTCGTCATACACATTTTTAATAGATAACATCAGGTGGTATAGATGATGTGGTCAGCCCAATTTCAATTCCAAAACATGACTTTGTATGGTAACTTTTGGATTCCCGATTGAAAGACTCTAATTTTCATAAATTGCATAAAGCGAAGACCATTTGACCAATTGGTCTTCGCTTAGGGTTGTCTTTCATCCATGAAGCTACATATTTTCCATATCCAGATTAACTCTAACTCCGCTGCGACATATGAACAATTTTTAATACTGATCAAAGAATAGGTAGGAGAATAACACGTTTATAACAGATTTACAAAGAATCGGAGTGTAAGTTACAAGAAGCTCCAAATGTCAAGAAAGAATTAGTTGAAAGCCAACCTCTTCAGCTTTCTTGTAGGAAGATCTTGCAGAAGCACAATTTGCAAAAATTGTAATGCTATACCGTACTTCCTCTTTGTACATCTTGAAACAGTATGTCAATTATGTCTACCTGGCAGCAGCTGTTCATTTCAGAGTGCAGAATGGGCTTAGTAATAATGCCTTTCTTCTTCTTCTTACTTTTTTCCTTTGTTGGCTCATTTCACATATCGATAGAAAAAGATATTTAAAGAGTTCATCAGTTGAAATCAAATTCTTCACTCCAAATTTTACATCAAATTTTTTTCACTCTTCGTTATCGCAAAGGTGTCGGCAAATCTACCTGCTTCAACTTCGGCTAAAAGTTTTATCTTCTTCAGAATACCCTCCTCTTTGCAAGACTTAACCTCCAAAGACTTACAAGCCAATACCTTGGGTCAGTAGCCTGTCAAGCAGTAAGCAAACTTTGGATCACAGCAGAACCAGGATGGGTGATCAGTTCAATGCCTCGTATGGCGGTGAAGAAGAAGGAAGTGAAATGTAATGATGAAAGGGATGATAGCAAAATTCGCGGATCAAACTATCCAACCCAGCATTCGCCTAGCGACCGAGGAAAACCGGAAAAAAACCGTCGGTCAAATTGGTCAGCCCCGGATTTGGACCCGGGACCTCCCGAATGCGGGCCACAGAAGTTACCCCCGGGCCATCCCGCTCGGTTTCGTTTCTTCTTATGACATAATATTGGTTTTCTTGTCTTTCCTAAGTTCTCAAACTTCTCGCGTTTAGTGTGAAATTGGAAAGGATTTTCCAATTCCTTCTAATGTAGTTCTTACAATGCATTTCGTTGCTCATTGTGAACGAATGTCATAAATTAACTCATCAGTATTTTTACTGCTGAAGCAATACCCTATCTACATCAACTTAACCAACAATGCTTGCAACGATTATGTTAGATTTGAATCACTTGAAATCTTACAACGGGAACTTGGTAATAATAACCAGTTGAATCTAGATCTAACTTAATTTAGAAAACGAGATATGGATGATACCTTCAAGGCTTTCATAACGTTTTTCATCATTGTATTAACAACTTAACAAACAATTGTTTATGAAAAACGTCTACAATAGACATTTTCAATCTTCCTTCAATGGCAGTTTTCGCAGAAATTGTGTGGAAGTAGTAGGTATTATAAAAAGGAAAATTGTTGCTGCTAGCTTTTCCTCTTTATCCAGCTAAAACTGACAATAATGCCTGTCTCTAGTAACATGTCAGCAATGCTTGGGACATCTGGAATGCGCTATACCTAAGTGTACAGTCCGTAAACGCAACTGCAATGCCGAACGCGGAGAATCTGGGATTATTTCACAAGTTACGACTTCTTGCGATACAGTGTTTGCCGCTGTAAACATGAAATGGAACGGAACCGTCGCGCAAGGCAAGAACACGTCATAGCATTGTTTCCAACGGGGAAACTCCCTTTGCACATTCTCATAATGGCGTCTCTGTTGGACAACACGCACTCGTTTCCGGTAGCGGAAATACGTCACACCTCTCCGTAAACATACATAGCGAACTAAAAACACAGTTATGTTTATGAAATATGATGATGGAGGCCGGATAATTGTATTGGGACATATATAATGAAGCAGAAAATGATAGCAACTTCCCAGAGAAGTTTGCAAGTTTCTCTGCTACATTTCCTATTTTTCTTTTTTGTTCCCAATCCCAGTTCATCGCCTGCTCAAATAATACCTCTCAGTAAGCAGCATATGACAAGGTATGTGACACTCGGGCCTCGGATCGGAACTTAAATTCGTATTTATTTTCCGGCTCGAGTAAGGCTTTTGACTTGATAAAAAGGCCAAAAAGGTATTCGTTTTTATTTTCATGTTGGACAAACTGGCTCTGCTTGATTGATACAATTTGATTTGTTCTTTTAACACAGTTATTCTTGTACTGGCATTATTTTAACTTGATTTTGGGGCTTTGCTCGGTTTCGATTCAGTTCGTGTCGTGCCGAGCTGGGTCAGGCCACGTAGATCAACTGATAATGCGATGGATTACGTTTGTTTCTCATTTAGGACGACGGTGACATTGCTCGATTTTTTTCTCCCAGAAGATATTCTGTACGGAACATGGTAGACCCTTGCTTTGGCTGATTATGTTTACACTTTTCGCTGTTCTTTAGTTTTGTTTTCCTCTTTCTCTCTGCCTCTCTCCTCGTTTTCGCTCTCCCACTCATTCCATTCGTTTTCTCATTCAGTCATTACTTTTCCTTCATTGCATGTTTCCTTCTTCTTTTAATAATTTCAAACTATACATTCTACAGTTTTCCTTCTACAGTATTTTTATCTTTTCCATTTGTTTTTACGACTATTTTGCCCAGTTTCCCCTCTTTTTTCGTCTCATATTCCTATACAGATTCTGCGGTGGTATACTTGTTAAGTTTATTTATTTATTTATTGAGCCCCACGTTTGGGAGCCAATTTGCGATGGTAAATTTATAATGTTATTTGTGTATGTGTTTACTTCACATGGTGAAGCCATTTTGTGACGTGATTCTTTGTTAGGTTTGTAGCTCCATCTGGTGTTAGCAATTTGCGGCAGTATTAGTTTTTGTTTGAAAGAATGCTACTGTTATTTTATTTAATTTTGTTTCACTGTCCTCCGGCTAGCTATGATCTTTTCGGTCGAGCACTTCTCTTTATACAGGTTGTGTAAACGGAAAGGAATCTTTTATCCAAAGATAACACTGATGAAGGAATTTGTTTTACACTTTTATTGTCGAACACAGTCACTATCACATTTACACATTGATCTAGACACTCGCCAAACTGAAACTGTTATAACAACTTATTACTGATCACTTTTAATTCACGTACTTCAACCTTTTGTATAATTAACTTTACCATACTTGAGATTTTTCATAACTCTTATACGCGTAACTTGCTAATCGATAGCCGACGTGTAATATTTCTGCTGGACTGAAGGCGACGTGTATAATACAAATATTTTCAACGAACTGACGGGGTCTATCTCTAACCTAGCCCTTTTATACTCATACACCCCGATATGCCTAAAGATTATAACTGAGCTGCAATTGGCTAATAAAACGCGCCAACATTAGCGTCTATTTTTATATCCAATGAAAATTATGAATACATATGCTCTAGGAAGAATGTTCCAGTAAATTATAAGAAAAACGCGCCAACATTACGTAACTTCCTCGTTTCCAATAATGATAAACAGCTCACCCCCTCGCTGCATTATTGCACGCTATTATTGTCAGTTTCAGTAAGGCAGTATAAACTTACTTCTCAACAATAATTACAATCAACAAACATCTCAAATCAATGTCACATAATAATGCATATTCATACTATAATCACTCTTTACATTTAAATAATTTGTGATACAAATTACTGCATCAATTCCTATTTAATTTAAGCTGAAATAGTTACTTTTCGTTCACTCCCTTTGGACCCCAACATATCCTGCTTCCCTGTATACGTCGTTACACTTATTCATAAATACGACCCCATTGCAGATTAGTCTACTCTCACAGGGAATATATTTGACCTTGAACGCGCAGAACCGATTGAAAACACGCTTAAAAATAAATGTTTCATCACAAAAAAGGATCAATGCGAGTCATTCTCACGAAAAATGTTACCTCTGACTAGCATAATTACTTATTTATGGGTTAACATAAATAAAGAATGGATACAGTAAGGATCAATAAAAGGGAAAACGTTTCCATGTAGTATTTTTATCTGCAATATTTTAAGTGATTATATTTAGGATCAATTAAAATGTTTATAAGTTTGTAATTACCTAACAGAACCATTAAATTTCTGCTTAAAATAATTAACTAAACATTAATTTCTGTATTAACCAGGTAGATAATTAGATACTGTTAATTGTTTTAAGCAGCGACACTCTTAAAAGGATATGTAACGATAAATTGATAACAATGAGAAATGTTTGTTTTCGGCCGGCCACTGCTATACCAGCCCTGCATCTTAGAATATAAAATGTTTACTGGTCACGCGCAGAACTTTGCATGGAAAGGGAACACAACTAAGTCTATCATATACAATTAAAGAAGTAGCCAATCCAGACTCCCAAATTCATAAACAGTGTTTCCTAATTCATCACAACCCAGAAAAGATCGCCTTACCATATATTTTTTCATGTTACAATTACTCAATATATAAGGTAAATAAACCACAACGCATTTGTTGCTCCATGGAGAGTAGATCTGTCTGTTTTAATATGCAAATGAAAACCGCAATTAAAAACGCAACCCATTATAAAATTCACCAATCATATTTCAACGAACTATGCTAATCACAAACGACGGCTTTGTTATTGAAGAACATAAAGGAGCTGCGATTGTACAGCCTGATTTTTACAATGCTTTACAGACTACCAGATTTCTATACGGTATTCACATGCAAATTATTTTCCATAAAACAAAATCTAACACAGATCCAGCAAGGACATACATACAACTCATTTATAATTTGCACAGACTGTATGAGCGCATACATACCTTAAAAGACAGATATTCACGCAGGGCTATAGTCCAGGAAATACAACATCTAGTCTATCATATTAAGAGCAGAGGAAAGTAAATCTCAATGGCATGGATATCTTCCCATGTAGGTATTAAAGGTAACGAAGAAGCATGACTTCGCAGCGCCAGAAGCCACCAAGCATCCCCAAAATGATTCTAACATAGCTACTACCTACCAGATGTCTATCTCATGTGGGAAATAAAATAAAACGTAATTCGACCAACAAACCAAATTACATGACATGATATCTACTAAGTTTGCATCTCCCGCTAAATTAATACATTTAATACGCCGCGATCAAATAAAAATAACAAGACTTCGCATTAGCCACACAAGACTCGCACATACTGTCAGTTTATGCAAGCAACCGCCACCTGAATGTCAACATTATCATCTAACCTTCACCATCAAGCAATCTTCACAGAATGCCCAGCATTCGAGGAAAAAAGAAAACAGTACAATATAACAGCTCATCTTCCAACAGTATTCAATAACACAAAATTATACAAGTCATCCTTAAATTTCTACACTCCACATCATTGTATAACCTCCTGTGATTGTACAACTGTACTATAGAATTTATTGTGTAAAATGTATGTTGTATTACGTTGAATTAATCATTATGCATATATTGCACTATAATGGCATTGTTGCATGGCATTCACACTGTTGTTTTGTTATTTAATTTCTGTGTGGCAATATAACCGCTTGTAGTTGAGCGACAATAAATAAAATAAAAATAAAAGTTATTTTGTTGCAGCGGTTATAGCTGTCGCGGTTACGTTGTGTTAACGGTTACAAGTAACGGTTGCAATTAATAATTATGTTATTAACGATTTAAATCGTTATCACGTATTCAGTTACTTTACATTAATGGTTACAAATAACAAAATACAGTGTCTTCGTTTTATGCCAAGGCCGCGGATCGCACAAATGCGTGCTTGGATTTAACTAACCCAAATGCCCGACGTTAGTTTAAACAAACTTGTCACACATGCCAGGTATATGCCTTTCTCTCCTTTTTATTTCTTTCTTCATGTAACGCAATTTTTTTCATCATTTATACACGATTCACAAAAAACTCCTGCACCTTTAATCGCCTGTTATCAATCAAACCTAGCAATACAGATTTGCTCGTAACTGGGCTACAAGCAATAAGAAACACAGTAACAAGGTACACATGCAGTAGATGTGATGTGTTGACTCAAGTTTAAACCCAAGGCTTTAAAAAAATATCATTTTTATATTATATAAGAATTAGGATAGGCAATTTCACAAATATTTTTCAATACCGAAGCGTTAATATACGAAATTCTGTAATGCTCTCATGCGGGCAAGTGTAATTATCCGCAATGGTGTAGGTAATTAATTCCCAATGAAACTAATACGCATACGGAATGAATAAAGTAACCGAGCCTGAGTAACTGGTTACGTTCTTTTTCGTTATTTCTGTATCAGTTATATTACTCCTATGTGTTGCTTATCTAACAGAAAAACGGTGCGTAGTGAATATTTACTTTCAGAGTAATAGTCCTGTTACTTTTGTAACCGTTAAGTTATATTTTGCGTTCCCTACATGAGAATGACTCAACATATTTTGTGATTGAACGATTTACATACTAAGCAACTTTGTAGTAACGTATAGCGCTCTAGTTTAAATATATTTAGGCGAGGAAATAAGTTCTTTTCCATCGCATCACCTAGATACTGGTTTTGTCTCTAGACAATGTGCACAAGCGCTGTGCACTGAGAACATAGACGTCGACGTAGGTCTTAGCCATGGTCTTGCAGAAAGAGCTTGGTTTATCGTATGTTGACATCTCCGTATGTGAAAACCAGGGTGATCAGCTGATTTAACTGTTGTTCCCGTGGTTGAGCAAATGATCCGCTGCGAGTGTATTGACATAATCAGGCCAATATACAGGATGAGTTTGAAGTCCACCAACAAACTTCAGGACGTGATTCTTGACTGGAAATGGAGCACAAAATATCATATCACCTTGTGTCCGGAAATGCATAATTTCCACGGTAGCTGGCACTGAAGAACGACATCAAAGAGCCCTGGCACACCGTACATGGCCTGAATCCCATCCATGTTCAAAGTGTCCTCCATGAGATGCAATGCACGCGTCCACACGTCGCATCATGGATTGCCTCACTCGTTCAAATGTTCTGGGCTGTGTCCGAATATCGTCACAGGCTACGTGGACACGTTGTTGAAGTGTGTGAACATCGGGAACAGGTTCACTTTACACAAGCTTTTCAGATGCCTCCACAAGTAAAACTCCAGGAGGTTTAAGTCCAGCGATAGAGCAGTCCATGCAACAGGACCTCCACGTCCTATTCAACATCTGGGGAAATGTTGAGGTGTCGGTGAACTTAATGCGTAAGTAGGCTGGCGCTCCATCGTGCTGCAACTACATTGCCTGTTTTATTGCCAAAGGCACATTCTCCAGCGATGGAGCCAGTGTTTTGCAGGAAGTCCAGATACGTTTATCCGTTCAGGCGTTTTGGAAGAAGAACTGGTCCAAGCAGGCGGTCGCCAATAATCCCTGCCCAAACACTGATACTGAACCGCTGCTGATGGAGATGCTTCAACCATTCCGTGAGGATTTTCTGTAGCCCACAGATGATGATTATGCAGGTTAATGATGCCATCTCTATCAAATGTCACTTCATCTATGAAGAGGACTGAAGACAGAAATTCATTAATGGTGATGACCTGTTGCACAAACCAGCGACAGAACCTTTCCCGTGGAGGAAAATCAGCCTGTGATAATCCCTGCACACGTTGGAGGTGAGAGAGATAATAGCGATTGTCATATAGGATACAGCTAACCGTCCTTTGGCTTAGACCATGTTGGGGCGAGCCAATTGCCTGGAGCTTGTACCAGGGTTGTTCTCTATATCATGGAGAACTAGTTCCTCCACATCAGGTGAATGCAGCCTTCCTGAACATTCTCAAAGGACCATGCTCACACAAACGCTGAAAAATGACTCCAAATGTTGTATGATGTGGGTGGTGCTGTCTGTCAGGATAGGTGACTCGGTACGTCCGTGCTGCCTCTCGACGTTTTCATCTGCTTGGCCATACACGGTCACCATCTCGGCTTGTTCGTGGAATGAATACCGGACCATTGTGCTTCTACGTTGCTTAAATCACACTATTTGCAGCTAGCACAACGCACACTGCAATTTATGAGAGAATGTCGGTGCCATCTACCGTAGAAACTATGCATTCCCGACACAAGGTGATATCAATTTTTGTGCTCCATTTCCAGTCAGGAATCACCCCCTGAAATTGTAGGTAGACTTAAAACACTTCGATATGCAGTCGCCCAGAATGGCCGTTCTCCACCCATGTGCCATGGACGCCGAAATGGCGCAGTGATTTACGCTCATGTTTGCTGGGTAGTTTACTTTGAAACTTTTCAACTTTATTGCTTAAACCTCTTGTATATGATCAAACTTTTTTTTTTTATCAAGAGTTTACAAGAAAAATTTCCAAACGTTTTCCTATATTTGACAAGATTGGACAAGATGTAAATGTGTATTTACACGTTGTCTTTTTGCCAAACTTAACCTCTTCAGAGCACATTGATAATTTATCACGTGCAAAGTAAATCAATATTAGTGTCACTATATAAAAATTTGCAATGAAATATTGCTCTCTACGTATTATTACATAGCACTTTCACGTATTATAGCCCATGTAATCAGATTTTGGTTAAAGAATACAATGGAAATAATACGACTTGATAGATTAACTACACTATATAGCATTGCATTAATGCATTGTTGTACACTTCGGAAATCTACACGGCAATTTCTTGACATGCTCTCGCTTTCATCTTGTAGTAATCTATGAAGCACACGTCGTACAGACATGACCAGTTTTCGTATAACCTAATCATTCCCAGGTAGCCATTTTTGTTTACTTTTCGCTTTCAATCATGTTGCAAATTTCGTGATGCACTGTAAACGGACTCATTTCATTCGCCAAAGCCATCAAATCATTGTCAAACCTTCAATCGTTTACAGCAAGTCCTTACTTGCTTTCAAGACTTCCAAAGACTTCAAAAGTATTGGAAGCAATCTGACAAGAAAAGTTGTGAAGTTGTAACAACTCTTGGAAAGTCTTGTAAAGCATTGAATTTGACAAAAATTTGATGGTGTACTAGGACCTTAAGTTATATGGGCCGAAAAGACCCAATGATTTATGTTTGTCTTATTAATTTATTTCGTTTGAACATTTTCAGATTTGTTGTTATATGCCTACAATGATGAATCCAACGAAATTTGGTATACTTCAAGAAAAAGTTCCTCTTCTGTATTTAAAAAGCACATGTCATTTATTGAAAACTCAAGAAAAGAGGAATTACTGTATTTTATGTTTCTAGGAGGAGTGCGGCAGCCTGGATGTCAGGAGTGTACGAAGGATGAACTCGACTACTGCACTGGAGAAGGCGTTCTCTTCGACCACTGCTGTTGCGATATGCGACATTACGGTGAGTCAGGTTAGAGCTTAACAATCACATTCATCTTCTTTTACTTCCTTCTTTTTTACCTTCTCTACTACGTATAGTAAATAGGAGAAGTATTGCATTCCACCCAAAAATTCGACATCGAGATTTCACCGCAAATACATGTATTAAGGCCCCCTGAATAAAAAAACAGCATTTTTAGAAAAACGTCCGTGTGTGTGTCTGTTTGTGAGCAGTATAACTCAAAAACGAAAAGTCTGATAGATACCAAACTTGGTACTTAGGTCCAGTATCTTTCAAAAATGCGCCAAGAAGATTTTCAAAAAAATCCCCCCACCTCAGACTACCCTTTACATGGAACATTTTTCAAAAAGTTTTATTTTCTCAAAATGGCTATAACGATTTTGATTAAAACATCATATGTTTAAGACACTTTCAGGGCAAATGAAATTCATACCTTGAATTTTCTGGGAATGTCCCCAAAAATCGTCTTCATTCTGAATGAATTTTGCATAACTGGTAAACCGTAAGAGGTAGACAAACTTTTACTACACAAAAAAAAATGTAGACCTCGTTAAAAGACACAATGTGTGACATACATTTTTTTGTGAGTGAACCATTTCCGAGATATTCCTTGTTATTTGTTTGAACTTTCCAATACTTATACTTTTTCTCAAATGTCCTAGACGTGCAAAGAGAATGGAATGCTCCACATAGCAACCAGCTCTTAAAAGATTTGACTGTCGCTTAAAGCCTATCATATTTCCCTTGCACTCATAAGAAAATTAGCAATACAGTGGTTTCTGCAAATTTTATCTCGATTAACATGAAGTAGACGGAGAATAAGCGTTTGTAAAAATAGTTTGTACCAGAGTAGAGAATGTCATGAGTGTAACACATCAGATTTTTCTTTTCTTTTTTCCTTGCTTTTACGGATTTTAAAACCAATTTCTTTCACAGCAATTAGAAAGCCCACATACCTATGTGATACTTTTCAAAATTTTTAAAATAATATTCATGAAATGAAATAAGCCCTAATCCTGCCTCAGTTTATTGGTATTTTTGAGCAACTTCCTTAAAATGTTGCACACTACTGCCGTGTTGATGACGTTAGAATCTGTAGATATTTCAAACACTGGCATCTTTTTGAGCTATCTATAAGTACGAGAAAAGAAATATTGCAAATATAAATTCTGTTTTCACCTGGAACGGATATGTAAATCTTAGCTGTAAACGCAAGCAACAATTGGCTAAGGATATAAAATTTATTGGAGAAAAGCCTTCTGCAGTTACGCGGGTTCTACAAGATATTCCGTCAAGGAATCAAACGTAGGCCAAGTTTTAACCTAATGAACTCATTGATTGCTCTGCTTCATTAGGTCCAGTGTCATTTGCTTCAATGGGATGGACAATGGTGATCTGTTTGGTTGTCTTATCTTCAAGAGGAGTTGAAGTTCGTCAAACATAAATCTTATCACTGAGACTCAGGAAGTGCTTGCAGATGTTTCGCATATTTACGAGATTATCATAGTTCACTCTCAGTAAATTAGAAGTTGTCAGAAATATCTAAATGTTTGTTAGATAAAATATGGACTGGCGGGGCACGCCTATAACAGGGGTCTGCAGACATTCATTCCATGAAGTCTGGAATGGGAACCGGAAGTAATTCTTTCAATGCAAGAGTGAGACTTTACAGACACACTGGATTAGAGTGCAAGTAGTGATGGTGGTGGCTTTACAGGGTAGGCCAAAAGACTCCGAACCGCCTGCGCGGTGTTTTTCCTGTCCGCGTCCTCGGCACTCGTTGCCGTCTGCTGCTATCACAGAAAGGCGCGGATAAAATCATACATTTTTAAAACTACTTTTAAAGGCTTTACTTGCCAACTTTCTGAAACGAAATGCTGAAGCTGACCACCGTCGTTGTCCATACATTTTTGGCACCTCTTTAGGAAACAATTCATCATGGAATTTTTGTTGGGGGAGGGATTTTCCAAACGATGACCGATGTCGTCTAATGTTTCTTCGGTAAGAACCGAACGCCGTCTTTTAGATTTCTTAGCCTGAACACTTCCTATGGCCTAAAATTTACTGTAAACTTCTTGGATTGTTGTACGGCCTGGAACATTTAACCTGGAAATCTTTCTGCAAATCGTACTTTCACTTGGCGAGCTGACTGAGTTAACCCATACGAATCATAAATAAATACACGCTGTGCACTAGAAAACATATACTGAGCCATAATATACTTTGTGACCAAGTACAGGACAAAATAATACATAACTCGTAATAACTAAACCACATCACAGTCAACTTAAAACTGCGCTTCACACTGCACAGCAAAACCACAACAGCGTGACTTTGTTTACAGCAGCAGTGCGTTATCATGTTTTTATCACATTTCCACACGCCAAGTGGAAAAACACCGCGCAGCCGGTAATATTGTTCATAAAATACCCCTCAGGGTAACTTAAAAATAAAGTGTACAAGACAGACCCACACACCCTAGAAGAATTAAAATAAAATATCCGCCAGAAAATTTCTCAACGTGAACTACGGCGAGTGATGGATAGTTTCCTAAAGAGGTGCCAAAAATGTATAGACAACGACGGTGGCCAGATTCAGCATTTCCTTTCATAAAGTTGGCAAGTAAAGCCTTTAAAAGTAGTTTTAAAAATGTTGTATGGTTTCATCCGCGCCTTTCTATGATAGCGGCAGACAACAACGAGCGCCGAGGACGCGGACAGGGAAAACACCGCGCAGCCGATTCGGAGTCTTTTGGCTCACTCTGTAGAAATAGTATAATGACGCTAGCAACTGGTGATAAGCGTCGTCACTGCGCAGTAGGCATGCGCAGTTATTTTCGAATAACGGTTATAGTTACAGTGCGTTAACGCTTACATATAACGATTAAGTTATTTGTTTTCATGGTTATCACGTTAGCAGTTACATTACATTAACGGTAACCAGTAACGATTCAGATGTAAATACGTTTCAATATGAACGATGTCGTTGTTTGAGCTTAGCGGCCCGCGCATATTTTGCTACTAAGAATAGTAATTGCTTATTTATACCCATCTACCCGCGAAGTATAAAAACTCGTGCACCTATAATCGTATGTAAATAACCTTAATGCAATGCATGCAGCTTTGCTGCCCGAGTGCTGAGCAACCTGTCATTTGTGGCCTGTGAGCTACATTGGAAGCGATAAGCAACACGCTGTAATAAACGAATATGTACTTGCAACTCCGTGCGAGGATGACTCAAGTCGTTTTCTGCCCATCCCTACTGCACAGGAATTTTGTTCCTCAGGAGTTCGTTTACATGCCAACAAAGCTGCAGAAACAAGGCTATCGCATTTAGTGATAATCAAATGCCTTTATCCTGGTCTAGAATAAAGCCCATGAACTTGGGCAGAGAAAATTAGCGCTCAACCTACTGCGCCATCTAATTCGACTAAACTCAATCCCAGTGTTTGTGTTATTATCCAGAAAGTAAATGCTGAGATTTTATAGAAATTAAACTTATTAACCATTACATCCGCAAGACTTACGAACCAGACTAAAGCATAAATATTAGTTTTAGAACTAAATACAGGTGAATACCTGTAGCTAACTATCACAACAGCGAAATAAAGTGGTATTTATGATTAGGACTAGGAGCGGAGGAGGGCTTACTTAGCACTTCGACTTACAAGATCTTTTGTGCCTGCGTCCCTGACAGGATGCTTCCGGGAGAAAGGGATGAGGTGACAGGAGGCACGGCAGGGCAGAGGGCATGGTCCCTGCCTTTTACAGATTGAAACTCCCCGGATGGCACCGGTGCAACCGGCTCCTCTTCCCCTGCAGGCTTGCATATCCCTGGACTCGGAGACCGCCCCTATTCCGGGGACAGAGGGTTACATAGAGCATCCTTTTTCCCTGCCACGTAACGCCGAGACTCCTGCCGACACTTTCAACCCAGAAACAGACCAACCGGATGAAAAGTGAAGTGAAATGATAATCGAGGCGAAATGCAGGGACAGGAAATTCGATGGATGTAATGAATCTTCCCAGCATTCGCCTAGTGACCCGGGGAAACCCCCGAAAAAACCCATAGGTAAGGAAAGTCGGCCGCGGAAATCTAACCCATGACCTCTCGAGTGTGGGCTACAAATGTTACCGTCGGAGCCATTCCGCTCGGTTAGTTGTGTTTAACTTAAAGGCATCTGCCAGAAATGAGTGTGGCGAATGGACTTCCTCTTGAGTAAAAGTTTATTCAAAACGTGTCTTAATATCCGAAGGGCAACTCGGTTTTGTGACTGTACCTTTCTAAGGATGTGATGCGAAGGATAACAAGAAAACCCCTGCCCCAAACTAAACTTTACGCATTATTTTGTTTATTTTCTCAAGAATGACTAACGATTTTGATTAAAATATCGTATGTTTTAAGATATTTATATAACAAGAAAACGTTTATCTTGAATTTTCTGGGATCTGTGAAGTCCTCTTCATTCTCAAATACTTTTGTATTATTGGTAAACCGCAAAAGATAGAAAAATCTTACTATACAAAAAGTGTAGATCTCGTTGAAGCACGTAATTGTTTTTTATGGGGCGGGAGGTGTTAACTATTTCCGAGATATTCGTTGTTATGGATTTGAATATTCAAACACATACCTTTTGCTTTCTCTACTACGTATACTATGTAGGGTAAGTATTGCATTCCACCCAAAAATTCGATACCGAGATCTCACCAGAAATACATATTTTGAGGCCCCCTGAATAAAAAAAAGCCTTTTTAGAAAATGACCCTGTTTCTGTGAACAGCATAACTCAAAAACGAAAAATCGGATAAACAACAAACTTGGTATTTAGGTTCAGAAACTTTCAAAGATACGACACGAAGGTTTTCAAGAAAATCCTCCATCCCAGACTATCCTTTACATGGAACATTTTTCGAAAATTTTTATTTTCTCAAAAATGGCTGTAACGATTTTGATTAAAATATATATTTAAGAAATTTTCATGTCGCATAAAATGGATATCTTGAATTTTATAGGAATGTCCCCAAAAGTTCTCCTCTTTGTGAATGGTTTTTGCATAACTGGTAAACCGTAAGAGATAGACAATATTTTTCTACATAAAAAATGTAGAGTTCTTTAAAACACACAATTTGTCACGTTATGTCACAATTTTTTTGTGGAGTAAACCATTTCCGAGATATTGCTATTTGTTTGAATTTTCCAATATTTATTGCTGCATCTATGAAAACAAAGGCAGAAGCATTCAAAATATACTTTTTTCTCAAATGGGAATTCGTTATTCGTTTTTTTTTATGTCTTGGACATGCACAGAGAATGGAATGCTCCACATAGCAACCAGCTCTAAAAGATTTGACTATCGCTTAAAGCCTAGCATATTCCCCATGCATCTACAAGAAAATTAGCAATAAGATAATTTCTGCAAATTTGTATCGATTAACATGAAGTAGATGGAGAATACGCGTTTGTAAAAATAGCTTGCACAGGAGTAGAGAAAGTCATGGGAGTGTAACGCATCAGCTTTTTTCAAGTGGTAATCGCTGTTCCTTTGTTATCGTGATCAAGCAAAGAGCAGGGATTTCAAAGCAATCATTAGCGATCCGCTTTTTAAAAAGCTGACTTACGTTAACCGTATACAGATACAAATGTATGAATGTGTAATAAAAGTTTATCTGATATAGAAGAATAAGCTTTTGTAAGAATAGTTTGTAGAAGAGAGAGTAGAAAAAAATCATACGAATGCAACACGTCGTACTTTTTTAACTATAAGCTCCAGTATTTTACTTTAACCCTCGAAGGTGTTCCAAGAAAACAGTGAGCTAAATTACCCGCATGTCTTCATTGGAACTTGCAGGACCGTGAACGTGGGATCGCCTGGAAGCGCCATGCCACATTTGTACCGACACTACAGTAATTAGCACTTGTTTTTGGCGAATAACAGCGTATGACCGTGAGAGCCGGACAGCTCTGCATGTGGAATACTGCCAATCAAACGGAACACAATGAACTCATCTGTAATGGTGATGCAGTGTCTTTGAACTCCACGCACCTGCCAAGCCACGCACCTGAGTTAAGTTCCTCGACCCTTTCTACAGGGAGTTCTACCTTCCTTTCTCTACTCATGTGGGACAGAGGAAGTAAATTGAAACTGAGTTTTATGTCCTTAGCGTCCAATTTTATGTTGGGCGTGAAGGACCAGAAATTTTGCTCAGAGGCCTTTTTATCAGGCTTGAGGTTCCTTTACGTGCCGCAAATCTACACGAGACCACCAGCTTTACTTCCCTTCCGGAGGTAGGCACGCTAAGGATTTTTACGCCCGAAAAAAAAATCCATCGCCCTCAGCCGGGTTTGAACCCGCGACCTCGGGAACTACAGGCTAGCATGGTACCCCTAGGACGATAGGTACAGGAAGTGTTAGCATACCAGCATTCCAAAACTTCTGGGTGTTCGCATGTGAAAAAGCTAGCTCGACGAGAAATGCAGGATAATGATATTTAGGGAGTTTCCGTCATCCCAGCTATCCCTTCACTCCAATAGCCCAAATAATTTAAATTCGCATGTTTTGACTTTGAAATTGTGGAATGATAACATTTAGATCTATAAAATTCCCGTTATGCCGTTTTCATTCTTACGGAATTTCCCTTAACAACGTAAACTATAAATGGTGGGTAAAGCAATTAAATCTCTTAAATACCTACACAGTTTATGTCAAACTAGGAAAACCAGCGTTATTGCATCTGCTGAGATTCTTCTCTTTCCCTCCTCTCTCTCCTCCCTCTCATCGTCTTTTCCTCTCTCCCCTAACCCTCTCACTATCTCCCATCCTTTCCATCTTCCTCTTTCTTCCACCAATCATATCCCTCTTCTTCGCTCTCACTTCCGGCTCTTCCCCTCCCACTACCTTTCCCCCTCTACCATTCACCCGTTTTCTCCGTCTCTTATTTTCTCTGTGCAGTGAACATATGCCATTATATATTTTTAAAACCTTTAATAAAACCTTTTTTCTGGTGTTTTAATAAAAATTAAAACGTAAGAGGTACATAAATGGTATAATAAAACACAAACTTATGCCAGTTATTTGTAATACGTTCAATATTAATGTACTGTTTCCGTGGTCACCCGAAAAAAGACAATGATATATGGGTGGATTATGTACAGCATATAACAAAAATAGGTATAGCTTTATACTTTATCAATCACGTACATAGTATGTAGAAAAGGTATTGCATTCCATCCAAAAAAAAAAAGATACCGAGATTTCACAGGAAATACATGTTTTGAGGCCCCTGAATCCAAATAAAGCATTTTTGGGAAAATGTGCGTGTATGTATGTATGTGTGTCTGTCTGTCTGTGAACAGCATAACTCAAAACGAAAATTTGGATAAATACCAAACTTGGCATTTAGGTTCAGTATCTTCCAAAGATATGACACGAAGATTTTGAACAAAATCCTCTCCCAAACTACACTTTACTGAACATTTTTGGAAATTTCTGATTTTCTCAAAAATGGCTATAATGATTTTTAAATAGCACATATTTAATATATTTACATGACAAATAAAATGTTTCTCTCGAATTTTCTGGGAATAACTTGTGAAATTTGATTGCATTTTGTGCAAATTTGTATAACTAGAAAAATAATACATAGACAAAAATTTACTTCAGAAGAATTGTAGAGCTCACTAAAACACATGTTTTGTGTTAAATTTTTCTTTGTAGCGTTAGCCATTTTAGAAATATTCCATGTTTTAATTTTACACTTTTCCGAATAGTGCCATACAACGGGCATGCATGAAGTTGTGCGTTTCTCCTTTGTTTCTTTTTATCGCAAGCGCTTGGTGCTACGAATGAAACGCTTGAATATTTACATTAAGAATTAATTTACTGCTATGATTTTGTGAACAAGTATAAACATCTATAACTTCTTTAAGCAGCTTTTGCTTCGAAGAAATGCTGATTGAACCAATTTCGTATGATTGTTTCATTTTATTAATTCATACACTATTTGCATTAGTAGTATTTTCGGTAATACTGTTGCCAGCTTCTCCCTGTCCTACATCACGTCGCTAACCATACCAACCTTGTATCGTTGAAAAACGCGAGAGGGGTGTGTTGGTTGGCAGGAAGGTGTCCGTCGGAGCTGAGGAACGGAAGTGACGTATGAAGGGAGGTAGGATCGAAAGTGGAACGGATCGTAGAAAGTGCAAGTAAGTATGCGCAGATAAAAAACACAGACCAAAGATAAAAGGACACACCCATTACTTATCGTGCATTTGCATGGTACAAGCATTACCTTAAGTTTATTTCATTAGAAATGTCGTAATTCCGTTACGAAATGTATTTATTTACCTGTTGGGCAATTGCGCGAGGTTATGTGGTACATAACTTAGCGAAAGGTTATTTCATCACAATATGAAGAGGCTCTCAGCTCAGTTTTACATTGGGTTATTTTCATTGAATTAAGGAATGTAATACTTAGGCAACATGCCACTATCAAATAATAGCTGGTGTGTTGCTAACAGTCATTACATATGACAGTAAAAGTCATAATTAAAGTAAATAATAATCGTAACTTTAAGAATAATCCAACCAGATCTTTACGTGATTAAGCAGCCAATTAAAATGCGGAGATGAACGAAAGCAAATAATACCTAATAATAGTAAACAAATAATTGCAACTTTAAGAACAATTGTCAGTCCAAACAGATCTACTTGCTCTTTTATGATGCAATGTTAACCTTAATAAAGGCTGTTTTTGCATCGGTTTGCTTAAAGAAGACTCACAATCGTAAACTCACCCCATTTGGCCATTTTGAACAGCAATTAATTTTCCCGCCGCATGCGGACTACCTACTGCCAACAACACTCGCATTCGACAGTACTGCTACTCGCGTATTTTTAGCGATTTTTAAGCATGTGGGTTGGCAGCATACGGTGAGGTTGGACAGGGAGTGGCTGGCAGCAAGATTACCCTATTTTCAAGTGTTCCTTATTTTAGTATCTATTCTTTGTTTTCGTTGCTTACATTTTAAGAGTTTTCATTATGCCGAGTAAAAGACGAATCAGCTTTAATTTTAATGTTAAGAAGTGTTTTTGAAAGGAGCCAAAGTGATTGCTGTTTCTACGAGTCAAAATAATGATATATTTGGTGACGTTAAAAACACACAGTGCATTAAGTGTTTTACTAAGAATTATTTGTATACACACTAATATAATGCAGAGGGTAGAGAAAGTCATGTGAATGTATCATCAGAGTTTTAAATATTAACCACAATGAAATATTGTAAATGACAAAACTAGCCGAAAACATGCTTATAAACTAATGTTATGTAACAATGGTTATATCCTTCAAAATGACTCTACAATGCACCCGTCTCCATTCTGTTATTTTGTATCTTGGGCTTGCAGCATTTTTGCTTCTTGATTTGAACCATAATGAGATCAGCTAAAGGGGTCACAGAAAAGGGACTGTATTTGCCTGTCGACCCTGAGTGACGGAATTTGGCTTTTCTGTGACCAAAGCTGCGGATTCGATACCGGCACAAAATGATGGCATTTAAGTGTGTTTAAATGCAACGCTTGTCAGGACATTTACTTGCTTGTAGAAAAGCTCCTGCAGCACATAAATTTGCACACCAGCGAACTGATATGACTCTGGCAGTTGTTGCGGCGTTAAATACACTTAAACGTTTTAAATCAAGTTGCACTAGCTAGGGTCTGATAAGAGTGTAAGCAGCGCTCATGTAGGCAGCAACCCGCTTGACAAACCTTGAATCCTTATATGCTGTGAATTACGTCGGTTGTTTCTACTTTATTACTTTCTCTACTACGTATAGTAAGTAGGGGAAGTATTGTATTCCACCCAAAAATTCGATACCGAGATTTCACCGGAAATACATGTTTTGAGACCCCCTGAATCCAAAAAAAGCATTTTTGGAAACATGTCCGTGTGTGTGTCTGTCTGTGAACAGCATAACTCAGAAGCGAACAGTGAGATAAACACCAAACTTGGTATTTAGATTCAGTATCTTCCAAGAATGCGACACGAAGGTTTTCAAGAAAATCCCCCCACCCCAGACTACCCTTTACATAGAAGATTTTTCGAAAATTTTAATTTTCTCAAAAATGGCTCCAACGATTTTGATTAAAATATTATATGTTTAAGATACTTTTATGACAAATAAAATGTATATCTTGAATTTCCTGGGAATGTCCCCAAAAGTATTCTTCATTGTGAACGACTTTTGCATAACTGGTAAACCCTAAGAGATACACAAAATTTTACTACACAAAAAATGTAGATCGCGTTAAAATACACAATTTATGTCATATACATTTTTTTTTGTTGAGTGAACCATTTTCGAGATATTACTTGTTATTCCCTTAAATTTTCAATACTTATTTTCTCGAATGGGAATTCGTTATTCATTTTTACTTTCTCTACTACGTATAGTAAGTAGGGGAAGTATTGTATTCCACCCAAAATTTCGATACCGAGATTTCACCGGAAATACATGTTTTGAGACTCACTGAATCCAAAAAAAGCATTTTTGGAAACATGTCTGTGTGTGTGTCTGTCTGTGTGTCTGTGAACAGCATAACTCAAAAACGAAGAGTCGGATAAACACCAAACTTGGTATTTAGGTTCAGTATCTTTCAGAGATGCGACACGAAGGTTTTCAAGAAAATCCCCCCACCCCAGACTACCCTTTACATGGAACATTTTTCGAAAATTTTAATTTTCTCAAAAACGGCTCTAACGATTTTTATTAAAATATCATAGTTTAAGATATTGTCATGACAAATAAAATGTATATCTCGAATTTTTTGGGAATGTCTCCAAAAGTATTCTTCATTATGAACGGCTTTTTCATAACTGGTAACCCATAAGAGATAGACAAAATTTTACTACACAAAAAATGTAGATCGCGTTAAAATACACAATTTATGTCATATACATTTCTTTTGTTGAGTGAACCGTTTGCGAGATATTCCTTGTTATTCCCTTAAATTTTCCAATACTTATACTTTTTCTCAAATTCGTTATTCATTTTTTTTATGTCCTGGACATGCAAAGAGAATGGAATGCGCCACATAGCAACCAGCGTTAAAATATTTGATCGTCGCTTAAAACCTACCATATTCCCCTTGCATCTACAAGAAAATTATCAATAAGATTGACATTTCGATATCTCCATTAACATGAAGCATATGGAGAATAAGCGTTTGTAAAAATAGTTTGTACAAGAGTAGGGAAAGTCATGTGAGTGTAACACATCAGATTTTTTTCTTTGTCTTGGATATGCAAAGAGTATTAATCTGTGGGAAAGGGAATGGTGCTGCACCTAGCAACCAGCTATTAAGAGATATGTATGTGCTTAAAGGCTACTGTATTTCCAAATTGTCCTTGTAAATATATATTCCCCTTACATCTACAAGAAAATTAGCAATAAGATAGACTCTGCAAATGTTTATCTCGATTAACATGAAATAGATGGAGAATAAGCGTTTGTATAAATAGTTTGTACAAGAGTAGAGAAAGTCATGTGAGTGTAACACATCATATTGTTTTTATAGCTACCAATATTACAACCTACATCTCTCTCCGCTCATAATTAATAGCATATCGCTGTAACTTATTTTATGATGGCAAGAAAGCTCAAAATAAGCAAAAAAAAAAAAAAAAAACAACTTCTGACGTGATCTTTCACATGACTTTCTCTAGCCTTTATCGTTTATTAGTGGGAACAAATAGCTTTGCAGAAATAGCTACATTACACGTTTCGTTATAGATACATAAGAAACTGCGATAGTCAAATGTTTAAGTGGACGTTATACGCTGGCCTTAAAATACATACACTATGTGATCAAAAGTATCCGGACACCCCCACAAACATACGTTTTTCATTTTAGGTGCATTGTACTGCCACCTACTGCCTGGTACTCATTATCCGCGACCTCAGTAGTCATTAGACATCGCGAAACAGCAGAATGGGACGCTCCATGGAACTCACGGTCGGGTGATTGGGTGTCACTTGTGTCAGAAGTCTGCACGCGAGATTTCCACACTCCTAAACATCCCTAGGTCCACTGTTTCTGATGTGATAATGAAGTGGAAACGTGAAGGGACATGTACAGCACAAAAGCGTACAGGCCGACCTCGTCTGTTGACTGACAGAGACCGCCGACATTTGAAGAGGGTCGTAAACAGTAATAGGCAGACATCTATCAGACCATCACACAGAAATTTCAAACTGCATCAGGACCCACTCTACTATGACAGGCGTAAGGTGAGAAACCTTGCATTCCATGGTCGAGTGGCTGCTCATAAGCCACACATCACGCAGGAAAATGCCAAACGACGCCTCACTTGGTGTAAGGAGCGTCAACATTACACGATTGAACAGTGGCAAAACGTTGTGTGGAGCGACGAATCACGGTACATAATGTAGCGATCCGATGGCAGGGTGTGGGTAGGTGAATGCCAGCGTGTGTAGTGCCAACAGTGAAATTCGGATGTGGTGTTATGGTGTGGTCGTGTTTTTCCTGGAAGGGCTTGCACCCCTTGTTGTTTTGCGTGGCACGATCACAGCGCAGACATACATTGATATTTTAAGGACCTTCTTGCTTCCCACTGTTGAAGTGCAATTCGGGGATGGCGATTGCATCTTTCAACACGATCGGGCACCTGTTCATACTGCACGGGCTGTGGCGGAGCGGTTACACGACACTAACATCCCTGTAATGGACTATCCTGCACAGAGTCCTGACTTGAATCCTATAGAACACCTTTGGGATGTTTTGGAACGCCGACTTCGTGATAGGCCTCACCGACCTACATCGATACCTCTCCTCAGTTCAGCACTCCGTGAAGAATGGGCTGTCATTCCCCAAGAAACCTTCCAGCACCTGATTGAAAGCATGCCTACGAGAGTGAACGCTGTCATCAAGGCTAACGGTGGGCCAACACCATATTGACTTCCAGCATTACTAATGGAGAGCGCCACGAACTTGTACGTCATTTTCATCCAGGTGTCCGGATACTTTTGATCACGTAGTGTATCTTTCCATGCAATCGCGAGAAACAACTGAAAGTTGACAGGACTTAAAGAGAATCGCCAAGAAATGAACAATTCGAACCTTTAGTAATGGATATCTCAGAAATGGCTTATGCCACAAAAAGCTTATTTGTAATAAATTATATGTTTAAAGAGATCTACATCTTTTTTCTGTGTAGTACGTTTTCGTCTGTTGCTACCAGAAATACAAGATTATACTAAAAGTCTTCAAAATACTTTACAGGCTGTTCCTAGAAAATTTAACATACACATTTGGGGTGGGGGAATTTTCTTGAAAATCTTTGTGTCGCATATTTTGGAAGGTACCAAACCTAAATACCAAGTTTGGTGTTTATCCGACTTTTCATTTCTGAGTTATGCAGACACACACAGACCTTTTTCTAAAAGTGTCTTTTTTATTCAGGGGCCTCAAAACATGCATTTCCGGTGAAATCTCTATAACGAATTTTTGAGTGGAATGCAATACCTTCTCTGCCTACTATGTACGTGGTACAGAAAGTAATATACAGTGGTCTCTTAACGTATTGTGACTGCTTATTTTTAAATAATTAAGAGCAAATTAAAATTCCTCTCTCGCCTATGTTAATATTAAATTCAATTCAATATTCATTGGTGTTTTAGAACTGCATCAAAAGCAGCTATTAACATAAGTCGGTAATACCATAAAAATAATAATATAGAGCATTATAACAAAATAATAAAAATACAAAACAAAAACAGGACACTTCAAAATACAATGTCAGTATTGGCTTGAAAGAATTCGTAATAACTATAAAATGGGTTTACAGCAAGCCAATCTTTTAAAACAAATTGAAATCTATTTAGGGTAGCTGAATTGGCAGCTGCTCCCAGTAATTTTTTAAACATATTGATGTCGATACTATTACACCATTAATTTAGTCAACCTTGCCTTATGTGTGACAATAAGATAATTATTCCTAGTATCATATTCATGGTATTGATGAAATACTTGATTATGTGTATTAATCTGAATAATTACTAAGCAATTGTGTGTGTGAACAGCAAACTTAAGATGAAAAGTCAGATAATACCAAACGTGGTATTTAAGTACAGTTATCTTCCAAAGATTTGACACGAAGATCTTCAAGGAAATCTGCCACTCATAGCTATCTTTTACATGGAAAGGCCTTCGATGTATTTTTTTTTAATTTCCCTAAAAATGGCAAATGTAAAATCAAATATATTACTTGAAATTTTTGTAAATAGCATGTGAAGTCCATTCAGAAGAATGTTTTAAAATAATAATCTTATATAAAGGGTAAATCATAAGATATAGACAAAAATGTCCTACACAAAAACTGTAGATATCTGAAATACACAATTTATTCCAAGTGTTATTATGGTTTCAATCCTTTACAATATTTTTGAAGTGATGCGCTATTCACTTGTTTCTCGCGATGCCATGGAGTGTATGGAATTTCAAGGTCAGCCTATTGCGACCCGCTTTTAAACATCTAGCAATCGATTCGGTTTCCCTTGTTCCCACTTGTATCTATAACGAAATCCATAATGAAACTACTTCTGTAAATATTTATCTCGATTAACATTAAGTAGATACAAAAATAAGCTTTCAAAAGAATAAAACGATAGTGGGTAAAGAAATTCATATGAATGTAAGAGCAGATAATTAGAGAAAGGTGTGTGTGTGCGTGCGAACAGCATAATTCTAAACCGAAACGATCTATAAACACCGAAGTTCGGTATCTTCCAAAGATGCGACATGAAGATTTTCCCTCCCACCCAAACTACTCTTCATATGAAAAAACTTTCAATTTTTTTTTTTTATTTTCTCAAAAATTGCTAACGATTTTGATTAAAATCTCATACATTTAAGACATTTAAATCACAAATAAAATGTGCGTCTCGAATTTTTGGGGAATAACTATTAAATCCTCTTCATTTCGAAGGAATTTTGAATCAATTTATGTAACGAGTAAACCATAAGAGATGGACGAAAATTATTGCTCAAAAATGTAGATTTCTCTATAAAACAATTTATTTAAATGGCTTTTTTTTCTAGTATCAGCTATTTGGATTGAATTTTTCAACATTTTGTCATTTTTAAAGTGCTGTCGCTATCCAGGTGTTTCTCGCAATGGCTTGGAAATATTCAAGACCAACGAGCACTCGCCTTTAAACATTCGATTATCGGTTAGATTTCCTGCATCCCCTTGTACCTACAACGAAATGAGAAATAAAAATATTCCTGCAAAGGTTTATCTCGATTAACTTGAAATAGAAAAATAAATTTTCGTAACAATAGTCTGTGGAAGCTGTACAAAAATAAGCAATAGTGGGTAGGGAAAGTGATTTGAATGTAACACATACACATTTTCTTATATTTCCGTTTTTATGCTATTTGAATGCTGTTTCCGCTTTTTGTAACGAATCACTTATTGCTTAATTTAGAATCATTTCTAGGTAAAAACATGTCTTAATGACGTAAACTATAATATATAACGGTTGTAGAAGTATTTGTCATCAGTGAAGAAAGTCGTGGGTATGCGCATCCGATTTATAGACTTTTATTTATTTCAGATTTAAAAATTCGTAATTTACTTATTAAAGTACGGCATACTGTTTCAAACTTAAATGTCGGGTAACTGAAATTCAGGAATGAATCTTCAGAATTACATCTCTTTGGAAATTATTAGCCTCACCATGTTACATAACCTTAAACTATCTTATGGTAAAATAGGACTAAACATAGTGTACTGTTCCATTTATACCGCGCTTTTAACTCCAATGGTCAATCGGCGGCCTTTTACCTCTGGAAAAGTTTCTTCAACTCGTGTAGAGTTGCCATTGGATTTCTGTATATAGTTTGGATTTTATACATTCATCACCTACACATTCACACTCTCATTCATACTTCCAGACTCTGGAGAGGATAGGGAATAATCCTGGTTAGAGAAAAATTCTCACCCCCAGCCGGGAATCAAACCCGGGACGCCTCGCATACAACAGCTCTACCTACTGAGCTACGAGGCTAAAGATGTTGTTAATTAATTAAATAAATGGTTGTCGTGGCATTAAAACCTTTGATTTATTCCATAAAGACATACAGTATGAACTGTGGCTTTGTACTACCCTACTTCATATGGAATGGTGCGATGTGAAGAGAGATTTCACACTACTATAACAGCTGGGTTCGTCACCCTCCCAGTGCAGCACACGTGTTCCTGTTTCTTCTTATCAGTGTTGACACACCAAAACGTGCCTGGAACCGCTATACTAACTTGGTTAGAAATAACTTGTTCTATATAAAACTCCATATCACGCATGTACCTTCACATCCTACGTGCAGTGTTGCCGCCTTTCAACACTTCACCACGTGCCGATATTCGCACGAGTTCGAGTAATCGAGATAAATCTTTACAGAAACAGCTTCATTAATATTCCGTTATAGGTACTCGTACAAGGGTAACAGAAGAAACGAATCGATAGGCAAATGTTTAAGCGACTCTCTTCATGGCATCGCGAGAAAAAACTGATAAAGTATTTAAAAATTCAAACGAATAGTAACGAATACCTTGGAAACGATTGATACCACAAAAATGTATTTGAAGTATACTGTGTGTTTTAAATAGATATAGTTAAAAGAAGAGTTAAAATAGTTATGATGGAGAAATTATAGAACAAGTTTCAACATTTAAATATCGGGGATCAAAAATATCAGTTGTGAACGCCAAGGCAGATGTTGAAGAGAATATAGAAACACATAATGGATTAAACGGATGCATAAAACATTTTAGTAAAAACACGAGGAAGGATATAAAGCAAAGACTCCACAATATTATATCTAAACCAGCACTGATGTGCTCTTTAAAATGTGGACACTGAGAACTAGGGAAAAGTCAAAATTGGAAGCCGCTCAAATGAGATTTTTACGATCATTGTTGGGAATTAGTAGGAGAGATAGGATTAGGAATACTGTAATAAGCGAACAGCTAATGGAAGAAAGCATTAATGAAGAAATATAGAGATACCAAAAACATGTCTTATGAATGCCTCCTTAAGGTATCCATGCCAAGCTTTATTTTACAAAGTGTTAGACAACCACGGAAGAGATGGAGTGACCAGTTTAGTTAGCTTCGGAACAGGTCGAAAGGCCTAAACCTTGAATGGAGGAAGAAAAAGAAGTTATAGACATAGTACGTTTTTAGTGTGGTGAAATTTTTGTTCTTCTCTTATGGTTTTCCAGTTATCAGAATTCCTTACGGGTGAAGAGAACGTCACATGCTCTTCCCAAAAAATTCAATATATATATATATTTTGATATGTAAATATGCTAAATACGAGGACTGTCCCAGAAGTACCCGATCTAACAAAGAAAAAACAAAAATTTTGGTAAAAAACATATTTATTTCTCTACATACTCTCCTTTCAGCTCGATACTTTTCCCAGCGATGTTCAATAGCTTCAGTACCGTGTTTATAGCGAGAACCGTCGAGTTCTGCAAAATACCCATCAACTGCAAACTCCACCTCTTCATTGTTGGCATATCTTTTACCCCTAAGCCATTCTTTAACTCTGGAAACAGAAAATAATCAGAGCGGGCTAAGTCTGGCGAATAGGGTGCATGAGGAAGCAATTCGAACTTTAACTCATTGATTTTGGCCATGGCGATAATGGATATGTAAACTGGTGTATTGTCTTGATGAAACAGAACTTTCTTTTTGCTAAATGCGGCCGTTTTTGTTCGATTTCATCCTTTAAACGCTGCCATAAGTTTGCATAATACTCGCCATTGATTGCTTTTCTTTTTTGAAGATAATCAATGAAAATTATTCCACGCGCATCCCAAAAAACTGACGCCATGACCTTGCCTGCAGATGGAACTGTCTTCGCCTTCTTTGGAGCCGATTCTCCCCCTTCAATCCATTCTTTTGGCTGTTTTTTCGTCTCAGGTGTGAAGTGATGGACCCATGTTTCATCCATGGTTATGAATCGATGCAAACACTCGGCTTTATTGCAGCGAAACATCGCCAAACACTCTTCTGAAACATGCTCACGTCGCTGTTTTTGTTCCATTGTGAGTAAACGTGGCACCCATCATGCGCACAGCTTTCTCATGTCTAAATTTTCAGCTAGTATGCGGTGTACAGCACTTTTTGAAATGCCTACGATATCTGCTAGCTCGTGCACTTTCAGTCGATGGTCATCCAATACAATTTTTGGATTTTCTTCACAATTTCTGGTGCGGTCAACTCATTTGATCGACCACTGCGATGTTCGTCTTGGCAGCTCGTACGGCCTCGCTTAAGCTCTGCCACCCAGTATTTTACTGTTGTAAACGAAGAAGCAGACTCCCCCAATTAGAATCTAGCTCAGTTTTAATATTAGTTGGACTAAGACATTTAAAATTAAAGTATTGTATCACATAACGATGGCCAGTTTTATCCATGTTTACAATTTCGCTGAGAGAGTTCACTATTAATGGCTGCTAAACAATTACTAAACGACGTAGCATCGTCAAACTTAAAACTTAAGCTTTATAAGGTTGGTACTTTCTACCATAGTAATTTGTTTGAAACAGCAACCGCTGTATATGCGTCAGGTCGGGTACTTCTGGGACTGCCCTCGTACATGGTATTTTAATCAAAATAATTAGTCATTTATGAGAAAGTCAAAAATATCGAAAAATTTTCCATGTAAACGATGGTTTGGAGTCAGGAGAATTTTCTGGAACTTTGGAATATATTGAATTTAAATACCATTTTTTGACATTTATTCGACATTTCGTTATGCTGTTCACGCACGCGCGCGCGCGCACGGACCTTTTTCTGATTTTTTTATTCGTGGGACTTTAAAACATCCATTTCCGGTAAAATTGGGTGGAATGCAATATTTCCTCTACCTACTAGGTACGTTACAGATAAAAGAAAAATATAGATTCTTTGATCTCCTTCTCCACTTCAAGGCATGGGCATAATGCCCGTTCCGTCTCACAGAGCTGTTTCCTCCACCTCTTTTTGGGTAGGCCGACATCTCTCCTTCCTTTTGGTCGATACTGAAATGCAACTTAGATAAGCTTGAATATGCCATTCTTTAAATATGTTGCATGCATTCGTATGAATATGTTTCAATTTTACTATTTATTGAGTGTACGTTAAGTTCTGCTCTTATATCTTCATTTCGTATTTGGTCTAGCCTTGTGTATTCTTTGATAATGTGCAAATTCTGAGCTGCTCTATACTTTTTTTCCAAAATATTTTTAGAACCAGTAATGGGTTTATTCTGGATTGACCGAACAACGCATTTTCCCGTATTATGTTGTTGAAGCCATCCAATGTTCACTCAATCTATTATCCAAACAATTGCTTGGAGGGCTTCCGTCCTAAGAGGTCAAGATACCGGCATTCTTGCTGAGCACAATAATTTCATATTAGTAAGATTATTGCTGTGTTAAGAGATGGCAATTAAAAATAAAATTCAAGAGCTTAAACGTACTATTATGACTGCATTAAAATGTGCACTTTCTTTATAAAATTCGTACTTTTGGTTACACCAAATTGATACTAATTTAAACAAGCTATTCAAAATTATAGGCTCAATTAGCAGTAAAATTATGTTAGCAACAGGAAAGCGTAATACGAAGGGCCAGGAAAATAATTACAATTGCCACGAAAGAGGTTAGCACTCTTTCCTCGAGGTCGGGGGTTCAAACCCGGCGGAGGGCGATGGATTTTTTCGGGCGTATCGTGAGCACAACAGGATTGTTAAATCTGTTTGGCTGAAAGATATCTAGTGGGCCTTGATCTCTATTGGAACTTGGAAGCACTAAAGCAGGGATGGTTCCAAGGTCTCGCGTAATATACATACTTTTTAAATGTAACGCAACGCTATTCTCTGTAACCAGTGTTATTTTTGGAATCGGTTATAAAAATACTCGAATAATCTCGCTAGTGCAAAATTGAAGGACTGTCATTTTGGAACTGAATTTTGTGCCTGTTGTTACTTGTTTCTTCCTCTGTTTCCAAATAAGACTCATATTCTTAAAGCTTAGGTTCCATTAAGGGTACCTTGGAATTCTTTTGTGTATAAAATAGTGAGAAAAAAATCGGAAAACACCTTAGAAAACAATTACCTAGTTTGGGGTTCATTCTAAAACCAATGACAGGCATACAAGCTATTTTGAAGGTGGAAACATGTTTTAAATATTTTGATATGCTATTTATTTTAAAGTTAATTACTAAGTAAATCACATTATATGTATGATCAAAGGTTCTATTTCATAAGCAATCTCTGCAAACAAAAATCTGAGAAGAGGTGTGCTTTTTCTATATGCAAGAATAGAAAATATACTGAACAAAGTTTTGTAGCCGAAAATACGAGAAATTGGATTGTATTTGGCAGTAGTAATAATAATCTAGAAGTCATTTACATGTTGATTATTAAATGTCATCTTCGAAAACCACAAAGTAGACGAGGTGAAAATATCCATAAATAAGATAGCAATAAATTCCCTAATTTGTATTTTTGCCCTACTGTCAAACAGAATAAGTATTATTTTCGGGGATAATGCTCCTGTTTCCACGGGTTTAAGCTGAGACTGTTGCCGGACAGTCCAAATTGCTTACTGCTTACTGCACAAGTTGCTAGGATTGCAGTCCAGTGTCAGACAACGGGCACATGGCGCAGCACACATTGAATACCGACTCCTGTTTGATGTAAGGACATAGATATCATCTGTTTATATAACTTCACATTCTGGAAAAAAAATGCTTATTCTAACATGATCTGAATTATGACAGTACAGGACAGTGCAGTACTTAGAGGCTAGCAGTTCAGCTGAATACTGCAACATGCACTTGGTGTTCATAGAAAGTGGAAATCCTATTGTTATCGTCTCTACGTTGGACATGGAACAGCATGATCCGCATGTTTTTGAACCACTGGACCAAGTATATTCAGGGCCAAGTATGTCGCACACTTCAGATCGTTGGTGTTTTCTCGACTTAAATTCCAAATACCATGTGCATTGATTTAAGGTAACTATCATTCCATTTGACTTCTGGGTATAATTGCTTGTTTCCGTAATTAATCGTAATACCGAGATGGTTCCTGCATCACTACAATATCCTTATTCACGTCCTGGTCTTCGAAGACAGCATTTAGCATTCACTCTGTATAAGTACACCTGTGAATAAAAGTAGGCTAAGCATACGTTTATCATGTTACAGAGGCTTTCCCGTACGTGCCCCACACTTGTTACCTGCAACCCGAATGTCAACCTAAGGCAGGAAATTGTGCCATCTATACGAGGCTCAGGATATGTTGCTGTGATTCCATCACTGCCGAATACTGTAAGTACTTTCAAGATTGCTTGCTTCAGTGAAGTTCATCACAACAAAATACTTCTAGAAGTTAAATAAGAACTCCCAACAGAAAACTCCATCTCAATCAAGCCAATTAGAGGTTAATATTCCTTTGAAGGGTGACGCAAGCATGGCCATAAACTTATGTTAGTACAAAATTAAGGGTATATATTTCAGCAATAAGTAGGGCAGCATAGATAACTAATCCATTGTAAAGCTTGTTTATTTTTATTTGGAAGTTGCCGGGTACCTATAGGGAAAAAGACATTAGATGCATTTAATTAAACAGTATGAAGCCGGCAGCTTTGAGAAAACAATACAGGCCTTATGGCAACAGCGTTACAAAATGTTGGTAGACTCACGGCAGTATCTAACATTCGTTTGTTTTTCTACATGTGGAGGCATAATTGTTTACAATGCTAACCGCATAATGGCCAGCTCTCTATTCACGTTATATTCTCCTGCTGTTCTGTTTTCCATTTTAACTTATTTCGCTTTGCACTATACAATACATGGCAAACTAGCAAACATTATGGAGAGTTCTGTACTTATACCACAAGAGTGTGCTTGGCAGCACTGGAATTACTGTTCCATCTGATGTGTTGGGTACAATAGGTATACTTTAAAAGAAAATCCGTTATCGTAAGAACGAATATCGATAGAGTTGTACATGACACAATTCTTTATTTCCCGTAGGTATATAATAATGTTTCTGGCTATCCAATAGAACCTCATATTAAATTCAAAATTATATGTAAAAGGGTGTGTACAGTAAACGGCACTGCCCATAAGAGCAATGTTGGCTGCACCATATCTGTCCTACTAAATAATAATAATAATAATAATAATAATAATAATAATAATAATAATAATAATAATAATAATAATAATAATAATAATAATAAATAATATATTATGCTAATTGAAGTAAACACCAAATCATCATAATTACCAAACACTGATTAGACTAGATTAGATTCCATTCTGTGAGTTCACTAGCAGCCACAAAGGCTTGTGAACATAAAACATATCAAGGAAATGTACAAAAATTACATATAAACATAAATATTACACAGAATATAGAAAATTTGAAATAAAATAGACATACTATATGCATGTCAAGGAAATTTACAATAGAGTTACATATATACATAAGTATTACATAGAATACAGAACATTTAAAATAAAATAAAGACATATTATATACAAAATGAAACAAATCAGGTGTAATTTTGTACAAAATCAAATACCTCCCTACCGTTTTAAGGCTAATGTTATATTTATAGACAAGAACAGTTATTTTAACTTTCACTAGGCTTGTAGCTTTTGTTCGTCTCATCATTTTGTTCTATTTGATTTGTAATGCTTAGCATTTACTGTCAGTTCTTAATAACATTTAAATAGCTTCATCCTATTATCAGTATAAGTGATAACTAAACTATATTAATGCAAATTTAAAAGGACCATCAACAGTCACCTGTATATGGAGTTGACAACATTTTACTTTTGCAATTAATACTGTTACTATATTATGAGAATATATCAGAGATACTATTACATTTCATGAAATTTTATGATAAATAGTTATGGTATTGCACATGGTTCCGAGTTTTCATTGTTTTGTTTCAATACGTAAATGAGCTCTCTCTCTGGAAATTAATAAAAAAATAGATTTTAAAACTTTGGTAATTGTCGTCTTTCCAATATTTCCACTAACTGTGGTGATTTTATGTTACAGGGAAGGCACTAGCAGGCTCCGCATCCCAAGTGAAAACATCATGGGGAATAATGCTGTTGGTGTCTTTTGTGTTGATAGCAGCTTTGTGACGCATGTACCGTTTGCTGCCAGACTTCAATGCGTATTCATGGTTCAGTATACTACCAACTTCAAGGTGTGAGGTTTTGGTGGTAGAAAAATGACTGGTTCTTGAGGTGAAGAATCTTTAGATATGCCAGCGTTGCCAGAAGTATTAGAAGGAGAATATCAATTTAAAAAACTGATAAGTTTAAAAAGAGAACAAAGCTTAGACTTGTAATGATTTTATGTAACACATGAATGTAATCGAGATCAACATAGTACTGAGTTGAATGTAATATATTTTGTTGCATGCATATGAAAGTTTCCTATCCTCAAGTGATTAGAGGGTCCTGCAGATTTCCAGTTAGTGTCTTCCTGCCTTTCACTAAATAAATGAAACACACTAAGATATTCGAACTCATCATCTCATTGTTACTGCAACGTGAATGATATTTATGAACACCCAATAAATTTTGCTCATTATAGTATCATTGACTTAGGAGGTAAACCACAGTATTGCACAAGTTTGCACAAGAATAAAACATGTTAAGGATTTATTTTTAATTTAAGAAATTATATTTTTAGAGATTCTGCAAATTTATTAATATTTTAACAGAAAAGTTTGTTATTTTCCATGTTTTAATTAAATAATTTAATTACATAAATATTGATTTAAAACATTTGAAAAAATTTGTACAGTATCGTAAATGTCCCTTGAGTTAATGTACTTTTATCAGAACATTTCAGTCAGTAAACTGAAACATTTTTAGGAAATGTACAGAATTTTTAAATACAGCACAAATTGGATTAACAAAGTTGCAACAAAGTTAACAATATCCTTATTTTTATCATTAAAAGTTTCAAGTTAACATCGATATAGAAATCTAATTTAAGTAAACTTAAATTATATTCTCAAGTGATTGAATGAAGGAATAAATACTTAATTTTACTATTTTTATGTTACTTAAGGATGAAAGTTTAAAGTATTAATATGAAAGTCTAGAAACTTTATAGAGAGAGTATAAATAACCTTTTTCTTTTTTATGTGAGAAAGATAATATATGCTAGTCTACAAAATTTTTGAAGGAAACCATAAATAAATTTTAGGAAAATTTGAAATTTAAATCCGTATTTCAATTTTAATAATGGAAACTATTTTTCTCATAAGGACACATGACTTTGAATTAAATTAAATTAAATTGAACTAAATTTTTATATTGTGATTTCCTACTTAACTGTCAATTTATATAAAAATAAACTTGAGATGAAAGATTAGATTACATAGGCATTGTTTGATCCCAATTATAATGAAAATATTGATTCACTGATGCAGATATCTCCCTTTACATTTTAAGTTTGAACATGAGCATTTTGATGAGGTAAGATTTGAAAGGGAGAGCACTATATTCATAACCAAAGAAAACCTACAGTTGATTTTGCATTACACTAAGCAACCTTAAGCATATAATTAACACTAACAATGAGGAATAATGTAAAACCATTGGGATTGAGGCATGCCCCAGATATTACCCCTGTTTCTCCACCAAATATATCCATGATAGGAATCAAGCTTCTTGTTTTAGTTGCAAAAGAGTCAAATCAAAGTTTAAATTCTGCAAAAACAACAGAATAATGGTTTTGCATTTGGCATTTTGATATGAAAGCAACTCTAAAAGTTGAAACACAGTTATCAACAGTATTAAAGTGGTATGTTTCTTTTAAAATTTTAAATTCTAATCCAAAAGAATTTTAAAACTTAATTGGTCAAATGGTTAAAGTTTGTCTCCACCAAAATGATCAAACTGGAAATAAGCAAGATTACTGATGGATAACATTTGAGTCATCCAGTTATAAACCACGTTAAGTCCAAGGGACTTTTTTTTAAGAAATGAGGAAAAATTGTCACTGCTCTCATATAAGAAATATTAGTTTGCTTTAAATTTTATATGAATTCCCTATTAAATCAATGCTTTTTTGTAGGGGTTGAGTGAAATCATAGGGCAAGATGTATTTAAAAAAAAATGTTTTGGACATAATTTATTTTGTATCATGATCATGGAGATTAAAGATTTTGGAGCGGTAATAATGGCAGTTGTGCATATTTTCATAAATATACACTGAATTTCCATTGTATATAATTAAAGAGGGTTTTCCAATATTTTGTATACTGTTCACAATACAGCATATTTAATAACAGAATATTATACAAATTCAATTCAGTTCTATAGAGTAGGAAAATGTATAACCTTTTTAGAATGCACACTGGTTCATTATAAAACCAAAATACAATAGTTAGAACACTAAACATTCATTTTAACAAAGCTTTAGGATGCATGCACTTCAGTCTAAAACAATTAGATCTTCTTCATGACCAGGAACATTCCCAAAGTCAGAATACTCTTCCCTTTCCACCTCATTTCTAGAGGTTTCTGCTGCTGGGAGATTAGATCTGTGTAGAATTTCAGTTCTTCTAGTATAACACAAGCATGTTCTTTAGAGATCTCCGGACTTGGCAGAGTTTGGAACAGCATGTTTAAAGGTACATAGGTATAGTGTGAACAATACAAGTTTTGTTTCATGATGGTCGATGGACTCAGTGGCTTTTGGAAAAGTACCTAAACTTCAAACCTCTTTTTCAAAGGTAAATACTGGCTTTTTTAACAGTGCCGAATTGTTAAAATGTACAGTTTAACATCCACAACAAGATGGCCGTAAAATCTCAATTTTGAGATTTTGTGGACATAGCATGTTTTGTAACTGGATGACTTACTTGGACAAATTTTCTCCAGGTGCTTTGATTTACATTATCACTCTTTCCACAAAGTAATCTTTTGTTTTAAGTTTAGTGTCCTTTAACCGGTTAGGTAATATCGGATGATGAATGAAAGAAATAGGTTAAATAATGCTCAAATGAGCCTGGGATCCATGATTATTTTGACATTGATCTTTTCAGGATAAGGGAAAACTCCCAAAAAATCTTATCTGGATGACCTACCCTAGCTGAGTTTTGAACTTGGGACCTATTGAATGTGAGGCAGACAAGCTATCCCCACGCCACAGAGCAGGCCAAAGTAATCCTTTGACTTCATTCTTGTTCCCATACTAATGCAACTAGTTCACCAACTAAGATGCACAGGTTAAAATGTAGCACTGCATGGTCTGGAAGCTCTAGCATTTGCTCAACAGATCCAACATTACTAGACACCATCAAAGTAATTGGAGTAGTCCATTTAAATAAAGAATGATTCTTGCTTCTGTATTTATCTGCAGAACATAACATAATTATAAGTAAGCTGTTTGTATTTCATTTTGAAGTTGTCCATTTAAAACCTAGCCTTTATTTGAATCACAGATTAATTACAGAAAATTTCATACCTCATTGTTAAAGCTGTGAAACTCAAAAACATTCATTAATAGTGAGACATGATAAAGTTTTTGTTTTATGCAGTGTATGAGAATGCGACAACTAAAAAATGAAGCATTCCTATTTTATTTGGAATGTTTCACTATGACAGTGACCAGGTCTTATATCAATTGCTCCATGATTTTTGCTCTATCCTGGACTTTTACTCATTTTGAATTGCAGTATTTTAGTTCATAAGTATCAAACTGTACAATAAGTTGTCTAGTTTAAAACTTAAAAATTGTGTTCAAGTACAGTGCTGTTTCTGCTATGTAAACTGTGTAAACTATAAGTTTATCTGTAATACAGTTTGTCTGTAGATCATAGTACTGCTTTGATTTTCAGTGCAGCAAAGACATTTATTTAGGCCTAAATCAGATACATAGGCATGCACAATAAAAGAGGGAGTGCCAGGGGTGCCTGGTCACACCTAAATGTCTTCTGAAATTGAAAAAAATGCCACTGAACATAGTGAAAACATGATCTAATTTGTAAATTGGGACTTTGCTTTATTTGAGGAATGAGTTGTCATTCTCACCTCTCCCCCTTCCTTTTGTTTCATTAATCTCTTTATGAAATGTATGACAATGAGGTATTTTGTAAAATAAATTCTTAAGCATTACATTTTTAATTGAAGCTATAGCGCCTAAAATATTGTAAATGATTGTTGAGGATACTTCTAATTCACTTACAAGGAATGCTCCACTCATTTGAAACTAGGATTTCATTCTGAGTGTAAGGTAGCTGAGAAGGTGCGCTTCTCAAACTCAAATGTTGTTATTTTCCAAAGTGATATTTAAGGCTATTTTTGACAATTCAAGTTTTGAGCAGTTGGCTTTAGGTTTGGTGTGTGGAACCACTTACTAGATTTTTAATGAAGCACCTATTCTTATGTTCCATCATGCCAACCACACAAAATTTCAAAGCTTGAAAATACCCCTAAATCTTATTTTAAATTAAATTTTTCAATTTCTGAGAAGCATGCTACCTCTGCCAATTGCTGTGAAATCGGAATGAAATACTGTTTTGAACGAGTGGATTATTTCTTGTTAGATGAAATTTCAGTCTGTATTTATTCTATTAAAGCTTAAAATACATGACTAAGTAATTGTTTTTCCATAGATGGCCTTGAAGAATAAAATCCCCATTTTCTTTTCCAATTATTCATTAAGATACAAATGCTGAATTCATAAATATAACCAAAAATAAATAAATAAATAAATTAAAAATAAGTGTTACCTTCAATTAGCAATTTAAGTTATTTCCCCGAAGCTCATTATTGAACAAATCTATCTATTTATTTTAAGCATTTATGCTAACAACAATCAGTCTTATGAGCAAAGAACTGTTGTTTAAAATATAATGAATACATTATCATTATTAATTATTATTATTATTATTATTATTATTATTATTATTATTATTATTATTGTTGTTGTTATTATTTAATATGTAACAAAGCAAAGGACCCTATTTTGCAATGTACATTAGGAATATAGTTTAACAACAAATAAGAAACACAATAGCACACTGAAGGAAATTAGAAAATAAGTATCAAAAATGTAATGAATGAACGTTAAGAACTCTTTGTATCAGCATGGTGTTTTAAATGTCTGGTACACTGGTTTTTAAAGTTCCAGGTTACAACAGTTCAAGTGAGAGTTTAGAACATATCTTTTTCTTCCAAACAATGGGTATTCAAATAGCAGGCGAGGAGACTCACAAAGCCAGAAGTAACCATCTATGACATTAATTTTAAAATGCTCGAAATAAGACTTAAACTTCCCATGACTTGTTAAAGGCTGTGTGAGCACACAGTTAGACACTAACACTTTACACTGGTGGATTTCGGGGAAACGCATTTCTCTCATGAAGCAGAGGTCCATTCATTGTTCCACTGGTGCATTATATGCTATCTGATATTGCTTTTTGCACAACAAATAGGAGATTTACAGTAAATAACTACCATGTTAGAAGCAGCAGCTGTTTTTTGCTAGTTGGTTTGCTCTTTTGTTTCTAGTTGATGCTTATGTCCATGAATCCATGAGAGAGATGTGAGAGCTTTGTTGAACTATTGATCTTATAGTAACAGCTATTGGATTCATATTGTAATTTTCATTTACTGAGTTCACCGCAGCTTGCAAATCACTAAAAATCCAAACTTTTTTATTGTAAGTTATACACTACTCGACAGCAGACTTAATAGCACAAATGAATACAATAACCAACACAGGCAAAGTAAACAATAAAAGTAGCAACTGCAATCATTTTCTGGAATACTTTGCATACAATTGTGTTTCTGACTCTTTATTTTATTTCTTATTTACTAGGCATTCATTTTGTTTATTTTCACACCAATTACTTATATTACATAGTAGATAACATACCAAGCTCTTATAACCTACTCAAAAGTTGTCTACCTAAAAGTGTTTCTGGTCCTGATGCATCATAACTCCAGGTTATTGATGAGACCAAACCATAATCAGTTACATCACTCCCATTACTGTATTTTTGAGTAAGTAATAGAAGTTTGTCAGGAAAAGATTCCTTGGAATAAGGAGTGAATATATTATGTTGAGAATATAAATATGAGTTAATGTGCACTAAGTTGATACACCAGAGAATGTCTTATTATTGCCTAACAGTAATTGCTGATGAAATAGAATCTGCTGTATGAAGTGAACAGGTTTCTTTTTATGAAAGGCTGCATCTTCAGATAAATGCACTGATGATGTTTGCACAAAATCTGTATTAACATTAATTTCAGTGTCACAGAGCATGGCATTACTTAATAAAACCAAAAATAATAATAATTTTTACGTTTGACATAATTCTTGTTGTCACTCAATTTTATGTTCTAACCCTTAAGTTTTGCATTCTTCTGTAAACTTAATTGTGCTTATGTTGGACCTATCTGATTGATACATAAAAATATATTTGGATAAGAATGTATTTTAAAGATCATGAAAAAGGAAGCATATTTATAGTCTCTTGTGTTATGCAATAATAAACCAACATATGTTCACTGTTATGTTCAGATTATTTGAACAAGTATAAAATTCTGGTGTTTTTATAGAATTTATGAAGGAAAATTTAATGTTTAAGTAGTGTTAACTGTTATTATTACCATAATTATTATCATAGTTCATATATTTCTGTTTTTGAATGAAATATGCAGTAGGTACATAAGCAAAACCTAAATAGTGGATTACAAAATACTGCACTGTCATCTTAATCTCCTATATGCTAATGTGCATCTTAAAAACAATGAAAAGGGGGTTGTATTAAGTGTTTTGAGACACTGCATATAAACTGGCTTGTGCATGTCTATGGTCAGATGTTGATTATTCTAGTATCTGATTAATGCAAAAGAAACCAATACTATGTATTTGGAGATTTATTAATTCGAGTGTACATTGTACAAGAAGGTTTAGTTGTGATACTGACAAATCTAACAGTGAACTAATAGTGAATTCTTTTTTGTCATAGATGGTGCTTTCTCTCTTCCACCTTAGGTGCCTATTACAAACAATGGTCAATTTAGCTCATTGTGTCTAATATAAATGCATATTTCCTCAAAAATAATCTGGTTCTGGCATGAACAAATGATATGGTGTTCCGTGCTGTTAGTGATAATGAACTGTTTTTGTGATAGATGGTGCTTTGCTTTCCTTTGTCCTTCACAGTGAAGGACTACTGTGATAACAAAGAAATAATAAATTTAGAGGAAATATGTGCATATGTGAAGAGTGACAAGTGTTACAAATATACTAAGTAGTAGTTGTATGTAACCAAAGATAGTATATTTCTATGTGAATAAATATGTTTGTTATAAAAAAAAATCATAGTTGTAATAATTAATGAAGCATAAAGAAATATAAATATATGTAAATATTTATTTAGTGATAAGTCCATTACATAATGGAGTCTAGAGGTGGCCGTGGCCACTTATCATCTAGAAATTACAGTTTATTTTACACTTTTCTCTTCTCTATTTATTGTTTTCAATATCCTCCTATTTACATTATGAGATTGTCAAAGTAACTTTGGCCAATGGACCATTTCCATTTCATCCTGGCTTTCCAAATAAATTCTCCTAATTGGCTTAACTGTGACTAATCTGTGAACATTTTCTTAATCACTACAGCTTTATTACATCTAAGCCATTTTATGTTGATTAGCATTTTCCTCCACTCATTGGTATTAAGAAATATAATACACTTTCATCCATGGCTTCAATTATTTAATTTTAAAGCTTTAATTATAAATAAAGTGATCAAAACAAGCTATGAAAGCTTTTGCACTAATTCAGGGAAAGTAAAGTTTAAAGGGCTTCTAACATAAAGAAATAAGATGTGGTACAGTTACATAAGTTTCTCTACCTATTACAAATTTGCAGACAATCATTATATATTATAACATTAAAAGGTAATTCTTCCATCCACATTAACATTATTCAAAATACAGTTTTATTTCCAAATTAGCAATAGGTGCATAAAAATATGAAATGAGTTGAAATAAACATTCGTATTCACTAATTTAGTTATTACCTAGTACATGTTTAGCAGGATGTTTCTGACATCCTCAGCAGGATTCAACTGCCAGAACATAGATAGAAGCTGGAACTAGACATCTGGTCATCCTGTGGCGGCATCTTGATAAAACTTTTAGTTACTGTTTTCTTCAGCTTTAGTTTCCAGCTCATTAATAAATGCTTGAACTTAATGTAAAAATTTTCCCAAGCTTTTTTATTGAATGTGGTGCCTTTAATTAAATTTATCTCTTTTCTATGTAATGGTTATCTTTCCAAAAATTATGTCTATTTTCACATTTCTCAAATGTTATTTCAATTCTAGTGCCTATTTTTCTCTGGACATCTCTTGTCAATTTTGTTAATTGTTTGCAATCAATGCGGTAGATGCCAGATTTTTGTTTTGCTTGCTTTTTGTCTATTTTATTAGAGGTCAATAAATTTTTGAGGCTGAATCTATTTTGTGGAGCCAATCACATATTGCAGTCCTTCAATATTTTTTGAAATTGGTTTATGGAAATTGGGTGATACGTGAACCTTGTATGAATTGGTTTCATAATTATGATGAAAGCGAGTGATTTGCTGGTGAAAGTTTAGAGATATGCTGCTGAATTTTCTGATCTTGATTTTTTTTAAATGTTTGCTAAAACTATCATTTTTTGTCATGTTTAGCATTTGTTCATATTCCTTTTGTTATTCTAAATGCAGTTAACTAATCTGTGTGTTAAGCTATTAAGTATTGTCTATATGTGCTGCCTTGGGTTTAAACCATCTGCTTTTGTGTAGATTTCTGAATGTGTATCTTTTCGGTTTATATCAAATTTCAGTTTTGGACCATTTCTGATCAATTTCAAATCAAGAAAGTATAAAACTCCTCTGTATTTCTTTATCTGTAGAAATTTAATTAATTATTCCTGTATATTAAACAAGGTATCATCTATGTCAGCCTGTTCCAATTCTGCTCAGCTGAGTCAGAGTACTCGCACATACGCAGCAACAATAGCAGATATGTCACTGGGGAAGACCATAGCACAAGTGCTTGCACTTCCTGCCAGTCTTGAGGATGTGTCATTGTATCAAGCCAGGTGGCCCATAGATGATTTCTTGGGAAGAACAATTTCTGTTTATCAAAAAGGACAGATTCCCATAGTGTCTTGTATACACAAAGATGCTGAATTTGATGAGGAAATGGAACATACACATCATTATACAACAGTTCATTCAGCTCTGATGACAGCTTGTCCCAGTACCGAGCTGTATTGCATGCTGCAGGTAGACCCCTGTGAGGTGTGAGCCTCTGCTACTCTCTGGGTAAACAAACAAGCTGGAGCAGCCTGATATGTGTGTTTATCATTCACACTTGTCACTACATCATCAATATTATCTAAGTCATAATTTGAAAAACATAGGGAGTGACTTGGTGATATGTATCTCAAAGAAACTCATCAGAGGTCTGCAATGAACAGAGATAGTGGATTTCCCATTGATAGTCCAGAATTTTATTTCTGGAATCTGCCATTGAATCCAAAAGATGATTGCTCTGTGCAACATGTGAAAACAATGTTAAAATTTTTATTGGAAACATGGAGGAATAAACTCAGAAGTCATAGTAACAATCTCTTGCAAAGGAGAAAAAAACTGAAGAATCCAAAACTTTCAAGCATCTTTTATCAGATGGTGCATGTACATTTGAAGCATACAGATAACACTAAGGGAAAAATAATTTGCAGAAATTATATATTTTAGCAAGCTCTACTTTTTCTTTGAAGCAAGCTTTTGTCTGGAGGTGTAGAAAATTCAATTGGAATGAAGGAGACTTCACAGTCTATCAGCAGAAAATTTAAGATGTAGATTTTATTATTCATGCAAACATCTTAAACATGTGTTTTAATCAAAATTGTTACAGCCATTTTTAACACTTAAACATAAGTGCAGATAACTGTAATATTGTGTTACTGTTAACATAAATGTGGTTTAAATACATTAAACAATGCATGAGATGTGAGAAAATAAAAAAAGTAAGGAACATTTTCAATTTAGTTTGCAGCAGGGTAGTTTTCTTTAATTCTTTGTGACTTTTAATGTAAATTTTGTTTTCTTTCTCACTTTTTTTTCAGTTTAACATCCTTTAACCGAGTCATACTGCAGGGAAAATAATGCTCAGCAGATGAGCACAGGCCTGAGAGCCTAGAGACTTCTGTGGATAAGGGAAAATCTCCAAAAAAAAAAAAAACTTATACAGGTAACTCGCCTTAACTGAGATTTGAACTCGGAACCTCTTAAATTGAAATTGAGTTTTATTTATGGATGCTCTTTTACTGCTGTGGTCTTTAGCATCCCATTCTATATTGGGCGTGAAAGAGTGGTAATTTTGCTCAGAGGCCTCTTTATCAGGCTTGAGGTTCTTTTATGTGCCATAAATCTATGACGTGGGACCACTGCCTTTACTTCCCTTCCAAAGAAAGCCATGCTAAGAAGTTTTACATCTGAAAAAAATCCATCGCCCTCCACAGGGTTTGAACCCTCAACCTAAGGAACTAGAGGCTAGCATGGTAATCACTACACCACGGAGGATAACTCAGGACCTCTTGAAAGTGATGCATGCACGTTACCTCATACCATGGTGATGGGTGAAATTTAAATCTTGTGTGGAATTAACAGTCAAATTGCTATAACATTATTTTTAGTCTGGGAGAGGCAACAGATATTTTGAGTGTAAAAGTCCTTAGCATGGCTTCCTTCAGAAGGGAAATAAAGCTAGTGGTGCTGTATTATACTTGTTCCCACATAAAAGAACCTCATACCCTGAGAAAAAAGGTTTGTGGGCAAAATTTGTCAGCCATTTCATGCCCATTATGTCCTTCCTCTATCCTTGAGCCATCTATTAGGTGCTAAGCTAATCAGCACTCACTACAGGCTCTGATGGCAGACACAGGTACTAGAACACAATGACTACAGAAAACTTTACTAGAGGTTCTTATGCTTAACAGTTGGAGTAACAGAATAAGTAGTCAGTTATTTTTACAGCCATTGTAAGCAATTGAAATAATAAAATATTCTAGATTTCTTACAAGGTTAACTACAATATAAAACTAAATCTGAATGCTTCAAGTTTAATAATATTTGTAATTAAATGTGTATAAGAAACACCAACTTCAATTATAGAACATCAATATGCAAAAGAAGTGCTGTAAGCTGAAAAGAGTAAAAGGAGCCTGAACTAAGTAATTTTATGCTAATTTTCCTCATTTTACCCCACAAAACATTCAAGGCTCACCTCTGTGGTGTGGGGGTAGCATGTCTGCCTCACATTCAAGAGATCCTGAGTTCGAATCCTGATTAGCACGAGTTACCCGGGTAATGTTTCTTCCAGGAGTTTCCCTCGTCCTGAAAAGATGAAAGTTTGATACTCTAAGCTCTATGGACTTCAAGCTCATTTGAACATCATTCACCCATTTCATTCATCTCCAATATGATCTACCCAGTTAATGGACAAACTAAGAAGAAAAAAAAACAATAATAAATTAAATTTTTGTATTTATATTCTCCCTCTACTGGCTAATCAAAGCATTTTTTCAACCTTGTATGTTCCAATACTGACAAGAGATACTCCCTTCCTATGCTATTTCTTTTCTTTGATTTTATTTTCATTCATGTTCATATTCTTTTACTTTATACTAAAGAAGACCAATGCAGGTATTAGTATGAACTGGGTAGAAAAATAATGTTTTAAATTAATCAATCATCTGTAGAATTGTTTTGCAAAGGGAATGAATACAGAAATGTCTAAGATTGTTTTATATCACTCTCTATCCAAGTATTTGCTTTTATAAACTAAATTCAAGCAAACAAAAAGAATTCAATTTTAATCTCCAGGCATTTATAATGTTTTCATTCTTGTAATTTCTGCAACGACCTAAGGGAGTGTCAGTCAACTGAATGCTTTGCAACATTAGGGAGTCAGTCTTCTTGCTCATGGCACTGAGAGGGGAACTTGGTAAGCAGTGTGGAGCAGGTGAGATAAATAAAAAGGCAAAATTATTGTTCGGGAAGGAGTAGCCATGCAAGGAAAATGTATTGTACATTGTACCTATTTGGTTATAAGATAAAAGGCCTGCCCTTCCTTTCCTTTACCTCAGTACCCCTTACCAAATCCATAAAACAGTGTTATGTCACATATAATTGAGTTGGTTGACTCTTGCGTAAGGATTAAATCACCTTGCATTGCTTTTAGACATTTATAATGTTTAAGAAACTAGATGATAAGAGAGTAAGTCCAAAAACTGGTTGTACACCATAAAAATCTGATGTGTTACACTCACATGACTTTCTCTACTCTTGTACAACCTATTTTTACAAATGCTTCATGTTAATCGAGATGTTAATCTTATTGCGTTTAAGAGCTGGTTGCTATGTGGAGTATTTCATTCTCTTTGTATTACCAGGACGAAAAAAAATGAATAACGAATTTGAGAAACAGTTTAAGTATTGGAAAATTTAAAGCAATAACAAGCAATATCTCGAAAATGGTTCACTCGACAACAAAAATGTGTATGACATGACATAAATTGTGTATTTTAACGCGAGCTACATTTTTTGTGTAGTAAAATTTTGTCTATCTCTTATGGTTTACCAGTTATGCAAAAGTCGTTCACAATGAAGAACACTTTTGGAGACATTCCCAGAAAATTCGAGATATGCATTTTATTTGTCATAAAAATATCTTAAACATATGATATTTTAATCAAAATCGTTAGAGCCATTTTTGAGAAAATTAAAATTTTCGAAAAATGTTCCATGTAAAGGGTAGTCTGGGGTAGGGGGATTTTCTTGAAAACCTTTGTGTCGCATCTCTGGAAGATACTGAACCTAAATACCAAGTTTGGTGTTTATCTGACTGTTCGTTTCTGAGTTATGCTGTTCACAGACACACACACACACACGGACATGTTTCCAAAAATGCTTTTTTTGGATTCAGGGGGTCTCAAAACATGTATTTCCGGTGAAATCTCGGAATCGAATTTTTGGGTGGAATGCAATACTTCCCCTACTTACTATACGTAGTAGAGAAAGTAAAAAGAGAACATATATAGGTGATGTGAAATTTACAGTTTGTGAAAAGAAAATATACTCTTAACACTTTTCCTGCCTTGCCAGCTAGAATTGATAAGCATTTAAAACAATTTTGTGTTACAAATCATGCTCTGTTTAATAAGGACAACAATATCTCAGTACATATTTCAATTTATATTTCATATAAATAGACTGTTACTGCTCTAAACATTCAATGAAGTATGTAAATAACCACATACTTAAAATCTTGCAATAGGTGCAAATTAGAAAAAAAGCTCATTTTTCCTTATACTTGTTTAGGTCACAAGAAAAATAATGCGATTGAGATGAGATTTCTCAATACAGGGTTAAAGCACCATACGTTCAAAAAAATATTATATGCATAGGCTTTTGCTCTATGTTTCAAAAATGGAAAGCTAATTCTGAAAATAACAAACACATTTTAATAAGCATGTGTCTCAAGATTGGCAAAATTATCTTACTGTGTAGTATCCTAATTGCTTAAAAAGAAATTGTGCAATCTTATGGCACCTGTAACAATAAAGTAAAGGTATACTGTCTTTACTTGCCTGGTTTACTGGGAAAACTGCGCGTCAGCTGGAGAAGTTAATGTCGTACTGACATGTTGCCATGGTAGCTCAGTTGGTTAGAGCAACTGGATGGAAGCTGGGATATCTGTGGTCAAATCCCCACTATGGCATTGAATTTTTCAGTCGTCTGATTTTACCTTTCCAAGCATACTGCCAAACTTCTGGTCCTTAATAATTATGGTTCTTTCTTTGTGTTGAAAGTAGCCAACATTGTTTTACTCTAGAAGTTTATATTTTTACTTTCTCTATCACCTGCCCATGGTGGTAGGCAGAGAAAGTACTGTATTCTGCACATGTGTCATAATTAAAACAACGAAAAGTGAAGTGAATGCCAAACTTAATATATTTAAATTCAGCATCTTTCATTGACATTAAACAAAGTATTTCATAAATTTCCCTCCATTGTGAAGTATGTATGCATGAAAATATATTTGTTATTTTTTATTTAAAAACAAGTCTAAAAGATTTAGACTAAAATGTGAAATGCTTGAGATACTAATATGAAAAATAAAATGTTTATTTTGAATTTTCTGTGAGTAGTATAAGAAATTGTCCTCATCGTGGTTTAATTTTGTATAACTGGAAAACTATAAGTAATAAAGATTAACAAAAAAAAAAAAAAAATTGCAGATCTCTTTTTTTGTGTGTGTAAAATAACTTTTGTCACAGCACTAGCCATTCTTTGAATATGCCATATTTTATGCTTACATTTTCTTGAGTGTGTCAGGTGATGAATTGTTTTTAGTTTTCATTTTTCTTTTCATTCCTAAGAGCTAATAATACACTCCTGAATTTATTCCTCCATGCTTCTGATTTTAAAACTTGAATGCTGTTTCTGCAGTTGGTATGTAACTTAGCATTTATTTTTTAACTTTCAATAATTCTAGACAAAAGTATGTCATAAATAATGTAATGACAGTAGAATAACCACTTTTTTATATAAATAACATAATATATGATGTATAAGGATATGTACATTTATAATGCATAGAGAAAGCTATGTAGGTGTGCTGCATAGGAATTTATATATTATATAATATTCAAACTGAGAATGAAATATTCATTGGAAATGAACAGCCTTGCTTTCCTAAGTGCATGACTACTTAACTGTATGTTTTTAGACATAGAAATAAACTATGCATTGGAATATACACTTCCAATTTTCAAACCAGGTTCTTGCATGTCCCATTAGATATGAAAATATCTTAATTTCATCTGCTCTTTAGGTAATTTTCTGTTCATAAAAGACCATATTTTCATTATTGATTACACACATCCCCTCCTTTTGCTTTTCAAAATGAATTATTTTTGAAAAGCTTTGAATAAAAATAAATCACTCATTAATTTTAATACTTAAATTCCAAGTGTCAGTACTTAAGAATAGATTATATATATGCAACATCCTTTAGTTTTCATAATTTTAAATCATCTGCTCTGAATTTGATCTTTTATGGACAAAAGGCTAACAAGGAGGTTAAATGGAATAATTAAAATGGTATAAAATAGCCACTCATTGAATAGTGCTCTTATTTAAATTTTATATTTGCTGTTGCAGTTGAGATCTATGAGCCATTTTTTATTTTTACATCCCTTCCTTACATTTTCCACAGGAAGCTGGCATTGGACCCAAAAGTCTGATAGTGATATTTCACCTGAAATGCACATTCTGAAAGTCATCTACAACAAAACAATCATCTTTCGAAAACAATCCGTGTGAGTGATTGTTTCTACCAGTCAGCCTGGCCATATACAGTGAACCCAAACTAAAAAGTTGGATAAATATCGGCTCTCATACTTTAATGAAGATTCTCTTAAAGATGCAAGACAAAGCTTTTTAAGCAACTACCCCATCCCAAGAAAACCTATGCATGGAAAACTGTTTGTTATTTTTTATTTCCTCAAACAATGGGTGCTAACCATTTTGCTTATAATATTTCTCCATTCTATTTGATTTTCTTCAATTGAGAAACCCCAAAAAAGCTCTGTAATAATTTACATCGGAGAAAGTATAAAACTCATTAAAACAAACTATTTATTCTATTAGCTATGCAGCAACACTATCACCTTCACACTGTCATATGGGAGATACAAGTACTCTATGATGCTTTGATAGCTTCTGGAAAATGACTTGTCTCTGCATGGATACCATCCCACTGTGGTATATCAGGAAATGCCTGGTAGATGCTGCTGTGAAGGAAGCAACAAAGCATCCCCCAACCATCAGACACAAAATACTCCATGAAGATTACCCATGCATCTTAGGGCCACTATTGTATGGCAGTGGAGTACACATTGCTCAGCTACATCTAATACCAAATTGCATCAGGTCTGTCCAATACCAATCTTGCTTTCTCTCTTTTAACACTTATCCGCAGAAATCAGGTAGGTACTCATCACCTGCCTATCTATTAGATTCAGATTTTATTCACCATTTGCAAAAGTTTACAAGGCTTCGTCAGATCAAAGCACTGTTTATGTATACATTTATACATGTATACAGTTATACATATAACTTTATGTATACATTTTAAGTACATTAATACATAATCTATATATATATTGTTACATGTTGGGGTGAAAGGCAAAAAATGATTAATTTAGGTCACCGCAACACGCACATGTGGGGGCGCAACTCGCTGTCAGCAAAAAGTCCGGGACCTTGATGTGTAGATTTAAGAAGGCGTGAGGTTTTATATTACTTTGAAAGATTACATAATACACATTACCTGGGATTTATGTTTATTCACAAAAACGTTTGACTTCTCTACATAATTAACAAAGGAAACAGGATGGAGGGAGATACTACAGGCTGTAAACCAGCCACAAGTGACTGGTCCCAGCAACCACTTCCACTCAAGTGATGCTATCTTGTCCCCCCACCAACCGTGTCTAGATAAAGCCAAGGGCTGATGTCACACCAGGCAGTTTCAAACAGATCTCTCCCTTTGGTGTGATCTGCACTGAAAGGAGAGACCGTTAAGCCGAAATATAACTGAGGAGACCCAATAATGCTACATCTGATAGCAACAATACAGCACAACATGCATTTGATAATGACAAGTAAATTATTATGCCACAATATATGCAGATATTTTATATTATATTGACTAGCTACTATTGACCTTTGCTACTTTAGGTTTTCCAAACAAGGCTTTATGTATACATTTTATATGCATTAATACTTACAGTTATACATACAGATATTTTATATTATCAGACTAGCTACTATTGAAGTTAGCTGCTTTATATTCTCCAATTGAGTAGAAAGCATTATTAATCAGGTAAATCTTTATTGCTTCAATTTTGTTCATCTCTGCATTTATTTCTTTAATTTGGTGAGGTAAATGATTGCATAAATCTTTTGCATTGCTTTCAATACATTTCATAACTAGTGAGCCTCTTAGTCTGTTCCTAAAATAGTTCAGTTTTGTTCTTGTGTTGTTTGTATACATTTATATTTTTTTCTTCCCTATGCGTTCTTACTATACGCTTAAGGCATTCATATATATATATATATAAACAAGGCACTGTGAGGATTCCGAGTTTTTTTAAACTACTTTTGTATGAATTTCTTATTGAAATTTTTAAAATTATTCTTAACCTTTGTTTCTTTCCTGCTGCTCCCCATAGGATATCCCATAATTTAGTTGTGAGTGTACAAAGGTATAATATACTTTTAGAGCACTATCCTCATCCATGACTTGTATTACCTATTTAAGCACACATATACCCTTATTTATTTTGTTACTGATCTTTGCTACATATTTATTCAACTTTAAATTATTATCAATAACTAACCCTAAAACATTTGTCTGTGTTACTTGGCGAATTTGCTCATTTTGAATTGCTAGTGTTATGGTTGCATTTTATTATTTATTTCAGTTTGCATTTATTTTATTATATTTGGGTTTAGTAACATTCCTAGCTCTGATACGTATGTTCTAACTATCTCTAATATTTTATTTGCTTTATTTTATACCTCTGTTGCTGTTTTACCTGTTACCACTATAGTGGTATCATTTGCATATGCAATGGCTAATCCTCCCACATCCTGAATTTTTTTTATACAGATAATTTATGTAAAGTATAAATAGATATGGCCCGAATTTTTACCCCTGTGGTGCTCCATGTTTTATATATTTAAAGTGAGGTATAATTTTTTTCAGATTTCCTTGTATGTTATGCATTATCTCTACAAGTTGCTCTCTATTTAACCGGTATGAACTTAACCATTCTAGTGGGATGCCTCTTATCCCATACTTTTATAATTTCTCTAATAGAGTTTTAATGTCCACACAGTCAAAAGCTTTGGAGAGACAAAGAAAAATTGCTACCACTGTCTCCTTTCTGTCTATTGCTCTAACAATTATATCATTTCCCTTGCTAATTGCATGTATTGTAGATTTCTTTTTTTGGAAGCCAAACTGATTTTCTGAAATTATATTAAATTTATTACAAGTATTTTGCAGCTTTTCTAAGAAAAGGCCCTCCATGATTTTTTAAAATACTGAGGAGAGTGATATAGGGCAATAGTTTTGTACTAGCTGTTTATACATACCACCTTAACCCATTCACACCTATTCTCATGTAAACTACTTCTACATGTACTCTGTATGATACTGATCTCACAGTTCAGCATATAGATGCAACTTTCCTGAGATACAATGCTCAATGGTCACAATGTGGAGTTCCAGCTGAATTTCAAGCTGTTTGGACAATCACAGTTCTGGAGCAATGTTTTAAAGATAAATAAACTTTTCCATAAGATGTAAATATGGGGCTAATTTGTATTAATGTTTGTTCTTTCCATAATTGTGGTCATGATAGGACTTTTTGTTAAAAGTGACATAAACCAATATATTAAAACAGTTGATGTGTTACATTTACATGATTCTCTACTCTCTACTATTTGTAAGTGCACATACAAACTATTGTTATGAAATCTTATTGTTCTATTTACTTCGTTTTAATCAAGATAAAACTTTGCAGAATTAGCTTCATTACACATTTCATTATAGATACAAAGAAAACAGTGATAGTCAAATGTTTAAAAACTGGATGCTATATGCTAGGCTTAAAATTCGATCCTCTTTCCATGCAATCATGAGAAACAAGTGAAAATTGACAGGACTTGAAAAGAATGACAAAGTATTGAACAATTCAAACTATGAATAAGGGATATCTCGGAAATGGATTATGCCACAAAAAAGTTACTTGAAACAAATTGTGTACATTTTTTTGTGTACTGTGTTTTCCTCTATCGCTTAATGTTTGCCAGTTATACAATATTATACAAAATTCCTTTCAAATAAGAAGGACTTCAAGCTATTTCCAGAAAATTCAACGTACACATTTTATTTGTCATTTATAACCTTTAATATATAGTGTTTGAATAAAAATCAACAATTTTTGAGTAAATAAACAAATTTTGAAAAATGTTCCATGTAAAGGGTAGTTGGTGTGGGGAGATTTTCTTGAAAATCTTTGTGTCATATCTTTGGAAGATACTGAACTTAAACACCAAGTTTAGTATTTAACCAGCTTTTCATTTTGGCGTTATGCTTTTCACACACACATGCATGCAGATATTTTTTAAAAATGCTTTTTTTTTGGATACAGGTGGTCTCAAAACATTATTTAAGGTATAATCTGGTACCGAATATTTGGGTGGAATGTAATACCTTCTCTATCACGTGCATAGTAGATAGAGAAGGTAAAAAGAAGCATTTTTTGTTTGTTGTTATTATTGTTATTGTGCAAATTTAATATTCTTAATCGGGTAAGTCAAATAAAATGACAAATGAATGAAATGGCTGAAATCATGCTCCAGTGAGTGCAGGGGCCTTAGAGCTTAAGGATACCCCACATTTGCCCTTTCAGAATACTGTAAAACCCGATAAATATGTAATTCACCAAGATTTTAACTTTTGGACCTCTGGAATGTGAGGCATACATGCCACCCTCTATACACCATGGAGGTGGACTACAATGTGTCAAATAACTATTTTCATGGCATGAAACATTTCATAAATTTGTTGCTGTTTGCACAAATTTACTCATGTTTTAAACAGCATAGAAGCTTAAGAGGTTATCAGATTAGCTGGCCCATGGGATATGAACCTGGAATATCTTGAATGCGAACCACAGATGTTTCCACCTGAGCCATTCCACTCAATGTTGTCCTTTTATTGTTTATAACCTCATGCCAAGACAAAATGATTTCTAGACTACTAATATATCAACCTATTTTTAAAGAGTTGAATATCTCATAGCTCCCTTTATGCTCAGTGATATCCTCAACAGAATGTGTAGGACTTCCTTCACAACAACCTGGCTGAATAAAATGTGGTTCACTAGAATATGTTAGACACGTTTAATTCTGCTTTATTATTATTATAATTCTAGCATATTTTAAAATATATTTTAAAATAAAATAACAATAATGCTTAGGTGAACAGTGACAATGCATTGGCAAGCTTTCTAGTTGTGTGGTCACCAGTGTACTTATTCTTAAGAATACAAATGTTGTTATATATGAGAGTTTTTTATGGATAAGTCCTTTATACAGGAACACCACACCTGAGAAAGAACACCAATATTTTTATCTCTGTTTAATAGGCAGTTTTTACAGTCATTCCTTAGTTTGAACTTGGAACTTCCTGGAATTAAGTATAACATGCAAAATGGGATGCAACAGGCAGGTATATAAAGAAAATCTGATGTGCAACACTTGAATTACTTTCTCACTTCATTGCTGAGTCAAAGATATTCTTTCTATATTGTACTACCTCAAAAAAAGGCAGTGCTCCTACTTGACTTCTGTTAATCACTACATATTTGCTAATATGTAATTTCAGTTCATACTTGATTATATGCAAAGGGCAAAAACAAAACTGAACTGTCTATATCTGAAGTCAGTTTTTAATACTTACATTTTCAATAAAAGAAGAAGTAGTACACATCCTCAAATGTTATTCTGTTAGAAAATACTTTAACATAAAATAACTCCAGGAGAGTAAAATACACCAGTGAATATTTCAGAAATGGCTAATGCTACAAAAAGCTTATTTGACCTAAACAACGTATATTGACGAGTTCTACATCTTTCATATAGAAAGGTATTATCTATTTCTAAAGGTTTCCTGATTATATAAAATTCAATGAGAACTAACACATGTCACAGGATGTCATAGGCTGTTCACAGAAAATTCTTTCATCTATCATGCCAATATCTAAATATATGATATTTTAATCAAAATTGTTACATCCATCTTTAGGTGGTAAAAAATATGTTTTTATTTCCATGTAAAGGTTTGTTTGTGTGCAAATACACAATATATACTTACATTTTTCTAAAACTGACTTTTTTTCTGGACTCAGAGAACCTTAATACATGTATGTGTTTTAGTAAAATCTCAGTGTCAAATTTTTGGGTCAAATGCAATACTTCTTTAACTTAAGCACCTTCCCTACTTAAGCAATTTAAGTGATATAGAAGTGATAACATGGAAGTTCAATTATTGTTCTTTTTTATCCCCTTGGATTTTCTCGCTCCAAAATAAAGGCATAATCAGAAACATTGCAGTTGATGGAAACATATTTGTTATTCCCCCCGTTTTTCAGAATCTCAATAATAAAAAATTCTTCTTCTTCTTCTTCTTCCTTTCATAGTTTAGGCCGTTGACTTGTTCTGGTCTCACTCCCATCTCAGCATAGGTCTTCCTATCGATCTTCTCTCTTTTGGTTTATAATTTAACACTTCCTTGGAGCCTGCTTGTATCCATTCTGTTAAGACGGTCTTTCCATTTCTGTTTATGATTTTCAATAATTTATCCTATGGAACTAATCCTTAAATCTTCTGTTAATAAATGTTCTGTAACTATTTTCTCCAAAAAATTAAGAAAAAAGAAACAAAAGCAAAGCCCATTTTTTACCATTACATAGATTGACGATTAGATGTTTACTTAAGTAAAGCCGGTGGTCCCGTGTCGTAGATTTACAGCATGTAAAAGAACCTCAAGCCTGATAGAGGCCTCTGAGCGAAACTCTCCGCTCAGCACCATAGTAGTTAAAGAGCGTCTATAAATAAAACTCAGTTTAATTTAATTTAGATATTTACTTGAACATGTGTTGAGGCTCTCATTCTCAGCTGTGATCCTTTGGATATAAGGATAAGGCCCTGGAAACATGGCCAAGTAAGTGTCCAAGTGTTAAAGCAGTTTAGAATCTTGGATCTAGTAGCCTTTGGATTTAATGCTAACATATTTGGCATATATTGCATTCAGTGGTTGAATAATTAAATTAAGGTATACATATAACTTATTTAACGTGCAGTCTCTAACAAATATTTTCCAACGTAGACTACGTGCTTTTTTCCGCCATTAAGTTGGCATAATATACCCTAACAGCAACAATAGCATTACTTATATTCACTAGATCCGGTTTGCCATTAGAGGGGACACGGGTTAAACCCATACCATCCCACTGTTTTCTTCTTTGGTTTTCCTACCATCTTAGGAGCTTCTATTCTATTAGCATTGTATCGCCGTAAAGTCCGATTACCCCAGCACACTAAGTTGGAGGGCAAAAGGAGAATGACACAGAGTGTCTGTCACAAAACATTTTAGGCCTAGGTTATATAATTTTAGAACACCGAGTTTGTCACCTTAACATGATTTATGCTGCTCTATCCTATCCATATGACACGTATATTATATGTATTATTATAGTATCTATTCGTATTTATTACACATATTATGTGGGAGGGCGCTGATGATCTTAGATGTTTAGCGCCCTTAAACCCCATCTCATCATCATCATCTATGTGGGAACATGGGGCCTCCGTCTGGTACTTCGTTAAGAGCAGGGAACCCGTTGCAGTAAATTGTCAAGTTACCTGTGCAGTTTTTTTTCTTTTTTTCCCTTTTAATTTCTTCAAAATGCATCTAAAAATGTTTATTAAAATATGTTTAGGAAAGTGTAATAATTAATAAAATGTATATCTTGAATTTTTCTGTAAACAGTATTTGGAAAGGCCTTGCATCTTTTTCGTTTTTAATTCTATATATGTATATTTTGTGAAACCTAAGGTATATAAAAAAGTTTAATATAGGAAAAATGTATAGTTTTTTAAGATATGCATTATATGTCAACGTTAACCATTTTAGAAATGTTCGTTGCGGTAGTCTTTGAAATGTTGAGATAATTCTTTTGGCTCTTATTTGCGTATGCGAAAAGTGCCATGGCTAGCTTATAATTATCGCCTACTTTTAAGTAGATGAGCATTGTCTTCACCAACAAAGTGTGTATTGCTGTTGTGCTTCTTAATTGAAATCATTTACGGCGAATATTTACCATAATTGAAAGAAAATAGAAAAACAAGTTTCTGTGTGAATAATTTGTAGTTAGGAAATAAATGTTAATGAGATGAGAAATACATTGTGAGCGTCACTCAAAATTTGTTTCTGTTAATCTTAAGTTACTGATTCTTAAAAAAAACTATTTCCACGACTGTCTACGATTGTTTAAAGAATCTGAAAAATTAATACTCATTTAAAAAGCCATACAAATAGCAATGTTTGTGCAGCACGCATGTACTCAAGTTTAAAGGCTGGTTCACAACCAACGAGAACGGTAACCAGAACGAGAACAGAAAGTTAAAAGACATGTATTCAAATGGGAGTGTTCACAATCGACGGGAAGCCTTTCCGGGTCCCGGGAACGGGAAAGAAGAGTTGTCCAACTTTTAAATTTTTTTGGTTCTCGGGCACAGCATATTAGATCCATATTGTGCATATTAGACTCTTCAATCTAGAGATTATTCTAGGCGGTCGCGACATGAAACAGCCGCTAGTGCTCTCGATAGTCGCAAGCTGGAAACATGAAACTGGAAGAAATTAGTAGTAAAATATGCTTCCTAACCTCATTCCGACACCCGCAAATCCAATGAGCGTTGGTTCCTCTGGTAAAAGGGTCATTAGTAGTTTGTTTATATGCAACTCAAAACTGGCTATTACCTCAAAACAATGGCAAAAGTTACAAAGAACAGCAATATCCGGTGGAAATTAAAAAAGAACAATTAACAACTTTAATGTATGCCATTAAATAAAGCAATGAAAGCTTGGCACAACTACAAGGATCAGAAATGTAATGGATATGCATTTAGATAACGAATTTTGACGTTGGCTAACCCGCGTTATGTCGGCTAAATTGGAAGTAGCTGAAAAAATATCATCGTTTAGTTAAAAACAATTGAAATCCCAATGCGCAAAATCGACTTTCACTTTGTGATCGATATGATCGTCGATATGCATTCCCATTCTCGTTACCGGGCTGTTATGAACCAATATCTGGTACGGTGCATTGCTTCCCGTTCTTGGGCGGTTGTAAACCAGCCTCAAGAGTCAAATTACCGTTCGGACGAAGGATGTTGGAGTTAAGGATTGAGGAAGTCATGAATCTGATACCTCAAGCTTGATACCATCTCGTGCCTAACCATCCTCTTAATCATTCGCATATTCTCGGTCTATTGTCTGTGGAGGAGAAAGAGTGAGAGAGATGATCACAGAAATGACTCACGTCATTGCCTTCATGTTCACAACAAACAGTACCGTTATAGACTTCTCGCCGTCCGCATGGCCCTGCATAAAAATTGCATTAAGCACCTCACACTCTCAGCTACATCACATATCATAAAATTAACATCACTCGCCGGCTGTTAATACAAAAGATTTCTGCGTTCGTTAGTTTTATTGTGCGATTTATTCCTAAGTAAAAGAAGCTCTAAAAGAGTAATTATAACTAAAGGTTAAACTAAACTAATGTTATTTTTAAAAAAGTTATCTTTGCTTTAAAAACACGCCTTGTATGTGTAGTAATAAATAAATATAGTTCGCGATCATTTTTCCGAACGCTTTTTTGTTTGTTTGTTTGTTTGTTTTTTTTTTTTTTTGAAACCGTTATTTCTAATGCAAATTTTTTCTGAATGCTTATTTTACGAATAAATTTCTGCGATTCCATAATTCCTAACGTCCTCTTTACTATTTTTTCGTTCTGATGTTATGTACTCATGAATTTGTCTTTGCCCAGATGAACTTCTTGGTGTGCCTTACGTCGCCGCAATCAGTGTGTGCCATGGAGGAAAGTAATATTGCAACTTTCTTCCAGACTGTGCAGCGAGTGCCAGTACTATAATTCAGCAATTAATAACCAGCACAAAACAACTCATTTGAATGGCCTTCGATACCTCTCACCGTAACTTCTATTCGTCTCTTGAATCGCGCGAGGGGTTTCCGCGGTAACCTGGGAGGCTCGCTTTTGGGAGGTCCTGGGCCGACGGCTTTTTAGTGGTTTTCCCTGGTTGACTACGCGAATTATGGGATTCTCTTCTACCACAAATTTCCTTTCACACATTTCCTATTATTTCACTTCTCCTTTAATATATATAAGGTGGACTTAAGGGCTGTGCAATGTCGGTTAGTGTCGGACAGATGGCGCAAATACCTGCTCGTTGGAAACTTCTTCTTGATTCTGCCAGATGGCAGCCTTCTGAGCCGCCTCAGGTGAGTCAAGTTCCCGGTTCCGTCAGAGGGAAGCCTCTCTGAGCAGCCCGGAGGTGTGACCGGATCACCAAGCATGGAATCATTAGGGATCTCTGCGCATCTCTGTCGGTCGGCCTGCCTGCCTGCCTTTGGCCTACATCCCCTACGGTTCCTTCACCTCATCCGTTCCTCCTGGGTGTGGTAAGCACAAAAGATCCGCATTGGGTCGAGGTGCGAGGTGTCCCCTCCGTTCTCTAGTCATAGGTCATAGGTTATTCGTCGAAGAACTTCAAAAGGAACAGGGAGGCTCGGAAATGCATGATTAGGGAATTTAGGATGGGCAAAACAGTGAACGCAATGCTGAAGAGAAACTGGTCCACAGCACAAAAACGTATTGAAATCATTGTTTCAGAATACGAAAAGTATATACAGGACAATCGGCGTTTATATTACCTTCGTGCTCTTAGCTATAATTTAATCATATGAAATTTACATTGAAAATAAAATTACAGATCATAAAATCTGTATGATGTATTTTATTTTTCGGAATGAATGGCTTTTAGAAGAAATACTTTCGAAATTTTGCATTCGGAAAATAAGAAAGAGGAAAAAAGGCTTTTCGTAAAAGTGGGCATTCGAAAAAATACATTTACATGACTTTCTCTACCCTCTATCTTCATTAGTGGGTATACGAACTACTCTCACTAAACCTTATTTTTATATTTACTATTTTTAATCCAAATAAACCTTTGCAGAAATAGTTGCATTACACATTTCGTTATAAATACAAAGGGAACTGCGATAGTTAAATGTTTAAGAACTGGAAGCTATACACTGGTCTTAAAATTCCATACTGTTTTATGCAATCGCGAGAAACAACTGAACATTGACAGGACTTAAGAGAGTGATCAAGTAATGAACAAACGTTTACCAGTTATACATGATTATACAAAATCCCTTCCGAATGAAGAGGACTTCACAGGCTATTCCCAAAAAATTCAAATGTACATTTTATTTGTCATTTAAATATCTTTAATATATGGCCTTTTAATCAAAATCGTTAGAGCAATGTTCTATGTAAAGGGTAGTTGGGGGGGATTTTCTGAAAATCTTCGTGTCGCATTCTTGGAAGATACTGAATTTGAATACCGAGTTTGGTATTTATCCGACTTTTCGTTTTTGAGTTATGCTGTTCACAGGCATACAGACAGACACACACACGGACATGTTTCCAAAAATGCTTTATTTGTATTCAGGGAGCCTCAAAACATGTATTTCCGGTGAAATCTCGGCATCGAATTTTTGGGTGGAATGCAATACCTTCTCTACCTGCTGGGTACGTGGATAGATAAAGTAAAAATAGGAAATAAACAAATAATATTTATTATATATATATATATAAATAATAGAGAGATGCTGAAAAAATCAGGTTATCTACATTATGAAAAAGCAACAAAGGGCATTCTTTTGCTCAAAAGAGATGGCACGAAGAGAAGACACCTCATATGGACAGCATTATTCCTTTGGGGTTCGATCTCAGTTATTGACGTTGCTAGAAGGTGGTCCTATTTCCCTGCCCCTGCCGTCTCCCAACAGCTGACCTGGAGGAGTTGCCCCTACGCGGTCATCCCATGGACAAGTTGCAGAACGGGATTTCAGTTGTGTGTCCGCAGTCAGCACGATGGAATATCTTCACCTGAGCATCTTGCTGCTTTGCAGTTTTGTCGTTTCTGCACAGATCTCCATCACAGGTAAGTGTTGTCGCTGGGTAATATCCTTTAGTTTCTCTTCTGGCTTTTAACAATATCGGGTTCTGCAGATGACATATTCCCATTATCATGAAATGACATTGTCTCGCACTATGCTGAGTGACAATGCTCACTTCCAGTAACCGGTCATTTCCGGCCCAGCTTGGAAATGTACTCAAAATTAAATGGAACGTTTGAGATAAAATACGTCATATAATTCTGAGAGAAAATAAAAATATTGTTTATTTTAACTTCAAATTATATTGTAGGGCTGGTATTGTTTCTGAAAGATTTACCAACACTTATGGAAAGCTTCTTGTGGAAGAAACTTGTTATTCATTCAGAAAATCAATGACAATTAAGAAAAAAAGAATACCAAACGAAACATCTTGCATTTATCCCAACAAAATGCTTAAAAAATTAATAGTATGCGATTGTTTTTTAGAAGCAACTAACTTCTTGAAAAAAATCTGCTGTGATACCACACCAGTTGATCTACCCTCTACCCAATGCAAATTCGCAGACACATCCTATATATTGCAACATTTAAAAAGCAATTCTCCTATTTACGTTGCATTATTTACGATATATTTCCATTAGCAATTTAGCACTTAGATATATACAACACGTGGAAACAAACACTAAATATTATCGAAAGAATGGAGGAGTAACTTCAGAAGCCATAGTACTACGTTCTTGCGAAGAAAACCAAAAAAATAAGAATCGAAAACTTTCAAGCATCTTCCGTCAGATGACGCTGTATCTCAAACATACCAACACCGAATATTTAAAAAAAAACGGTTAACGCTACTAAAACATTATTGGGCACAAACCTGTATTTTAATGAGCTCTGTATTTTTACTGCGGTAAGTGTTTGTATATTTATTGTGATATAATAGTTATACAACATTCAATCAAAATTAAGGCAACTGCACAGACTATTCATAGAAAAGTTTTGAGAGACGCTGGACTTAAATACCAATTACCAAGTTTTTACGGCACGTAAAAGAACCTCAAGCCTGATAAAGGCCTCTGAGCAAAATCTCCTGTCTTTCACGCCCAATATAGAATGGGACGCTAAGGACCATAGTACTTAAAGAGCGTACATAAATAAAATTCAATTTTATTATTAAATTAAGTAGTAAGTTTGATAATTATTTGACTTTTCGATTTTGAGTTATCATATCCACATACACACACTTGGGACACGTTTGTAAAAATTATATTTTTACATACAGGGTGCCTCAAAAATGTATTTCCGGTTAAATCGTAACACGGAGGAGCACAAGATTTCCTCTACCTACCATGGGTAAGTGGTGGAGAAAGTAAAAAAGAAAATTGGCTTTATATGTACCTTTATATTTATGCCATTATTGTACTATTTCGACGTATATCAAAGCATGTATTGCTATTATGGACAAATCAAATTTACTTTAATTGAAAATCAAAGATGTACATTTTATATGCAATGCCAATACCTCAATATGATATTGTAATGAAAATGATATGGAGAAAATAAAAACCTGATGAAACTGCTCCCATGTAAAGAGTTGTGAGCATTTCGTGAAAAATCTTTGCCTTGTATCCTTGAAAGATGCTGGGGTTAAACGCAAAGTACGTATCATACGACTTTGCACATGCACACGCAGATATATTTCCAAAAATGCTTTTTATATTGAAGGTACCTCAAAACATGTATTTCCTGTAAAATCCGTATATTCATTCTTTTTCTTGAAAACAATAGATACTTCCTCTAGCGACCATGGATAAACGGCAGAGAGAAGCTTCTAACAATCTCTTCTCGTCGCTAAGCAATTGAACGGTTAACACTTAGCCGGCCCTCGTAGCCGTGGTCGCTGGAGTGTATAGCTCCGGCGCTCCGCCAAGCTGAGGTTCGAATCCTGCCATGGACATAGGTGTTTGTGTGTTGTGTAATGCGGTAATATACGGTAACGAAAAAACAGTAAAAACACAGTATCATAAACTGGGTAAAATAAGGGAAAGAAAACACTCTCCACCGATTACGTATGGATTTTTTTGAAAAATTATTGCTATAGACTTATTTGAGTTAGATCCCTGGTGTGATTTTAGAGAAACCACAACAGCACTTCAACAAAGGTTGCTCTGGGGATGAAGAGAGTTATGATGGGACATAAACAACAGAACATTCTCACTTCCTGCTAGAGCAATGGATCTCCAAATAAGCTGGTCTAAGAAGTGCTATTAAATTGCTAGTTGGCGTCTGTTTCGGAGTATAATAGCCCACACGGAGCAGGTTGCAGCAATCGAAGGAGGTTCAGGCAGGACGCTGAACCCACCTCTCACTGTATCACGCAAACTTTACGGCTTTCCACACACATCTCGCACAGGTCAGTGGTTCGCCACTTCCCACCTTCAGTAACAGATCTACCCACATGTTTTCTTCAAATTGGCGAGGCCTCGCAGGAGTGTAAAGGTATACTGTAGCCGGAATTTCACCTTCAAAGGTCACCAACCTTGTAGAGAAAAGTCATCGCTTGCTTGTCATCTTTACTTTTTCTTTGTTTACCTATCGGAGAGCCGAATGAGATGGTTCCGCGGTAACGCGTGAGGTTAGCATTTGCGGGGTTCCGGGTCCGATTACCGGCGACCGCTCACTGACCTATGGATTTTTCGTGGTTTCCCCGGGTCGGTAGACGAATGCTGGAGTGGTTCCTCTTTTATCACGACTCTCCTATTCCCATCATTTTCTTCACTGCCATCTGTTTCAGGATTATAGGACCAGGCGACTGTGTTCGGGGTATTGCGGCTGGGCGGTGGAGGTGTGCTTTGTAAAGGTTTCTTTCTGGTGTCGATGGGAATGCTCAGTCAAAGTCTGCCTCCAGTGTGTGCTCTTCGGGGCACCGCCGGGGGTTAGAGGCTTGTGAATAAGGTTGGACGACGTCGGAAGCGCTCCAACTGGAACCGTTAGGGACCCCGTACATGCTTGCGCACGTCGTCATCCGGATTTGGTCGCCCTTCCGGTCTCTCCTCTCATCCCCCTCATAGGGATCACGCACAAAGGGCGGTGTTCTGCCCCGGTTGCAGGGCCTCTCCGCTAATCCGTACCTTTACTTTTACCTATCGGAGAGGTGGTTTGCATTCGACCCCAAATGTACTAAATGGCTAAATTTCCAAAAAATAACATTTAGTTTTATGCGTAGTCTTATTAATTTCCCTCATAATTTGATGTATATTTTATCGTAGTAAGCAAAATGGTTATATTTTAAATATATACTTTTAAAATGATTCTGTGAATTCTGCACCGCTTCACCGCTTCTACACACTTTGGAACTCATTTTTAGGGGGAAATATTGCTCTACAAATTGGTACTATTGTTAAGTACACCAGCTTCTATATGCCCAAGCCACGCTGTTTCTGTCTTTGTAAATATATTTGATTTGTTTTTTCAATTTTTGCTTAGAACAGCTTTTTTCTATGAATGACATTTTCTGGTATAAATTGCCCGTTTTCTCAGAAACTATTGAAGATAACTTAATGACTTTGGGACGATAGAAACAATCTCTTAGGTACTATTGTAGACCTATTTTGGTGTTAATTATATGGTTGATTATATAAAAAATAATTGTTGATAAATTTTAATAAATGATTATATAATTAAGAAATAACTGACCTTATTGTATAAGAGTAGCCTAGTGTGCTTATAAGGCATGTATCTACACCCTGCAAAATTTCAGCCTCATATCTAAAAAATAATTTCCGAGATAATGAATGGGTCATGAATTTAGCAGCATTGGGGAAACCGAACGCGGTGGCTCAGGCGGTAACGTCTGTGGCCCGCAAAAGGGAGGTCGTGAGTGCGGTCTCTGCGACTGATCTTCCTGACCCATAGGTTTTTTCGGGGTTTCCCCGGGTCGCCACGCGAATGTTGGTAAGGATAATTGCATCCCCCAAATTTCCTGTCCCTCTATTTCATCGTCTTTCTCATTTCACTTCACCTTTCATCTGCTTGGCTTCTATCAGGGTTGCAAGTGATGGCGGGAGGTCTCGGCGTGTGAATGGCAGGGGAAAAGGATGGTCTCTTTATCCCCTCTACTGTGAGCGGTATCGGGGTGGAGTTCAAATATATAAATGGTAGGGGCACTGCCCTCTGCCTGTCGTGCCTCCTGGTCCGGCCACCCTCTGCCTCCTCTCACATCATCCCTCCCGGGGGCGCCCCATCAAGGGCCTAGGCACAAAAGATCTGCATAGCTCGAGATGCAAAGCTCCCTTCGCTTCTAGTTCTATCCTAACCTTGGGGAATAGGGTTTTTAATCTCCCCTTAAATCCAAGGGAGAGAGAACAAAACACAACGGAGCATTTTTTTGATAAACACCAACATAAGAAGACTAATAGACATCAGCCGACCGGAAATTGAATCGAATTGTAAAATTAAGCCTTCTCTATGCCTAACAAATTAAATAAAATTGAACTGGGATAAGGCGACGCCGTGGCCGAGTGGTTAGACCGCTCGCCTTCCACCGAGGCGGCCCGGGTTCAATCCCAGGGACCTGCATGTGGGATTTGTGGTGGACGAAGCGGCGTCTGGGCGGGTTTTCTCCGGGTTCTCCGGTTTCCCCCGCCATTCATTCCACCAACTGCTCCATCATCATCTTTCCTTTCATCCATTTCACCTACATTTCGTTTCATCTACTTCCTTCATCCCATACCAGGCATCGGGCTGGTGCCTGTCTGCTCTGTCTGATCCATGAGTGTCTGCTCCTCGACGGGCCTCTGACCCCGGGCACCCGCCTGTAAGTCCTGGGGGGGTGTAAGTCCTACATAAGAGAAGGGTAAACAGATAATGAATGAACTGGGATAAAAAGGCATATATACTTGCATCAGGAAGAAAGGAAAGGTCAGGAATGGCCTTTAGACGGGGAGGCCTGAGGGCACAGAAAATGTCTGACGATTCTGGCAGGAGAATTTCTCCATTTTGTGCTGAGGATGATGACTGGGTACATATTTTATCGGAATGTGCACAATGGGAGACAAGCGAAAAATTATATTCACAGAAAAATGCTTAAGTCCAGTTAGAAGGAAATGGGCATGGTGGGATCTACTGGGTGACCAAAGGAACTGCCTGAACTTGGACAATTTCCTTACTAAAGCGCGTGAAGCCAGATGAAATTTGTTCAGCTATTCAAAGGCAATTTATCTCTTATCTTATATATTTTTCTTTTTTCACATTTAATTATACCTTAAATGCATGTACGTCCACGTTTAGTAATAAATTTAATAATTTGACACCATTAAAGATACCTTATCTACTTACTTAAGTAGGCGAATATTTTCCCACTCAATTCTTTACATCCTTTAGGGACACTGTTGTACGCCCCTACAGCACTATGACTGACTAGAAAGACAGAATTAAACTTTTAGGTTAGAATTGATTTATACATACCTACTCCGTTGAATCAAACACAGAGTTACTGTTGCTGAAGTCATGTGGTTTAATAAATCTCGAATTATGTGCATTTGCATTACGTTAGCTGAATTGCGTGGGGGTAAAATATGGCATTGGTCCAATGACATATTATATCCGCATTTCCATATTATTTTTTCGATATAATTTATTAATAAATTTAAAAAACAGAGTGGCAAAATAATCTAACATGGGAAAGTACTGCTGCAAAGTTTTCCGAACTACTTATCAATAAGTTGTATTTCATCAGTCACTTAAGATAGCGATTTTCATATTACGATATGGTGGTATAAAAAGATTTCTATAACTGGTTTCAAAATTCTGAGTGGAGTATGGAACTCAGTTATTCGAAGTCTGGGTATAAAATAAATCTGTGGTTCTCATTCTATTCGTCAGCCACCTGGTATAGACAAACCATGTGCTAGAAAGTATAAAATATCAGAAAGTTGTGAACCTCTATATCAATAATTGATGACCTTCCTGTTACCGCTGGACAATTATCCCAAATTCAATCACGTACAGGTGTACAGGTGTAACGAAAATGTTTGCAGTGGAAGCCACTAAATTCAAACAGCAATAATATTATGGTATCTGTAAGATTTGACCAAGTGGCCAAACAACAAACAAATCAATTAATTCGAAAAGCTAAACCTCAGTACAAATAAAAAAAAATCTGATGTGTTACACTCACATGACTTTCTCTACTCTTGTACAATCTAATTTTACAAACGCCTATTCTCCATATGCTTCATGTTAATCGAGATATCGAGATGTCAATCTTATTGGTAATTTTCTTGTAGATGCAAGGGAAATATGGTAGCTTTTAAGCGATAGTCAAATATTTTAACGCTGGTTGCTATGTGGCGCATTCCATTCTCTTTGCATGTCCAGGACATAAAAAAAATGAATAACGCATTTGAGAAAGAGTATAAGTATTGGAAAATTTAAGGAAATAACAAGCAATATCTCGAAAACGGTTCACTCAACAAAAGAAATGTATATGACATAAGTTGTGTATTTTAACGCGATCTACATTTTTTGTGTAGTAAAATTTTGTCTATCTCTCATGGTTTACCAGTTATGCAAAAGTCGTTCACAATGAAGAATACTTTTGGAGACATTCCCAGAAAATTCGAGATATACATTTCATTTCTCATGACATTATCTTAAACATATGATATTTTCATCAAAATCGTTAGAGCCATTTTTGAGAAAATTAAAATTTTCGAAAAATGTTCCATGTAAAGGGTAGTCTGGGGTGGGGGGATTTTCTTGAAAACCTTCGTGTCGCATCTCTGGAAGATACTGAACCTAAATACCAAGTTTGGTGCTTATCCGACTGTTCGTTTTCGAGTTATGCTGTTCACAGACACACAGACACACACACAGACACACACACACACAGACACACACACACCCACACAGACACACACACGGACATGTTTCCAAAAATGCTTTTTTTGGATTCAGGAGGCCTCAAAACATGTATTTCCGGTGAAATCTCGGTATCGAATTTTTGGGTGGAATGCAATACTTCCCCTACTTACTAATACGTAGTAGAGAAAGTAATATAGTAGTTTGTATTTTCCTGAGAAATTATAAGGATACATTTTACAATACGCAGCGCCTCCTTTAATTTACGTTCAGTAAGTATGATGGCATTCATAAAACAATAGCTGCAGTAATCACTGTTTTGAGGTTAATTTGTCATTTGCTGTACGCATTTAAAATATTTTATGGATTTTATTGGTTCATTTTATTCGTGAAATAGTCCTAAAAAATTTAGCTTGTGATTTTCAAATTCTCTAGACAGCTTTTCCTGCCACCTTTTGTCTTGAGGATTTATCGATAGTTAAAAAAATCACTCGGGTGATTAACAGGCAGAGCTTTGGAACCGAAGTATCCGAATGGAAGTGGCCTTAATAAAAAATTTGAACAAAAACTGTATTTTGGGTTTTCGTTCCCAAAAGATCGCTTAATCAATGTACGTTTAATATGATCAAATCGCAATGTGCATTTACTATTATCTCATTGTAAAATTACACTTTTTTTGCGTTTTCCCTCAAAACGAGATTGTTTACAGTTTTTAGTATCCAGTGTAAAATAACTTCAGCCACTGCTGGATATAAATGCATGAAATTTTCTGGACATATTTACCATATACTAATGAATGATCATACAGGAGAAATTTGTATATGTATATAACTTTAAGAGATATTATTTTGGAAATGTAGATTTCTTTCATAAAAGGTGCAATTCAAATATTCTTTTTAATTTATAAAACAGTAATTCCAGTTTCAGCTTTTAAATTTTAGAATGTTTCTAAGACTCTATTTAAACTAAGATCACGTCTTTATGTGAAAGGATCCTAAAGTTATTTCAGTTTGTATTTGTACCTGAATTTTTATTGTTTTCTTAATATGAGAAAACGAATTCAGTGTATTAAAATTAATGGGTATGCTATTTGAACATGATTATGTATTAAACTATCTTCTACGTAAAAAATATAAGAAAATACGATTTTCAGAGCATCTCCTAGACATTTGCCGAGCTTAAAGACTAACTATAAGTATTAAAATTGATGCCTATAATTCAGTATTCATTTAATTTAAAATAAAAATCGATCATGTAATGTGAATTTGAAGAGAATGATGAACGTCAATTTGTTCGAGTGTCATTTGATTCATGTAGGTACTTGCAAATTTGTTTCTGTAGCAAAATACAGCATGTTATTTTGCATAGCAATTTTTCAGTGCTTGCTTAGTACGATTTAAGTGCTTTATAATCCTTATTTTAGGTTAGGATATACAGATTCAAACAAAATACTAAGTGTCTAAAAAACATAGTTCCAAGAGATACTTATATTCACCTAACCCCTTCAATTTATGGTTGTTTAGGGAGGTATTTACGCTAGGGGAAAACGAGAATCTTCCTTGCAGTAATTTGTTTCAATTTGTTCTATTTTTTTCCATAGACATGCATTACACTGTTATGAACAAATACACTGTATAAATGAATGAGTTTATTCACAAACGTTTCCATACATATATAACCTTTTTGATTACAAGTTTTATACTTATACTTATTACTAATAATAGCATTTATATTTTCCAATTTATAATCCTCGATTTATAGTTGCATTTCCTCCATACCTCATTATAATTAACAACATACTGTATATTATATAATTGGGACATATATTAAATCCTAGTTCCTAAATGTGTAAATTTCCTTGCATAACTCATAAAAGATTATTAAAACTGTAATTCTCGCTAATATTGTCCCCTTTTATATTTTATTTTTAACCTTACCCTGTACTTTACAAGTTATTTTATGCTATCCTCTAATCTTAAATTTTAAAATTCTCCCTGTTACTTAATTTGGTAGTTTTCCCACTTATGTAAAAGGTACTCATACCTCCAAAATTTAGTTTGTTTACATTCCAGAACGAATGCCAAATATCTGCTTCTTCACACAATGGACATTTTCCGTTAATTTATCCATTCCTTATCCCACTTAGGCATAATATTCCTGTTTTAAAACACACTAATCTTCCCTTCCTGCTGTCACAAATGTCAATATATTCTCATCTTCTCCAATCATTTATCAAGTTCTTTACACTTTCAGAGATTTTTTGTTATATAAAATGTAAATTAGATACAAATGAAGCATCGTAGTTAGATAAAAGTGTAATCCCTGACAAAACGTCATATTGGATGTATTTTATAAGGTATATTTAAAGTAAAATTAATTAGTTTACTCTAAAAACATAATGGTAAAACATCTAGCATATCTAAGAGCACATGGTCTTTAGTCGTCATTTAAACACTCTGTACTGGATGTTGCAGGTTTAGGAAAGAAGAGGTATGATTGTCCACTATGTGACTCATCTGTATTCAGCTACTGCAGTGATAAACTACTTCATGATGCGTGCTGTTGTCTCAATCCTTACGGTACGTACCTTAGGTATGGTTAACATGTGTGTTTATAATCTAGATTCTCAGAAGCCTGGAAAAACTTCGTGTAGAATACATGTCGGTTGCAAATTGCTTTCATTTTCTTTATATCCATTGCCGGTTTGATCACGCTGTATAAATAATATCCAAAATCGTAATTTCATTAATATGCAATAGTTTTGAAATACTTCGTTAACTTTTGTTTTGTTATATAAAAGGGGCAATTCAAATACTAGAAGAAATGACAAATAAAAACGGATGCTATAATTGGTGACGCAGTCAAGAAATAGGATGTAAATAAAAAATCTGATGTGTTACATTCACATGACTTTCTACAAAGGGAATAGTGATAGTCAAATGTTTTAGAACTGGACGCTATACGCTGGCTTAAAATTTCACTCTCTTTGCGTGCAATCGCGAGAAACAACTGAATATTGAAAGGATTTGAAAGGAATGACAAAGAATTCAGCAATTTGAACCTTTAACATGAAGTTATTTTGTTGTATTGTTATTTGCCCCACGTTGGGAGCCAATTTGAAGGTTTGTTGCTGCTACGTATGGAAAGCCAGTTTGAAGATGTATTGTATTTCAACTGTAGGGGAGCCGAACTCGAAGTAGTTGCAACCGCACGTATGGTAAAAAGTTTCCGGTAGGCTTCGCCCCAAATTTACTTTCCGGTGGCCTTTGACCCAGAAAATGTTTAAAAATATTTAACTTTGTAATTTTGACTGTTTCTTTAAATATTATATATTTATGTTTGCCTCGGCTGCGTCAGTATTTATATTTTTTTTAGAGACACGAATGTCTTAGTAGGGAGTGGTGCGACTGAAAAATGTAGGCTTACACAGATTTTAAGATTTTCTTCACTCCATTTATTAATGCTTGACACGATTTAAATAACACTTCACTGATACAGAGAGCTGTGAGATTCTTTTGTTAATTACTTGCACTTTTTAACACGTAAACTATTTTCGTCTCACACTGAATGCGTATTAAACTTCTCGAGGACGCATCTCGCGTCCGGTTAGGAACACTGTCTACAAGCAACTGACTTCTGAATTTGTAAATTTTGCTCCATTTTAGTTTTTGATCCTAGTCCAATAGAATACCTTCATTTAACTAAAGCTTTTTCTGGTTGTTGATTGGCTATTTCATAAACTGTCACAAAATTAGGTACATTATTGCTTCCAAGAATTACAAGTAGCATTATTAAACTTTCAAATTCATTATTGTCTCAAGGTTACCTCATTGTTACCTCATTGTTAGCAACTTTTAATCTATTATTCTCACAGCTCCTACATTATTAAATTACGTAACACATTCACATGTATACAATAATATAACATATACAATGACTGTAATATACACTTTTTATATCTTGTTACATACAATATTGATTTAAGGCGGGCTGTTATTGAATTTATATATTATATAATTAAACTGAAATCATTTAAGTGTTAAAAATAATGCCTCAAATAACAAGTATCTCAGAAACGGCTGATGCCACAGAAAAAGTTATTTGAAATAAATTGCATGTTAAGAAATCTACTTTTTTGTAGTACGTTTTCGTCTATCGCTTAAGTCTACCATTTATAGAAGATTTCTTCCGAATGAAGCGGACTTTACAGGCTACTCCCAGAAAATTTAAGATATACGTTTTATTTTAATGTAAATATCTTTAACATATCGTATTTTAACCAAAACAGTTAGACCCATTTTTTAGAAAATAAAACATTTCGAAAAATGTTCCATCTTAAGTATAGTTTGGGGTGGGAGGATTTTGTTAAAAGTCTTCGTGTCGCATATTTGGAAAACACTGAACCTAAATACCAAGTTTGGTATTTCTCTGGCAGGTATTCGTTTTGAGTTATACTGTTCACAGAGATACAGACATATTTATGGACCTCTTTCTAAAACTGCTTTTTTGTATTCGGGGACCTCAAAACCTGTATTTCCTGTGAAATCACGGTATTGAATTTTTGGGAAGATAACTCAAATATAAAAAGTTGGATAACACCAAACTTGGTATTTATGTTCAGCATCTTCCAAGGATGCGCACGAAGATTTTCAAGAAAATCCCTCATCCTAAACCATCCTTTATGTAGAAATGTTTCGTTGTATTTTATGTTTTCAAAAATAGCTCTAACGAATTTGATTAAAATACCATATGTTTAAGAGATTTGTATGACAAAATGTACATAAATTGGCAACTTCCTCTGGCGTATCTCGTCATGAGGAGGTGATTTTTGTTCGGTTGCGTATTGGCCACTGCAATCTTTACTTTCTCTACTACGTACAGTAAGTAGAAGTATTGTATTCCACCCAAAAATTCGATACCGAGATTTCACCGGAAATACATGTTTTGAGACACCCTGAATCCAAAAAAAAGCATTTTTGGAAACATGTCCGTGTGTGTCTGTGTGTGTGTGTGTGTGTGTGTGTGTGTGTGTGTGTCTGTGTCTGTGTCTGTGTCTGTGAACAGCCTAACTCCGAAACGAACAGTCGGATAAACACCAAACTTGGTATTTAGATTCAGTATCTACCAGAGATGCGACACGAATTTTTTCAAGAAAATCCCCCCACTCCAGATTACCCTTTACATGGAACATTTTTCGAAAATTTTAATTTTCTCAAAAATGGCTCTAACGATTTTGATTAAAATATCATATGTTTAAGATATTTTCATGACAAATGAAATGTATATCTCGAATTTTTTGGGAATGTCTCCAAAAGTATTCTTCATTGTGAACGACTTTTGCATAACTGGTAAACCATAAGAGATAGACAAAATTTTACTACACAAAAAATATAGATCGCGTTAAAATAGACAATTTATGTTATGTACATTTTTGTTGGGTGAACCATTTTCCTGATATTGCTTTTTATTCCCTTAAATTTTCCAATACTTATACTTTTTCTCAAATCCGTTATTAATTTTTTTGTCCTGGTAATGCAAAGAGAATGGAATACTCCACATAGCAACCAGCTCTAAAATATTTGACTATAGCTTAAAACCTACCAATTCCCCTTGCATCTACAAGAAAATTAGCAATAAGGTTAACATTTCGATATGTCGATTAACATGAAACATATGGGGAATAAGCGTTTGTAAAAATAGTTTGTGCAAGAGTAGGGAAAGTCATATGAGTGTAACACATCAGATTTTTTATCCTGGTAATGCAAAGAGAATGGAATGGTCTACATAGCAAACAGCTCTTAAAATATTTGACTATCGCTTAAAACCTACCAATTCCCCTTGCATCTACAAGAAAATTTGCAATAAGATTAACATCTCGATATCTCGATTAAGATGAAGCATATGGAGAATAAGCGTTTGTAAAAATAGTTTGTACAAGAGTAGAGAAGGTCATGTGAGTGTAACACATCAGATTTTTAAAAATCTGACTATTGCTTTTCTTCTTATACCAAAGAAACGTACAAATGTGTGATGAAGGTTTATCTGCATTAACAAAGGTAGATAAGCTTTTGTAAGAATGGTAAGCATAGAAGAGTGAGTAGGAAAAGTAATGTGAATGCAAAATATCAGATTTTAACATTTTTTTATATACTGAATTCTGATATACATTCACGATTTTATGTTCCGTATAGTTTCAGGGTAATAAACCAGAAAATCAACAGAAAGTACACCAACAGTCAAGGTGTTATTTCATATTATCCGTGCAGATGAAAACCAAACTAGTAGAAGGATACAAAAGAAGTGCATCTCATCGCGCAGAGTAGTTAAATCTATCCTGAGGCATTGCTTTGCGGTCACGCCTGTCAACCATGCTCTTTACGTGGCGTCGTTCACCCGTTAGTTTAACAAAGAACGTATTCGCCAGCTAAACCACTTGCATCCTATAACTGTAATATATTCCTGCCTCTAAAACCGCGAGAGAGAGAGAGAGAGAGAGAGAGAGAGATGGCCATTTAGAAAGAGGCACTAAATCTTGATCAGTTAAAGTGAGATTAAGTTTTAAACTTTATGTAAAATGAATTTTAGTGAGACTTTCCTGATTAATTTGGAGTACGAGTCGGTACACTTTGGTTGAGTAATAATTGGTATATAATTCTTTTTCTGCACGCTTTAGGATTAAGTATCTTTTACGCCAGAGGTGGACAAAGCGTGTATCGCGACTCAGAGTGTAGTCACAACGTAACGCGACTGAAAGTATGCTCAGCCTGAGTCAGTGGTGCTAGCTAAAAGCAAGAGGGCGGTTGGAAGTAAACAGTTCAGTGGTGGAGTTCGTGATAGCATTGTCTACTAAACCATCATTTTCCGGAAAACGCAAATTTCTTGCAAAATGGGAGGATGAGTAGTTTTGCTGTGCAGAAGGAGAGAATGTGAAATGTTTAATTTGCTCAAAAACATTACCTGGGTATTTAGAGGCAACCTCCAGAGACACTACTTTAAATGTCTTGCTTTATATGGTGAAATTAAAGGTAAGTGTTGCACGGGGAAGTTATTATTATTATTGTTGTTGGAAAGGTGGAATCAGATGACTTAAAAATTCAATGCCATTTAATTCCATTAATTGAAGTATAGTGGTTGGAACTATGAAGCCCGGGACTTAAAGTACTTACAACATTGTAAGTCGCCACTTGGGGTATGTCATCTCAATACAATTTGAGATCTCCTTGTGGTTTACCGGGAAAAATACGAATCAGCAGGAGAATTTAATATCGTGCCGGCATGTTGCCATGGTAGCTAAGTGGTTAGAGCAACCGGAAGAGACCGGGAAATCATGGTTCAAATCCCGGCTATGACATTGAATTTTTCAGTCATCTGATTCTATCTTTCCAACCTTGTCCAACACGCGGCTTGTGTGGAATAACAATTAATTCTATTATTAATTATTATTATTATTATTATGAACTGAACGTGCGAAACTGTTGCAAGAGTTAATTACAAAGAACATTGCACAGAAAGTCCCGAAAATTGATGGCTATAAATACAAAATTAAATATGCTAGTTACATACTTACCTGGGAGATCGCTCACTCCCTAAAATCTTTTCAAAAGGGTGAATTTCTGAAAATATGTTTGACAAAAGCTGTGGAAGTTATGTGACCTCAAGAACGTTCCAATTTTAATAGTATTAATTTATCTCGAAGACCCATTATAAGAAGAATGGAAAACCTTAAAAACAAAGTGTAGAAAATCAACTTAAACACAATATAATAATAAACTGAACTGCTATCAACCGTCACTGCAGGGGCTCTACAGCCCTAACTCCCCCCTTCCCTCGCAACAATGTCTTACTTCCTTTTTTTCTGAAGGTTGCGTTGTGTTATGTTGTTGGCGCAAAACTGGCTTCCGCCCAACTCTGTCTTACGCATTAAGTTAAAATTTGATCTCAGAAGCCATGTGCAGTAGAAAGGGGTGGCGGTTCGCTTTAAAATTTAGAAGAAAGAAAAAAAAGACTCCGTATTTTGGATGTGATCTTTGTTTCTGCTTCTTGCCTGAAATTTGTTTGATCTCAATGTTTCTAATAGTCATGTATGTGCATTATATTTTAAATCACAATTACTGAAACAATTGTTTTTTCTCTAAAATCCTTCAGCTAGAACTTTGAACTCCTTTATATGAATTCATAACGCTTTACCAATAATGTGGATTTACACTGGATGAGATAATTCATATATTAACGGTGTAATTGCTTAATATTGACAAAATATGATAATATTTAACAAATTAAAAAAGTGTACTTCAATTGCTAAGATGAAGAGAGCAGAACAGTGGATGCATAAAGCATTAAACGTTCTTGTAATATCTTGATTAGTTCCATATAAAATGGAACATGAAATTGGTAAACCTAGCATTGACGAGATACACCATTTAAGTTTCCCTTAACATAAACCTGTATAAGGAAGAATGGAACTCAGAACTGCAAATAAGATCGGTAAGAGAAGATAACAAGAGAGAAAAGTCTAAATAGGTTTTCCTCTATCTGTTAGTATTCTACAGGGTGGGCTATTTAAGTTGAGACTGTACAATATCTCCAAAGCTAGCGTTGTAGATAGAAATGCTTTAATAAAAGTTGTTTGATATTATGGGGTAAAGTAAGTATATATACTGCAATACAGGATAGAAGGTGACTTGCTAAACAAGCCCAAACGATATGCCTGATTCTGCATACTTGAAAATATGTTGTCAGAGAAGGAACAGGGGGGAGAGGACAAACTGTTTCGTAAACAACTTTTCTGTAGTTTGGCTCTTTTGGCGTGTTTGTATGGGTCGCACTCTGATCTGAACTTTACGCTACAAATGGTAGACTCAAAATATGGATTAATACAACTCTTTCTATCTCCCACCTTCTCCTTGTAGATTCAAGAAAGAAAAATCTGATGCATTATTTTCACTTCTAAATGCAGTTTCTTTTCTTTTTAATTGTAATTTCGGCAAAGTCCAAAATTTGTAAATAAATCTATTGACAACATTAATAATAATAATAATAATAATAATAATATGATTAGTGTTGTTTTTGTTGTCTCTCAGCGAAACAGCAGAAGTTTTTAACAGCTGTCAATAGTGTTACTACAGCGCTTTGGTGCGCATCACAAACTGTTTCATTGGGATACGAATCATGCATTGTGGTGTGACGTCGCACATGCGCAGGAACGTTATCAGGTGCAGTTAGTCCATCCATCTTACGTTTATGGCCAATGGGTTGCATAACTACTACGGCGACAAAATAATCTGAACAAACTTGCATGCCTCACAGCTCCCATACCATATGTTTCGGACATGGGTCTCATTTGGAGAATCTTCAGTATACTAAACATTGTCGATGTTTTGAATCACACGGTATAAATATTTGCATGTTACTGCATATTTAGAAAGCTGGTGTGTGTTTTCTTTTCTAAGAAACACTAATTGTCCTGTTTTTTGAACTTGGTAAAGCACATAAATGTTATTAAGTTTAAGGATCACATTAGTATTATTTGGAAATTTAGATATTAATACAGATCACGTTAGCGTTGCTAGATGCAGCCACTCACAATATAGATTGCGGTAGAGATTGTGGTATGAAACAAAAATTGGGAAACATCATCATTAAAAATGCTAGCCTGCAGAAATGTCCCAGAATACTGAGAGCAAGTTGACGCACCCGGAAGTAAATGGAGGGTGAAACGTGGGTGAGTTCTGTCGAAACTGCTGCTTTCTTCTTCACGTTTCTTACATTCATCACTACTAGCAGCATAAGGAGTATATCAGCTACACATGGCCGTTATCCAATTATTGACAATGTTTGTTTTGGCCTTTTCCTTCCATTGATAAGCTTGGAAGGAATTATCGACAAACCTATACTTCGTTTTAATTAGTGAACAACAAAAATAGTAATAATATTATTATAATAATAACATATAACATCAAGAAGCAAATGTAGACCTAGGTTCCATGTTCCGAACATCTTACTTTTGTAAAGAAGTTTCGGCAAAATAAATTGTATAATTTATACAATATAATAATTATTTATTAATAGTAATATTACTATTAGGCGGCGCCGTGGCCGAGTGGTTAGACCGCTCGCCTCTCACCGAGGCGGCCCGGATTCAATGCGGCGTCTGGACGGGTTTTCTCCGGGTTCTCCGGTTTTCCCCGCCATTCATTCCACCAACTGCTCCATCATTACCATCCATTTCACCATCATTTCGTTTTCATCTACTTCCTTCCTCCCATACCAGGCATCGGGCTGATCACCCATTCTGGATATTCTGTCTGATCCATGAGTGTTTGCTCCTCGACGGACCTCTGACCCCAGGCACCCGTCTGTAAGTCCTGGGGGGTGTAAGTCGTACATAAGAGGAGGTTAAACAGAGAAAGAAGAAGAATATTATATTAACCATATCAAATTAGTTTCTGGCTTCAACGATAAAAAGAATTACGCTTTGGTAAAGAAGGTCCGTCACAATTAATTGAATAGTATAATAATCATCATCATAATAATAAATTGTTTGTAAAAATTATATTCTGATATTCTATCCTAGGTTCCAAGTTCAGAAATGCATGCATTTTTAAAGGATTTGCTGTAATATGTTTTTTATTTCTTACAAACAGTAATCTATTATTATTATTATTATTATTATTATTAATAATAATAATAATAATAAACAGATAGGAAGACTGAAAACAGTATACTGACATGAATTTTATTCTCCGAAATTTGCACTTTTGGGAACAAGGTTCACTACAATAACCTGCGTAAGTTTTTACAGACATCGTAATAATAATAATAATAATAATAATAATAATAATAATAATAATAAACGTGTGGTTTTACATGATTGCAGTAGCTGAAGATAGACAAATTGCAACAAGCTCCTCAATGACTTATTGTCCTGCTATTCAGTTCTACGCCTTCCTATCGAACTCCCTTACTTTCATTGAACCAGTTAACACCTCCAATAAGATGCGCAGAGCGCGTTTTCAGCTGCTTCCGCTGTTAAGATAGGAGTAGAGACGTTGAGGAAAATGTAGTTCATTTCTTCGTGGTGGACATAAATTGCTGTGATTAGGCAGATTTTAAATTGTATTTCCATAATCATGTGACACTGAGATAGTTTATCCCTATACAAGTAAGTAATTACAGACAGGAGAAAAAAGTTATGTCCAGAAAACATTAATGAATCCAATCATAGTAAAATAAGTTGTAAAATATTTAGATGGTTTTGCTTTAATCCCAGTCATTTCAATGTTTCTTTTTGTATTGCAGATAGTTTGCTTATACAGGTTGTAACAAAAATGTACGGCACAAATTGTAGGACACGTTCCTCACACGCAGACGAAGAAATTATGTTATATGAACATGGGTCTGGAAACGCATTGTTACCATGTTAAACTGATTCTCTCCAACTCATTAATCATGGGAAACATACAAGAACAGAACGTACCAGCATACAACATGCAACTATTTCTTCAAGGAGATGTTCAACATGCCCCCGTGAGCATTGATACATGCATCAACCCGCCGTCGTAGTGAATTCCAGATGCGCTGATGTATCCCTGGAGTACTGCATATGGTTTCGCAGCCTTCCATAATATGGGCATGGAGACTCCGAACATCTGGTACTGGGGTTCGATACACAAGAGCTTTCAAATGCCCCCACAAATAAAAGTCCAGTGGGTTTAGGTCCGGGGAGCGTGAATGCCAGGCAATTGATCAACTTCTACCTATCCATCTGTCACTAACACTAAAATGAAGAGGTGCTCCATCGTGCATGAAGTACATGTTTTGTCGCACAGCTAAAGGCACATTTACTAACATATTGGGTAGAACATTCTCTACGAAATTATGGTAACTTTGTCCTTTGAGCCTGGGTGGAAGAACGTGAGGCCCTACCAAACAGTCACCAAAAATGCCGGCCCAAACATTGGCATAAAATCTTTGTTGATGACTTGTTTCAACAATTGCGTGAGGATTGACGTCAGCCCATACATGCGACTGTGATAATTCACAATCTGATCTCGTTGAAACGACGCCTCATATGTGAACAGCACCTTTGCACTAAAATTAGGGTTGACACTTCGTTGCATAAACCATTCGCAGAAGCGTACCCGTGCAGGAAAATCAACTGCTGATAGTGCCTGCATATGCTGTAAATGGTATGGACACAGCCGGATCTCGTGTAACACTCGCCAGACAATCATGTGGTCAACATTCATTGTTGCAGCTACTTGTCTTGTTCTGACACTAAGGTCGTCGTCAACTGCCTGAAGAATTGCCGCCTCCCGTAGCGGTGCCCTCGTCCTTCTAGTCTCCCCCGGTCGCGAGTATCAGGCTGAAATGTCCCATGTTCCCTAAGACGACGATCAAACGTTTTCCTGTCCGGGCACCTTCGTCCTGGAAATCTCTCCCGGTACAAACGTTGAGCGCAAGCGCCATTGCCGTCTGCTAATCCATACATCAAATGGGCATCTGCCATCTCTGCATTTGTGTACACTGCCATTGCACGAGCCAAGTCTGTGATCAACTCTACTAGTACATAGTAATCCAAGGTCGTACTGCTCACTGGAACAGTTGGTGTTACCTGTAAACAAGCAATGACGTAAGTCGCATGGCAACAGGAACACGTAAAACAAAACACTGGCGGTGCACCAACAATAATGACAACGTAACCAGACATAACCGAGAATGCATGTTCCCCATGATTCTAACGTTTTGTTCGTGTGTGTTTCCCATGATTAATGAGTTGGATAAAATGAGTTGTAACATGGAAACGCATTTCCAGACCCATGTTCATATAACATAATTTCTTCGTTTACGTGTGAGGAATGTGTCCTGCAATTTGTGCGGTACATTTTTTTTATATTCTGTAAAATGGTATCCTATATTACTGGAAGTTTTCTCTTATGTTTTCGTTGTATATTCAACATTATATTTTCAGAATGTAAGTGTATGTTTAAGTGGAAATTTTGGTGTCTTGTGTGCATTTATATACATATTTTCAGAATTTTATAGTTCTAAGCACTAAGGTTATTTGTTTGTAAACTATATTTTAATGTAGAAAAATAATTTTCTGTTACAGAACTACCTTACCAATGTAAATACGCAGATTGCAGTTTTCTCCATGCCAATACCTGTAGGGAGCACAAACTAATTACTGCTTGTTGTTGTAACAAAGTGTTCTACAAATATAAATGTAAGTCTTATTAATGTATATAAGTAAGTCTTCAATTTAACTGCAGTAATGCTTTTTTAGTTTCTTAGGATTTATTTGATAAAACAGGTACATTACCTCTTGATGTTACTAATGCATTTTCCAGGTCGAAATCCGTGTAGTCATAATTCTCTTCTACCTGTACAAAACTTAACAAACCTGAATAACCGACTGCGATTCCTTGCACAAGTCTAGAGACGATCTTAGGATTTTGAAACAGTAAGATTAACACCATGGTGCGTTAGCACGCTACAGAGCGCTAAAGGAATTATTTATACATTGGGCTCATAACCAGAACAGGAAAGTCCATTTTGAAGTGTCAAAAACCTTCTGATGATGAGATATAAAGCACCAATGAGGCTACCATTAACTTGGACACATAGTCCATACCAGTCTTGATATTATGGAGGCGGAACTTTACATGACATGTCAGGGATATTTGAAAATGTACTGTCATGAATGTGATTATGCTGGGGTTCACCAAGCGAGATGGCTCCGCGGTAACGTGTGAGGCTCGCATTCGGCAGGTCCTGGGTTCGATTCCCGTCAACCGCTCACTCTGATCTTGGGGTTTTCGTGGTTTTCTCTGGTCGGTAGGGGAATGCTGGGGTAGTTTCTCATCTATAACGATTTCCTTTCCATTATTTCCATTTCATTCCGTTTCCATCTCCATCTTTCAGGTGTGCTTCTAGGTTTCGTGGCGTATTGCGGTGCTGGGCAGATAGCGCGGATGTTTGCTCAAAGGAAAGAGTACTTCCCGTGAACACTAGAAGGCTGCTTGATCGAAGGGTCGTTATCGCCCTCTCTAAGCAGCTCCAGCAGCGGGACGGGTCTTAGAGCGTGGAACTGTTAGGAAATTCTCCGCGTCTATGTGACCTGTCCGCCTGCGACCTGTAGCCACCTGTGGTTCCTTCACTTCATCCCTTACCCCGGGGGGTAGTAGCCACAATATATCTCACGTAGATTGCGGTGCGCGACGTGTCCCCCTCCGTTGTATAACATTTATCTATACTAGGGTATAGGTTTTTTGTCATCCGTCACGGTTCTATAACAGGGTACTCAAATAAATTTAAGAATAAAAAATGTTGGAATTAATTTGTTTGCTACCACTATGAACATTTTATTTTTAAAAGTCACATTGAAAAATGAGTAAGAGTCATATAAGTGTCCCTTTTTGGATTACTAATAGCTTCAAAACCACGTGGTTATAAGTCTAACCAAATAGGACAAACTTATATTGTTATATTCTATTTTTAAAGTTTCCAGCATTTTCCCATATATAAAATGCCCTGAGTAGAAAGGTTTATGTCGAATTTTGATTAAGTGTTTAAGCTATACTTATAAATAAGGAAAGGGGGAAAAACAAATTGACATCCAATTTTCCTGTTTACGTGAATAGTTTTCGTGTTTTTACAATGGAAAATCGTGAAATGTAAACAGTTTTTAAATAAAACTTAAAAATTATATGTGACGTAATTTATTTGTATCGCTAAAACGATAGGTCTGTTTATACCAGCTTATTGTTTCAGTCACTCGGTTTTATTTCCCTCTTTGTTCCTAAAATTTTGCATCCCAGGGGTAGCTGGATGTATGGTGACGCTGTGCAAATAGAAGTGCACTTCCTGGACAATGACAAACGGGAGTGCAAAACAGGAGGAGGGGTAAATATTTTCCCGCCTAATTTCTACAGCGATTCTACCCGAACACAAAAATAACTTTTTAAATGTTATATGCGTTCAGCGTAGAGTGTTTTATATAACGAGCAACAATTGAACACAAAATCGAAGATAACCTCACAAACTTAGAAACATGAATGTCTATATTGCTTACTTACTATAAGCTGAATACACAGTATGCATTATGGGAAATTTTGATGAACGTTATGTAATTTTAAATTTCCAATTCCACCTTCGCTTCGAAAGCCGGCGTCAACAAAATTCCCTTCACTAATACAGAGGAAGCATAATGATGTTCCCTGTCTATTAATATCATTTGCCTAATCCTACACAATAAGTGACTTCTGCGGTTGAACAGCTAATTCATAAAACATACCAAATATGATTAGGCAGATTTTAGAAGAGAGAAAATAAAATACACTGAGCCTGAAACAGTTAATGTATTAAATGATTATATGATGTAAAATGTTAATGAATCTCTTTGAAGTTTCCAAGGGCATATTTTAGGACATCCAGATTTTATTATGAAAATATTTGTAATTTAATTTTGAACTTGGCACCCATTGATATCAAATTATATTGGTGCATTAATAGAAAATTAAATAAGGAATTTTGAAGGTAAAGGCACGGACGATTGCTTATACCGTAACCCCTGGGAGGGAGGGATGAGGGAGGAGACCCGAAGGGCGACGGGCGCAAGCATGGAGAGGGTCTCTAACGTTTCCAGATCGAACGCATCCGACGCACTGAGCAGTCCCGCAACGACGCCAGGGAAGAACCTCCAAAGAGCACACAGCCACCGTCCAGCCGCAACACGCCGAACACGGTCGTCTGGTCCTACAACCCTGAAACAGATGACAAGGAAGATAATGGGTACAGGAAATGAGGGGCAGGAGAGACGTGGTAGAAGATGAACCACCTCAGCATTCGCTTGCTGATCTCCCAAATGCGAGACGCCCATGTTACCGCCGCGCCACCTTGCTCGGTAGCAATTTTGAGAGACTTTGTTATGAAAATTAGGTTAATGCAATAATCAACAATGCTGCTCTGAGAGTATGTTCTACATCTAAACGAGGAAAAGCTACTGGATTGGCTTCATATATTTGGAAGGACTTTAAATAAAGCCACTAAATTCAATGATATACAGCTACATACTGGCGTGAGGGTCCAAAGGTTTCCAGCAAAATATTAAATTTTAATCACCCCAATATGAACATAGGGGAAACCTAGCACAGAAGTAACAAACTTTTGTAACAAACTACATAAGTTTCACATCATTCACATTACCTGTGGTTTATTAATAAATTAATTTGTGGCCTACATTACATACACAAAGAAACAAAGGTTTAAGGGGATATGCTTCACACACACACACACACACACATACACACATATACACACGCGCGCGCGCAATTTACACCTTACACACCAATCTCAGACTGACGTTCACACACAAAGAAAGTAGCGCTAACTATGTAACATCTATCCCCCCTCTCTCCCCAACTCAGGCTAGGCTCACCGGCCAGAGGTGGAGAGTGTCATGCCAGACGGAAATTCAAACACAAGCTGAAAGAAACACTAAATTACCCCAACAATTCTGTCGCCAATGCGACGCAATAATGTGTCTGGCATGACAATACCTACTAATACGCCACAATACTATTAAGCCAAATTGGTTCCTTCAATGTATGTTAGTGGTATAAAAGCCGATAATAAAGGGAATTTCCAAACATGGGTTTACACGAACATTAATTATAGTACCTATTACTTAAGCTTAAGAACAAACACTGTAACAAAGCTTCAGCTTATAAATAGCTGAGTATGCATATCATTAACACTAGACAAAGTATGAATCTTCCACATGCAGTGCTAACTTATTACCAAAAAGAAGTTTATTACGAATGTTCAGAATATTTAATGCACTTCCAAATGGTTTAAAATCACTATCATCTAGCAATAAAGGAAAATACAAGTGTGCTCTTATAAAATATCTATACAATAAAGTCTGTTGCTCCGTACAAGAGTTTATGCATTAACACTGAATGTTTACTACAATTAGCGGAAAAATTTCCTGTTACATTCTGTGTTCTTTGATTACTTGTTACACGACTTATACATATTGCGGCATAGGTGTCGAGTGATGAGTGTATGGTATCTATGCAGCATAATTATGAGCTGTATGTAAAATTATGATGGTGGTTATTGCTTTTCCATATATAGGATGTATCATAATTAATAGCGCAAACTGAAACGGTTGAAAGTACACGAAAATAGAAGCAAAAATATTCCAGTAAATATGGGGTCCGAATACAAGCCGTGTGCGAGATTTATTATTGTGAATGGTGGTTATGAGCCGCCACTGACTTGAATTGTTTGAGGATGTTCCCCTTGAGCAGCGTCGGAGTATGTATAGAGGAACATGATGGAGCACCGGCACATTGTGCTGCTACTGTAAGCAGATATATAACGAGGAGATATGGTCCAAGATGGATAGGTCGAGGAGGGCCTTACCTTAGCCTCCACCATCACCTGATCTCAATGTTTTGGATTTTTCTGTATGCAGTCACCTCAAAAATGTAGTGTAAATCACTCCTGTTGATACCGTTGAAGTACTGGAGCAGAGAATTGTACGTGCTTGTCAAGAATTCCGAGATGATCCGGGGGTATTTGAAAGAATTCGAAAATCACTGCAGAAACGAGTGCAGTATTGCATCCAGGTGCAAGGACTTTGAGCACCTCCTTTAGCAGGGGAGAGTGTACAGTATTAATGACATGTAACATACTAAAGTAGAATTGTATTCGTTGTTAAGTTAAGCTATGAGTGAATTTTGAGGCAACTTAGAATGGCAATTAGTAAACGAAAAGTCTACTTTTAAAATTAATTTGTACTAATTAGGACGATGCTGCTTAATGAAGTCAGTGGCGACTTGTAATTACACACTTGCAATTATCTCGCACATGGCTGATTTGCGGATCCATGTTTACTGGAACTACTATCGTATACTTTGAACCGTTTCAGTTTGCGCTATTAATTGTGATACATCCTGTATTTTTGAATTACTTGATATTTTATATGCGAATATGCCTGTTACTGAATAGTGTAATGGAAGTAATACTGTTACAAAAGTTGTGTAACCTGTTTAAAATATAGTTTGTTATATCCTTGAACATGGATTGCTTTCCTATGAGAGCAGATTAATTCGCTTATAGTGCAACTTCAGAGAAGATAGTTGTCATGTTCTCAGCTGCCTCTCTTGTTGTAGAATTAAAGGGGAAAGCTATTTCTCCTTCTTTCACGGTTGTAACCCCTTAGTGGTACACTACTAGAACAATTTATTGCGTCACCTAAAGATTTTCTGTGTTTTAACTCTTGTCTTACTTAATGCCAACAATGGGTGCACTATTCCAGTTCTGTTTTCTCTATAAATGATTATGGATTGTTGTTTTCAGCAGAAATTCTAAATATTTTCCATTGTTGTGATACTACTGCCTGATTTTTGGTTTTAATGCAGTAGTCCATTGTGTGTTTAGTAACAGCTTCACAAAATGGGCAAAGGAACTGAACTCCTCACAAAAATAGTGTAATTATCGCATTAGCTTTTGAGGGCTTCCCTACTCGACATATTGCAAAACATAAGATTCAATCAGTCCAGTGTGTCTACAGTATTGGTTAAATACAAGAAAACTGGAAATTTGGAAAAAAGTTAAAGGCAGAGGTAGAAAAAGGTCTTCTACTGCTGCTAATGATCGCGTTTTGAAACGGATCTGTCTGAAAAAAAACGGCGTGTGGCTTCAGTGGAGTTGAAACGAGAGTGGAAAGAAGCTTCTAGTGCAGCGGTTCCCAAACTTCTTGCACACACGACCCCCTTTTCGATAATGAAATTATTAGCGACCCCTCCATTCACTTCGCTGCTTAATCATTAATTGCAAGTTTTCGCGCATAGTTCAACAACTTAAGTGCGAAGTTAAAGTATAATTTAATTGAGCTTTCTTCAGACCAAAGTTTAAAACTGACTTTCCAGAAGGAAGATGTGTATCAGTACTGGCTAGCAAGAAGAACAGAATACATTGGTGTCTGCCGCGATAAACGTGCTTATTCCATTCTGCACCCTATATCTCTGCAAAATTGGATTTTCGTCAATGATTATCATCAAGACTAAACCTAGGAATAAATAATGTGTGCAACTAATATACAGCCAGACATTGAGCAATTAATTAATAGCAAACAGGCTCATACTTATCACTAATCATCCTGATGTGCAGTGTAATAATTAATGGTTTACATAAAATTGTACATGTGCATTTACTGTGAAATTGTAGTATTAATATGCTTCTTAAATACAAAACATGATTCTGTTTAAATGTAATATGTAATAGGTGACTAAATTCCATTTTCTCCGTTATAATAATAATTAACAATAAAAATGATTTATTAATAATTCCAAATATCCACTGCGACCCCTCAGATAGAATACCGCGGTCCCCTTGAGGGTCGCGACCCACAATTTGGGAACCGCTGTTCTAGTGTGATAGTATGCAGCAGAACTATCTGACACAGACTTATCAGAAATGCGTCTATCTGCTAGGTGGCTATGGAAGAAACTCCTTTTGACAGTTAAAATGAAGAAAGTTAGACTAGAATGGGCCTAGGTACATGCCCATTGGACTGAAAAGATGTGGAGTAGTCATCTTTCAGATGAATCAAAATTTAACGTCAGAGGAAACGATGCAAACATATTTATCCGTCGTGGCGGTGAAGAATTTCTGCCAAAATTTTTGGACTCAACAGTGAAGTTCCCAGAAAGTGTGATAGTCTGGGGTTGTATTTTCAGCAAAGGAGTGGGTGCATTGCATTTTGTTGAGAGAGCAGTAAATGCAGATGCATACATAATGGTTTTAAGAGAAAGTTTAATACCAACAATTTTATTGTATCACTAGAAAGTTGCACTTTCCAGGATAACTCAGCAGCATGCCATAGAGCAAAAAAGTGAGTACCTTGCTTAAATACTACTATTCTTTTACCAAATTAATGTTACAAGTTACATTCATGTTACATCCTGAAGTATTTTTAATTTTATTGTTATCTGCACCACGTTTTCGGAGCCAATTTGAAGTAGGTGTATTATTGTAGTTCAACTGTTGGGGAGCCGAACTTGAAGTAGTTGCAACCGCACGTATGGTAAAATGTTTCCGGTAGTCTTCGCCCCAAATGTACTTTCCGGTGGCCTTTGCCCTATAAAAATGTTTAAAAAATATTAACTTTGTAATTTTGACCGTTTCTTTAAATATTATATATTTATCTTTGCCTCGGCTGCGTCAGTATTTATATTTTTAGAGACATGAATGGCTTAGCAAGGAGTGGTGCGACTGAAGAATGTAGGCTTACACAGATTATAATTTTACTTCACTCGTTTTATTAATGCTTGACACATTTAAATAACGCTTCACTGATATAGAGAGCTGTGAGATTCTTTTATTAATTACTTGCACTTTTTAACTATTTTCGTCTCACACGAATACGTATTAAATTTCTTGAGGGCACATCTCGCGTCCAGTTATGAGCACTGTCTGCAAGCAACTGACTTGATTTCTAACGCCTAAATTTGTAAATTTCTGTATTTCAAGTCTCTGATTGGCTATTCCTAATCCAATAGAATACTTTTATTTAACTAAAGCTTTTTCTGGTTGTTGATTGGCTGTTTTTAAACTGTCTCAAAATTTACATTATTGTTGCTCCAGTAATGACTAGTAGCATTTAAACTTTCGAATTTATTATTTCCTAAAGGTTACCTCATTGTTACCTCATTGTTAGCAACTTATAACCTATTATTCTCACAGCTCCTACATTATTAAATTACGTAATACATTCACATAACATTATTGAACATGTATACAATAATATAAACATTTATAATGACGGTAATGTACACTTTTTATATATTGTTACATATACATATTGCTTTAAGGCGGGCTGTTATTATATTTTTTATTGTATAATTTGACTAAAATCATTTAAGTGTTAAAAATACTGCCTCAAATCGACATGATTTTAAAAACGTTACAATTTGATGCTCACAAGTTGGACGTTTTCTTGAAGAACAAGGAATATCCGCCCTCACATGGCTAGAATACAGCCCAAATCTGAACCCCATTGAGAACCATTGGAAGATGATTGGCAATATTGTAGCAAAGAAAAAAATCTAAAAATAAGGAAGAGCTGGTTAAAGTCATCAGATGATGTGGTTTAACGAGATTTCGCCTGACCAAGTAAAAGCTTTTAATACTTTCAATGCCCAGACAATATGATGCAGTAATAAAAGCTCGAGGAGGCAACATTTATCTTTTACGATGAGAAAGACTTATTTTATGTGTGTAAAAGGTTCTTGTTATAATTATTACATTAGCACTTATCAGGTTTCTGCAATTTTAATTACAATTTTATGGTCATTTGTTATCAAATTTGACATTTTGTTCAGTTTTACTGTTTAAATGTACTTTCAACAGATAAAGATTATTGAAATCAAAAGTTCACATTTTTAGATTTTAAAATAATACATAGGTAATTTTAGGAAAATTTCAAAATGTTTCTAAATTATATTTCTAAATGAGCATAAAGGGGAAAACACAATTATTCTGTGAGTGATGCAATAACTTTTTCCAGTACTATAAATATCATATGAATAGATTTGTATATTTTACCCACGTGAGTCACTTGATTGGTTATTTAATGCCTCACATCCCCCAGGAAGGTACAGGAATCGGAAATTTCTGTATGGTTTCCCCCTAGCGCATATATTTTCTGCTTATAAAACAGACAATAGGCATATATGAGAGCATGCCACAGAAAATTATACGCTGCTGTATATAAAGGCTGATAGTGACCACTTTCAACAATGGCTATGAGCAGTAAGTTATTAAATGTTATAAAAAAATCAAACAGCTTAAAAACGCACTCCTCATACTTATTAATAGTTCAAGAGTTAGCAAAACTTGAAGTAGACATTTACGACTATTATTTCAAAACATTAGCTTATAATTCTCTAGCATATGTATTAACTTGACGCTAGAAGTTTGGAGTACTCTACAAAGTAAAAGATTGCGCACTGCTTATTAGTTGCTGTTACATTTCATTTACCTTCCACATGCTTTCCTACGTATGCAAAACTTATGTAAACATTCTGTATTTTTTGTTTTCAGAGATGCGGCACCAAATGGATCATCGTGGGAAAGTAATTATTTATTATTTATTTCTGTATGCAACCAAGGATATTTAGAAAGTGAGAATAGCTGGCAGTTAAAGAGTGTACTCTTGAGACAAAAGTTTAAGTATGTAAAATGCAATAGTTTTTAATTAACTATGTTCGAATTTCTGTATTCTTAAACGTTTAGATTTCTAACAGAAAATTAAATAACATTTGGAGCTAATTTCCTATTCCTGTGCCATGGTTGGTAGGCTAGTTCTGTTATTTTTGTATAATTTTAGTGATATTGTATATCTATTACCTAGAAAAATGAACAAGTGGGCCGAACTTGAAAACAAGTGAGTCATGAACATGATTTAAACCACGAATTTTCCTCGGCCTATATTTTCTATGCTGTATTAATGCAAGCGGACCTGGGATTGGTATAGCTTCCAACTGTAATATCTAGGTACATTCAAATCTATACGTCCAAACCTTGGCCTGCCTATATCTGTATGAAACACCCATGTATCATGTAGTTAACGGCTTAGATGTTTTAGAAGACAAAATATATGAATTGCAACATTTCCTTATTGAACATTTTCACAGCGTTTTAATCATTCCAGGCTTAGCAAAGGGGCGATTCCTAGTTTCAGCAACGAGAAACGTGTCATACACAGCTATCATTAGAAGATCTAAGGTGTTTAAGACACGTGCACAGTTCTGGCAGAAAATCCATAAAAAACACTTTCAGACTGCCAGAAGAACTTGGTCCACCAAAAGAAATACAATCCTACACAAAATACCGTCAAAAAAGTATTATAGAGATTGCAGATCTCTACCCATCACATACACATACACTGTCACCAGAACAAGCTGGCTTACTCGACGGAGTAAATGTTTTTTTAATCTCGAATGGTAATTTTCATTTACCACCCCTAGATTTTCATGTAATTATTGTACGTGGGCTGTCCCAGAAGTACCCGACCTAACAAAGAAAACACAAACATTTTGGGAAAAAACATCTTTATTTCTCTACATAGTCTCCTTTCAGCTCGATGCACTTTTCCCAGCGATGTTCAATAGCTTCGATACTCTGTTTATAGTGAGAACCGTCGAATTCTGTAAAGTAGCCATCAACTGCAAACTCCACCTCTTCATTGCTGGCAAATCTTTTACCACCAAGCCATTTCCTGAACTTTGGAAACAGAAAATAATCAGAGGGAGCTAAATCTGGCGAATAGAATGCATGAGGAAGCAATTCGAACTTTAACTCATTGATTTTAGCCATGGCGATAATGGATGTGTGAACTAGTGCATTGTCTTGAAACAGAACTTTCGTTTTCGCTAAATGCGACCATTTTTGCTGGATTTCATCATTCAAACGCTGCAATAAGTTTGCATAATACTCGCCATTGATTGCTTTTACTTTTTGAAGATAATCAATGAAAATTATTCCACGCGCATTCCAAAAAAACTGAAGCCATGATCTTGCCTGCAGATGGAACTGTCTTCGCCTTCTTTGGAGCCGATTCTCCCCTTTCAATCCACTGTTTTGACTGTTCCTTCGTCTCAGGTGTGAAGTGATGTACCCATGTTTCATCCATGGTTATGAATCGATGTAAAACCTCGGATTTATTGCAGCGAAACATCGCCACTCGACTGAAACATCCTCACAACGCTACTTTTGTTTCATTGTGAGTAAGCGCGGCTTCCATCTTGGACACAGCTTTCTCATGTCTAAATTCTCAGTTAGTATGCGATATACAGCACTTTGTGAAATGCTTACGATGTCTGCTAGCTCGCGCACTTTCAGTCGACGGTCATCCAATACCATTTTGTGGATTGTCTTCACAATTTCTGGCGTGGTCACCTCATTTGGTCGACTACTGCGACGTTCGCCTTGGCAGTTCGTACGGCCTCGCTTAAACTCTGCCACGCAATACTTTACTGTTGTAAACGAAGGAGCAGACTTCCCCAGAGTAGAATCTAGCTCAGCTTTAATACTAGTTGGACTAAGACCTTTCAAATAAAAGTATTGTATCACATAACGATGGCCAGTTTTATCCATGTTTACAAATTCGCTGAGAGTTCACTATTAATGACTGTCAAACAATAACTAAACAACGTAGCATCGTCAAACTTCAAACTTAAGCTTTATAAGGGTGGTACTTTCTAACATAGTCATTTGTTTGAAACAACAACCGCTATACATACGTCAGGTCGGGTACTTCTGGGACTGTCCTTGTAACATAATCTAGAAAGTGTTTATGCCTCCCATTTAGCGCTTATAACTGTATGGGTAGGGACCACTTTCGCTATTAACATGGAACACACGCGCTTACAATTTAATCTTTATTACTTTAATAACATGATTATACATAATGAGGACTAATGCACTTTGTGGTTAACATATTTAATGACATTTATGAAATATATTGTCACTAATGTTCTATTTCTACAAGTTACATAAATCGAGCACAACACGCATCTCAACCGAGACATTATGGGAACGTTGCTGTCATTGTGCAGTCATTGAAACTTAGCGGAAGGTAATATGTGCTGCCAACACCTGGGAATACAGCCAACATCTGAAAGGGGAAAAAGCATTACAAACAACGAAGCTGATCATGTTACTTGTTTAGGACCCTAAGCCGCAAAGCGTAGCCGAGGGATGCTTTTAGGAGAGGAGTGGAGCAGTTGCGGCCAGACGACAGGGCGTAGCCATAGGAATTGCGCGACTAAACTCGAATGATCCAGGATAGCGTATATTCTAGTCAATCAATTGAGTTTTATTTATGGACGCTCTTTAACTGCTGTGGTTCTTAGCGTCCCATTCTATATAGGACGTGAAAGACCGGTAATTTTGCTCAGAGACCTCTTTATCAGGCTTGAGGTTCATTTACGTGCCGTAAATCTATGACAGGGTCCACCGGATTTACTTCCCTTCCGAAGGAAGCCATGCTAAGGATTTTTACGCCCGAAAAAATCCATCCCCTCCGCTGGGTTTGAACCCGGGACCTCGAGAACTAGAGGCTAGCATGATACCACTAGAGCACGGAGGACAAAAATTAAATTAATTTGAGGTTTATTTATGGACGCTCTTTATTTGCTGTGGTCCTTAGCGTGAAAGAGCGACAATGCTGCTCAGAGCGCTCTTTTTCAGGCTTGAGGTTCTTTTACGTGCCGTAAATCTACGACAGGGACCACCGGTTTTACTTCCCTTCCGAAGTAAGCCATGCTAAGGAGTTTACGCCCGAAAAAAATATCCATCGCCTTCCGCTGGGTTTGAACCCGCAACCTCGGAAACCAGAGGCTAGCATGGTAACCACTACACCACGGAGGACGACTTTTTCTGATGGTGGATACAGGACAGCTATTGCATTCAGGAAATGTACATTCTCTTGATCTTATTCCTCACTGTTTACGCATTCCGGTATTCCCACAAACCTTACCCATGCTCTTTGTCACTTCACCTCACTTTAGCTGCATTTTCATTGTTTCGCGATATTCCGTTAGCCACATTTTGTTTATCACGTTGGCAATAACTCCTGACAAGATGTCGCTATTTAAGAGCGGTTCCTAAGAAGGGTGAGTGGGTCCAACATTTTCGATCAAGCAACAACTCCTACATTATTTAACAACTTGGCATACTACACAGTCAATTCTAGATAAAAAAAACCGATTCGATAAGTGTCTTAAAATATTTATCTCCTACCCACATACCGAATAATATCCCATTTTAGTACAGCCACATGATAAACTAATAAATAATGAATATACAATTTCAGATATTAATGAAAATTAATATGAACCATCGACGGATGTTGTATTTGTGACTTCTTTAACCTCCCACCAATGGTCCTTTAGATTCCAAAAATATTGCATAGCCTCTGAGTATCTTTTAACTGTGAGAGAATTAATGAAACAGTTAAGTAATTTTAAAGAAATAGCAGTACGAAAACCACTGACATCAATATTCAACGATGTGGAGCAAAATTTGTGGAGATGCAGATCCCTATCTATAAGCCAGCAGTTTAAACATTTTGGAAATGGTTACATAGTCTGTTATCATTGAGAAAAATAATCTTTTCATTGTTAATACAGCTCGTGTAAAGCGTCGTGACACTCCATATGCGCAAGAGAGGAGAAATGAGGACAAGTGGTGAGAGTGGAGGGGGAGCAAGGGACAGAAGTATATCAGAACTTGGAGGCAGTCGCTGAACCCCAGCTCTCTTATTATGCAGGAGGGCTGGTCAGCGCTATTGCGCAACTATGCTTCAGGAGTAGGGAACTGTCACGACGTTTTACACTAGCTGTACCTATAGATCTCGGTTTTGAAGCTACGCTGGATACAATTTTATCTCTTTATAACATTATTTAACAGACATTGGTAATGAACTTGATTATAACATGTTAGCCAACATAACATGTTATGTTGTGTGTATAAAGGCATATTGAAAGGTTTTGACATCCAAACATTTTACTGTATACTTCTCTAGCATTAGATTAAAATTTATCCAGAATATTTTAACGCCACATCCTGAGCACATAGGAGCGCTAGATCACAATTTCAATGTAAATAAATAAATAAAAAAAATCTGATGTGTTACACTCACATGACTTTCTCTACTCTTATACAAACTATTTTTACAAACTCTTATTCTCCATCTATTTCATATTAATCGAGATAAACATTTGCAGAAACGATCTTTTGACATGCAAAGAGAATTACATTTTACACATAGCGACCAGTTCTAAAAATATTTGACTATCGCTTAAGGCCTACTATGTTCCCCTTTTTTTGTGTTTGCAAGGGCAATATAGGAATACAGTAGCCTTTAAGCATCGACATATATCTTAATAGTTGGTTGCTAGGTGTAGCACCATTCTCTTTTCCACAGATTAATACTCTTTGCATATCCAAGACAAAAAAAGTGAATAACGAATTCCCATTTGAGAAAATAAGTATTGAAAAATTTAAGGGAATAACAAGCAATATCTCAAAAATGGTTCACTCAACAACAAAAATGTGTATGACATAAATTGTGTATTTTAACGCGATCTACATTTTTTGTGTAGTAAAATTTTGTCTATCTCTTATGGTTTACCAGTTATGCAAAAGTCGTTCACAATGAAGAACACTTTTGGAAACATTCCCAGAAAATTCGAGATATACATTTCATTTGTCATGAAAATATCTTAAACATATGATATTTTAATAAAAAACCGTTAGAGCCATTTTTGAGAAAATTGAAATTTTCGAAAAATGTTCCATGTAAAGGGTAGTCCGGGGTGGGGAAATTTCTTGAAAACCTTCGTGTCGCATCTCTTGGAAGATACTGAACCTAAATACCAAGTTTGGTGTTTATCCGACTGTTCGTTTCTGAGTTATGCTGTTCACAGACAGACACACAGACATACACACGGACATGTTTCCAAAAATGCTTTTTTGGATTCAGGGGGTCTCAAAACATGTATTTCCGGTGAAATCTCGGTATCGTATTTTTGGGTGGAATACAATACTTGCCCTACTTACTATACGTAGTAGAGAAAGTAATAAAGACGTGTCAAAACACAGTACTCCAAAGCATCTGGGTCTTGGATCATGACAAATAAATATGAGGAATCTAATGAAGAATGGAAATATGTAAAATAAAGAAATATCTGCACGCGCATTATCTGGATCCATTACCGGACACAGAAACTGATCTGTCACTACCGAAGAACATTCTCGTAGCTCCCACGCTTCGACCACCATTAGAGTTACTACGATTGAAGCGCTTCTCACATTTTCAGTCAACATAAGAAGGTTGGTCACAGACACGTTATACAATTTTAAATAAACAAATAATAATAATAATAATAATAATAAATAATGGTTGAATTTAAAACTTACTATTTTAATTTATGTGTTTATTAACGAAGTTTGAAGCCTACATATACTTCGCTGGGTTCTGGATTTCTATTAGTAAGCACTATGACAACTCTTCTTTTGTGTCCAACAGCAGTCCATGAATTAATCCAAGCTGTAAATTTTTTTGTAGAAGGAATATCACCAGGTCTTATTAGGATTGTTGGCGGTGATTAATGTTTTTTAGCTCAACGTTTTGTTTTTAACACTGTTATGGCTCACAATATTCAAAACATCACGGTCTCTAACTAATTTGTGAAAATTAGGATGGTATAATGTGTTTTCATAGTTCGAGAAACACACACACACACACACACACACACACACACACACTCACTCCTCACAGGTATACATTCCTTACACTTTCACCAATAGATGGAACCAGCACGGTTTCTGGTGTTCACACTGTCTCGGAATCGCTGTCAGAATGGTGTAAATCTTCACTCACTCTGTTTTTATTCAACTGATAAGGTCTATCACCTAGTAGCTTTTAACTGGATTATGGAAATGATTGGCTAGCTTTTTGTTATTCAGAGAGGAACTTCTAGCGAAATTAACACGTAAACTTGCAATGTGGCTTTCATGAGGCCACGCGTCAACTAAAAGAACAGGCAGCAACACGATAACCATTCACCTTGGGATGGTGAAACTGCGTGTGTTGTTATTTATTCCTGACGAAAAATAAACTAACGTGATGAATGAAATATTCATTTTTGTGTTTCGTTGCTCTTTAAGATAGACAGTATGTGACAGCTTATGATTGTGGCATATTCACAGAGCGTTGTTGCCAGATCCCAGTCAATCGACTTCCAAAACATTTACGATCAGGTAAAGAAACATTATCTACCTTAGGTTCCTAACTAAGGCACTGCCATGTGCCATATTTTGCATCACTTACTGCTGTTAATCGAAAGTTGTACCTCTTGCACCAAGACAGTGGAAAATCCCGCTCAGTGTAGTCATCAAGGATAAAGTATATGCACTATTGGCTTATTAAATCTCCCATACTATCTTCGTCTTGTAAATTCGGATTATCGTCCTTTCTATATCACATTTTCTTTTTGGAAAGAGACACCGCATTTTTAAGTAGTTGAAAGTTGTAGCCAGAAAGTTTTTGTATCAAAAAGAAAAATTTGTACGGCCGTGAAATCGTACATTGGCTGAAAGTTGCCCGTAGACCGTAGAAATATAACGGTCTTTGCTTCAAAGATTACTTAAGTAATCTGTTGGAACTCGTACAACAAACAAATATTTTCAAAACCGACACCGCGATATAAAATAGGCATATCTTTCCACTAAAAAAAAAGTAAAATAAATCGGTGCATGTTTCTAACGCTTGCTTCCTAAAATGTACGTGTGTATCTGAAAATTTGGAGATAATGATCTGTGCCAAATGCTTGACTGTATTCTGATTTTCAGTGGCCGACTTCGGTAGAAAGTATCAGTAAATGTATATTGCCTGAATCCCCAGCTGTGATGGTATGAAGCTACAAACCATAGTACCTACATACTTCTTTTCAACTGGGTTTATTGTGAAATTCACAAGAAACCATCAGACACAACCTTGTTCTTATTTGTCTCGTTAAGAGAAGCTGTCCATGATCTCGACCTGGCCCTCAACAGAGACAATAGGCACGTTAAACCTTCTTTTCTTAGGCGTCTAACAGTTGTAAATGGAGCTGAAACCTGATTGATGCCTTGGAAGGAATGACACAATTGAAATAGGTATCCCGGAAAACGCTGTGGTTTGTTATAAACTCTTATTTCCAAACATACTGGTATATATGGAATTGTTAACAATAAAATTGGTCTTTCTTTTTTTCCTTTCTTGTTTCTTTCGGTTATAGGAAGGTAAAAACACAAGTAGTGTATTTCTTGACTATTTTCAAATATTTGTGTGATAGATGTTCTTTAAATGCTCTGTTTGCAACTTTAATTTCCGATGTTCCGGTATAAATATAATATTTTAAATTATAAAATAAAACATACGAGTCAAAACCAATGCACTTCTAGGAGATGTTTGACTGGCTGTATTTTGCTGAAACTGCATCTTGGTTTGATATTATGTTTACGGTTCAGAACACCAGGACAAAATAAGAAAGCTTATTAAATACTAAACTTAGTTTTGTGTTATTAATTTCAGCAGTATCACAGAAAAAAACAGTTTTGTAATCAATTTGTTAACACCACACAAACAGATACGTTGCTTTGTACACATACAGAGAAACATAGAGAGAAGGGGGAAGAAGGGGAAGCGAGCAATACTTCATCATTTAAAAGGGCCCACCTTTAAACTGCTATGAGAATTCATTAAAAGCAACAAAAAATATTTAACTTTCTTTCATACATCTCCAGGCATTTTTCTAAAATTAAGTGATTTGCAGTGCATTATTTCACACCATTGCACCCCTTAGGCTACATATTCAGCGCACGGCATAGCCATTATAGTAGGTCACGAACTATAGGGGAAACAACTTAATGGAAGTCCCGAGCATTGAATATGACCGACTTACACTGAAGTACTGCCAACCTTACTATGTGTATTACTAATTCCAAGGCAGTCGGCATAACTTACGGAAACAAGACATGCACTTTCATTTACCTACCCCGTTTTAATACCTGTGTAACTCAAAGCGGGGATATAGGGATTCATAAAATGTATAAAAATTAAAGTTACGTGACTAACATTTTCACTATAAACCATTTACCAGATATATCTGGTATAATGAAAAAATATTTCATACTCGAATTTGTCAATGAATTATAGCACCACACTTAGGTGTACATATACTTATTAAACTTAAACAAAAAAACCTTACTCCACTTCTCCACTGCGCGGCGGTGAACAAAAAAGGATCAAAGCATAATTTGTTAACTAAAAAAACTACTATATTGTATTGTAATAACAACAATATGAAAACGTGGAGCACTAATGTAAACACTAAAGCAGTTCCAAATAACGCACACATGGAAGTCAATAGCATCTACACAGCTAAGGATTCTTTACCGAATGGTTTACATACGAGGCCTATGTCGCCAACATAACAGCTGCAATTAAGAAAAAGAAGAAAATTAAAGGAGGAAGAAAAATAAGGTAGTATGAAATTATAACAATTTGGAAGAGGAATACAGTTTGGATTAAATTTGTTGGTTTTCGAAATTTTCTAATTTAAATATAATTCAAGAAAGAAAAATGATTCAAAGATTAAATCAATATTAAGGATGGAATGATAAAACTAGGAAAAATAAGTTTTCTTAGATTAAAAAATACAAGATGGAGTAATTCAAGGAAAGTGTTAAAGCTAATAGGATTAAAAAATAAATATTTAATTTCTTTCAATACGGGCTAAAATAAACGTGAAAATAATGTGTTAATTTATAAAAACAATATTAACATTATCTTTATTATTATTGAATGTGAAAGTGAGACTTTAAAGTGGAGGTCTGATATAAGAAATATGAATTGATTTGAAGCAAAAGACGAATTTAAAAGTAAATAAAACATGCATCCACAAGCATAAATTAAGATTTACTGGCAAATGAAAACGTCTTAAATGAGAAAAAAGAAGAAAAACAATAAAAAACATCGTATTATTAAAATAAAAGATAATTGAATAATTAATGGGAGTATCAAATGAATTGATGCTGAAAAATAAATATAATAAGAATTTAATGTAATGAATCATTTAATATTGCTGATATAAGACGTTAAAGAGATCAAGATTATCTCAGGACGTCGTTAAATAAGAAGGAGAAGAAGAAGAAGCTGCAGTTAACACCAACTACGGCCCTACCTTCACCAAGTGTATGTTTTAGGAGCAATTGGTGGTATTGATGTCAACTGAACGGACTGAATATCGCCAAAAATAACCAGAGGGCGCTATAATGGGGGAAATTCCAATAGTTTACGTTCTCTATAAACAACTCTTGGCGCAAGACATTACCAAAGCCCTGTTTCCGTAGAATAACAGCGTAATTATCGAAGATCTGGAGATATTTTGCTAACAAACTTATGATTAGTTACTACTGCTTCTCCAGTGCTGCATTTTATTTACTAGTTCATTCCAGCGCCGATTTGTGAAAGCTTCCTAAGGTTCCATAGTTAACTTCTTTGCGTAACGCCATTGTTCATGTCTTTGTAGTGTCACTGTTCTTACCTATTCTGACTAACTTTTTGGTGACTACTTGGCAAAATTCAGGATTGCTGGACTAAGGAGAGGAGAGGGCCACACTACAGCCACACGAAAATTAAGACTGAGAAAATTGTGCGAAACCAATGTCTCTACAAAAATATATATTTATTTATAACTGTCACATTCATTAGCACATTTTGATATTGAAAGTGCCTTTCAACACATAGCTCTTAAACCATGGGCATCTGTGCCTCTTTTACCTCGATACTAATACCATAAAAGAGAGAAAACTTCTACGTTTAAGCGTGCATAGAGAGTAATTTCGAAAACCATCACAAATTTTTTTTCTGGTGCGTTACATTCACATGACTTTCTCTGCGTTCTATCGTTTATTAATGGGTATGCAAGCTATTCTTAAAGAGCTTATTTTTCTATCTACTTCATTATAGTCGAGATAAAGCTTTGCAGAAATAGCTGCATTATAAATTTCGTTATAGATAGAATAAATAAAACCTATGGCGCTATAACACGCGAAGGGCCTGGCCTGCCAACCCGACCGCTGGCCTCACGCCCGCCTGCGCACGGCAGAGGTAGCGATCATCCAACCGATACGGGGAGGTAATATGACCAGCATTACCCATCCCCCAGCCGGAAAGTTGGCTCATGAGGCCAAGACGGCTGCCTATCGTAGCTCCTCACTTTTCTCATGATGTTGAACGGGCATCGGTCCTATACCCGGGACGTAAAAGTCGCACCCCCATGGGTGAGAACGAATCCAGACGCATTTTGTGGCCGGGAACCAGAACACCACGCTCCAGTCCACTGTGGCGCAGGACATACAAAGAGAATAGCGATATTCAAATGTTTGCGAATTGGACGCTATAAGCTGGCCTTAAAATGCCATACTCTTTCCATGCAATCGCAAAAAACAGCTTAAAATCATAGGACTTGAAAATAATGACAAAGTATTGAACAATTCGAACCATTAATAACGAATACCTCGGAAGTGGCTTATGCCACAAAAAAGATTATTTGAAGTAAATTGCGTGTTTTAAAGAGTCTATATTTTTATGTAGTACGTTTTCGTCTATCGCTTAACGTTTACCAGTTATACAAGATTATACAAAGTTCCTTCGGAACGAAGAGGACTACATAGGTTATTCCCAGAAAATGCAAGATATACGTTTTATTTGTCATGTCAATATATTTAATATATGATATGTGTAGGGTACGTGGTAGAGAAAGTAAAAACCAGTGAAAGTTATGTCGTCATTCAACAGAGCTAGCACACTTATTAGCAAAATTAAAGATGCATATATCTGACACTTTATTATACAGAGTAATTTATGAAGAACTGACACGTTTATTTCTTTAATTGTTTCAAAACAGTTACGCTAGCGACAACTTATACCCGAAATACAGAGGAATTTTGGGAGATTATTTACCTCTATAGCAAATGTTGAAAATGTCCTCCATCCTGCATAAGGCACAACTCAACACGTCGTTCCATGTTACTGGCCACTTGTTGGAGGACTCTGTTGTCAATAGATTGAATCTCCTGTGTAATGTTGTGTTCAGATCGTCCAATGTCTGGGGACATGTGGCATAAATCCTGTCTTTTAAGTAACCCCATAGAAAGAAGTCCGGCGGGTTTAAATTCGGAGATCTCGGTGGTCATAGAAATTATCCAGTCGTCAAAGAAACTTGCAATTAGTGCCATGGATTCATTTGATGTATGGCATGTAGCGCCGTCCTGCTGAAAATATTCTTGACTAAGCTCTACATTGTCTAGTTGCTCAGCAAACTCCACGAAAATCCGTCGGTACTCTGCAGTGTTCACACTGTTTAAAAAAAAATTGGTCCCACTATTCTCTGTGCAGATATTGCGCACCAAACTCCGATTCTAACCGGGTGCATAGGTGCTTCATGAATAACATGTGGATTTTCGCTGGCCCAATAGCGTGAGTTATTTGAGTTCACAGAGCCGGATAAATGGAACCATGCTTCATCTGTGAGCCATGTGATAGACAATATGGCAGGATTTTGCACAATGAACGCCTGAAACCAACGACAATAATTTGGTCGTCTATCTTTATCTGGTTCCTGTAACTGATGAACAACCGTAATCCTATACGGCTTTAGGCCTGCACTTTTCACAGCTCTCTGACACATTGAGTAGCTGTACCCTGTCTCCTGCGACAAACGTCTTAATGATTTTTTGGGTGACTGATCCAGTCCTGCTCTTACGTCAACAACCGTGGGAAGCCTAGATGAACGAGTTTTGCCTTTTTCACTCACCAGAGATCCAGTTGTTTCCAATTTGTTTACCAGTCCCAGTATTGTGTTTCTTTGGGGAGTATTCCGAACACCAAATTCTCTCTGGTATGCCCTTTGAGTAGCTGTAATTGAATTCGTAATCCAGTATTGCTTTACAAGGAAGAGTCGTTCATTTAATGTGTACTCCATTTTCACGTAGACTAGAACAAAATCTCAAGAACAGTTGCGACAATAAAACTAACAATTACGAATAAAACATGAACATATGCGCAACTAGTGACAGGCAATCGAAACTCCAGAACATTCTGCTTAGTTTGGTGCTAAAATTGGGGCTTTGAGTGAATTTCGAACAGAATAATTAAAGAAAGAAATGTGTCCGATCTTTATGAATCACCCTGTATGACTAGCAAAATACAAAATATCCATATCCGAAATAAATGCCAAAAAAAAGCTAAAATCATAAACACTAATGGTTAAGAAACCACTAAGTCCATTTCAGAGCACAGAGATGTTGGGAGAAGCAACTAAACCGAACCGCAGAACACGATCACCAAAGAACTCTGCTTGCCGATTAATACGCCATTGGTAGAGGGAGAGTTAATTCGTGCCGCAATACCATGATAAAGTGTATCACCATGATATAAAATACAGTAGAATTGTATAAGTAGTAGCTAGACGGGCATAATCACAATATGTTAGTAAACATATTTCCATTCAGTTTTATTCCCTTTTAGAGAGTACGATTTTCAATAACAGGAGTTACTGTGAGAACAGCCCCATCTTGTTTCTGAGAGAATATGCCACCTGCTGCGGCTGGGCTTGTAGTGCATTCTTCCTCAGCAGTTTTTTATTTCCTTTCTTCTCCCCCCTCCTCCCTCTCTCTCTCTCTCTCTCTCTCTCTCTCTCTCTCTTCACTAACAGTCGTAAGCCAGACCATTTCTTTTCCTCTTCCTGTTCAGCTATAGCATTATTCTCCCTCCTTCCATTTTGTTTCTAGCACAACTTCTTTTCTTGTTTTGTCTGCTCATTTCATACTTTACTTTCTTCTTCATTCACATTTCAAATGGTTCCAATATGCTTTCCTGCTTTCTGCAACATGGAAAGTCTACACGCTGGTCCCCCATAAATTCTTGTTCCTGGTGATCCATAGAAACTTGTTTGTTATCATAGCCTCCTCATTGTTACTTTTGGTTGACAATTAAAAAGATCATATGTAATTCAGTCATAGTCTTAATTGTTTATATAAGCAAACAAAGTTTCGGTTAATAATACTTCAGAATTATACTTCTTTCTGATAATCTGATTCTGTCATAGTGCTAATTATTTATATTGGCAAACAAAGTTTCAATTAATAACACCTCAGAATTATACTTCTTTCTGATAATCTGATTCTGTCATAGTGTTAATTATTTATATTAACAAACAAAGTTTCAATTAATAACACCTCAGAATTATACTTCCTTCTGATCATCTGATACATTCAAAGTGTTCATTATTTATGTTAGCAAACAAAGTTTCAATTAATAACAGCTCAGAATTATACTTCTTTCTGATAGTCTGATTCTGACATAGTGTTAATTATTTATATTAGCAAACAAAGTTTCAATCAATAACACCTTAGAATTATACCTCTTTCTGATAATCTGATTTCTGATTCTGTCACAGTGTTAATTATTTATATTAGCAAACAAAGTTTCAATCAATATCACCTCAGAATTATACCTCTTTCTGATCAACTCATTGAGTCAACGTGTAAATTATTTATATTAGCAAACAAATTTTTTATTAATAATACCTCAGAATTATACTTCTTTTTGATCATCTACTTAAAAAAGCAAGTCAATATTATGCTCGCTGTGATTTTACATCCTCTTTTTTTAAATTTACTTATTTTAGGTCTCACAACTGCGCGGTTATAATACGACCACATTAAATATACAAAGGCAATGCAATACAATACATTCTTAAAACGTTATCAAGAAAGTTCAGTTACATAAAAATTGGGGATAAGTAATAATAAATAATTAGCACCATGCAAAACCTAGAGAAGTTAAATTCACAATAGGCCATATAATGAAATATTTAGTGCGTAGTTCTTAACTGCAGAAATATACTCTCTCAAAAGAAGAGATCAAGTTACCGTCAGCCGGCTTAGAATTGGGCACTGCAAACTAACGCACTGTTATTTTCTCACTAGGGATCAACCTCCAAACTGTACCAGCTGTATCCTTCCTCTAACCATTCTGCATATGCTTATAGATTGTCCACAATACAGTAGCTGTAGACAACAAGCCGGCAGTTTCAATCCTTCCAATGCAATTAACAGACACAATATGCTCAAGAAGACTCTACAATTTCTAATGGATACAAAATTCTTTGATTCACTGTAAATGTTTACCTAATTCCATGTTTATGCAATTGTAAATTAATGTATATCATTATGTATTATACATGTATGTCATAATGTATTTTTATGATAACAGGTCGTGATAAGACCATGTAGTCAAAACGACCTTAAATAAATCGTTAATATATATATATATAAAGAAATATACTTTTTATTGTTTAGTGCTATAGATATAGATCATGCTGTATTACTTTCTCTACTACGTATAGTAAGTAGGGGAAGTATTGTATTCCACCCGAAAATTCGATACCGAGATTTCATCGGAAATATATGCTTTGAGACCCCCTGAATCCATAAAAAGCATTTTTGGAAACATGCTCGTGTGTGTGTCTGTCTGTGAACAGCATAACCCAGAAACGAACACTCGGATAAACACCAAACTTGGTATTTAGGTTCAGTATCTTCCAGAGATGCGACACGAAGGTTTTCAAGAAAATCCCCGCACCCCAGACTACCCTTTACATGGAACATTTTTCGAAAATTGTAATTTTCTCAAAAATGGCTCTAACGATTTTGATTAAAATACCATATGTTTAAGATATTTTTATAACAAATAAAATGTATATCTTGAATTTTCTGGGAATGTCACCAAAAGTATTCTTCATTGTGAACGACTTTTGCATAACCATAAGAGATAGACAAACGTTTAGTATACAAAAAATGTAGATCGCGTTAAAATACACAATTTATGTCATATACAGTTTTTTTGTTGAGTGAACCATTTTAGAGATATTGCTTGTTATTCCCTTAAATTTTTCAATACTTATTTTCTCAAATGGGAAATTCGTTATTCATTTTTTTGTCTTGGATATGCAAAGAGTATTAATCTGTGGCAAAGGGAATGGTGATGCACCTAGCAACCAGCTATTAAGAGATATGTATATGCTTAAAGGCTACTGTATTTCCAAATTGCCCTTGTAAATTTATATTCCCCTTACATCTACAGAAATATTAGCAATAAGATAGACTCTACAAATGTTTATCTCGATTAACATGAAGTAGATGGAGAATAAGCGTTTGTAAAAATAGTTTGTACAAAAGTAGAGAAAGTCATGTGAGTGTAACACATCAGATTTTTTTGTGTTGGATATGAAAAGAGTATTAATCTGTGCCAAAGAGAATGGTGCTGCACATAGCAACAAGCTATTAAGAGATATGTCTGTGCTTATATTGCCCTTGCAAATACAAAACAAGGGGAACATAGTAGGCCTTAAGCGATAGTCAAATATTTTTAGAACTGGTCGCTATGTGTAAAATGTAATTCTCTTTGCATGTCAAAAGATCGTTTCTGCAAATGTTTATCTCGATTAATATGAAACATATGGAGAATAAGAGTTTGTAAAAATAGTTTGTACAAAAGTAGAGAAGTCATGTGAGTGTAATACATCAGATTTTTTTAATTGTTCCTCTCTGGTGTACATTGTGGACATTCTACGAGACGACAAATGTTTTACACACAGGTGGTTTCTCAGTAGGTAGGAGTGGGTTAACTTTGTGTGTCCAGTTCTCGGTCTTGTTAACTTAATCTGGTCTCTTCTTCCCAACTGGAGTGTCAAGTACTTTTGGGAGGTTGGTTTTGTTATGACTGCGCGAAGTTTACTTGGCTGGCTGTTAGTCCAGGTCCCTTTTGACTTTAAGACGTTTATTTACTATTTTCTGAACTATTTCTTGCTGGAGAGGTATATCCAAATTCTGGAATTAGATATGCGTGATACATGTCTAATGTTGCTAAGATCTGTAATTTTACCATCTGTGAAGATATATTATTTAAGATTATTATCTGTTGCTTCAGTTAGTATGGCTTGCTCTTTAAATACAGTTGACTGAGTGATAGCTGCATAACTAGATCTATTACTATTGTTAACAGTATTTACAGGGCTACCTTCATGGCTCCTTAGTCAGTAGCCATCCTGTTGACAGGGTACGATGTAGGATGTGTTTATCGGAAGGGGACACCTCGTCACTGTGACCAGCTAGATCTATTGTGGCTACACCCCCCGGGGATGCAGGGATAACGTGAAGGAGCTGTAGGAGTTTGCAGATCCCCAGACAGGCCTACGGAGACGAGCAGAAGTCCCTAATATTTACAGTTTGAACACCCACTCACCAATAGAGGCGAAGAATCCCGAGAGACGGCGACGAAGCGATCCTAACGGGCGGTGCAACGCACCCTGGCGTTCACGGGGAGAAATCTTTCCAATGCGCAAGCAACTACGCCATCTACCCGACACCGTCAGCACCGCAGGACCCGAAGACACACCTGAAACGTAAAAGGGAAAGATAAAATGAGAGGAAATGGGGGAAAGGAGAAATCGTGGTAGAATACACCACCCCGGCATTCGCCTAGGCAATCAGGGGAAAGCCACGAAAAACCCCATGGTTTTTTGACCAGAGTCAGAGTGGGCGGTCACCGAGAATCGAACCCGGGACATCTCGAATGCGGGCCACAGTCGTATCCGCCGGAGCCATCCTTCTGGATTGTTGACAGCGTAACCCAGCTATATAAATAGCTATATGTTCCTCTTCACTTCTTTACTGTTTTTGACGACGTTTATGAGTTTCGTTTGTGCAGAGATGAACCAGCATACACACATGGCTACACTAACTGCTTATAAAGTATATTATTTCTTTGCAATAAGGAACACCCGAACTATTAGAATAATTGCATGGCCACCAACCTTACATCCTATTCATATGAACCCATGAAAAAAAACTGATGTGTTATACTCACATGACTTTCTCTACTCTTGTACAAACTATTTTTACAAACGCTTATTCTCCATATGCTTCATGTTAATCGAGATGTTAATGTTACTGCTAATCTTCTTGTAGATGCAAGGGGAATTGGTAGGCTTTAAGCGATAGTCAAATATTTTAAGAGCTGGTTACTATGAGGCGCATTCCATTCTCTTTGCATTACCAGGACAAAAAAAATATGAATAAGGAATTTACATTTGAGAAAAAGTACAAGTATTGGAAAATTTAAGGAAATAACAAGCAATATCTCGAAAATGGTTCACTCCAAAAAAAATGTATATGACATAAATTGTGCATTTTTACGGATCTACATTTTTTGTGTAGTAAAATTTTGTCTTTCGCTTATGGTTTCTCAGTTATGCAAAAGTCGTTCACAATGAAAAATACTTTTGGAGACATTACCAGAAAATTCGAGATATACATTTCATTTGTCATGAAAATATCTTAAACACATGATATTTTAATCAAAACCGTTAGAGCCATTTTTGAGAAAATTAAAATTTTCGAAAAATGTTCTATGTGAAGGGTAATCTGGGGTGGGGGTATTTTCTTGAAAACCTTCGTGTCGCATCTCTGGAAGATACTGAACCTAAATACCAAGTTTGGTGTTTATCCGACTGTTCGTTTCTGAGTTATGCTGTTCACAGAGACACACACACGGGCATGTTTCCAAAAATGCTTTTTTTGGATTCAGGGGGACTCAAAACATATATTTCCGGTGAAATCTCGGTATCAAATTTTTGGGTGGAATACAACACTTGCTCTACTTACTATACGTAGTAGAGAAGGTAATAAAAGAGCGCCATTTAAAATTTCAATGCGTTGCTTAAAATGTAGGAAAAATTAAGTCGAGTATTTCGAAAATGGTTAATGTTACAAACTTTTGTTGACATAAACTGTAAATTTTAACCACTTAAATTTTTTCCTCTGGTAAGCTTTGTGTATCTTTTAATGGTTTTCCAGTTATATTGTGCGCTCCATTTGCCAGTCCAATATTTCAAACATAGCCTACATTTCAAGCCTACGATATTATAATAAAAATCATTAGTTTTTTTAATGTCTTTTTTGTCCCTAAAACTACTAACATGCAACTATAAAATCTGATAGGTTGGTAAAGGACAGAATATGTAAATCAGTGAACGTGATTTTGAAGCAAACAATACTACAGATTTTAGAAACAAAATCTGTGTTACATGACTTTTTCTGTCCACTATGGTATATATTTATCTCTCTGTCAAAACCATTCTTACAACAGCTTCTTTTCCTATATATTGTATGCGAATCGAGATAAACGTTTGCAGAAAGCATGTCATTGCATCTTTCGTTGTAGATACAAGGGGGATAAGAAAAAGCGGATCGCTGTATACTGGCTTTGTTATTCGCTCTTTGCATGGCATACGAGGAACGAAAAAACTTGTTCAAAAAAAGTATGACAGTTGGAAAAACCCAATCCATAGCAAGAATATCTCGGAAGTGGAATATCTCCCAAAGATTTATTTGGAATAATTTGTGTGTTTTAACTACACACGCACGCACACACACACACACACACACACACACACACACACACACACACACACATATATATATCTTGGGTGGCAACTTTTTGAGGGTGGCGGAGAGAGGAGAATGAGGTTTATGTTGATGTGCACCCTGAATCCAAAGATAGTCCTTTTAGAAAAGAAAATCCTTTGTCTCATATAGTCAGTCATCAGTCAGTCAACAAACAGAATAACTCAAAACGAAATATCGGATAACCACCAACTTCAAACTTCAGTCAGGCAACTTTTAAGGATGCAAGCCGAAAAATGTTCAGGAAATCCCCAACACAAATATTTCCTATGCACAGATTTTCCTTATTGTTAATTTTCTAAAAATATATGCAATTATTTTGGCCAAAATGTTGTATAATTGAGATTTTAACATGAAAAATGAGTAGGCATATATGTAAATAGCTTTTGAAATGTACTTTATTCTTGCTGAATTTTTATTTAACTACGAATCTATAAAATATATACAAAACTTACTACAGGAAAAATGTAGACCTCCATAAGGTATACAATTTGTATCAAATAAAAAGTGTTATGGCATAAACAATTCCTAAATATTAGCTTTTTTTAAGCAGTGCACTCTGAAATGTTAAGTGGCCATTTCTCATCAGCTCATACAAAGAATAAACACCCACGCAACACACACACTCATATTTAGGTTATCTTACAAGAATGCAAAGCGAATATTTTCATATTTCTCCCACCACAAAGAACTTCAAATAGAATAAATTTTGTTAATTTTACCAAGATGACTTAAACGACTTGATTAATAATATGTTTGAAATATTGGAATAATAGCTTTCTGGGGAACACCAAAACACCAAGTTCGAACAAAAATCATCCTAGATAATTACACGCAAGAACAGGTTTCAAATTTTAAATATTTAGGATGTGAAATAAGCCCACAAAAGTAAATAGATACAAATTTAAAATTAGCAACATTTCAATGTGGGAACAATTCATAAAACCTTGAAAAATAAAACAAGAAGAGATACAAGAATTAAGTTCTATAAAATTTGCGGTGACAGTTTTGATACATGGATGTGAAACATGGGTAACTACAAAAAAAGAAAAGACAATACAAGGATGCGAAATGAAATCTCTGAGCAAAACTGAAGGATGTTCAAGATAGATCAAATAAATAATAATATTATAAGAACCAAGCTTGGTGTAAATTTCACGAAGAAATACAACGCTATAGAAAAACGTGGTTTTTACAAATATCGAATGATGAATAAAATATATATCTTGAATTTTCTGTAGTATCCTGTTTGGTCTCCCTTAATTGCTGCTGAATGTTCTACTTAAAACTACGAGAGATAGACAAGCATTTTCTAAAGGAAAAATGAAAAATTCTTTAAAACGTACTATTAATGAACACAGCAACCACTCTCAGTTTTCAAGAACTGTTGGTCATTTAATTTGTTACATGTTTTATGTAATACGCCTTGAAGTGCCAAGTCACCGGCTTTCATTTCTTGTGAAGTAATGCAAAGAGTATACAACATTAAGGTCAGCATAATTAGAGTATCTGTTTTTTAAACATTTCATCCTTCTGTATGTTCCAGTGTGCCTTCAACTAAATTGCACATAAACCGCGTATTTACTGCCAACATTTATAATGATTAGCAGGAAGGAAACAGAAAAGTAAGCTTTTGTAATGACCAATCTGTATAAGTATGAAAATAAATTAAGAATAGTAGAGGAACTCAAGCAGTTGTCACTTTTTTCTTTCTTCAGTTAACACATAAACACAATTACTGTATTCTAAGTTTGCTCAGCAAAAGAAGAGGATGGATTGTAAACCAGAATATACTAACTTTCATTCTAAGGATGAGTATAAACATGCTCTCTATGAGGTGGAAGCTTGAATATGTTCCATTCTGCCTTCATTACTTGAGTATGCACTCAAAAATAACTAACTACTCTAATGGCTTTATTCTAACATAGCATTTATGCATTAAAAGCTGATGTACTGCATTTACATGACACCCTATTCACACTTCTACAAACTATTCTTACAAAAGCTTATTCTTCTATCTACTACTTCTTGTTAATACAGATAAACTCTCATTACTCATTTACTCATTCCTCTTTAGGTTTAAGTAGAATACAATAAACTAAAACGATTGTCAAACATTTTCAAAGCCGATCATATTCTTTTTTTTGAGGGGGGCCTTTGGTCGTCAAAGCCCATTTGGCTACCAAGATGTCATATTTCTTGCTTGCTTCGATGATTAATTAATGTCCTTTAACCGGTAGATCACATTGTACGGTGAATGAACGAAATACTTGAAATGATGCCCAAATGGACTCAGGATCCCTAGAGCTCAGAAGCATCCGACATTCGTCTTCTCAGGATAAGAAAGAAAGAAAAAAAGGAAAAATCGTATCTAGGTAATTCAATCTGACAGAGATGCGAGCTCGTCACTTCTTGATGTAATGTCTTTATTCTGTTCTTTTTACGTGTACACAAAACGAAAGACAGAAAAAAATTACAGCGATTTGCACTTGAGAAAAGTATAACGTATCTGAAAGTTCAAACCAATAATAAAGAATTTTTCGGAAATGGTTACCGCCACAAAAAATGTTATTTGGCACAAATCGTTCTTTGACAAGACCACAATTTTTTGTGTAGTAAGATTTTGCCTATCTCTTATGGTTTACTAATGATACAAAAATGTTTCAGAAAAAAGAGAATTTTTCCCAGAAAATTCAAGGTATACAGTTATTTGTCATGAAAATAGCTTAAACATATGGCATTTTAATAAATATCGTTAAGCCCTTTTTTATAAAATCAGAAATAACAAAAAATGTTCCATGTAAAGAGTAGTATTTTCTTAAAAGTCTTCATGTCGTACCTTGGAAGACACTGAATTTAAATACCAAGTTTGGTATTTAACCGACTTTTCGTTTTTGAGTTATGTGTTTACTGATAGACTGACAGACAGAGAGCTTTTTCTAAAACTGTTTTTTTGGATTCAGACAGGCTCCAAACAGTATTTCCGGTGAAATCTCGGTATCTAATTTTTGGGTGGAGTACAATACTTCCCCTATTTACTATAGGTAAGTAGTAGAAAAAGCAAAAAGTGTATTATATATTCATTTTTATTCACGCAAACAATTGAATACTTCCTCTACCTCATGACGGGATTACAGAAAGTTACGAACATTTTATGTAATCAATGTGAAAGGATAATGGTCCCCCCCCCAGATGTAGGCGATAGGATGAAAGGGAACGGGAAGGTCCGGGCTGAAGGTGACCCGGCTACACGTGCCGACCTGCAGTCAGGTCAACAGCTTCGTCCGACAAGTGGCAAGACGTTGGGGTGGGTCTCCACGTGTACGCCTCTCAAGGTCAAGGTCGCCTCCCCTCCTTCCGGCGTGGGAATCTAAACCTTAAGCTACTCGCGAATTCACCACTCGAGTAACAATGGGAAGCTTCTGAAATGGGTCAAGTTCAACAACTTGCAAAGGTTACTGGGTTAAAGGAGATATTAACGTGCCTGCTTATTCCTGGAGAAGGGATGCGACACGCGGTCTGCCGTAACGCTATTTGAATTAGCTTGTCTTGCGAGATAAACTGCACAGACGATTCTCGGTCAGATTTTAGTCATTGTACGTGTTTAACCATTAAAACCTACATTTATTCGCATTCAAGCATGTTTTCTCTATTATTTTGGATATGGGAATGAGTTTATTGCACTTGAATTCTAGCATATTCCTTTATTTACCAAGGAAACATAAAACTGCTAAGGTGCTAAATACGTTAAAAAAACACCTAACAGCTTTAAACTTGTCAGAAATTTGTGAACTCTCTTTAATTACATATTTGCCAGAAAGTATTAATAAAATGGTTTAACTTTGTTATATGCAAGCCTTCCTGTTCATCTGGTACACACAGCTAAGGAACAGAGGCATTTCCGAAAACTTCACTTTTCTAGTGCATCTTGCTGTTTTCCTGTTTTGGTTCGAAGCCTGTTCTTTATTAATTTGATAAATTATGAATTTTGATGAATCCATTCAAAAGGGCTTAATTCTTTTATTTTATTCCATAATGCTATACAAAATCTTACAATTTTGAATACATTACTTTGAGTTGCTATTTTTACGTTCTGTACTACGTATAGTAAGTAGGGGAAGTATTGTATTCCACCCAAAAATTCGATTCCGAGATTTCACCGGAAATATATGTTTTGAGACCCCCTGAATCCAAAAAAAACTATTTTTGGAAACATGTCCGTGTGTGTGTCTATGTGTGTGTGTGTGTGTGTGTGTGTGTCTGTGTCTAGCATAACTCAGAAATGAACGGTCGGATAAGCACCAAACTTAGTATTTAGGTTCAGTATCTTCCAGAGATGTGACATGAAGGTTTTCAAGAAAATCCCCCCACTCCAGATTACCCTTTACATGGAACATTTTTCGAAAATTTTAATTTTCTCAAAAATGGCTCAAACGATTTTAATTAAAATATAAGATGTTTAAGATGTTTTTATGACAAATAAAATGTATATCCTGAATTTTCTGGGAATGTCTCCAGAAGTATTCTTCATTGTGAACGACTTTTGCATAACTGGTAAACCATAAGAGATAACAAAACTTTACTACACAAAAAATGTAGCTCGTGTTAAAATACACAATTTATGTCATATACATTTTTTTTGGTTGAGTGAACCATTTTCGAGATATTGCTTGTTTTTCCCTTAAATTCTTCAATACTTATTTTCTCAATTGGAATTCGTTATTTATTTTTACTTTCTCTACCACGTATAGTAAGTAGGGAAAGTATTGCATCCACCCAAAAATTCGATACCGAGATTTCACCGGAAATACATATTTTGGAACCTCCTGAATCCAAAAAAAGCATTTTTGGAAACATGTCCGTGTGTGTGTCTGTGTGTCTGTGAACAGCATAACTCAGAAACGAACAGTCAGATAAACACCAAACTTGGTATTTAGGTTCAGTATCTTTCAGAGATGCGACAAGAAGGTTTTCAAGAAAATCCCCCCACCCCAGACTACCTTTTACATGGAACATTTTTCGAAAATTTTAATTTTCTCAAAAATGGCTCTAACGATTTTGATGAAAATATCATATGTTTAAGATAATGTCATGAGAAATGAAATGTATATCTCGAATTTTCTGGGAATGTCTCCAAAAGTATTCTTCATTGTGAACGACTTTTGCATAACTGGTAAACCGTAAGAGATAGACAGAATTTTACTACACAAAAAATGTAGATCGCGTTAAACTACACAACTTATGTCATATACATTTCTTTTGTTGAGTGAACCGTTTTCGAGATATTGCTTGTTATTTCCTTAAATTTTCCAATACTTATACTTTTTCTCAAATTCGTTATTCATTTTTTCGTCCTGGTAATGCAAAGAGAATGGAATACTCCACATAGCAACCAGCACTTAAAATATTTGACTATAGCTTAAAGCCTACCAATTCCCCTTGCATCTACAAGAAAATTAGCAATAAGGTTAACATCTCGATATCTCGATTAACATGAAGCATATGGTGAATAAGCGTTTGTAAAAATAGTTTATCCAAGAGTAGAGAAAGTCATGTGAGTGTAACACATCAGATTTTTTTGTCTTGGATATGCAAAGACTATCAATCTGTGGCAAAGAGAATGGTGCTGCACCTAGCAACCAGCTATTAAGAGATATGTCGATACTTAAAGGCTACTGTATTTCTATATTGCCCTTGCTAATACAAAACAAGGGGAACATAGGTCTTAAGCACTAGTCAAATATTTTTAGAACTGGTCGCTATGTGTAAAATGTAATTCTCTTTGCATATCAAAAAATAGTTTCTGCAAATGTTTATCTCCATTAATATGAAATAGATGGAGAATAAGAGTTTGTAAAAATAGTTTATACAAGAGTAGAGAAAGTCATGTGAGTGTAACACTTCAGATTTTTTTTCTTTAGTCCATCATGCATTTTAAAACCGTGGTTAATTATGCATGGTGGGTCATAACTAATCCATATTGCTTTATGTTTCTAAACCATTTTTCTCTTACTCCCCATATATTCTGCTATTCTTTTTATATCCCTCTCCTTTTGTATTTTCATTCCTAACTTTTAATACTTCTTTGTTAACATTCTCCCATACTTTAGGTAAAAATTGATCTCTCCACAAATTAGTTTCTTCATATTCAATTATATAATGCAAATCATTATCTGCCTCTCCACAAAGAGGACACCTATCCAAATTAGCTCCCTTCCTATCTCCCCTTAGTCTATGTGCACTTAATCTAGACCAGGTCCACCCTTCCCTCACTAACCTATTACCTACATCCACATACTTCTCCCTCCTCCAGTCCACCTTTAATTGTCTATATAGTTCCAAAATTTTCTTTCCTTCCAGACTTTGAAATAATTCTTGTTTCTCTAAATCTTCCACTCTGTTCCTCACTTCTTTCCAGAAACCTTTAACCCCCACTCTCTCTCCTCCCATAAGTTACCCATTCCTATTTCCTATAGAATTCTCCTTATTCCTTGAGCCCAGTTCATCCCAGCACTGGATTTTTCTTGGATTATTAAACATTGCTTCAAGATATTATGCTCGTTCAATGATTTCAATCTATGCCAATATTTAGGTATCCTTTCTACTATCATGCTCTTGCTACTTACTCTTCCCAACTCCAACATTGCTGCTCCATTAGGTGATGAAACTAATTTTTTTATAGAGGACTGGACTGTAGCGATCAGAAATTGTTACTTGAATGGATCCTACAAATTTTGTTTCTCTGATCCAATGCTATCTCTGATAATATTGAATTATATGCGTATAATATAATCTTGTATTATTTTCCCCTCTGGTTTATTTACCCTCATAGCTATTGTTACAGATGCTTTGATCAAATATTTTAAAATAAAGACCAAGTCAGGTATTAGAGGATTTTATTTTTTTACCCCTTATAATTGTAATTTCCTACAGGCCGGCTATTCCTAGTAATAAGAGCTACGACAAATACCCTTTGGCTTACAATGTGTAGCGACTTTGTATCGACAGTACAGCGAGGAGAAGGGGGTGCCACAGGTAACCTGGAACTGTAAACAGTAGCGTCAGGAGTAGAACAGAACATAAACACAGAGCTCCCAGACAGAAACTCTACCATACCAGCAACACAAGCAAACTTAGATTACAACATACAGAGGAAATGCAGCGAAACATTCTTACACAGGGATTATTGAAAAGCTTTGGTATAAGTATAACAAACATATCTCACTGTTATATGCATATCCAGTTGTCGTTTGTTTTGCTGTCTCTTCTCTCTTTTCAGTAGATGAACCGTAAGCATCTACGTATATTCGCGTTTTTTGTTTTATTACTTTCCCTACCACGTACCTAGTAGGTAGAGAAGGTTTTGCATTCCACTCAAAAATTCGATATCGAAATTTCACCGGAAATACATGTTTTGAGGCCCCTGAATTTTCCAAAAATCTTTTTTAGAAAAATGAGTGTGTGTGTGCGCGCGTGAGAACAGCATAACTTAAAAACGAAAAAATAAATACCAAACTTAGTTTTAAGGTTCATTACCTTCCAAAGATGCGACACGAAGATTTTCAATAAAATCTCCCCACCCCAAACTACCCTTTGAATGGAAATATTTTTTAATTTTTTTATTTTCTAAAAAATGGCTAACGATTTTGATTAAAATACCACACATTAAAGACATTTACATGAAAAATAAAATGCATATTTTGAATTTTCTGGGAATTGCCTGTAAAGTCGTCTTCATTCGGGAGGAATTTTGTATAATTTTGTTTGACTGATAAACGGTAAGTGATAGACGAAAATGTACTGCACAGAAAATGTAGATCTCTTTAAAACACAAAATTTATTTCAAATAATTTTTTTCTGACATAGGCCATTTCTGAGATATCTGTTTTTAATGGTTCGAATTGTTCATTAGTTGGTCATCCTGCTCAAGTCCTGTCAACATTCGGTTATTTCTAGCGATTGCATGGAAACAGCGTGGAATTTTAAGGCCACCAGATAGCGTCCAGTTCTTAAACATTTGACTATCGCTGTTCCCTTTGTATCAATAATACATTACGTAACGTAGCTATTTCTGCAAAGATTTATTTAGATTAAAATGTAGTAAACAGAAAAATAAGCTTAGTAAGAACAGTTTATATACCCACTAATATACGATAGGGGGCAGAAAAGTCATGTGAATGTAACACATCAGAGGTTTTACCTAATTTTCCTTGGAGAAACTACACCTAATTTCTACTCCATGGCATTCTCAACGAAAATTCAAACCGTCCTTCATAAATACCTTCTTTAACTTCTCCAACACGTGCGTATTCTAATATTCAGGCCTTTAAACCCTTTTTAGTCATTTAGGAATTAAAATTAGAAGCTGCCGTTTAGTCTATGTCCATGAGGAGAAATAGGGTTTTCCAACGGCAAAAGAATTGTTAAAATCGTTTGAATGGTTTCAAGATTACACACCTCCATCAGTCAAATGCACACGCCTGCCGCGCGCGCGCACGCACGCACTCACTCACACACACACACACACACACACACACACACACACACACATGCAAATTTTATCTTTTTTTATAACATAAGTATAGATTAGACGGAACTATTCTAATCCAAAATGTGTTATTACATTCATTTGTTTATTTATTCTTCATTCAATAGTATGAATGAATGATTTTCTGCTTTAAATTTTCTCCAATTTGCTTCACATTTCTTTGAACCAATTTAACTTATTTTTTCTAAATATTTTCCTGCTTTCTCCACATATTAACTTGATCTTGTGTTTAAAATCTTCCTAACTTTTAGCTCTATTGATAAATTTTTCCGATTTTATAGTATTAAATTCTCTCTTCCTTCATTCTACACCATGTAAATTCACCTCTAGCAAAGGATTAAACTTTGTTGCTAGTATACAATTATATTTCAAAATAAAACTACTTGCATTAATCTAGAATGACAATTTTCAGAAGTGAACTGTTTACTGACGCTTTCAAAACCTCTTGTATGCATAAAAGTCCACCAACTCTTCTTCATAGTTTGAGAATGCATGCTTAATAAAAATGCTTACACAGTGTATGATAGTTTATGTTACTGCCTAAAACATTATCAGGGATCTTGACCGCTGTATCTGCTGCTTTAACAACCGACAGGAATAGCAGGATCTGCGAAGTCGTAAGCGGTGATGTGATGGCAAAATTTGACAGCGCGTGTGGGCACAGCTGAAAATATTTCTCATCTCCATTTCAACCGTCATGCTCGTAAAGGAGTCCAAAATGCTTTTCGCATATACCACGCAAATTCCTCCGCTTTTGTTTGGTGGAGAAGGAATGTGTTTTCCAGTGTAACTGCCAAAAATGAATCACTCCCTGCCCAATATCATACAACACAAAAGTTTCAGCAGAAAGCTAGATTATCTTTTAAGAGACTTCTCATGCCCATACACTAATTAGGCATAATTAAATATTTCAGCATCCTATAAGTGTTGCAGCAGCATTGGGCATTAAAGATAAAATGAGTACTTAGGTGTCGAATAGAGCATCCCTTAAGATTTCGCGCATAAATAAGATTCCAATAGAGTTAATTTTTGTTCTCATACATAATGCTACTGTTTGTTTGATTTTCGTTTTTGCATAAAATGACATATGCTCTCTTCATAGACAAAGGAAATCAAATTATTCGGTGAAGAAGTCCATCGCAGTAACACGGAATGGCGTACTTGCCGTCAACCTAAGGACCTGATTTCGATTTCTGATTGAAACAAACAGAAAACAATTGTAGAGGTTGGAAATTTTTCTTTTTCTATGGTTTTGCCTATCCTAGAGAAGACGAATTTAAGGAAACTTTCAGCGCTAAGGACTCCAGGTTCATTAGTCAAATACTCCATTCATCGCCTATGTCTTAGTCATATAAAATTAAATGACAAATAAAAGGACTTCAGGACTATTTAATTAAGATCACAATATGCATTGTATTCTTCCTATCAATACCTTCAATATATGTGTTATAATACATAAAAGTAGTTTAGAAAGTAAAAAAACAAGGGTTGTTTGATGTGCGGACATACCTTGGAAATCTTTGATTGCATTCTTAAATGCGAAATATGGTATTCATACAGTTTTTCGTTTTTCAGTTCTGCTGTTCACACAAACGCCTGCACATACCTTCAGCACGCACACGAATACGAATACTTCTTCCTATAAACTTCATTTTTACTTTTTCTACCTCGTACATAGCAGGCAGAGAAGGATTGCAGTCCACCCAAAAATTTTATATCGAGATTTCACCGAAAGTACACGTTTTGAGGCCCTTTGAATAAAAAAAAGCATCTTTAGACAGAGGTTCGCGCGCGCGCCTGTGTGTGTGTGTCTGTGAACACCATAACTTAAAAAGAAAAGTCAGATAAACATCAAACTTGGTATTTAGGTTTAGTACCTTCTAAAAATGCGACACGAATATTTTCAAGAAAATCCCCGCACCCCAAACCACCCTTTACATGGAACATTTTTCAAAACTTTTTATTTTCTAAAAATGGCTCTAATGATTTTGATTAAAATGCCATATATTAGAGATATTTACAAGACAAATAAACTGCATATCTTGAATTTTCTTGGAATAGCCTCTGAGCTCCTCTTCATTCAGAAGGAATTTTGTATAATTTTGTTAGTATAACAAGTGAATGTTAAGTGTTGGAGAAAACGTACCACACAAGATGTGAAGATCTCTTTGAAACATACAGTTTATATCAAATAATTTTTGTGGCATAAACCATTTCCGAGATATCCGTTATTAATGGTTCGATTTGTTCATTACTTGGTCATTCTTTAAGTCCTTTCAACATTTCGTTATTTCTCACGATTGAAACAATATGGAATTTTTAGGCCAGAATACAGTGCACAGTTCTAAAACATTTGACTATCGCTGTTCTCTGTGTATCTATATCGAAATGTGTAATGTAGGTTTATTTTGATTAAAATGTAATAGATAAATACGCTTTACTAAGAATAGTTTGAATACTCACCAATAATCGACAGAAGGTAGAAAAAGTCATGTGAATGTAACACATCAGGTTTTTCATTCAAGGGAGCTTATGTTTTTTTCCAGTGAGATCTGGATATAAAATTCTGGGGGCGAATGCAGTACCTTGGTAAGATACAGGAACAGTAAAAATATAAAACCTACTTTAAAAGTTCCTTAAAAAGGAATGTCAAATTCAGGAGGTGAATGTACAGAATGATTCCACATTATGGACCAGCGTACACGAAGTAGATGAGTGAAAGATAAAGTTGTCATCATACAGAGCTATTAAATACACAGTTTTCTAAAATATGAATTGTTTAAACTTCAGGACAAGTACCTCAGATGCTACTAAGCATAAATGACTGTTGTGTGCACCTCAATAAATCTGAGTGGGATAGCACAAGCCGTAACCTCTGAGGTCCCGGGATCAAACTCCTAGGTGATCGACCATCCTAAGGTTCTTTAGTGACTAACACTGGTCAATAGGCGAATGCTCTGTTATATTCTTCAATACCACGACTTTTTCTGTTCCTCATTCCCCCTCCTTTCATTTCCTTTTCATATTTCAAATTGTAGGGCGGACGGTCGTGTGCGGCGCAGGTATGCGGTAGGTGTGATTTGAGGAGAGAAGTGTTTAGCATAGATACCTCCGATCTGTACTTTTCTTGCAGAGAGGGATAAAGGGACGCGTTTCCGGGTTGCATAATATGGAAACATTAGGTGTCATTCGCGCAAAACTTCTGGAATCGTGACCTTGATTGCCATCCCAGCTGCCGAGCCTAGGAATGGTTTATGTTTAGCTTTATCAACGAAAGCGATATAATACCTTTGCTTACTCACAGTGCGTAACACATACAGTCTGCATAGAAAGTGTCTGCATCTGGTTGTAATTTTAAAGAGAGCTGCAGTATCTAAATAGTACTTATTTTATATTTGTTATATTTATAACCATGGCTCCTATGTTTTCAAAGTTAAGTGGTAAGGTGTTACATAGTCAAAGTAGGGAAATAATTGCAAATGTCATCGACTTCATGAAGCAAGAAGCAGAGATGAAGGAAGAAATTATATCCGAGTTCCACAAAAGCCTTATGAGAGTGAAAGAAAGAGTAGTCAAAGCAACTGGTGTTTCACCGAGTTCCGTTTCCAGAGTTCTCAAAGATAAGAGAAAAAAACATATGGATGAAAGAGTACCATTTGACACACCTTGGAAGAAACATAAGGTCCCTAAACGTATTACAGAAATAGACGATTTCGAATGCGTCATTCGGCGCACGATTCACAATTCCTATGTGGAAGAAAAAACTGTGCTAACAATAAGCAGATTGCTCATCCAGCTGAAAGACAGCAGAAACTTTCAAGGTGGTGCTACAAATCTCAGAAAAATTATTAAAGATTTAGGGTTCAAATGGAAGAAACCGAAATCAAATAGAAGAGTTCTAACAGAAAAGCAAAATAAATAAATAAAATAAAAAATAATAATAAAATAAAAAAAATAAAAATAAAAAGTAAATGTTGCCAAATGTGTTATCTTACTATTATTTTTATTTAATTATAATTAAATAATTATTTATATATTCCCGTCAATAATTAGGTATCAGTACAAACATAAGATATTTTGTGAATTGCTTACAAACTTTGATGCAGACCTGTTTTTGTAACTGTCTCTCTCATCTTAAATGTTCGTGTTAAGACGACTGGAGAGCAGTAATCTGCACTAACAATAAGCAGACACACCAATTAGGTGTTCTAGCTATGGTAGCGTAGCCATCCGTAATACATTAGGTCCTTAAATGCGTCATTCACCAACGCCAGTAGTATATTGCGATACAAGTGCGATAAGCGCATCATTAGAGAACGAGGAAGAGTTTGAAAATATGAGGCATAAGACGAGTATTTTCTGTTTCCGAAATTCTCCACTGCACTTAACGCATGTGCATTAATACTATTTTTTTTTACGATAGCGAATAATGAAATCATACTTACACGAAAATAAAATTAATTACCAACATCTGTTAAACATTGATTCCAGTTGCAAGGCCATGAACATTAGCCTTGGTGGCAAAGTGGCGATCGCGTCCACGTCTGGTTGTTGACCTTAAATATAATTAACTTGCAGCTCATACTTAGCTGCTGCATGAATTAAATCTTAAGGAAATATTAACAAATAAAATGGGAGTAAAGATCCGGGTAAGATTTAATAGGTAAAATTCAACTATCAAAGATAATTCTATGCTATGTCTGCAATAATATATGTATCAAAAGTTATAGGGTTTTGTGCAGTTTATGCATATAAGTGCAGCAAAATAGGCAACACACGCATGTGTGTTAAGTTATCAGCGCTGAATGAAGGAAATTCAGCTTTCCGCAATGAAAACACGTACGGGAAATGGATCAAAAGCACTATGAATGAGTTTAACCTACATACCTGAGTGAATATTGTTTCATTGCTGAAAATAAAACACCAACCGAAGGGCTTTGGGGGGGGGGGATCAGCCTGGGTGGCCCAGTTAGTTAGGTGCTGGCCTTCTGATCCCAAGGTCGTGGGTTCAAATCCGGTCCAGACTGTTTTTAAGTGTGCTTAAAAGAGACAAACCCATTTCAGTAGATTTAGTAGCCGTAGACGGTAAACTCCAGCACGGTCAAGTAAAACTGCATTCAAGTAACGTAAACTTCGCCACAAAGGCTGTGTAAACTCCGGCACTAGAAATTAGTAAACTCTCTCACCATGGAGCAAGTTAGGATTTTCCTTTCCACTTTACCAGACTGAGAACTGGCTATGCGAAATTACATAAGTGTCGTTAAAAATGACTTCGATGGAAAGGAGGTATTGAATTTGGAATGAAATGGGTTCTTTCCATTCGTCAATATTCTGGTGTCCCTATAAGACAGGGAGAAATACAGCTTCGTCAGAGATGTAATTATCTTGCATAGGTGTGGTTAAAATGTATCACCAAGTCAACAATTAAAATTACAGTATGCCTACGTTCTAAATAGAATCAAAATGTCCCCACTTCTGAACACTGTGCACAGAACACTTTACACGCTCCAAGTTCGTGTATTTTCCTGTACCAGTTTTTGCATAAGTGGAAAGTGCAACAGCGTATGGTACATTGGGGGAAAATTTTATGTACAACACTATCTATAGGTTGTTCAAAATGAGAGACGATGACTGACGGTTTATAATGTAAGCCTTTTGGTTTTTTTAAATGTCTTCAATTTTAGTAAACAAATATGTGTAGGTTTCAGCACGTTTATTAGGCAATAAAGCATAAATAAGTGGCATGTTATTCCTTTTCGATAATCATGCAAAGAGAACATTTGAAGAAAGAAAGCAGGGCAATATTGAAAAGGTCTATTGGCATACACTTTGTCAAACCAACTGAGAAATTCTAAATTTGTATCACAGGAAAATATAATAAAATTACTTACGTCATCGTTGTGAAGCAGGAAATCTTCTTATCGATTAGTTTTCACGCTATAGGCATTGACTTTTCATGCACTCCAGATGTTTTCGGTAATGTTGGCAATGGAGCTTGCTTCACATTTTGTATGTTGCGTCGAATGCGGGTAACATCTATTGTTCACGATAGTTCATTTTCATGTTGATAGATTTCTTTCATTAACACTTTAGAGGGTAGTAAAAAATCGTTCGCCCTCATTTTCCTTTTCAGCTACGGGAAACACTTTGTTGGTTCAACGTAACATCTGGATCGTGGTTTTATTCGAAATTAGATTTAGAAAATTCTATATCCACACTCGAAATTCCACAAGTATAAACTTTGCTAGGCATAACCTTTTAACACAGCACAACCGACACAAATTATCCTTTGCTTCATGTTTAAAACAAAATTTATACGCGTTGACAATCATAAGATTTTCCCCATTTTGACTAGTCATAACAGAGCAGCCGTAACTGTAAGTAACTCAGCGCTAAATAGTAAATAAATGGGTCTGTCTTTCGTTGTATGAAAACGAATGCAACACGGAATTCAACCCTACCAATCGCTGATGTTTCAGAAGATACTTTCAGCCACAAAGCACATGCAGCCTCGTGGTCTACATCGGGTTGACAACGTTTACTTGCAGTTTACAATGACTCACTCAGCGTGCCTTCCGTAAGTATGAAAACTATACAGCGCTAACTGGTAAACAAATGCATGCCACTGAGCGTCTGTCTTCCGTAAGTATGAAAACAGTCCTGCCGGATTGTACATACTCAGCGTCTCACAATTCCAAGGCCTTGGGAATAACCAGCGTAATAAAGAACAGTTCGTGCGGGAGTTTACATTTTTACTGTGCCGGACTTTACATATGTACAGTATTCATGATTTACGAAAAAAGGGACAACCGTGACGGAGTTTACTACTAACCTTACTAGCATGTAAAAGAACTCCTGCGGGACGAAATTAAAGCACACTGGCGGCGCAGATATGATCCTGGTAATTGCCAGCGTCGTTAACAAACAAAATATTTAAATATTTACTTTACCGAAGTTTTTCTGTTGTTTTTTATATTCGGTTTTTTGACCTTTGTACGGGGTATTTCGGTGGGATGTCCCGCTTTTTAATTAGCTATAGCTCTGCGTCCTTACATGACTTTTAAATTGTACAAACATTGCAATGATGCATGAAGTAGGAGTTTCAGTGGATGCCAGCAGATGAGAGATTGCCGTCGATTTCGATACATATTGGTGTTTGCCTTCGATTTCGATACATATCTATGTTCCTTATTGTTGTCACATAGCCTTTAAAATGGAGTACACAATTCAACAGCGTGTATTCATTGTGAAGAACTATTGGCTCACCAATTCTGTTACACCACACAAAGAGCTTACCGACGTGAGTACGTGTTCATGATGGTCCTGATTGAAAGGCGATTCTAAGGTTAGTGGAAAACTGGAACGAACTGGTTCATTAGTCAGTGAAAAATGCAAGCATTATCCGCCGTCATTAGTGCCACAGCGCTCTGGAGATGTTCGTGAGTGATTGCTTCGCTCCCCATAAAAGTCTTTACGCCGTCTGTCACAAGAGAGCGGCTACTCGTTAACGATGTGCCAAAGAGCAGCAAAGCATGCAAAACTCTGGCCAAACAAAGTGACAGCAGTACACGAGCTGAAGGAACCCGACAAAGTCAAGCGTGTGTAATACTGCAATTAGTTCCTCAACTTTGTGGAAAGAAACAAGACACATTGAAAATGACGTGGTTTACTGATGAAGCTTGGTTTTATCTCACAGGCTACGTAAATTCTCAAAACACAAAGATATGGGCATCAGAAAATCCTCATGTGTACTATGAGACATCACTGCATGCAGAAAAAGTTGGAGTGTGGTGTGCAATATCCGGTCATAGGATCATTGGACCAATTTTCTCTGACAAAACTGGAATTCGTGGAGCAGCTAACGACATTGAACTTACGCAGGGATATTTTCAACAGAATGGTGCTACATGCGAAATCTCTAATTAATCCATGGCACACACCAGCAGCTTCTTCGAGAACCGTATTATCTCTAAAGGTTTGTGGCCTCCAAGATCACCACACTTGACGTCAGCAGATTTTTTTGTGGGGCCATCTCAAGGAAAGAGAGTATAGAAACAGACCACGAACCATCCAGGATCTCCGGACAAACATCACAGCCAAAATACAGAATATCGACGCAGACATGCTCAGACGTGTATCTAAAAACATGGTGAAACGTGTATGAATGTGTCTTCAGGAGGAGGGAAGACGCTTCCAGCACATCTTGTAACTGTCGTTATTTCTCCCACCGATAACCTCGCATTTACACTTGGGTACGTTTATTTTGTGTTATTTAGTCAAAGGCTAGATCCACTGAAACACTCTGTATAACAGATGTATGTGATGGGCTACGCTGAACCCAAGAATTGCATTTTTATTGTACCATACACTCAAGAATGGCTGAACCGATTACTATGAAATGTGATACTATATATAATATGTCTTAGGTGCCACACAGAGAACAGACTATATGATGACTTAATGAGTTTCCTATAATGGTGTATGAATTAAAAAATCTCAAAATGTCTCCTTATTAGAGTTTTTTTTAAATGTTACTTAACAAAACTGTTACCATAATTTTTTGTGAAATGTTTATTATTATTATTATTATTATTAACATTTGGTTAGGCGAATATTTAGAAGTTAGCAAATATTTTTTAGCATTATTGTGTAGATAAAACAGACATATTGCAATTTTGTAGCTTTTAATGTTCTTTTCTGGTTACCATGCGAACTAGTGAACTTGTGATAGAATAACAAGGATAGGGAACAGGCATAAATTTGTGTGCTGGAAAGCCGTTTACTTGGGCTTTAACCTTTCCCTATAAACAGCTTTATTTCTGGCTTCAAAATATTACGCACAGAGAGAAAGAAGGGAAAGCGAGATAGAGAGTTAGAGGGTAGGAGTACGGGAAAGAGGAGATAAGAGATTCCTAGCCCATCACTGTCATGTAGAGTTAGTGTGTTTGCCACATACTCCAAATGAACTGAGTTCAAATCTCGTTTGGGGTGAGCTAAAACGATAAGTTTCTTTTTTCCCGAATTTTACCTTATCCTAAAAATACAAACGTCGGTAATTTAAGTTCTATGGATCCCAAGCTCATTTTAGCATCATCCATTTCAATCGTTTCCTTCGTTCACCACCATGTATGACCTGCCTGATTAAAATATGGTAAAAAAAAACAGCAACAATTTGAGCGGAATTGCGGATTCCGTTAATGGTGTTGTTGAAGTATTACAAGCAAAGCAAAATAATGTGAAATACTTGATAGTCGACAAATAAATTTACCACAATGGAAACATGGTGGGTTCCTTTTGTCTCGCAGTTAACAAAAGGCAAGACATCAAAATTACAGAAACCCAGAAGAATCACAATAGGCGTAACAGCCTCATCCGCGTCACCAACATTGCATTACATTGTCCTCTCTGGAGAACAACAGATTGATACATTAGTTGGTGTATAAATAGTAAACGAAACTCATCGATAGCGTGTTATTTCACAAAAGATTTCATAGAATCCATTATTTACTGGCACCAAAAGGTTTTATTTTTCATTCATCACAGAGTTAAAGCAGAAGCCAATAATGGATTCAGAACGAGGATGCCATCGCAGAATTTTCAAGCCATATTCTCATGTCATTTTTCTTACGTCTAAAATTTCTTAACTACATTAGATACTCCAATGAGGTAAACAGCAATCACAATGTCTGTGGCCGGGATCGATTCCCGACGACCACCCACTCTGACCCATGGGTTTTTCGTGGTTTCCCAGGGGCGACAGCTGAATTATGGGATGGCTCAACTTCTATCACGACTCTCCTTCTCGTTTCCTATACCCATATCTTCCTTATCATCTGTTTCAGGGTTGTAGGACCAGGCGACGGTGTTCGGGGGTTGCGGCTGGGCGCTGTGTAAAGGTTTCTTCCCTGGCGTCGCTGCGATACCGCTCAGTTAGGTCTCTCCTTCGAATGAGCTCCGCCCCGGGGACCCTGGAGGTTGGTGGCTTGTGCGCTGGAGCCGGGCGGCGTCGGATGCGATTTATCTGGAAAAGTTAGGGACCCACCTACGCTGGCGCCCTTCAGCATTCGGAGCTGGTCGCTCTTCGGGTCTCTCCCTTCATCCCTCTCTCCCAGTGGCCACGTTCAAAGGCTTACGGCTTACTTGCGGTGCTGTGCCCTGTTTCGGGAGCCCATTCGTGATACGTACCTTTACCAAACGGCATTCCGCAGAACCAAGGACATGACATTCAACTTTACGTTCAGATGGACCAAGCAACGTCATTTAGCGTTACGTTCGAGGGGAAGTTCGATGTCTGATGGGATTTGACGGCTGCTGGAGTCATGGCTGAGTAGGATAGAATGGATAGGACACCTAGTCACTGGAACTCAGCATCGCACGTAGACCATCTCAGTAGGTCCATTGTGCCTTACGAGATTCCTCGAAGGAAGCGATGAAGGGGAGACTCATAGGGCGACCAGATTCGGACGATGATGTGCGCTAGCAAGGAAGGTTTCCTGACGATTCCAGAGTAACACTAATCATAAGCCTGCTGTGCCATCATTAACACGGAGGTCCCGGGAAGACCACCTACTAGCCGGCCATCCAAGTGCCAGGGATTACACAGCGTCACATATCGCCATCGCCTGGTCCTGCAACCTTAAAGCATATGAAAGGAAAATATGGTGACAGAAAAGGATGGAAAGGAAATTCGTGTTAGAAGAGCAAGGACTCCAGCATTCGCCTACTGATCTGGGAAATTCAAGAAGAAACCAAAGTCAAGGTGGTTGAACAACGGGATTTGAACCCGGGACCTCCCGAACGCGAGGCTCACACGTTACCGCGAAGCCATCTCACTAGGCCTTGACTGTATAACTTGAAAATATAAAGCGACAAAACGTTTGTAGTTGTTTTCAAATGATTCAGTGAATCAGACTATAATCTCAGTCAGACAATTGTCATCAGTGAACAAAATCAACTGGGAAAGATTCTATTGAACTTTTCATATCATCAGCGTGTTATAAAAAAAATCATATTAGTTGACAAACGCGAAAGCATTTCTTCCTTACATCCATCATCCCATTCTCACTTCGGTACTCAGAAATTTGCTATGGGCGTATCAAATAAGTGGGCCCCATTTTTCATTGAAAGTACCGGCCAAATTATTTTTCTCACTTGATTTATTCTGCAGCTTAGAAATTACATTTATTTGTAAAGTAATACCAAAATTATGCAGTGCTTCATTTTTACTTTAATTCTAATTAAATGTTATGCTATTAACTTCTTCTACATTCTTAAAATGTCTACCAGCATTCACACATCAGATCTTCTGAGTTAAAATAGAGACCTAATTTGTTAGTTTTGAAACTGTGATACACTTGAACATCTTCTCGATTAATCTTTTCTTAATTCTTTAGGTATTGTCAGGCTACTTCAGCCATTATATGTAGAAAAACACTTGTTAAGCCTATTTGATGATAATTCCTTAAATGGCATTAACATCATTATTCACTTTTAAGTAATATCTAATTTAATATATGGGAATACCATTTCCTTCATTTGGATTGCTTACCACCTGCAAATAACTGAAAATCATACTACAACATGTACAGGATGGACCATTTTAGTTGAGACTGTACAATATCTCCAAAACTAAGCGTTGTAGAAAGAAATGTTTTGAATTAAAGTTGCTTGATATTATGGGGGAAAGTAAATGTCATTAGTCGTGTTATATTTAGAGGACGTTGTGGTGGTCATTTTAGGGTCAATTTAATTTTTACTTTGTCTACTACGTATAGTAAGTAGGGGAAGTATTGTATTCCACCCAAAAATTCGATACCGAGATTTCACCGGAAATATATGTTTTGAGACCCCCTGAATCCAAAAAAAGCATTTTTGGAAACATGTCCGTGTGTGTGTCTGTGTGTTTGTGTGTGTCTGTCTGTGAACAGCATAACTCAGAAACGAACAGTCGGATAAACACCAAACTTGATGTTTAGGTACAGTATCCTCCAGAGATGCGACACGAATGTTTTCAACAAAATCCCCCCACCCCAGATTACCATTTACATGGAAAATTTTTCGAAAATTTTAATTTTCTCAAAAATGGCTCAAACGATTTTGATTAAAGTATCATATGTTTAAGATATTTTCATGACAAATAAAATGTATATCTTGAATTTTCTGGAAATGTCTCCAAAAGTATTCTTCATTGTGAACGACTTTTGCATAACTGGTAAACCATAAGAGATAGATAAAATTTTACTACACAAAAAAAATGTAGACCGCGTTAAAATACACAATTTATGGCATACATATACATTTTTGTTGTTGAGTGAACCATTTTCGAAATATTGCTTGTGCGCCTTAAATTTTCCAATACACTTTTTCTCAGATGGGAATTCCTTATTCATTTTTTTTATGTCCTGGACATGCAAAGAGAGTGGAATACTGCACGTAGCAAGCAGCTCTTAAAATATTTGACTGTCGCTTAAAGTCTACCGTATTCCCCTTGCACCTACAAAAAAATTAGCAATAAAATTAACATCTCGATTAATATGAAGCATATGGAGAATAAACGTTTGTAAAAATAGTTTGTACAAGAGTAGAGAAATTTATGTGAGTGTAACACATCAGATTTTTTTAAAATGGGAACCTACCTTTTTTATGTTGTTTCCTCACTCATAAAAAACTAAACATGTTGTACAATTTTTACACCAACTTAAATAACAACGAAAATTCTGAATGACTGTACGAAGAACGCAATGAATGGTTGGACCATGCATAAATGGTCATTTGAGGGTCAAGTTACGTTTCGTAATTGGGAATCAACGTTTTTTATTTTGTTTCCTTATTCCTCATCACAAAATAAACAGCTTTTTATAAACCATTTCCAATGAGAAAACGACATACAAAATGTAGGTTCCCATTTAAGAGAATTAAATCGACCCTAAAATGACCATCATAACATCCTCCAAACAAAACACGACTAATGGCATTTACTTTCCCTCATAATATCAAGCAACTTTTATTAAAGACATTTCTTTCTACAAGGGTTAGTTTTGGAAATATTGTATATGAATGGCCCATTCTGTATATGACAGCATTAGGTCCGGTAATCTCTTTTCGGTAATTTTATAGCGACAAAGGACCATGATTGGCTAACACTAAATTAAACACTGAAATCTCGACTTATGTACGGAGTAGTATTTTTAAAAATGAAACAAAACTATTAGTGGAAAGTGTGCAATTTAAAAGACTCAATAATAAAAATTACTGTTCATGAAATGCTGAAACTGGGACACAGATCGCCTGAGGAGATCATTTATCACATGCTTGCCGTATGTTACACGCAAACTAACCTTGAAGAAAACAAATGGGATTTAACCCTTCCAGTGCGCAAATGTTTCCTTCCTTCCTTCCCAGAAGGGCGCCGGAAATTCCTTACTAATGCCTCTTGCACTTCTTTTGTTTCTGAGAGACACGACAAATTCACAGATTACCCCTATTCCTTGGCAGTATTACTCTGAATAAGACCGGCGTTTAATTACTAACTATTTTGAAAATGAATATAATGAAATACAATTCGAAGAATGGAAAAAGTGATTTCCATTTCCCGAAATGCTTTATCCCACTGTCAGTTTTAATTCCTCTGGCAAGTACAATAGATGTTGACCTACTACTCGTACATTATGCGCATAGTCAGATATTCACTGCAACTTTTTGCAGAAAAAATATAAGGAATCGGTTGATATCTCATGTACATCCTGAAGTTAAGTAATGAAGCTAGGAGATGGGGAGGTAAACGTAATCGACTGTGTAATCATTTATCATGGTTTTGAACGCTGTGTAAAATTTATCTCGGTACATTACGGCCTCGTATACATTACTGAAACATTCACAAAAGGGATGCCGCTTTCCGTAACATATAAGTAAACCATGGAAAACTTATATAGTAATTTTACATGTAAACAAGGGAAGGTAGTAATATAAATTATATGGACACACCTCCTTATTCATTTTGAAATTATTTTATCCTACGTAATCTCACGAGAGGTTACGAATTTATTTGAAAAACTCATAACTTCGAGTGGGATTTATTAAGACTTTCCATGAATAAAATGTAGCACTGTGCTTCATAAAGGAAGCAGATGATAAAATACCTTCTAACTTAAATTCATAAATTACTAAACATTAAAAAGGATTTTATTATCCTGTTTATTAGTATACAAACACGCTGAAGTCATAAAAGAAGAGACTTGTAAAGAAGGCCTTGATTTTTTATTCAAAAAACAGGAAATTGTTTTGTTACTCCACAGAAAAATTGTAAAGTTAAGATAAAAACCACGGATATTTCATTCCAAGACACAGCAAAACCAAATACAATCGGAATCTTTCTTCCTCTGTATGTTGTAATAGAATCTATTACCACTGCATGCTAAATAATTATATAAAGAGAGGAAATTGTGTCCAGTGTAGTATCAGAAGCTATATATGTGATTAACAAGTGAGAAAATTGCGACTATGCAGACTATGTGCAATTTCAAAAATGTTTAAATAGCTGGCATATGTATACGATGTTTTCAAATTCAGCAGTTTCGCTCCTGTTTTGCTGAATATTAATGAGAAAGGTTTCTATATTGGTAAAAATTGTGCAGCCTTTTCGTTATTAAATAACTACGGGACGAAAGGGAAGTACAAAAATGTTAAATTTCATTTTCTGTGATTATTCAAAAACGATTTGAATATTCCGATAATTCCTGCATCGCTAAAAGATAGGTTATAGAACATTTCCAGAACCTAGAAGACTCTCGGTGGGAAGTTAAGGAAAACAGAAATATAATCTGTCGATATTAGTAATATTTCGTGAAAATCGGGGGATGTTTTCTTCCATTATTAGGTTATCATGGGAACTTTACAGTTATATATTTTCTATTTATATAACAATTTCATAAAGAACTCGCTGGAGGTAGGCGGAATTAATTTAACTTAATCAAGGTTTCAGATGTCATTCGTGCAACGTCGGGTGAGCCAACTAATGCATGATAATTTATCACAATGTAACTCCCAAAGCCTTCTTAAACCACTTCCCAGAATACAAATCAACACAATGACTCTCTGTATCGAGTGATCAGCGTTCTGGCTTCTCAAACCAGTCGTCCCGCGTTCAATACTAGGCTGGAATGGGGGAACTTTTTGTAATTAGAATCTTTCCCTACTCTCCGTAGAGTCTGGAAGTATTCATGTGGGAGAGAATGTGGGTGTGTTTAATGTTAAAAGATTTATTTGGGGTAAAGGGATTTTCTTGAAAATCTCTGTGTCGCATCTTTAGAAGGCAGTGAACCTAAATACCAAGTTTTGTGTTTATCCAAACTTTCAATTTTCAGTTATGCTGTCCACAGAGACACACAGATAAACACAGGGACCTTTTTCTAAACAGGATGTTTTGTTTCAGGGGCCTTAAAACATGTATTTCCGGTGAAATTTAGGTATGTAATTTTTGGGTGAATGCAATACTTACCTACCATGTATGTGGTAAAGAAAGTAAAAACGGCTAGCTTTTACATATTGAATTTAATGCAGTAATTTAAAACTACATTTAACCAAATTATGGCTACCATACATTCCAGGTACATATCACTTGTAATAATATTAAAGAGAGAATCTGTTTCAGGTTAAATGTCATTCATGAATAGTTATCCAGCTGTTAAACTGCAAGTAGCACAAATGCTTATATTACCTAACTCGTACTAATGGCGCCCTGCCCAAAATGTGGATAAAAGGAAAACTAAATAAACATGCTTCGATGTACTATCCTCTCCGAACTTATTATTCCTGTGTTTGTTGCTCCGTATATAGATAAAATGGCTAGCGCTACAACAACCTCCACATTACGTTAATAAGCAATGTAGTCGATAAACACCAGAAGTGCACATTTAAAAACTCATAGCATTAAATTAAAGTCATTCTGGCTCTTCTGGTGGTAGAAACGCAGCGTGTATACTTTTTAGAACACCCATTTTATAACCGCGCAAAATATCCAAATATTTCAGGATAGTCTCTTCTTAATTAAAGGACAAAATCTCCTTGCATTATTTAAGTTTTTATTTTTATTTTTCGAATGCCTCATATTTAGTTTATAATTTCAAATACCCAGCGGCTGACCAATGCGGATATTAGGTATTATACTGAGTATTCCATATTACTACGTCATACTTCTTTCGGCCAATAAAATGGAAGAAAGCCTAAAATTTCAAGATTTCAACTCTTGATGGCCGTCCACCGCTACCAGTTTAACATCCTTGTGTGATTATCGCTTCCTTAGCTATTGTACTCGCAGCAAGGATGATTTGTTTTTAAAAGTAAGAACTATTTGAAAGTGTAATTATTTTTACTTTCTCTACTACGTATGGAAAGTAGGGGAAGTATTGCATTCCACCCAAAAATTCGATACCGAGAATTCACCGGAAATATATGTTTTGAGACCCCTGAATAAAAAAAAAGCATTTTTGGAAACATGTCCGTGTGTATGTGTCTGTGTGTCTGTGAACAGCATAACTCAGAAACGAACAGTCGGATAAACCCCAAACTTGGTATTTAGGTTCAGTATCTTCTAGAGATGCAACAGGAAGGTTTTCAAGAAAATTCCCCCACCCCAGATTACCCTTTACATGGAACATTTTTCGAAAATTTTAATTTTCTCAAAAATGGCTCTAACGACTTTGGTTAAAATATCATATGTTTAAGATATTTTCATGACAAATGAAATGTATATCTCGAATTTTCTGGGAATGTCTCCAAAAGTATTCTTCATTGTGAACGACTTTTGCATAACTGGTAAACCATAAGAGATAGTCAAAATTTTACTACACAAAAATGTAGATCGCATTAAAATACACAATTTATGTCATATACATTTTTTTTTGAGTGAACCATTTTCGAGATATCGCTTGTTATTCCCTTAAATTTTCCAATACTTTTTCTCAAATGGGAATTCGTAATTCAGTTTTTTGCGTACTGGACATGCAAAGAGAATGGAATGCGCTACATAGCAACCAGTTCTTAAAACATTTGTCTATCGCTTAAAGTCTAGCACATTCCCCTTGCACCTACAAGAAAATTAGCAATAAGATTAACATCTCGATTAACATGAAACATATGGAGAATAAGCGTTTGTAAAAATAGTTTGTACAAGAGTAAAGAAAGTCATGTGAGAGTAGCACATCAGATTTTTTAAGTCTGCTTGAGTTATTGTGTTAAAAACGGTGATTTTTACTTTCTCTACTACGTATAGTAAGTAGGGGAAGTATTGCATTCCACCCAAAAATTCGATACCGAGATTTCACCGGAAATACATGTTTTGAGACCTCCTGAATCCAAAAAAATCATTTTTGGAAACATGTCCGTGTGTGTGTCTGTGTGTGTGTGTGTGTGTGTCTGTGTGTGTGTGTGTGTGTGTCTGTGTGTCTGTGAACAGCATAACTCCAAAACGAAGAGTCGGATAAACACCAAACTTGGTATTTAGGTTCAGTATCTTCCAGAGATGCGACACGAAGGTTTTCAAGAAAATCCCCCCCACCCCAGGCTACCCTTTACAGGGAACATTTTTCGAAAATTTTAATTTTCTCAAAAATGGCTCTAACGATTTTGATGAAAGTATCATACGTTTAAGATAACGTCATGAGAAATGAAATGTATATCTCGAATTTTCCGGGAATGTCTCCAAAAGTATTCTTCATTGTGAACGACTTTTGCATAACTGGTAAACCATAAGAGATAGACAACATTTTACTACACAAAAAATGTAGATCGCGTTAAAATACACAACTTATGTCATTTACATTTCTTTTGTTGAGTGAACCGTTTTCGAATTATTGCTTGTTATTTCCTTAAATTTTCCAATACTTATACTTTTTACTTTCTCTACTACGTATAGTAAGTAGGGGAAGTATTGCATTCCACCCAAAAATTCGATACCGAGATTTCACCGGAAATACACGTTTTGAGACCTCCTGAATCCAAAAAAAGCATTTTTAGAAACATGTCCGTGTGTGTGTCTGTGTGTGTGTCTGTGTGTGTGTCTGTGTGTGTGTGTGTGTGTCTGTGTGTGTGTGTCTGTGAACAGCATAACTCAAAAACGAACAATCGGATAAGCACCAAACTTGGTATTTAGGTTCAGTATCTTCCAGAGATGCGACACGAAGGTTTTCAAGAAAATCCCCCCACCCCAGACTACCCTTTACATGGAAGATTTTTCGAAAATTTTAATTTTCTCAAAAATGGCTTTAACGATTTTGATGAAAATATCATATGTTTAAGATAATGTCATGAGAAATGAAATGTATATCTCGAATTTTCTGGGAATGTCTCCAAAAGTATTCTTCATTGTGAACGACTTTTGCATAACTGGTAAACCATAAGAGATAGACAAACTTTTGCTACACAAAAAATGTAGATCGCGTTAAAATACACAACTTATGTCATATACATTTCTTTTGTTGAGTGAACCGTTTTCGAGATATTGCTTGTTATTTCCTTAAATTTTCCAATACTTATACTTTTTCTCAAATGCGTTATTCATTTTTTTTATGTCCTGGACATGCAAAGAGAATTGAATGCGCCACATAGCAACCAGCGTTAAAATATTTGAATATCGCTTAAAAGCTAGCATATTTCCCTTGCATCTACAAGAAAATTACCAATAAGATTGACATCTCGATATCTCGATTAACATGAAGCATATGGAGAATAGGCGTTTGTAAAATTAGATTGTACAAGAGTAGAGAAAGTCATGTGAGTGTAACACATCAGATTTTTCTCAAATGCGTTATTCATTTTTACTTTCTCTACTACGTATAGTAAGTAGGGGAAGTATTGCATTCCACCCAAAAATTCGATACCGAGATTTCACCGGAAATACATGTTTTGAGACCTCCTGAATCCAAAAACGTCTGATGTGTTACACTCACATAACTTTCTCTACTCTTGTACAACCTAATTTTACAAACGCCTATTCTCCATATGCTTCATGTTAATCGAGATATCGAGATGTCAATCTTATTGATAATTTTCTTGTAGATGCAAGGGGAATATGGTAGCTTTTAAGCGATAGTCAAATATTTTAACGCTGGTTGCTATGTGGGGCATTCCATTCTCTTTGCATGTCCAGAACATAAAAAAATCTGATGTGTTACAATCACATGACTTTCTCTACTCTTGTACAAATTATTTATACAAACGCTTATTCTCCATCTACTTCATGTTAATGGAGATAAACATTTGCAGACTCTATCTTATTGCTAATTGCCTTGTAGATGTAAGGGGAATATATATTTACAAGGGCAATATAGAAAAACAGTAGCCTTTAAGCACATACATATCTGTTAATAGCTGGTTGCTAGGTGCAACACCATGCCCTTTGCACAGATTATAACTCTTTGCATATCCAAGACAAAAAAAATGAATAACGAATTTGAGAAAAAGTATAAGTATTGGAAAATTTAAGGAAATAACAAGCAATATCTCGAAAACGGTTCACTCAACAAAAGAAATGTATATGACATAAGTTGTGTATTTTAACGCGATCTACATTTTTTGTGTAGTAAAATTTTGTCTATCTCTTCTGGTTTACCAGTTATGCAAAAGTCGTTCACAATGAAGAATACTTTTGGAGACATTCCCAGAAAATTCAAGATATACATTTCATTTCTCATGACATTATCTTAAACATATGATGTTTTCATCAAAATCGTTAGAGCCATTTTTGAGAAAATTAAAATTTTCGAAAAATCTTCCATGTAAAGGGTAGTCTGGGGTGGGGGGATTTTCTTGAAAACCTTCGTGTCGCATCTCTGGAAGATACTGAACCTAAATACCAAGTTTGGTGTTTATCCGACTGTTAGTTTTTGAGTTATGCTGTTCACAGACACACACACACACAGACACACACACACACACGCACACACAGACACACACACACACAGACACACACACGGACATGTTTCCAAAAATGCTTTTTTTGGATTCAGTGGGTCTCAAAACATATATTTCCGGTGAAATCTCGGTATCGAATTTTTGGGTGGAATGCAATACTTCCCCTACTTACTATACGTAGTAGAGAAAGTAAAAATGAATAACGAATTTGAGAAAAAGTATAAGTATTGGAAAATTTAAGGGAATAACAAGCAATATCTCGCAAACGGTTCACTCAACAAAAGAAATGTATATGACATAAATTGTGTATTTTAACGCGATCTACATTTTTCGTGTAGTAAAATTTTGTCTATCTCTTATGGTTTACCAGTTATGAAAAAGTCGTTCATAATGAAGAATACTTTTGGAGACATTCCCAGAAAATTCGAGATATACATTTTATTTGTCATGACAATATCTTAAACATATGATATTTTAATCAAAATCGTTAGAGCCGTTTTTGAGAAAATTAAAATTTTCGAAAAATGTTCCATGTAAAGGGTAGTCTGGGGTGGGGGGATTTTCTTGAAAACCTTCGTGTCGCATCTCTGGAAGATACTGAACCTAAATACCAAGTTTGGTGCTTATCCGAGTGTTCGTTTTTGAGTTATGCTGTTCACAGACACACAGACACACACACACACACAGACACACACACACACACACAGACACACACACGGACATGTTTCTAAAAATGCTTTTTTTGGATTCAGTAGGTCTCAAAACGTGTATTTCCGGTGAAATCTCGGTATCGAATTTTTGGGTGGAATGCAATACTTCCCCTACTTACTATACGTAGTAGAGAAAGTAAAAAGCATTTTTGGAAACATGTCCGTGTGTGTGTCTGTGTGTGTGTGTCTGTGTGTGTGTGTCTGTGTGTGTGTGTGTCTGTGTGTGTGTGTGTGTCTGTGTGTGTGTGTGTCTGTGAACAGCATAACTCAAAAACTAACAGTCGGATAAACACCAAACTTGGTATTTACGTTCAGTATCTTCCAGAGATGCGACACGAAGATTTTCAAGAAAATCCCCCCACCCCAGACTACACTTTACATGGAACATTTTTCGAAAATTTTAATTTTCTCAAAAATGGCTCTAACGATTTTGATGAAAATATCATATGTTTAAGATATTGTCATGAGAAATGAAATGTATATCTCGAAATTTCTGGGAATGTCTCCAAAAGTATTCTTCATTATGAACGACTTTTGCATAACTGGTAAACCATAAGAGATAGACAAAATTTTACTACACAAAAAATGTAGATCGCGTTAAAATACACAACTTATATCATATACATTTTTTTGTTGAGTGAACCGTTTTCGAGATATTGCTTGTTATTTCCTTAAACTTTCCAATACTTATACTTTTTCTCAAATTCGTTATTCATTTTTTTATGCCCTGGACATGCAAAGAGAATGGAATGCGCCACATAGCAACCAGCGATAAAATATTTGACTATCGCTTAAAAGCTACCATATTCCCCTTGCATCTACAAGAAAATTACAAATAAGATTGACATCTCGATATCTGGATTAATATGAAGCATATGGAGAATAGGCGTTTGTAAAAATAGATTGTACAAGAGTAGAGAAAGTCATGTGAGTGTAACACATCAGATTTTTTTATGTCCTGGACATGCAAAGAGAATGGAATGCGCCATATAGCAACCAGCGTTAAAATATTTGACTATCGCTTAAAAGCTACCATATTCCCCTTGCATCTACAAGAAAATTACCAATAAGATTGACATCTCGATATCTCAATTAACATGAAGCATATGGAGAATAGGCGTTTGTAAAAATAGATTGTACAAGAGTAGAGAAAGTCATGTGAGTGTAACACATCAGATTTTTCTCTTACTCTCTCTCTCTCTCTCTCTCTCTTCCTCTCTTTCCCCTCACTACCCGTAACTCTTTCTTCCTCTCTCTATGTGTGTGTCTGTTGCTCGTTGCTCCCACTCTCTCCCCTTCCATTGCCCTCATCGCTTTCCCTGTTTTCTGTTAAAATTATGGCATGGATAGTTTGAAAACCGGTAATAAAACTGCTTTTTCTGTGTGTTAATAAAAATTAAAACATAAAGAAAAGGTTTAACAGAACACAAACTCGTGCGTCTTCTCTATGCTTGCATTGTAATCGGATTCTCGGGATAACCACTCTACCTTCATGAATAATGGTAATGAAAAATTGGTATAAATTCTTTAAAAATCCATCCTATCGAAATTTTGTTAAAAGGAAGTTTATAAGCTTTGTTATGTGATATTTAAAGAAAACGAAACATAAGCCATATAAATCGATTCTTTGATTTTGTGAGCCAGTTAGATACCCTTCGCTGTAAAATAATTAAGGTACTAAATAACATATTTTCTGAGTTGGACCCAAGATATGCTGCACGGTCAGGTTACATATGAATTTGTTTGGTCATTTTTGGGTGGAAAGGTAACATATTATACATGTTAATATCAATTATTCATCCAAAATCAAAAATGTTCACAGGACAATTATCCTTTGTATTTGCACATGTTTCATAATTCCACTTGATTTGATTAGGTTTTATTTTTCATTGTCTCATTGTCTCTGCAGTCCCATTATCTGTTCAGAATATAAATCGTCATACGTCAATTCGTTGTGGAGTTACCTATACCTTATATTGGCAGCCTTGTGCTTTCTTTGATCTAAACGTTATTCTTTTATCTGGTACAACCTACATAAAGATTAAATAGCGGCAATTGTGGATTCAGAAGAAACTGAAATGGAAGAGCCAGATGAAATTACAGAAGCAGCAGAAAGAATAACACTAGAAGTACTTACCCAAAAAAAATCCGAAAGCAGTATTTAATCGCTTCATTGCCTGGTGCAAGGCAAAACATGTTGAAAATAATTTCACTGAAAATGACTGCTAGTGAATAAACAAAACATCAATCATCTCGCTGCACACGAGAGTTGATCTCGTTTTAACGTCATTTCTTTTGTTTCAACAATTTCGCTATACACGTGAGTTGATGTCCTTCTAAACGTGATTTCTCTTAGCTTCAGGAAAATATAGGAATATTATTTTATTGATATTTTACAAATTCTAAAAAATAGAACATGCCACACGTGTTAAAAGTGTTTTTTTCGCTCGTGGGATTGTGAATGGGCGTTCGTTTCGCGAACATTCTTACTTGCAAAATAAAACCCTACTTTTAACACTTGTACCATAATCTACTATTATTTACACAATTGTTACATTTTATTCACGAAATACTCTAATTAAATCCCACTCGAGTTCTGATTTCCTCTAGATAAATTTACTCGTGATTTTGTCAGTAGTACATCCATCCATAAAATCAAAATATCTACTACTGATATTTCTACAGATAATAACACTCAGTAGTGTCGTCTAATGCAAAGTGTTTAATTATACGTAGTATTTATATAGTTCGTATGCTTTCACGACTGGTGTTTAACTAGTATACATAGTGTTTCTTACCATTTGGTAACTTTGTCTCGAAAAAGTTTACAAAATTTATTAAGCTAAATTAAATTGGTTTTCTCCTATTTTATTTTCGATACCTGCCATCTATCTCCGTTTCGTTTTGGTTACTGAGCGATTTTAAATTAAAATAAAGTTGGCCACCAAGATCGTTGATCGTATCGAAATTAGTTTGCCGATTCTTAGTAAATATAATTCCACTTTAAGCTCATTTTTACCGTAATGAGGTAATTATTATTTGCTTTGTTAATTCCAATTAAGCAATGCAACTGTGAAATTTGGAAAATCCACAGTGTATAATTAAGGTATTCTTAATGACACACAATACAATAATAATTTTGCCATGCTTCAAAACTCTAGCTTGCATGGTTGTATAAAGATTCTTTTATTGTGTGTATTTGTTGTTCTAATAAGAATGCCCCACACGAGGCATTTTTAAAAAATATTCATGTTAAGAATTAAGATTTTTATAGCAAATGGGTTTACAAAAAGATTTAGCATATTAGTTTTTAATATTAATTTCCAATTTCTGTACAAAAACCATTACTTTTGCACTCTCTAAATTTCTTAATTTTCCAAATGTTAATAATTAATTTTCAAATCGGGAGCGTTATTTTAAAAAAGTATATGATCAATTTCTTGAATGTACCTTTGAGAGGCAGTACATTTTTTAAACAAATTAGTAATAAACTGCATCGTGTGGAGCATTTTGAGTATGGAAAAATCCTGAAAATAAGTTTGCAAGAAAACAAAGTTTAAAGTTAGGCAAGCCTATTATGCATGTACCTGTCCATTTATAGCTTCAGTTAATTGGTAATTTAAATGCGCCAAGTGGAAAAAACTATATGTTTTCTTAAAGTTTAGAATTCATACCTTTTATTATGAAAAAAAAGCTAATTCCTCAAAATTTTTGGTAAAATTTCACAGATACATCACCTTAAATCATAGATACATGTTTATATTCGTAATGCCAATATGGGATAATTCTTAGTATATATGGAAATGTTTGGTTATCCTTCAAAACTTACGGAATAATAAACTTAGAACAAATACTCACTATATCGTTGTACTAAAATTACAGAGGATTTGTGTTTCATGTTTATTTTGCATACAGTTTATTTACTAATTTAATTAAAACTTCATTTATTTAATATCACAAAAACAGCTATTAAAATGCAAACCATGGTTCTAGCAGTAAATTTTACACTTCTAGTGCATGCTATTATGAAGCAAAATGCTCCATTCCCAAAGTCTGAGAACATTTACAGCATTTAGCACTTTTCAAGAATATTTGTAAAGTCCCAGATTATTAAAAATAGGTGACCTTGAACTGCGGTGCAGTGAGCTATGAAGGTAAGTGCTAAAATTCTAATGTAGGCGTGCTTTCAGAGGTGGAAGATTATTCTCAGGACGTTTCTAAATCCGCCGATAAATGCTTAAACCACTCTGCTATGCTATAGTCTAAGCCCTCTATTACTTACTCCATTTTCAATAGTAGAAAACAATTGCCAATAATATCATCAGCAAGCAATTCCATCAACCTGACTTTCTCGATCTATAGATCTCAATCAATCCGGCTTTCGGTTGCTGGGTGGCGTTTAAGAATGAGTTTAGGTGACTTATCTAAAAACCCTTAGTAATATAAAATTTCCCTAGCAAGAAATTGGAAATACACATTTAAAATTCCTGAGTGAAGGACTACAAATTACGTACTTTAGTTTTGTGAAACTAAATACTACTGTTTCTTTCTTATCCTAAAATGCTTTTAAACAAAATTAAAGATTTAAAGGCTAAAGCGACAATTTTATGTTTAGCACTCCCTCTTATGAGCCTATATCGTTAAAATAATCTGAAGTACCATCTGAAAAGAAGGCTGTGCAAACCGGCGAGAGTAACTTCTGCAGTCACAGACATCTTCCTTCCGAAGTAGGCTCGCTTTAAACTTTTTCACCCTGGGAAAACTATCGATCCCGGCTGGAAACGAACCCTCAGTCCTCAGGTACTGAGGCAAGCTTGCTGTCCATTACAAAGCTGCATACTGCTAATCTATGAATAGAAATCCCGTAAAAATGCTGGAAATGATAAGCGAGTGGTCATCGCAAGCTGTTAATTTGGGAAGGCAGAGGAGAGGGTTGAAGGAGGAGGCGGGGCGTACCCCTCATCTCCCTCCCCTATGTCTATAAATGTGAGGGCACATGTTAGATTGCCACAGTATTCCAGGATGCTGATGACGGCGTACCTTCTAGTGACCGCAGTACTTTTTCTGATCGTGCTGTATCGGAGGGTCAAGTTCTGCATGGCCCTCAGGGGCCTTCCCGGCCCTCCTGCCTTGCCTCTCCTGGGAAATTCTCTTCTGCTCACTGGCGGACAGGATGGTAAGTGCTATTCCAAGTATATTGAAAATCGATATAAATCAAAATCTGCTCTTCCTACTTTCTATACGCTTAAATAAATAAGGTAGAAGAAGTATTCGATTTTACTTAAAATTTTGGTATCGATATTTCAACAGAAATACACGTTTTGAGATCCAATGAAAAATTAAAACACACGTCTGCTAGAACAGCTTAAGTAATAACTAAAGTAGTATAAATACCAAAGTTCATACTAAATCAAGTACGTTTTGAGGATGTAAGGCAAGGGTTTTTGAAAAACTCTAGCAAACCAAACAACCTTTACGTGGAAAATATTTCGTTACTTTTAGAACCGGCTTTAAGACATATTGGCATAACAAATAAAACCAATGTATTTTAATTCATGCAAATAACCTGTGAGCTCCTCTTCATTAATAATGAATTTTATATAATTGTTAAAGTATAAGAAATACGCAAAAACTTACTAGAGAAAAAATGTAAAATAGCTCATTAATACAGTTTAACTTCTTTCGTAGGATTAATCGTTTCCAAAATATTATTGTATGTCTATATTATTTTACCAGATTGAAGTTTACTTTGTGTGCCATTTGATAACTTTTTTCCACAACATTAACTCATAAACAATAAAAATAATCGACTTGCGATACAAACGACTGGCAGTTATTTCCGATCTAGTATGTAACCAAGTCCGTATTGCCTAAATTGAATTCGGTTCTAAGCAAACATTGTTGTTAACGTAAATTGAATACTTTTGTGTAATTCAGACCTGTTTTCGAAATAAGTGCAGATTTTGTGGATTTAAACAATAGTTCAATGCAGTGAAACATGAAGTCCCCAGTTTGTAATTGTGTTGCTATAGCATGCTACAATAAACATGTAATTCGAAGGACACGCAACTACAATATTCCCGCCACTTTTCGCAAACATCACGCGCTGCAAAATGAACACCTCGTTGTTCAATTAGCGGTGTGGCGTCGTACTCGACACAACAAAAGCTTCCATTTTACACGTGCTCTTTTCAACATAATAACCTGTCAACAAAACTTTTGTGCGGTATAAAATTTCTTGTAGCTTCTTAAATGTGTTATAGAATGGTTTTTTGATAGCATTAGTGGTTGCTTATCTTCCAAATTACCCAGTGCTGACATCAGAAACGCATAGTGCCATAATTACACATCATAGATCACATGTTCCCTTGTTTAAAACCATGGGTGTGTCTGCATGGGGGAGGACATGGCACAGTTCTATGTTAAGCATCTAGTATATATTATTTTACCTTTTTACTAACATTATCAATAGGTATTCCTAGAGACCTATTGAATGGGATCCTGTGCTTTCAGATTACCAGCGCTCTTGACGGAGTGAGCTTATATTCAATCCAGCAGGCAGGAGAGAACTGTGTATAACAGTCAATTGGCATTATCAGTCCTCAAGATTACAAATCTAGTCATTAGTACCACCCTTCCCCCAATTTTAACCTTACGGGAGACACCAATGCAGAAAGCCATTGTCTAGATCCAAGCTATCTTCCTTAAAAGAACTTCTACTCATTTTGGAAACACCCTATATATGGAATTCCTAAAAATTGATATCAAGTGGAAGTATTGCGTTTGTTATACAATGTATTTTTCTGTTTATATTTATTTTGCTTTAGAAATGTGATATTGCGATTACGATGTGATGTGATGTGATGTGATGTGATTACGAAACCAGCGTTATGGAAGAGACAGTTTTATTCACTAAATAACAAACAGAAGGAAATACGATTTATAATTTATAAGTAAATTTTCTATGTTGAATATTTTCGAAAATATAGATTACACAAGTTACCACTTTCATAATATAATTAACAACAATTTTCATATGTACTAATAAAATTAGCTGTTTTAAATATTGTAGCTTACAATGGTAAATTATTTAATATATAAATACGAACTAGATTCCTGGTATAACTGGATTGTTGTTATTATTATTATTATTATTATTATTATTATTATTATTATTATTATTATTATGCAAGTTTAACCTATTTTAACCAGGCAGTTTACAAACGATGATGATTAAACATATGCTCAAATGAATTTGAGTTCCACAGAGCTCTCGACATTTGTCTTCTCACTATAAGTGAAAACCCTGAAGAAAGGACTCACAAGAAAAAATCTGATGTGTTACACTCACATGAATTTCTCTATTCTTGTACAAACTATTTTTACAAACGCCTATTCTCCATATTCTTTGTGTTATTCGAGATATTGAGATTTTAATCTTATGGCTAATTTTCTTGTAGATGCAAAGGGAATTGGTAGGCTTTAAGCGATAGTCAAATATTTTAAGAGCTGGCTGCTATGTGGAGTATTCCATTCTCTTTGCATTACCAGGACAAAAAAAAAGAATAACGAATTCCCATTTGAGAAAAAGTATAAGTATTGGAAAATTTAAGGGAATAACAAGCAATATCTCGAAAATGGTTCATTCAACAAAAAAATGTATATGACATAGATTGTGTATTTTAACGCGATCTACATTTTTGTGTAGTCAAGTTTTGTCTATCTCTTATGGTTTACCAGTTATGCAAAAGTCGTTCACAATGAAGAATACTTTTGGAGATATTCCCAGAAAATTCAAGATATACATTTTAATTGTCATGAAAGTATCTTAAATATATGATATTTTATTCAAAATCGTTAGAGCCATTTTTGAGAAAATTAAAATTTTCGAAAAATGTTCCATGTAAAGCGTAATCTGGGGAAGGGGGATTTTCTTGAAAACCTTCATGTCGCATTTATCGAAGATACGGAACCTAAATACTAAGTTTGGTGTTTATCCGACTGTTAGTTTCTGAGTCATGCTGTTCACAGACAGACACACACACACACCGACATGTTGCCAAAAATGTTTTTTTTTTGCATTCAGGGGGTCTCAAAACGTATATTTCCGGTGAAATCTCGGTATCGAAGTTTTGGGTGGAATACAATACTTCCCCTACTTACTATACGTAGTAGAGAAAGTAAAAAGGGGGAAAATGTTTATCCAAATAGCTCAATCCAACCGAGATACGAACTCGAAATCCCTAAGTTATAAGCCAGATATACTTCATTGACGGAGGTGAGCTGTGTAGCGATTCAGTGGGTAATAATATACTACGAAATATGGTGAGACGTGAGGTCTATAGGCTCAAGGGGGGTCGTAGTTCTGAATTTCGTAAAGTATTCACGTGCATTCTTAGTTGAATTAAAACTAATTCTTAAAGGTAATTCGGGGGAATTGAAGAGCATTAAAAGTGATAATTCCTATTAACATTACACTTTATTATAAAAATACATTTACATTTTACTGAGTAAAATATGTTTTAAATTATAATTTACTAATTTAACTTATGAATAAAAGTTCATTAAAAAGAATACTGGATATACATTTCAAAGTAGTAAAGTGTTGATTTTGAATGATCCATGAATAGCCCATTGATAAATTAAGCCACAAGGGACAGTGCATTTATTAATTTATATTTGGCATTTTCTGGGGAAATACAATAATCATTTGTTTTACTTTGAACAGATATGTATGTTGGTCGAATTTAAAACAAATTCGTTTTAATTTATTAGATTATGTAAAACAGTACACAAACGTGTATTGTACAATATTTTCTGCACGGTCCTGTGAAGTTGAAAATACAGAACATTTAAATATTAGAACCAGCCTTTTTTTTAATGGAATATCATAAAACCGCGCTGCCAACGTAAATTGATACTTAAGTGGACTCAAGTGAGTGGAGTTAAGCACATATACAGAAATTACCGGCTTTGTTTACAATCCATGACAAAATATCTGATGCGACACACGCACACGACTTTCTCTACCCGTTATAATTATACACAATCCCTTTGGCTAGAAATGATCTAAAATTAACCAATATGAACTTGGGTTTATAAATAATACAAAATAAAAGGCAACTGTCCGTATATCGTAGGTAGGTGTTCGTTACTAAAGAACCCCAGGATGGTGCTACAGTTCAACCTAGGAAAACTTAGGAACAGAACAACGAATTTCGAAAATGCTACACTTAAAAAAACTTATTTCACATAAATTGTATATTACATTGAACTCTACATTTTTGTTCAGCCTGATTTTGTTTATCTCATATGATTTACCACTTATAGCTACAAAAATAAACAAAATTCATTCAGAATGAAAAGGACTACACTGACTATTCAAGATATATGTTTATTAGTAATTCAAATATTTTATATAGAGCAATTTAATAAAAATGGCCTGAGAAAATGAAAAATACGAAACATTTTCCATGTTTGGGATGGGGATGTGTTCTCAAAAACCTTCGCCTGGCATGCTCAAACACTGTATGACTTAAAATCAGCATTTCCGTGAAATCTCGATATCAGTTTTTTTGGGGGTGGTATACAACTACGTCTCCCTATTAATTGCCAAGTGGCAGAGGAATATTGCAGCATACTAATGTAGATGGCTACTCTGAGTTTTCTATAAAATTTATATTGCTGTCTGTACTCTTTTAAGGCCAAGAAAACATATGACGCCGTAAACAGAGGTTTTAGTTATTTATTTTCTATGGATTAACTATGTTATACTATTGAGTTCCACTGCCGGCCCTCGTAGACGTGGTCGCTGGAGTGTATAGCTTCGGCACTCCGCCAAGCTGAGGGTTACGGGTTCGAGTCCCGCCGTAGGCAAATGTGTGTGTGATTGCGGTAATGAGCGGTAAAAGACAAAGTTCTACTGTTCAGCCGCTGTTGATTTTGTTGGTACAGAATGTACGCCATCAATAATGAGTTTTTTTCCCTCTTTTTTTTTCTTTCTTTATTCATTTTAACGTTCTTTAACCGGGCAGGTCATATCGAACGGTGAATGAATGAATGAATGGGTGAAATGTTGTTCAAATGAGCTCGGAGTCCATCGGGCTCAGAGCTACCCGACATTAATGAGCTTCATCTTTAATTGCAGGAGTTTGTATTACAAAACTTGGATTACCCCACCTCCTAGGTGTGGGGGTAGTGTGTCTATTTTACATTCAAGAGATCCCGAGTTCGAATCTCGGTTAGCATAAGTTACCAGGATAAGGTTTTCCGTTTTTTTTCTTTTTCTTTCTTATTCTGAGAAGATGATATCAGGTAATTCTAAGCTCTAGAGACCCCCATCCATTTGAGCATCATTTCAACCATTTCGTTTATTCAGTCGGATTTGACCTACCCGGTTAAAGAACTAAACTTTAAAACTCAAAATAAATTTTTTTTATTACAATCAGGAGATAACTGCTGATACTCAATATAGGCGATAATAAAGCTCTTATCCTTTCCAAGAATTGTCCATCATCTGAATTTTTTATCCGTTTCCAATCTAATTCTCTCGCTCTTTCATTGTTGTTATTGCTGTTTTCTCCTTCGATGCGGCGTCTTTCTTCTTTCATTTGCTGTATACTTTCCGGATTACATTTCAACATTGCCACGGGTCTGGCCAATATCACACAAACGCTGCTCACACAAACTTCGGGCAGTGTGGGCCCCATCCCAAATTCCTCCCAAAATCTCACAGAGGCTAATGGGAAAGTTGTAATATACAGGTAAGTGGGAACAGCATAAAATTATATATCATGGAAGTGGTATGTCGTTTCAGCCTTCCATAAAATCTCGTATTCTCCGACACGTGTCTCTTCTGCTCCACTTATGGGTGGCCCTGCTCGGTGCTTCTCGTATTTTAGTGACTTCAAAGCTTTGCGTTTCTGAGAAGTTTGTATTACGTATGCCCTACTTTGCGTCCATTTTTGGTTATGTACTTTATATTTTGTGCAGCATGGTGAATACTGTTAACGTCATGGTAAACATAAATCTGATGCGCTATATCAAATGATTTTTTCTACCCACTATGTCTTATTACTTTCACTACTACGTATAGTAAGTAGGGGAAGTACTGCATTCCACCCAAAACTTCTATACTGAGATTTCTCCGGAAATACATGCTTTGAGGTCCCCTGAATCCAAATAAAGCATTTCTAAAACTTGCCCTCGTGTGTCTGTCTGTGAACAACACAACTCAAAAACGAAAGTCGGATAAGTACCAAATTTGGTATTTAAGTTAGTATCTTCCAAGCATGCTAAAAAAAGATTTTAAAGAAAATCCCCCCACCACCAACTACCCTTTACATGGAACATTCTTACAAAATGTTGATTTTCTAAAAAATGGCTCTAACGATTTTGATTAAAATACCATATATTAAAGATATTAACATGATAAATAAAATGTGTATCTTGAATTTTCTGGGAATAGCCTTTGAAGTCCTTTTCATTCTGAAGGAACTTTGAATAATCTTGTATAACTGGTAAACGTTAAGCGATAGATGAAAACGCACTATACAAAAAAAATATAGATGTCTTTAAAACACACAGTTTATTTCAAATAAGCTTTTTTTGTGGCATAAGCCATTTCTGAGATATCCATTATTAATGGTTCTAATTGTTAATTTCTTGGTCATTCTTTAGTAGTATATTATGCAACGAGATTATAATGGTAGTAATTAAAACGCGAGGTTAATAATTATCATACGCGCGTTTTAATCACCATTATAGTTAAGTTTCATACGACTGTTTATGCTATGCTCGACCATGTATCTAAATTAAAGGTTTCATAAGTACTCGTTTCTGGTTTGAGTGATGTGTTACAATCGTTATTCCTTTATCTATGGTTACAATACAACGACCTTGTAGCACCTGTGTCAAACAAAGTTGCTAGCGTTGTGAGACGTACTACGCAGAATAATCGATACTTGCGCTTTCACAATGTTACGTGGCACTTCTGATTGGTCAAATAACAATACTTTGAACAGGTGTACTTTAATGAGGCCCATTAAAGTACTGCTACCAGTCGTATAAATACTACATTTTCGCATGATCGAGCATAAAGTCCTTTAAACGTTCAGTTGTTTCTCGCGATTGCATGGAAAGAGTATGCAATTTTAAGGTTAACATAATATAGCGTCTAGTTCTTAAACATTTGACTATTGCTGTTCTCTTTGTACCCTAATGAAATGTGTAATTTAGCTATTTCTACAAAGGTCTATTTGGATAAAAATCTAGTAGATAGAAAAATAAACTTTATTAAGAACAGTTTGTATACCCACCAATAAACGATAGAAGGTAGTGAAAGTCATGTGAATGTATCACGTCAGAATTTTTTATATCTTCTACAAACTATTCCTAAAAAGCTTGTTTTTATATCCATTTTATGTTAATCGGGGTAAACGTTTTGCAGATATACATTTCGTTGTAGGCAGAAAGGGGATGCAGGAGGCCGAAGAATAGTCAACTATTTAAAAAGAAGCGGTCGCTATATGCTGGTCTTGAAATTCTGTACTCCTTGCATGACAACGAGAGACAAAAAATACTACCTCAGCTCTTAAAAAATGTACACAGTATTGGAAAAATCAAACCAACAGCCACAAATACCTGAAAATTATTAATATCGCAAAAATGTTTGATATATATTGTGTATAGTTTTACGAGATGTACATTTATTTCTGAAGTAAGTTTTTGTGTACCTCTTATGGTTAACCAGTTAGAGAAAATTATACAAAGTCATTCAAACTGAAGAGGGCTTTTGCAGAAAATTAAAGATGTACATTTTATTTGTATGCAAATATCTTAAACATATTATTGTATTTTATTACAAATATTTACAAAATCTTTGCAATCATTTTTAAGCAAACTAAAAAAAACAAAAACATTCCATGTAAAGGATAATTGGGGGTGAACTTTTTCTTGAATATCTTCCTGTTGCATCCTTCGAATATGGTGAACTTAAATACCAAGTTTAGTATTTATCCATATTTTGATTTTGAGTTATCCTGTTCAAACACACACACACGGACCTTTTTTTCTTTGGATTCAGCGACCTCAGAACGTTTGTTTATGGTAAAATCTCGATATCCAATTTTTGGGTAGCATACAATATATACGTAGGTGATAGAGAAACGTAATTAGGAACAATTTCATAATTTGAAAACAGTTAATTTATGTTTATTCGACCTATTTCATTATAATTTAGATAGAGATGGCCAGAAAATAGCTCTAGTATACATAAATTAAAATAGAATAAAATTTTACTTTAGCTAAATAGATATTTTACGTTTGTGGATTCACAAATAAATATACAGGCTGCATCAGAAATACCTATACAAACGTTGGCGTGAATTCCTCACACCAAAACAAGAACAAAATACCACGCAAACATACGTTTGTAAATGCTTAGTTTTTCAGCTGTTATTTAAGATTTACGTCCAACAAGTTTTGAGGTACAATTAACACCTTACGTTTGTTATAAATAGTTCATTTTATCAGGAAACCCAGTGATTTTATCTTCAGTAATAACACGAGTGCTGATAGTTTTTTTTTTTTTTGGTAATTTAATTGAGGTTAACGAATGCTTGTTATCATGATTATTTCGAGATCGAAAGTCGAGTGATTTGTCTCAGCCTCCTGAATGTTCTTATTTACCTGTAACAAAATGCGTATTGAATCATTCATTGAGAGTATTTATGATTAACAGGAAGTAGACAGAAAAACGATAAATAATATGTAGCATGGGCATGAAAATAATTATTATATAATATGTATAGAAAGTTGTGTAACTGAAATACACCAAACTTGATAAAAATATAGCGAAAACTACATTAAAGTATGACATTTAGATTTTTCTTTCAAGCATTGGTAACACCCTTTTTATTCTAAAGAACTGTAGAGCTTTACTTTATTTGGTGAGTCTTTCATTTAGGCTTTATTTGCATTATCGATATTGATAATCTCTGTAAGATTGTTCATTTCCCTTACAGTTGACTAAAGTAATAATGGGAAAGGGTGGAAGGTACTGAAAGCAAGCCATAGGTGTTCAAGGATTGTCAAGTCTAGATGTATAATGTATTAAAAGTAAATTTTAATACAATACAACTGTTATGATAAAAAGCAAATTGAATTAATTAGCTAGTCGAATTTAAACAAGCATAATAAATTATATGACGGTAATGGAAAGACAATGCATTTTAACCATTTACAATCATCCTCAACAGAACCTGCCATGACACAATGTGCAAACATGAAATAATTTAACTTTCCACAAAAGTTATAGGAAAAGTTAAGAGCCAAGAAACCTCGACATGAAGTCAAACTTGAAAAATTGTCTTATAAATATAATAAATAAAATATAATTCGGGATCTACAAAAGCGTCCCCCCATTCTACTTCCCACCAATAGAAATACAATAAACAATGCCTCTAACAAATACACACAACTAAAATCTGAGTACAAAAATGTTGCCTGAAAATTAAATTGAGTTTTATTTATGAACGTTCTTTAACTGCTGTGGTCCTTAGCGTCCCATTCTATATTGGGCGTGAAAGACCGATAATTTTGCTCAGAGACCTCCTTATCAGGCTTGAGGTTCTTTTACGTGCCGTAAATCTGCAAAGCGGTACCACCGGTTTTACTTCCCTTTCGAAGAAAGCCATGCTAAGGACTTTTACGCCCGAAAAAAATCCATCGCCCTCCGCCAGGTAATGTTACCTGAGTTTCGATGTTATGCTGATCTTTCGGAGCAGTAGCAGCTACTGTTTTAAAATTTTGATATATATGCCGAAATAATAGTCAAAACTGGAATAGAAACGCTTTCTTGCGTAGCTAGCCTCCAACTCTCCCCTAACCTAACTTATTGATTTTTTTATTTCGTTTTTACTCTTTTTTTATTTCTTCCATTTTTAAGGAGCAGATTAGTAGGATATTCTTAGGGTTTTTCCGGCGGATCTAGCATTACCCTCATTAGCAACTTAACCGCCACTGAAGCGGGAGCACGTCAGGAATGAGTGCCAGAACCCAGCATGACGAAGAGCCTGGCTGGATAGGATGGTGTTCTGTGCACGGGTGTGCTTTGTGGCCTCAGAAGAGGTCGTGTACTGCTTGAATAGTTGCAATTTCTGAGTTGCATCACGAGTGAGGCGGAAATCTCCGAAGTGGTTGGTATAGCGTTGGTGGCGGCGTATTGGTTTTGGACGGTGGCTGAGGCTTCTGGAATGTGTGCGGCGTTAAAAGGCTGGTAAAGGTCGTCAAGGACAGAAGGTAGCCTTGTGTATTTTGTTGTAAGTTCGATGGAGTGTGATGGCGCTACTGGGTAATAGAGTTGTAGCTTATTAGCAACGCTTTGTTTGACCTCGTTAGGCTAGTTGGGTTGCAGTTGGATGGCATTCAAGAAGGCCGTGACGCAGAAATGAAGTCCGTAAGTGACCTCTTTATGGATTGCAACTTGCGGCTCCTACAATATTGTTGCATGTCGTCGACTGTAGGCGCGCGGGCTTGAAGTTCGGAGATGTTTTCCTCAATGCCAGCGGTGTACGAGGTGCTCAGAACTTCTGTGTGGAGATCCTGGATTATCTCGAACATGCCAAGTGGCTCGAGCATTGGTGTGATACGGCGGAGAGCGGCTGGGGGAGGCGGCGGCTGTTGAAACGAGGTGGGTGAATGGGAAAGCTGATTGCCCGGTGAAGTTTTAGTAGACCCCACAGGAGGGACGGTGGTGGCAGTGGAGTGTGAGATCATGGGCGACATTCCGATGTCAATGACGATGCTCCACAGCAGTAGCACTGGGATGAAGCGCTGCAGGTGGGGATGAAATGGCCGCAGAGGCAGTAGCATCGACAAGGGTTCGGACAGCAGCTGTGGCTAGCTTCACGCTTAAACTATACCCTAAGCAGGACAGCCCCGCACGGTGAGGCTTCGCGCACTACCTGTGATCCAAGAATTCCACCAATCCAGCGGAGACGGATCTCGGATGGTAATCCGCGTATGATGGCGCTTTGGGATTCTTTTTTAAGAGATGGGGCAGCGGCGGTGGTGACTGGTTTAGATGAAGGAGAAGTGGGAACGATGGCGGCATATCATCTCCGGAATACAATGCAAATTGTGGCGCGGCAAGTTGTCCTGAGGTGGACGCTGAGGCAGGCGGTGGCTGTTGGTTGGCGGGATCCGCGGTTTGTTACGTCGGCGGCGAGAGTGAAGGAGCGATAGCAATGGTTGCGTTGACTTGGCAGTCGCTGCGGTCGTGCGGGAGGGAAGCGGCGGTTACGGTGAGGTATGTGACATGTGGCGCGCCTTCCCGACGAGACATGTGCTTCCGCTAACCTGCCTCCAACACGTGCTTATCTATGCCTCGGGATTACTTTGCTAGTGGTACTTCACGCTCCTATTTACAGGCAAGCAACGCCGCTTACGGCACAACTAATTTGATAACCATTTGATCCTTCCAAATGTTTATTTCTAATATGTGAAAATAGGATTAAAATTTACTTTTTCTTTCTTTCCTTCAAAATTAGATAAATTCAAATATGAAAGATAACACTAGTCTGCATGATATCGGATGACTGAAAACTAATAAGTGATTCTGACTCACTTGTTTATGCTGATTTCAGAACTGCTTTTAGTTTTTTTTATATCACGTACAGTTTTTTTTCGCAATTTCACTTCAAAAATACAGAGATATAAAGATATTCCTTCCGCCACTACACATAAAATTGGGCTTGATGAAGTAATTTGTAAGGGCTCTACCACAGTATGGATCCTGCTTCAAGTACCTTTTCAAGAAATTTCCCTTTATTACACAAGACAAATTAAAGGCTGGAATTTTTGTTGGTCCTCAAATAAAGAAATTGATGAAGGATGAAGATTTTGAGAAGACAATGAATGAGAGAGAAATAGAAGCATGGACCGCCTTCCGGTCAGTTATTGAAAACTTCTTAGGCAATAACAAAGATACTAATTACAAGGCCATTGTCGAAACCATGTTGGAAAATTTCAAGAGGATGGGTTGTAACATGAGTGTAAAGCTGCATTTTCTGCATTCATATATCGACTACTTTCCAGAAAATCTGGGGCATTATAGTGAAGAGCAGGGTGAACGTTTTCACCAAGTTATTAAGAAAAATGGAGAGGAGGTACCAGGGGAGATGGAATGAAACTCTGATGGCCGACTATTGTTGGATGTTGAGGAGGGACAGTCATCTTCAAGGATCTGCAAGGAAGTCAAAGAAGAGAAAGTTTGAAAAAAATTAAATGAAACACTTTGGCCTCTTGTTTTGTTAAAATGTAGTCATGAAATAAATTAGGGGAGTTCTTGAGAGTATTCTTAAAATGTTTCTTGAATAAAAAATTACCTTGTGTGAAATGGTATTTGAATATTTTATACCCTCATTAGTAAAATTGGCAAAACATTACTTATTTTGTGTAAAAACCTGACGTGGTAGAAAAAAACGGGTTATTTCTGGAATCAGCATAAAAATTTGATTCAAGAACACCTACTTAAGAAATCATCTGACAAAAAGTTTGAAAATGCAGACTAGTGTAATATTAAATTTGTTACATGCATACAGATTTATGTACGGGTCAGTGTAATCCCATGTATCGGTCGCCGAATGTCTAATCGGGACCTTCTATTACTTGGTACTAATTCTGAAGATCTAATTGCATCAGAAGCTTGTTGGAACGTGTTTGTAGTATGCGGACGCGGTCGGAATTTATTGGAACGCACTACCAGTCAGATTTATTTAATGCGCTTGCTTAAAGAATCGGAGGCCGGTATTTTACGCCAGCGAGATCTAAAGTATGGTCGCAGATAGCTGGCCGCTATAGCTATAATGGGCGCAGAATGGAGTACTCCGGTCCTTCTATTCTGTCGGCCGCTCTTTCCCTGTGAGACTATTCACGAAGCCTCATCTCTTCCATACGTAGAAGTCGAAACTATTCGCCAGGCTGCAAAATTTTACGACTGTTTACCTCAACATCAGAGCGCCCTGGGTATTATGATCCCCAAATTCGCCGCTTAAGGCAGCACCGGATACCTCGAATGGCTTGCGGCATACCTCCAACAGCAGCGAAAGTTGGGCTCCATATAATCCAACAACATCTGTTCGGCATCAAAATTGACAACCTCACTCAAAAATAAATTATTTAAAGTCGAATTTCCACCACAGGTGCAGGGGTGCTGCACCCTAATTGACAGTCTTCGAAGAATAGCATGCTATCTCCTGGCCAACACATCAACCTAATTCAAACCGTCATCCTGAAACACCTCTATTCGTTTCTACATCCTACGGTTAAACCCTGCTGGTGGTGGGCACACAGCAAAACCACTCAGCCTGCCAGTAGCTACATGAATGTGAGGCCAATCAAAGATTGTTGGAACAAATCTATAAGCTAAAGTTTTTATTGGAACTGAGCAATGATATAAGGAAGACACCGTTATTGTTGTAATGTTTTTAAAAGGTTATTGCTTAGCAATTACATAGCAATAATTCTTTTTCAAAATACAAAACGAAGTACTAACTCCAGTAATACAATTCTTTGGTTGCTTCTAGAATTTAAATATGACTCAAGAGGTTTATGGCAGTTTTTCTTGTCCTTACTGACCAAGCTCTTCTTAGGTAAGCAGCTGCCTTCATTTCTTTCTGGAAGGAGTTATTGACTTCAATACCTCTACCTCAACAAGACGCTCGGCATAAATACTGGCAACAAAACTTCCAATTAGATTTTTATGCCCATCGCTCTTTGGGATAATATTTTGAAAGGCACTTTAGGTCAGAAACCACTTTTGCTGTTGCATTTCAGTTCCTTTTGCTTTCGATGTCAATTTAGACTTTAACGGTGCCCCTTTTCTTCCAGTATGTGCCTCATAGTATTCAAACGGAGACAGAAAATTTTCGTTTCCTGATAGGTTTTTCTGCTATACATTAATAGCTTTGCTATCTTATCAACTATCACAACGAAATTCTTAAATTTTACAAGAATCACACTTGGGTGAACAAACAAATAAATGAATTTATTAGAGTCTGCTAGGACTAAAGAGACGCCAGATTAGAGCTACCGCCGATAGTAAATTTTCATAGCTAGTTGGTGTTCTGAAAACGCTAGATACAAAATCGCTGATTTGGCAACACTGGTAATCACAAGTTAATGTGAAACGATATGTTACTCTTCATAGTTGCTTCTGTCATGAAGCGCTGGACCATTATTTGCACTTCATGAGTCCTCATTCTTGCAGTTTGCGTTTATCGACGTGTGTTGAACAGATTTAGAGCCTAATTATATCTAGTGCTGCAAACACATGCTGATATGACGCTATAGCTAGCCAAAAACGGAGCTTTTGTTTCAGAAACGTAAAAACCTAAGTAAACTTAAAACTCTAAGTTAAAAAACACACGAACGATTTTCGAGTTTGAATACATGCTCCTCAGCGTTCTTCTGTAGTACCTATTAATTTTTGAAATTATATTATAAAATATGCAAGTAATGGCAATACTGATGTGATATTACTACTACTGCTACTACTACTACTACTACTACTACTACTACTACTACTACTACTAATAATAATAATAATAATAATACTAATAATAATAATAATACAAAATATAACAGAAAAAATTCAAGATCGTCAAAAGAACTGGATGAAACATCTGGAAAGAGTAGACGAATCGCGTATCTCAAAAAGAGTTTTCGACTACTCTCCAAGGGGAAAAGAAATGTTGGACGTCCTAGAATACTTTGGAACCAGCAATTCTGAGCGGACGGACGGGTCTATAGACCCAAACCGTACTGTTGGTGATGATAATTATACTACTACTACTACTACTACTACTACTACTACTACTACTACTACTACTACTACTACTACTACTACTACTACTACTACTAATAATAATAATAATAATAATAATAATAATAATAATAAATGCTGAAACATGTAATTATTAATTAATATAATTCCTAACGAAGAACTTCGAGTAGACAGTTGCCCCATGTTATTACTCTTCTATAGGAGCCCATACTTAACAGGTATTTTAAAGAAAATTCTATATCTTATACTGTCGCATAAGAGGGCCGTATCCATTTTAATGTGGATTGTAGACACCTTTATTTAAAGCACTTTATCGAATGGAGTAATACTTTTTGCCTCACCCTCACGTTTTCTACATGATTCAGAAATCCCCATTTATGGAATCATTAGACCTCGGACTTCATTGCGTTTTCATTGTCTCGAACCAGATACAGGTTGTCCGTGGATGGACTACACCCCGTATATGACGTCACGTCCATCCCTCCAGTCTAGCTATACGGCACTCATTGTCAACACATACAGCAATCTGTCATTCGCTTTTAGAGAGTAGAGAGTTTTAAGACGTTTAACGTTTGTAAGGTTAAATTGTAACGTTTTCTGAATACAAAGGATTTCTAAGTGGTAACGGAGAATGTTTTTTTTTTTTTTGACACTTTACAAAAATGTATGGTTATTTATTCTAATAGGGCTGTGGAAACAAATAAATTGGTCACAAAAGGAAACTGTTTTATCGTTTGTATTCTATTAATATAATCATTAATGTTTTGTATCAGAATGTGGGACACTGAATTATATTGTAAAAATGCTGACTGTCATGCAAATCAAGTTACAACTTTGCCCTTCACCGCACTGTACCTACGCAACGAAGCGAATGAGGCATTATCTTCCCGTCCCTCCAAACCAAAGCCTTGGTACACCTAAAGTTCCAAACGCAGGTAACTTGAGAAAGCGCGGAAAGAAGTCCGAGGTCTGATAATTTCAAACTATCGAAATCAAATTAAAAAGCTTCGTTGATGGAATACGCCATAAGTTGATCGGCCTCATTCGTAACCGAATGTATCGGAATCAAGCTTCGAAATTTGCTGATGAAGAGTAGAATCCTGTTTTAGCTTGCTCATGGAGTATAGTACTTCTATTCGCAAAAGCCTTCTTAGAATCAACTAAATCTACTGCCTAAAACCTGTTGACAAAGCGATCCTACCATTTAACGTGATCACGTGAAAGGGCCGATTTTGCTTAGGAAGCATTAAATAGACGTTTTAAAAAATTAACCGCTGCGACAATGTAGGGTTATAAACTTGCCAAACATGACGTTTGGATCGTCATGGCTCAAGTTGTCTCGGTGAGCTATGTAATACCGAGTTTCCTTAAGTCGTTAGGATAACTATCAGGTAGCTTAGTATTTTAGGTTTCTAAGCTCACCTCCGTGTTCATTTCAAGCATTCATTATGTGATACGACCCCTCTGGTCAGAAGACAGTGAATTAAGGAACAAAATTCATAAAAAATAGCACTACGCTCTAGAATTAAATATCTTTATGGATTGAATTGGCTACGGAGGGGACTCAGAATTTATCCACATATGAGGGTATTATACCTACGCCCCAGAAGGGGGCGTCCCCGGGAGGAAGGGTGAGGCGAGAGGAGACACCGGGCGGCCGGAACCAGGAGTGACGGCACAGGAATTCGTCCCCAAGCTTTTCAGATAGACTCCTCGGCAGATGGACAGACAGACCGGGGACCACTCCGCACTGAGGGGATCCAACGCCCCTCAAGGGGGTTCGGATACCCCCCGCAGCCAGTCGAAAGCCGAGGAACGGAAAGTCACAGAGAGCATTCTTTTCCCCTGCCACACTGCATCGAAACACCATCGCCGACTCTTCCAAACTTAAAAGAGACCAACGGAGGAAAGATGAAGTGAAATGAGAATGGAGATGAAATGGAGAGACAGTAAATTCAGGGGAGCTGAGAATCCTTCCCAGCATTCGCCTGGCGACCCGGGATAACCCCCGAGAAAACCCATGGATCAGGAAGGTCGGCCACGGGATTCGAACCCACAACCTGCTGAATGCGGGCCGCAGACGTAACCGCCTAAGCCAGCCCGCTCAGTAAATGCCTTTTATTACTAAGCATATAAATTTTATTTGCTTCTATACTATATTATATGCACTGCTGTCAGTTAGACGAACATTACTGTATTTAAGCACAGGTTATTAAACAGCTTAAGCCTTTTTCTCCATTTATAAAACCTCTGAGTGTTACATTCCCATGACTTTCTATACCCTCTAAGGCTTATTAGTGGGTATACAAATTATTATTATTATTATTATTATTATTATTATGAAAGTTTATTTTCCTATCATCATTATTTTAATCGAGATAAACCTTTCCGGAAATAGCTGCATTAAACAGTTCATTATAGATACAAAGGGTGTAGCGAATAGTCAAATTGTTTAGAACTGGTCGCTATACGCTGGCCTTAAAATTTCATACTCTTTCCACGACATCGCGAGAAACAGCTGAAAATCGACAGGAATTTAAAAAAATAGCTAAGTACTGAACAACTCAAACCATTAATAACGACATCTTGGAAATGGCTGATGCCACAGAAAAAGTTATTTGAAATAAATTGCGTATTTTAAAGAGCTCTACATTTTTGTGTAGTACGTTTCCGTCTATCACTTAACGTTTATCAGTTATACAATATTATAAAAAATTCCTTCCGAATGAAGAGGACTTTACAGACTCTTCCCAGAAAATTTGAGATGTACATTTTATTTGTTATGTAAATATATTTAATATATTGTATTTTAATCAAATTTGTTACAGCTATGTTTTATAAAGTAAAAATTTTGAAAAATATTCCATCTAAAGGGTAGTTAGGGTAGGGGAATTTTCTTGAAAATTTTCGTGTCCCATCTACTTTTATTTTACTTTTGTTTTTCAGTTATGCCGTTCACAGAATCTAATACACACCAACACGCACACACGCGAACCTTTTTCTTAAAAAAAAAATCTGTTTTTCTTCAGGAGCCCTCAAACATGTATTTCCAGGCAAATCTCGATATCGAATTTTTGGGTTTAATGCAATACCTTCTCTACCTATTAGGTAGGTGGCAGAGAGTCGTCCTCCGTGGTCTAGGAGTACCATGCTAACCTCCAGTTCCCACAGTTGCGGGTTCAAACCCGGCGGAGGGCAATGGATTTTTTTTCGGGTGTAAAAATCCTTAGCATGGCTTCCTCCGGAAGGGAAGTAAAGCTGGTGGTCTCGTGTCGTAGATTTACGGCACGTAAAAGAAGCTCAAGCCTGATAAAGAGACCTCTGAGCAAAATTTCAGGTCTTTCACGCCCAATATTGAACGGGTTGCTAAAAACCATAGTAATTAAAGAACACCATAAATAAAACACAATTTAATTTAATTTGCGTAGCAGAGAACTTAAAAATATGCGCTTTATTCGTGCGGGTAACCACTAATTTCTATTGACTTACCTTAAATTCTTGCGATTTTATTTCAAAAGTATTTACATTTTTCCATGGTGGTATGGAGGTGGAGAAATTTACCAAAAATTGCCTTGCACCAACAGAACAAACTTAAACGTCAAATTTGGTGTCTATATAATGTTTGAGTTACGCCCATAATTACGCTGTTGAGAGGCAGATAAAGCGCGTATACAATATAACTACGTTTGCGTGCTTTCTATTTTTTTTTTTTTTTGTACTGAGCGTGAACAAAATCCTATATCAAAATGTTGCTTTACTTTGGTAAACTATAGATGGTAGTTGGAGATTTTAAAATAACTTGGAGTAGGTAAAAATTCCCGAAAAATCAAAAATTGATTTCAAAGGCAAATGTTTGTGTGTGTGTGTGTGTGTGTGTGTGTGTGTGTGAGAGAGAGAGAGAGGGAGAGAGAGAGAGATCAGTGGAATCGAAAATGAGCTCACTTCCAAAACATGTCGAAGACTTCCAGATTGAGTTATATTAAGTTTATATGTATATAATAATAATACTACTACTACTACTAATAATAATAATAATAATAATATATTGACAATGATTGTTGTACCGGTGTACCTAATGTCTGAATCAATAAAGAATTAGAGAATAAACAGGAAGAAATAATTACATGTTCAATATATATGCCCTTCAGAAATCTTATTTTCGTTTTAAAATGACCCAGAACTGCAATAAAATGTGAGCTGAAAATAGCAAGTATTTTCGAAGCGTTTCTTCATGTATTTTTATTTAAAAATTATTTTTGTTTGAAGTTATAGAGAGGTGTATATTCTTAATGACATGCCAACAATTTGGAGATGAAAACTATCGAAAACGAGCTTCTTTCACATTTTCCTCGGCGACAGGCGGTCTCCTTTGCTTCCAATTTAAGGCACAAGTGCCCTCTTAGGCTTTTCCCGCACAATGAATTAGTTTCACAAACAAGAAGGAGTTTAATCCCAAGCAATAAAAGGCACTCCACTTGGTAAAAACACATATTGCTTGCCTATCAATATGTGTATTTTTGGGAGGTTTGTGGCTATTTTGTTATCAACCTGAAAAGCAAACCTGACACTTTTATTACGGTCTATGTATTTTCGGCCTTTGAGTACAACTGTCACTGAGGATAGCGTTTTGGTATTAATACCTACATATCTGTATTAACAAGGATTTTCGTGCTCTTTTTCCAGATTTCTTTCGGCTGATGTGTGACTGCGCTGAAAAATATGGAGATATGTTTTGTCTCTGGGTAGGGCAGAGACCCTTTCTCTTCATATATCGCGCAGAAGCTATTCAGGTACGTACAACTGCATATTTTTCTTGTGTTTCATTTTGTTCTCCTCATACATTTTAGGTGTGTTCACCACAACAGAGCACCTGTTATTGTAACTTTATCCTTGTGGCTGTCTGTACATTCGTCTGTGCGCATGAAATAATTCACGAACCACTATACGCAGAGAGATTAATACACAAAGAGATCGCTCTACACACAGAGGTTAAATTTCAACATACGAGTCTAAAACAGTTTTTATCTACATATTTCAAATTTGATTTAAATCGGTACAATATTACCTACGTAATTTGTACGGAAAACATCTTCACAAGTACACGATTTTATAGGTGTATGTACAGACTTCAAACGTTGGACATACACTATGTGATCAAACGTATCCGGACACCCCCACAAACCATCGTGAAACAGCAGAATGGGACGCTTCGTGGAACTCACGGACTTCGAACGTTGTCAGGTAATTGGGTGTCACTTGTGTCAGAAGTCTGTACGCGAGATTTCCGCACTCCTAAACATCCCTAGGTCCACTGTTTCTGATGTGATAGTGAAGTGGAAACGTAAAGGGACATGTACAGCACAAAAGCGTACAGGCCGACCTCATCTGTTGACTGACAGAGACCGCTGACATTTGAAGAGGGTCGTAAAGAGTAATAGGCAGACATCTATCCAGACCATCACACAGAAATTGTTGTTTTGCGTGGCACCATCACAGCGCAGACCTACATTGATATTTTAAGCACCTTCTTGCTTCCCACTGTTGAAGAGCAATTCGGGGATGGCGATTGCATCTTTCAACACGATCGAGCGCTTGTTCATACTGCACGGGCTGTGGCGGAGTGGTTACACGACAATAACATCCCTGTAACGGACTGGCCTGCACAGAGTGCTGACTTCAATCGTATAGAACACCTTTGGGATGTTTTAGAACGTCGACTTCGTGCCAGGCCTCACCGACCTACATAGATACCTCTCCTCAGTTCCGCACTCCGTGAATAATGGGCTGCCATTTCCCAAGGAACCTTCCAGCACCTGATTGATAGTATGCCTGCGAGAGTGAATGCCGTCATCAAGGCTAAGGGTGGGCCAACACCACATTGACTTCCAGCATTACCATAGAGGGGGCCACGAACTTGTACGTCATTTTCAGCCAGGTGTCCGGATACTTTTGATCACGTAGTGTAAGAGCTCCGAGAATGCTTATTAAAACATTTTATGTGTGGTTGAAATCATTACAAAATTAGAAGAGAGTCTTATAAAAATGTAGGCGAACTGCTGCATGTAGGGAGTTGAAAATTTACTAATTGTTGAATAATTTAATTAATTATTCCACTTCCTCTGAATTGAGGCTGCCTTAAATGATACATTTTACACTGGGTTTGATTTAGGTGCTTAAGTAATTGAACTTCTCCATTTTTCACTGTCACTTCAATAATGGGATCTAGTTCAATTTTTCATGTCACTTCACCTACCTTCGTGGTGGTGTAATGAAATACGCTTCAATCGCTGGGAATCGCACGTAAGACCTTAGAGAACACACTGAATAACCAGTTCTATATGTCACAGGCCACCCTCAAGCTACAATTGCGCTTTAGCTCCATTTTCTTCGCTTATCAATAGCTATTACTTGGCTTTTTATGTAGACGAAAGCTCAAAAATGAGAAGTCACAACCACGTACGGTACAAAGTTCCGGTGGCCTTCGCTCCAAGTTTACTTTCAACTTTATATTTTAATGTTTCTTTTAATATTATATATTTAGGTTTGTCTTGGCTGCGTCAGTATTAATTTGTAGAAATATGTTTCTCTTAACAGGGGGTGGTGCGGCTGAAGAATGTAGGCTTACACAAATTATAATTTTTACTTCACTCCATTTATTAATCCTTCACACAATTAAATAACACTTCACTTATATAGAGAGCTGTGAGATTATTTATTAATTGCACTTCTAAACACATTAACTTTATAATATACTCGCCGTAATGAATTTTTGTCTCACACTGAATACGTATTAAACTTCTCGAGGACGAGCCTCGCGTCCAGTTAGGAACGCTCTCTACAAGCAACTGAACTGATTTCGGCCGCCTGAATTTGTACAATTTGCTCTATTTCAGTTTCTGATTGGCTAATCCTACTCCAATAGAATACTTCCATTTAACTTTCAGGTTTATTTATAAACTGTCTCAAAAAATTACATTATTGTTGCTCCAAGAATTACCAGTAGCATTATTAAACTTTCCAGTTCATTATTGCCTCAAGGTTACCTCATTGTTAGCAACTTTTGACGTATATTCTCACAGCTCCTACATCATTAAATTACATAGTACATCCACATAACATTATTAAACATGTACATAATAATATAAACATATAAAATGACTGCTACATACATTTTATATATATATATATATATATATATACAATATTGCTTTAAGGCGGGCTGTTATTATATTTTATATTATATAATTAGACTGAAATCATTTAAATGTTAAAACTGCTGCCTCAAAATTCAGAGGAAAAGCTATTTAAGGACACAAAGTGCTCCGCACTAAAGTACAGCTGAAAAACATACGGCTCATTTACTGAGAGTGGATTCCGGTTTCCAGCCGACTTTACAAACTTTTACATTACAGTATACATAACCACGCAATTCACTAAACGCTTCTGATAAAATATACCTATCATATGAGCCCACTATCAAAATCAGCTAAAAAGAAAATGGCGGAATTTTGTAATTAGTGACGGGTACACAAATTACAGGTACGCCTATATCCACAATGGACGCTGTATAATCAAGGCACACAGATATTAAATAACGATTTATTTGAATTTTGGTTTCAACTACGTCTCGTACATCTCCAATAAAATACATAATAGATTATGCCTTTAAATAATAATTTTCAAAGGTCCAACAAACGATTAAAACTGCCTTAAAAGACCATAATATACACGAAAAAGCACGAGATGACACTGGCGTGGCGCCTGGCGAGCACCCTCTAAGGTTAAACCCAGAATATGCTCTCATCCAAGCGTCCAAGTAGCTGAGTGGAGTTCTGACGTATACTATGTGCTAATCACCGGAAACACGAGTTTGCGTCTAGGCACTGTACATGTTTTCCCCCTCCTTTTATGTATGTATTTATTTATTTATTTATTTATTTATTTATTGTGTTCTTATTGAAGTCAATATGAGACGACATAAAATAAATTTATATGCACTGGATCACAGAATCAAAATCGTGAAACTATTAAAACTTTTATGCTAAACTATGATCTGTAATTTGCTTATTGTTCTTAAATCAAATGTGTATAATCCTGATTCCATCTACCTCAAATGTATCTGTGTCGCGTTTGAACAGATACCTACATGTTGTTTGCCAATAAAGATACACCTGCATTAATAACATATTAAATGCAAATAAAAATAAGAACTTCAAATTAAAATGATGATAACGGTGTTAAACATAACAGTAGTTTAAACCAAGATTATTTATGAATACTGCAACACAGTAAAAACATTAGTACACCCAGGTGATTAGAGCCACTTATACTGCAGTTGGATTATTGCTCGTTCCGACTGAGCTATCTAGAAACATGAGAGATCCATATCCATTTAACATAATATGTAGCATTTACTTGTCCCTGTATTATTTTCAGTTGTGCAAATGTCAGCTGTCTAACTATGAGTGTATTCAAAGGTGGTGCCATAACATTGGCTATATTATTAGTAATTTCGTTGAGTGTGTATCCAAAGACATCCATGTTACACACTTTGGGTAGATCTACCATAGGAGCTGATGTTTTCATATTGGAGTATATATTGTAGATTGCATAAAAGTGCAAAAGTAGGTCTGGTATAGTCGCTGGAGTTTTCGAGAGAGTTCTAGAATGTTCTGGAAACGGGGACAAAGCAGGTTCCAGAACAATCCAGTTATCTCTCGATAGCACTTCTGGTGTTTGGGCGAGATCATTATCTCTTCAACTACTAGTCGGTCGGTCGCTCAGTCGATCAGAGTCTTCTACGAATATCTGAGTGACACTGGATGGGCCGTGTTAAACGGTGATATCAGATGTGACGTAATGGACTGTAATGTGCATATAGTACAGTAAGTGCGAAACAATATTAAGTTATTGACTACAGTTTCGCGGAACCAAGAAGGTGGTATGAACTAATGTAAAAGGGACATTTCATTTAATCATCTGACCTTACTTAGGAATTTAAATTGAGTTTTATTTATGGACGCTCTTTAACTACTGTGGTTATTAGCGTTCCCATTCTATACTGGGCGTGAAAGACCGATAATTTTGCTCAGAGGCCTCTTTATCAGGCTTGAGGTCCTTTTACGTGCCGTAAATCTATGACACGGGACCACTGGCTTTACATCCCTTCCGAAGGAAGCCATGCTATGGATTTTTACATCCGAAAAAATCCATCGCCCTCCGCCGGGTTTGAAACTGCGACCTCGGGAACTAGATGTAACATATGGTAACCACTACACCACGGAGGACGATTTCATGTTGGAGTATACATTGCAGATTGCATAAAAGTGCAAAATAGGGGCGCCTGACTCACCTGGTACGTATATTCGCTGGAGTTTTCGAGAGAGTTCTAGAATGTTCTGGAGAAGGAGATAAAGCAGGTTCCAGAACAATCCCGTTATCCCTCTATAGCGCTTCTAGTGTTTGCGCTGGGCGAGAACATTATCTCTTCAACTGCCGCTCGGTCGGTCGCAGTCTTCTTCCAATATCTGAGTGCCACTGGATGGGCCGTGTTAAACGGTGATATCAATTGTGACATAATAGACTGTAATATACATGTAGTACAGTAAGCGTGAAGAAATACTAACTTGTTGACTTCAGTTTCGCGGAATCAAGAAGTCGGTATCATCTAATGTAAAAAGAACATTGTATTTAATCATCTGACCTTACTTAGGGTTTGTCTCATGATACAGAACACTTAAATATGAATTAATCTCATAAAATAATATGATGGAAAACACACATACAATGACATTATTAATATTATATAATGATACATATTCAAATTTAGACATAGCATACACTACGTGATCAAAAGTATCCGGACACCTGGCTGAAAATGACGTACAAGTTCGTGGCGCCCTCCATCGGTAATGCTGGAAGCCAATATGGTGTTGGCCCACTCTTAACCTCGATGACAGCGTTCATTCTCGCAGGCATACTTTCAATCAGGTGCTGGAAGGTTTCTTGGGGAATGGCAGCCCATTCTTCACGGAGTGCGGAACTGAGGAGAGGTATCGATGTAGGTCGGTAAGGCCTGGCACGAAGTCGGCGTTCCAAAACATCCCAAAGGTGCTCTATAGGATTCAAGTCAGGACTCTGTGCAGGCCAGTCCATTGCAGGGATGTTATTGTCGTGAAACCACTCCGCCACGTGCAGTATGAACAAGTGCTCGATCGTGTTGAAAGATGCAATCGCCATCCCCGAATTGCTCTTCAACAGTGGCAAGCAAGAAGGTGCTTAAAATATCAATGTAGGTTTGCGCTGTGATCGTGCCACGCAAAACAAGAAGTGCAAGCCCCCTCCAGGAAAAACACGACCACACCATAAAACCACCACCTCCGAATTTCACTGTTGGCACTACACACGCTGGCAGATGACGTTCACCGGGCTTTCGCCATACCCACACCCTGCCATCGGATCACCACATTGTGTACCGTGATTCGTCACTCCATACAACGTTTTGTCACTGTTCAGTCGTGTAATGTTGACGCTCCTTACACCAAGCGAGGCGTCGTTTGGCATTTTCCTGCGTGATGTGTGGCTTATGAGTAGCCGCTCGACCATGGAATCCAAGGTTTCTCACCTCACGCTTAACTGCCATAGTACTTGGAGTGGATCCTGATGCAGTTTGGAATTCCTGTTATGGTCTAGATAGATGCCTGCCTATTACTCTTTACGACCCTCTTCAAATGTCGGCGGTCTTTGTCAGTCAACAGACGAGGTCGGCCTTTACGCTTTTATGCTGTATAAGTCCCTTCACGTTTCCACCTCACTACCACATCAGAAGCAGTGGACCTAGGGATGTTTAGGTGTGGAAAACTCGCGTACATACTTCTGACACAAGTGACACCCAATCACCTGACCACGTTCGAAGTCCGTGAGTTCCACGGAGCGTCCTATTCTGCTGTTAATGCCTACTGAGGTCGCGGATGAGTACCAGGCAGTAAGTGGCAGCATAATGCACCTAAGATGAAAAAGTATGTTTGTTGGGGTGTCCGGATACTTTTGATCACATAGTGTATAATTAAACAATGTGTTTCCTATAAAGATTATTCCTCAAAATGGTTACAGAATATTTATTACATATTTTTGTGACAATCTGGGACTGTATTGTTTTTTCTCTAATTTATATTTCCCCTGCCATGAAACAAATTGCTTTTTAATAGTTCCCCGTACGCCAAACAGCAGACTAATCACAACAATTTTCTGATTATAGTATTTATCTATAAAATAAGTGATTGTTGGTTCATGTATACTCTTCTTTTCTGCATCAACTTCTTCAGGCTGTGTAGTTGTCTGTTCAAACTGGATTGCTGGATCTACAATTTCTGCCTCGTCCTTCTTCCTGGGCTGAGGGCTGAGAAGTGCTTGTGAGTTTGTTCACGACTTTTAGGAATGAAGCGTTCATTTTGAAAAACTATTCGAGAATTGCCTATCAATAGTAAGCAATTGCATGTATGTTAGTTGGCTTATAGTTTAGAAACACAGGTATTTCTAAACTATAAACATAATAAAGTTATGCTGTTAGAGCTTCAGGGGTGCCTAAATTATAAGCAAATAAAATGAGGTCTGAAAGAGGAAGAAATCTTTTTGCTAGTATTTTTATGGTCTAATGTCTGCGTCTTGGTCGAGTTCTTGCTTCTCAAACCACAGATTTGATTCCGTCTGGACTGGGAGAATTTTTCTTTAAATAAAATAATTCCCTAAACTCCGTAGAGTGTGAATATGAATGTGTTTCACACTGAAATGTATAAAATCAATGTTAAAAGTGAGTCAACGAGTTACGAACATCGTCACTTGTTTCACAAGTCAAAGCCATTATGGCCATTAGTGGTTAAAGGAGGCTGCAAATGAAACAACAAAAGGAAACCGATTCAATCATCCTTAAGCGCTTCAGCAGAAGTACCAATTTCTATATGGTATGCCAAACCAGCAACGAAATCTATGGGTTGTGTTTTGTGGCGGTGTCTGCGTAACTGATTTCTGCCGTCTGAAATACACTATCCGTAAACTCACTACTGAAGGGTGCGGTGGTATGTGGCTATTTTACGGCACAGGATTTGTAGGAATGGTCCCGGGTTCGGTACTGGCTCAGGGTTTTTTGCGTGGATCTTGGATCTCGGGTTAGTGGTGAATACCACTGTTTGTTTTCCTGCTCGTTTATTTACCGTCACCGTTTTAACATTTGATTCCTGCTATTTCTTCGACACACACACGCGCATTTCCTATTTGTTACGCTTCATATCATCTCGCCTATTCGCCGATACGTTTCTGACAACCATCTCCAAGGAACTACCACGGCCAAGTGCGTATTCTAAACTCTTCTGACAACCATCTCCAAGGAACTACCACGGCCAAGTGTGTATTCTAAACTCTTCTGACAACCATCTCCAAGGAACTACCACGGCCAAGTGTGTATTCTAAACTCTTCTGACAACCATCTCTAAGGAACTACCACGGCCAAGTGTGTATTCTAAACTCTTCTGACAACCGTCTCCAAGGAACTACCACGGCCAAGTGTGTATTCTAAACTCTCCTGACAACCATCTCTAATGAACTACCACGGCCAAGTGTGTATTCTAAACTCTTCTGACAACCATCTCCAAGGAACTACCACGGCCAAGTGTGTATTCTAAACTCTTCTGACAACCATCTGTAAGGAACTACCACGGCCAAGTGTGTATTCTAAACTCTTCTGACAACCATCTGTAAGGAACTACCACGGCCAAGTGTGTATTCTAAACTCTTCTGACAACCATCTGTAAGGAACTACCACGGCCAAGTGTGCACTCTAAACTCTTCTGACAACCATCTCCAAGGAACTACCACGGCCAAGTGTGTATTCTAAACTCTTCTGACAACCATCTCCAAGGAACTACCACGGCTAAGTGTGTATTCTAAACTCTTCTGACAACCATCTCCAAGGAACTACCACGGCGAAGTGTGTATTCTAAACTCTTCTGACAACCATCTCCAAGGAACTACCACGGCGAAGTGTGTATTCTAAACTCTTCTGACAACCATCTCTAATGAACTATCACGGCCAAGTGTGCATTCTAAACTCTCCTGACAACCATCTCTAATGAACTAGCACGACCAAGTGTGTATTCTAAACTCTTCTGACAACCATCTGTAAGGAACTACCACGGCCAAGTGTGTATTCTAAACTCTTCTGACAACCATCTCCAAGGAACTACCACGACCAAGTGTGTATTTTAAACTCTTCTGACAACCATCTGTAAGGAACTACCACGGCCAAGTGTGTATTCTAAACTCTTCTGACAACCATCTGTAAGGAACTACCACGGCCAAGTGTGCATTCTAAACTCTTCTGACAACCATCTCCAAGGAACTACCACGGCCAAGTGTGTATTCTAAACTCTTCTGGCAACCATCTCCAAGGAACTACCACGGCCAAGTGTGTATTCTAAACTCTTCTGACAACCATCTCCAAGGAACTACCACGGCCAAGTGTGTATTCTAAACTCTTCTGACAACCATCTCCAAGGAACTACCACGGCTAAGTGTGTATTCTAAACTCTTTTGACAACCATCTCTAATGAACTACCACGGCCAAGTGTGTATTCTAAACTCTTCTGACAACCATCTGTAAGGAACTACCACGACCAAGTGTGCATTCTAAACTTTCCTACACATTTTCTAACAAACATCTCCAAGAAGCTGCCACGGCCAAGTGTGTATTCTAAACTCTTCTGACAACCATCTCTAATGAACTACCACGGCCAAGTGTGTATTCTAAACTCTTCTGAGAACCATCTGTAAGGAACTACCACGACCAAGTTGTGCATTCTAAACTTTCCTACACATTTTCTAACAAACATCTCCAAGAAGCTGCCACGGCCAAGTGTGTATTCTAAACTCTTCTGACAACCATCTCTAAAGAACTACCACGACCAAGTGTGTATTCTAAAATCTCCTGTTTCTCTATTTCAAACGTTCAATATCTCCCCATTCCACTATCACCTGATTTCTTGCTTCTTTCATTGGAAGCCTAAGGCTATCTGGCTTTTGGCGAACATTGACCCTTTTCTACACCTCTGCGTTCCAGCAACCTAACGGAACACTTAACAATAGAGGGAAAAACCACCCGTTTCCGGCCGCTGATGGCACTGTCTCTCTCAACCCTTATTTCCACTTACAGTAACAATCGCTTTCCAGTTTTATTTAACACTACCCTTACCGTTATTGATATTTATTCCCCCTATGATTATGATTTTATTTAACTAATCAAAACGTACTGCTTCAAGGGTGTGTCTAATACTATTGTAATTTGAACTTTAATAATAATAGTAATAATAATGCAGTCACCTGGGTGATGTAATGCAGCCCCAGCTTTCTGCGCTCAAGGTTGCGTTTTGACACTGGCACAAGGACTATGTATAACATTCAAACGTGCTCGGGGCATTATGCTGACGTGCTAATTTTCATTCTGAGATTTTAATCACATCCTAGGAAGTAGTTTACAGCTTATGTGCAGTTTTTGTGTTTTAAATTTGATTAGTTCAAGAGTTACTAATCATCATAAGTGGAATAGTTTTGCTGCACATTTATTTATACATTCTTACTGCAAGAAGTAAGAGGTTGATCAGTATTGAAGTTGATCAGTATTGAGGTTGATCAACAGATTCAAATGTTTAATATGTTAAAATTGACTTTCTGTAGTTAGTTTTTTACTTTTTCTACTACGTATAGGAAGTAGGGGACAAAAATTCGATACCGGGATTTCATCGGAAATACATGTTTTGAGGCCCCCTGAATCCATATAAAGCATTTTTGGAAGCATGTCCGTGCGTGTGTCTATGCGTCTGTCTGTGAACACCGCAACTCAAAAACGAACGGTGGATGAATACCAAACTTGGCATTTAGGTCCAATATCTTCCAAAGATGCGACGCAAAGGTTTTAAACAAAATATCTCACCCCAAACTACCCTTTACGTGGAACATTTTTCGAAAATTTTATTTTCTAAAAAATGGCTCTAAGGATTTTGACTAAAATACAATATATTAAAGACATTTACATGACAAATAAAATGTATATCTTGGATTTTCGGGAAATAGCCTATGAAGTTCTCTTCATTCGGAGAGAATTTTGTATAATATTGTATAACGGATAAACGTTAAACGATAGACGAAAACATACTACACAAAAAAAATGTAGATCTCTAAAACACACAGTTTATTTCAAGTAAGTTTTCTTGTGGTATATGCCGTTTCTGAAATATACGTTATTCATGATTCAAATTGTTCATTTTTTGGTAATTCTCTTAAAGTCCTTTTAACATTCATTTGTTTCTCACGATTTCATGGAAACAGTATGGAATTTTAAGGCCAGCATATAGCGCCCTGTTCTTAAACATTTGACTGTTGCTGTTCTCTTTGTATTCATAATGCAATGTGTAATTCAACTAGTTCTGCAAGGGTTTATTTGGATTAAAATGTAGTAGATAGAAAAATAAGCTTAGTAAGAATAGTTTGTATATCCACTAATAAACGATAGAAGGTAAAGAAAGTCATGTGAATATATCACATCAGATTTTTGTTTCTGCGAGTGAAGCACAGTATTTAAAACTGCTTCAAACCGGCTCTTTCTCTCTTAATCTGTTTGTATTTCTGTAAACGTATACATAGTTTCTCTGTCCTCTCTATTTCTCAAATATTCTCAAATATTCTCAAATTTTATACCACTCAGATATGTAAGAAAAGGAAAACTTAGAAGTATTTATCTGCATATTCTACATTTACTCTAAAATCCGCATTATGTGTAACATTTTAAAGGTACCATAAGCTTTTAGAAAATGAAAATTTAATGTCAAAAATACTTACATCTACGTGCATATGGACGCTTAAAACGCCACACGATATACCAACATAGCAACAAATAAAACCCAGGACGTTAATTGCATGCATAACGTTAAATTTCAGGACCGTTCACTTCGTGGTGAAAATATGTCAGTATTATTCAGCTTATTATTAAAGGTAAAGATAAAGACGAACAGGGGGCCCCGCAACCGGGCCAGAACACCGCAAGTAGGCCGCTTTTTGCTTCTACCGTGACCCCTGGGAGGGAGGGGTAAGACCAGATCCGGATGACGACGAGAGCAAGCATGGACAGGGCCCCTAACGTTTCCAGATTAAACATATACGACGTCGCCCGGGCTTACCCACAAGCAACCTGAACATCCAACGGTCCCCCAGGGCGGGGCACACATGGAGGTGAGACCTAACTGAGCAGTCCTGCAACAACGCCAGGAAAAAAGCCTCTACAGAGTGCAAGCCGCCACCCAGCGGCAAACCGCCGAACACCGTCGCCTGGTCCTACAACCGTGAAACAGATGACAAGGAATATGATGGGTACAGGAAATGACAGGGAGAAGAGTCGTGGTAGAAGATGAACTACGCCAGCATTCGCCTGCCATGAAAAACCCATGGGTCAGAATAGGCGTTCGCCGGGGGTCAAACCCGGGACCTCCCAAATGCGAGTCGCACACGTTACCGCGGCGCCACTTCGCTCAGTAGTTTATTATAATGGTTATCTTGGGAAATAATCCTAAAAACTGTAAACTTCGACGAGACTATCCATATAAAGTATCCTTAATTTTGTACTGATTTCAAACAAATTGTAAATATGTTTACTCTTTTCCTCAAACTCATATTAAGGGCAGGTTAAGAGTGGGGTGCAGCCAGATTGAAACTCAATTAAACAGAACAATCGACCACATATGCTAATTTGAATAAAAATAGTATACTGCTATACTAGTTTTGTAAGGACTTGATACGGATCGAAGAAAGAGTTTTTTAAATGTCCGAGATTCCGTTATGCGCTTACTAAATGTGAAATAGCATGCTATTTTTGCACGCTGGCTATTTATATCTATTGGATTATATTAATTTAGATAATGGCTTTATATATATATATATATATATATATATATATATATATATATATTGTGACGTGTTGGTAGCACTGGGGATGCTAGGTTGGCAACACGGACAGGACGTGACGTACTGTAAAAGGGAGGGGATAACTTGTTAATCACGGCGAGGCCAGGAAGTGCCTTCCTCTTTCTGAAACGCACGTGGTAGACATGGAGATCCTCGTGGAAGCAAATAGAAAATGTAATCTGTGAATTTCGGTGTAATATAGTGGCCATCCAAAGTTGAATATGGTTTGATTATTTGAACAGGTAACCTTACTCCATAATCCTTGCAATTTTAACTGTTATTAAGTATATTTCAATGCATATTTTAGGCTTGCCCCCGTTGGTCTCGTGGTGATTGTAAAAGAATGTAAGATCCCGGGTACCTTTCTGCTCTGCCATCTAAATTTAAGTGATATTAATATGTGAGCCTCTAGTTCCCCAGGTCGCAGGTTTCAAACAAGCCCGAGGGCGATTGATTTGTTTCGGGCGTAAAAATCCTTAGCATGGCTTCCTTCGGAAGGGTAGTAAAGCTGGAGGTCCTGTGTCGTAGATTTATGGCACGTAAAATAACCTCAAGCCTGATAAAGATGCCCAGAATGGGACGCTAAGAACCATAGTAGTTAAAGAGAGTCCACAAATAAAACTCAATTTTTTTAAGCGCGCTTAAAATATCACACGAGTGAGTACCGCTGGCGGTACCAGAGAGACAGAGTAACTAATGTGTGCACAACTGTGTGCACGAATGTCGATCCATCCAGTGACGGTACCAGAGTAGAGTAACTCTCTGGTTTAAAATTATACGCCTTTATTACTTTTAGCTCCACCTACTTCATTAATCCCCTAAAACGTTATTGTTTATGCGCAACCAATACTTAAATCCTACGTGTGCCTCTTAACTTTGTTACCATGCTGGCCTATCTGAACTCTCGGAAATACTTTTCACTTTCTTTTTCACAATTTTGGTCTATGTGACTGTGTAAGCGTACTGAACTTATAACCTAGCCGCGTTCCCAGAAATCCTTAAGCTAATGTGCTCATTATTTCGACTATCGCTAATGGCTTTTGCTAACCTGACTTGCTAATTACCTTCGTCTTTTCGGACAAAATCTTTCAACCTAAGCTTGTTACATCGTACATTGACTTAATAAACGGAAACTATTTATTGCAAATATTTCTCTATCTTCTATTATTCCTTTATATTTTTCCATCCATAATTACGGCATCAATAGTTATGTTAGTAATTTGATTTATTTTTACTTCATTGCGGAAAAAGTAATAGACGACGTGTCCAAGTATGTGGAAATCGAAGAGGCTTGGAAAAGTGGATATGACGAGTTAATACCGAAGAAATCAAAACAGAGGTATGCGTTTGCATATACTTCATTCTGCAAACAGAAGAAAAAGGTGTATATATTAATGAGAAGAATGTATTGACGTATTTCGCTCTAAGAAGTAGTAAATTGATCAGACCAAAAAGTTTGTGAACGGAATTTTCGACGTTGAAAACTACGATAAAGTTAAATGATGGAATTGATATGGGAACTTTCAATAAGTTAGTGTTTGTATTGGAATTGTTTCGCTTCCCGCAGAAGAGCTTTTGGTCATTTCTTTCAGCTCTGGGATTTCTTTTGCTTTCATAGCAACCAAATTGCATGTGGTAATGTCAACTTCCGATCCAGAGCAACAATATTGGTAAGTATTACACATTAGTTACATCGTGCAAAAATAAATTAAACGCATATGGATATAACTAGGGTATTTTCAACACATTTTAGAATTCATAGCTATTTCTAAAATACGAATGAATTCAGAACTCAAAACACCCCTTTCATTGGCATTTTCTGCACGTGAATATAATGGCCGTCACCAATGAAAGCAGGGGGAATTTCATTATTTGTTCATTATATTTTCTATATTGGACCTTTCCGCCGCTTTCCTTATTTAATATAAAGTATCTCAACGTTGAATAACATACTGCAAGCCCTCCTTATCTATGGTATGCGATTTCCCAACTCTCTGAATAGCTTTGTCAAGTGACATAAATCAACTCTCCTCTACTCTTTCTCTTTTGTGCTAGCAAAGCTTTCTTTGATGAGCACAAAATCAAATAATTTCATACTTATTAAATAATACCACCAGTAAATAAAACTGCTGATAAATGACATTGTTTTATACGTTTTTGATTCTTTGCATGTTACAGCCGATCTTCAGTTCGACTCTTCATATCGACAAAAGTTACGAGTATGGATTCCTGCAACCTTGGTTGGGAAATGGTCTGCTCACAGCAGCAGGTAAAAAAATATGGTATTCAACTTTGCCCTTCCATACAAATATACCTTATGTAGAATGTTAATGCTCAACTCCTAAATAATTTAAATGTGATACAAAGGGGTCTCACCAAGAAATTTGAAATAGGGAACCTCGATCATATTAGTAAAATGTATGGGCTAATGTAGTAATTTCAATTTCATACACAACAAATTCATACTTAAATTAAACAGGTTATAAAACAAGTACATTAGTGTGATATAGGAAACTAAATTCCTTGGTGCAACAGCCCATGTTGGACCTGGATCGACCGCAGGACCTCTACAGTTTCTGCATCCGTTCATTTAAGATAGGACGTATGTCAAGACCATTGCCATGAGTGATAACTTCACTGGGGTAAACTATATAGGGTTGGCGTTGTATTGAAGCTCCATGTGCAAACTTGGCACGATCACAGTGCCCCAGAATTTCGGCTGTCTAGAAATGTCGTGTTCTCCAATTCTATTGCATATGTACCACGTCATAAACTAGAATCGGAAGCATTATAAATTAAATTCCCTTGTATTCTATTAAACCAGAGTTGCCACTGGAGGGGACATGAGGTTTAACTCATTCCCCCTGTTTTATTCTTCGGTTTGCCTACCGTCCAAGGAGCTTCTATTCTATTAGCACTGTTTGCCGTATCCGACGTACATAAGAAGTTGGCGGGAGAAATGAGGAGAATGACACCGAGTGTCACAAAACGCATGACTGTATTAAACTCAATCACAATATTGCTTCGTCGTACGTTAGTAATGTTTTCACTTTTTCAAAAAACACGAATCTAAAATAATAAAATGTTTTTGCATTTAAACGTGAAAACACGCACACACAAACCATTTGTAAAAGAAAGAGAGAAATATACAAATATTAGAAACGTTGATTCTGAGAAAGTAATATTAACATAGCCTTCATTCAAAAGCATTACTTGATTTATTCAATGTTTAAATGGGAAACAATAAAACCTGCCCACATCTCATACCTCCAACTTTGACAAAATTCTTCCTCCCAACCTAGATCATTGACGTACTCGCTTTTGCATTCTTTTACAGAACCATTTTGACTGAACAGAGAAACGGCATGCAAGATGCTAGACATCTTGTAGCTTGCTACCATGACAAAATTAATGTCGAAGCTACATAATATAGGAGCCCTTGGCATGAGTGATATAGGATATCACGGGCAAATGGCAGTACCGGGTGTATCATGTCGTCAGCACGCCATGTTTCTCCGGCTAGACAAAACGACATTTCCGATCAATTTGACAAGAGCTGATGCCGGAACCGATTGCCGCCAAGTGGCGCAAAGAATGTCATGGACAGCTCTGTAGATTCCGGTCATGACGAGAAATAAAGTCGCATTTCTCCTAGAGTTGAGAGCTCTGCAACATACCTATCTGTTGCAAGCGTAATATTTTGCAGCTTTAAGCTCCAACATGTAAATCTGAAACCTTTAGATCTACCCGTGCTTCTTATCTTAATTACTAGTACTTATTAAACCTTCCAAAGCTCCTCTACACCGCGTGTTCCAAGTTGTTCATTACGACAAGCGCCATTCATGAAAGCGCCTTAAATATGAGTATTCTACTGTTCATCCAGAAACACGACAGTGGATCTTAAGAGGCAGAAATTAAATTACGGAAACGTGTAAAGGGGACACAGCTTAACTCAGGCTACTGAAAAATAATGATGGCTGTTGCCGCATGTCAGGGGGTCGACGTTCTAACTTGATTCACTAGATATATAGGATTATTCATAAAGAAGGAACAGTTACATACTTATTTCTAATGAACGACAATAGATAGCGACACATACGACACATCATTGAATAGAGTTAAGCTCAAAGTTGTAAACCCCACCTATTAGTTCCATTCAGTGCCTACAGCGGCGCTGTTTGTTTACGAGAAAATGGCGACGCCACAGGAAAAGTCGATTTGTGTGCTGCATTATGCAAAGGGTGAATCCATTGTCTCATTGAAACGTGCATTTCGTTGTAAGTTCAACCACGAGCTGCCTCGTCATAAAAAATTTACAATTGATACAATAAATTCATAGAAGATGGTTCCGTATGCAATCGGAAAAGCACTGGTCGTCGTCGCATAACAAATAGTGCTCATTTTGAACACAAAATAAAACTTTGAACTTTCTCTATTCAGTGATGTATCGTATGTGTCGCCATTTATTGTCGTTCATTAGAAATAAATATGTAACGTCTGTTCCTTCTTTTTGAATAACCCTGTATAACCAGAGAAATCAGCAGACAACCTCTTTACAAAAGACGCACTATTTCCGTCTTCTGCTAGTATTACAAGCCACTGTCATCTCATAATTGGCGGCGCCGTGGCCGAGTGGTTAGACCGCTCGCCTCCCACCGAGGCGGACCGGGTTCAATCCCAGGGACCTGCATGTGGGATTTGTGGTGGACGAAGCGGCGTCTGGGCGGGTTTTCTCCGGGTTCTCCGGTTTCCCCCGCCATTCATTCCACCAACTGCTCCATCATCACCTTTCCTTTCATCATTTCGTTTCAACTACTTCCTTCATCCCATACCAGGCATCGGGCTGATCACCCATCCTGGATGCTCTGTCTGATCCATGAGTGTCTGCTCCTCGACGGGCCTCTGACCCCAGGCACCCGCTTGTAAGTCCTGGGGGGTGCAAGTCCTACATAAGAGGAGGGTAAACAGATAATGAATGTCATCTCATAATTATGTACTGCTCTGTAATATTTTTTTTAGTTCTATTTATACCCCGCCTTTAACTACATTGGTCTTATCGGCGGCCGTTCCTTTGGAACGTATTGCCCTTTGGCAATGGTGTTAACTCGTGTTCTCTTGTCGTTGGGTTTCTTGCACTTTTTGGATTTTAATCAGTATATCACACACACACACACATTCACACTCATTCTTACTCCCAGACTCTGGATAGGGAATAATCTTGGCTAGAGAAAAATTCGCACCCCAGCCGGGAATCGAATCCGGGACTCCTCGCACAGCAGACACGTGCTCTACCGACTGAGCTACGGGACCAGCCCGCTCTGTAATATTTTCTTCGGTGCAAAGCTTGGTCATCACGTTTTCCGCCATAATCGCTGTTTGCCTATAACCTAGATTTATCTTAAGTAATAAATTATGCACTGCACCGTGGAATGGACTTAATTTATATAACACGCGTATGTTATTAAAATTGCAAATTACTGTAATGTAATAGTACGAAGACCAATTTATAGTTTACGTTTTAATAAGGTTTCGGCGTACTTACCTAAACCAAACAGTTAAATTTCTTGTTTTTCTTGTACGCAGATATTCTTCCTCTTAAATACAACCCCACACAAACGACAACGCTGAAACCAAAGATTGTAAAAAATAATTCAAATTTATAGTTAAATGCAAACAGTAATAATCAGTAATAATGTAATAGCCTAATAAACTAATATAATTATTATTAATAAACAAGTCAGTCTGGTATAATTGGCCTTATTAATATAACTATAACTAATATAATGTAATAATAACATAATTAATACTATAATCAATGTATCAGTTGGTGACTAAATGGTCGGCGTGGAAGGTTTGAACGTCTGTGAATATAAAAATAGGGCGCCAAGATAACAGATACAATATAACTAACCTCCCCAATACATGTAACAGGTGTGTATTTGGAGAGGAGTTGTCGATTATGAACAGAACCTAACAACCCGAATATCACTAAATTTTAGTGATTTATCATATAATGGTGGAAAAATGCAAAGTTGCACTTTAATAACCTCTCGTATATTTAAATCTCTATAATCAACATTCAAAATACAGAAACAACTGCGTAGACTTTCATTCTCGTTGCTAAGGAGAAGGGAGCTATGAAAATCTTATTTTTTATTTTTATTTTATCTAGAAGACAGTTTAATAGATGATCATGCTCAAATGACATTAAAACAGCAATAATACACTGATTTCATTTTTAGAATCACACATGCATTACCCACTTAAAAATCACAGAAATGTGGGTTCAGAGACAAAACGGAATGACTTCATGAACCTGTTCTTGGGCTTAAATAGAAGCTTACAAACCTTTTAAAAATGTACTAGAGCAAATTATTGTTTTTTACTAGTTAAAAGAAAACTTTACATTTCGCTTTTATAAATTAAATCTACATATATGTTTTAAAAATATTAATTATCTTTAAATAGAGTATTTACTATCTATAAAATTGAAAAATTTATTTTTACAATGAAAATGTAATGTTTTATTTAAACTATATAAATTAAAATGTAAATGGGATTAAACATCATATTTTTTTCAATTACGTAAATATAAACACGTTTTCTTGCACACATATACATTACTACATTATTAAAATGTCCAGTTATACCATCACTGTCCAAGTTATTTTACATTGAAGACGAAAAGGTTTAAAACATGCCTTTATAGATTTTACTGTGATGCTAATAGGGTATAAGTAATGAAAGAAAGCTACTGATCAACTGTTTAGTATCATATTACGTATTATGCGGATTTCAAAAATTAAATCTATAGTAATTATGTAATGAATTATGTGATGAAAATCCAAAGCATTTTAGGTCCACATTTTTGCTATTTTCATAGCTCCCCCTCTTTGAATTCCGGACTTTTGACCATGCAGTTTGAGAAAGCATCAGTTCTTGAAACTATGACATTATTATACCAGGTCATAGAAATATTCAAACAATTAAAACAAGAATGACAAAAAGTAAATAGAGTATGTTTGCCGGAACTGAAGAAACCTGTTCATACCCGCACCTGAGAGCAGTATTTTCAACTTCTACCAACTTAACTTTCCCAACTTACACATGACTGCAACTGCCGATTCAATCGCAGAGAAGACATAAATAAGACACCACGTATCCCCGGATGATTTCCATCTGAGCGTGCAATGAAACTTCATGTCAAAATAACGACATGGCTAATATATACCGGGCAAAAGTTCCGGAATTGAATAGTTTTATCCACCTTACTATTTATGTTTTTTGGCAATCAAGTTCGATTTACACGTCGTTAAGTCCACTAGGCAATATCTACATATTATCTTTCCAAATGTTAGTGTCTTTTCTTTATGCAATTATTGTCTGTTCTTGTTCTATAATCATAAAAAATATGAAAAAATATACCTAGGCAATTTTAATACCAAAACTTTTCGTTGATGGTGTCCTCAAAACAGGTAACTCAAACGGTACAGCAGCGACTCTGCGGAGTATACAGATCTCAACCATTTTTGGTAAGAACTTATTCACCTTTTCAAAATCCCTGAAGAGTCCTCCAAAAGCTAAATAAAATCTTAATCTCATTGATCAATAAATCGTTTGTTTACTAACCCACATTGTTCTAAAGCCTTCCATTTGAATTTATAATTCATTTCAAATAGTATTTGAAAGCACAAGCCAAAACACCGCCACAATTTGAGTGCATCCAACCCCTGAAATTTCGCTTTAGGAATAAATTTACATCATTGTGCAATTTGGTTGCACCGGATCCTTTAAAGAATGGTTAGACTACCTGCGACAAAAGTTACTAAGGACGCTGGTAGAGACTGCACTCATTCAAACAATTGAGTCCTTCATTTACCAATTTGTAGAACCAGATTAATCCTGTCAGTAGGAAAAAGTAATTTTAAACGCGGACTCTATGATTACAAGCTTGATATTGGTTAACTACAGAGAATAGTCGAATCAAAAAACAATAAAAACCAAATAAAAATCTGATGTTACACTCACATGACTTTCTCTACTCTTGTACAAACTATTTCTACAAACGCTTATTCTCCATATGCTTCATGTTAATCGAAATGTTAATCCTATTGCTAATTTTCTTGTAGATGCAAGGGGAATATGGTAGACTTTAAGCGACAGTAAAATATTTTAAGAGCTGGTTGCTATGTGCAGCATTCCATTCTCTTTGCATGTCCAGAACATAAAAAAATGAATAACGAATTCCCATTTGAGAAAAAGTACAAGTATTGGAAAATTTAAGGGAATAACAAGCAATATCTCTAAAATAGTTCACCCAACAAAAAATGTATATGACATAAATTGTGTATTTTAACGCGATCTACATTTTTTGTGTAGTAAAATTTTGTCTATCTCTTATGATTTACTAGTTATGCAAAAGTCGTTCACAATGAAGAATACTTTTGGAGACATTCCCAGAAAATTCGAAATATACATTTCATTTGTCATGAACATATCTTAAACATATGATATTTTAATCAAAATCGTTAGAGCCATTTTTTAGAAAATTAAAATTTTCGAAAAATGTTCCGTGTAAAGGGTAATCTGAGGTGGGAGATTTTCTTGAAAACCTTCGTGTCGCATCTCTGGAAGATACTGAACCTAAATACCAAGTTTGGTGTTTATCCGACAGTTCGTTTCTGAGTTATGCTGTTCACAGACACACAGACACACACACGGACATGTTTGCAAAAATGCTTTTTTTTTGGATTCAGGGGGTCTCAAAACATATATTTCCGGATAAATCTCGGTATCGAATTTTTGGGTGGAATACAATACTTCCCCTACTTACTATACGTAGTAGAGAAAGTAAAAAATATACCTAAGCAATTTTAATACCAAAACTTTTCGTTGGTGGTGTCCTTAAAACAGGTAACTCAAATGGTACAGCAGTGACTCTGCGGAGTATAAAGATCTCAACCATTTTTGGTAAGAATTTATTCACCTTTTCAAAATTCCTGAAGAGTCCTCTAAAAGGGAAATAAAATCTTATTCTCATTGATCAATAAAGCGTTTGTTTACTAACCCACATTGTTCTAAAGCCTTCCATTTGAATTTATAATTCATTTCAAACAGTATTAGAAAGCACAAGCCAAAACACCGCCACAAATTGAGTGCATCCAACCCCTGAAATTTCGCTTTAGAAATAAATTTACATCATTGTGCAATTTGGTTGGTCATGGGAACATTGCACCGGATCCTTTAGAAGAATGGTTAGACAACCTGCGACAAGAATTTACTAAGGACGCTGATAGAGACTGGACTCATTCGAACAATGGAGTCCTTCATTTACCAATTTGAAGAATCAGATTAACCTTGTCAGTAGGAAAAAGTAATTTTAAATGCGGACTCTATGATTACAAACTTGATATTGGTTAACTACAGAGAATAGTCGAATCAGAAAACAATAAAAACCAAATAAAAAATCTGATGTGTGACACTCACATGACTTTCTCTACTCTTGTACAAACTATTTTTACAAACGCTTATTCTCCATATGCTTCATGTTAATCAAGATGTTAATCTTATTGCTAATTTTCTTGTAGATGCAAGGGGAATTGGTAGGCTTTAAGCTATAGTAAAATATTTTAAGAGCTGGTTGCTATGTGCAGCATTCCATCCTCTTTGCATGTACAGGACATAAAAAAAATCTGATGTGTTACACTCACAATGAAGAGTACTTTTGGAGACATTCCCAGAAAATTCGAGATATACATTTCATTTGTCATGAAAATATCTTAAACATATGATATTTTAATCAAAATCGTTAGAACCATTTTTGAGAAAATTAAAATGTTCGAAAAATGTTGTATGTAAAGGATAATCTGGGGTGGGGAATTTTCTTGAAAACCTTCCTGTTGCATCTCTAGAAGATACTGAACCTAAATACCAAGTTTGGTGTTTATCCGACTGTTCGTTTCTGAGTTATGCTACACACAGACACACACACGGACATGTTTGCAAAAATGCTTTTTTGGATTCAGGGGATCTCAAAACATATGTTTCCGGTGAAATCTCGGTATCGAATTTTTGGGTGAAATACAATACTTCCCCTACTTACTATACGTAGTAGATAAAGTAAAAAAGCGATTTCGAAGGCGAAGCAAATCCTATAAAAAAGAAAAAGAAGCGTCTCCTGCCAAAGTTAAAGAACAGCAAGCAAAGTAGCAAGCCAGGGACTTAAGAAATGTGGGGCAGTAATTATCACGGTATCTTATAGGTATATGTCACATATTTACCAATATAACTTTCGCAAAAGCTGAGATACTACGGACCACATATTCTCACCACCCAAGATATATGAGACATTTTATGAATACAATAAACCTTTATATATGGACTTTAAAACAAGGTTTTGATAGTACTGAGTATGAATTGACGGCCATGGCAACATTTGATAACACCATATAAATTAATTAGGCGTATTAAAATGACACTAAAATAGTAAATGAGGTGGAAATTCAGAATCAGGTTTCAGAAGAATTCAGCATGTTCTCAGGTATAAGACAAGTGGATTCATTGTCAACTTTACTATTTACAATAATAATAATGAACTCGAAAGAATAACAGGCAGATTGCTGTAAATCCAGGTAGTTCAATCTTCAATTCAACTATAAACAATATCTGGCATATGCCGATGATATAGTGCTGTTGACAATAAACTCAAGTGAAACGAACGATCTCGTTGAATGCGACTAAAATGTGCTGAAGCCCATCATACATGTGTTTTCTTATATGCAAGGGCACATCGTGTAGCAAGCATGCAGAATATGGTCCCTAGACAGCGCCGTCGTCCTCCGTGGTGTAGTGGTTACCATACTAGCCTCTAGTTCCCGAGGTCGCGGAGAGCGATGGATTTTTTCGGGCGTAAAAATCCTTAGTATGGCTTCCTTCGGAAGGGAAGTAAAGCCGGTGGTCCCGTGTCGTAGATTTACGGCATGTAAAAGAACCTCAAGCCTGATAAAGAGGCCTCTGAGCAAAATTACCGGTCTTTCACGCCCAGTATAGAATGAGACACTAAGAACCATAGTAGTTAAAGAGCGTCCACAAATAAAACTCAATTTAATTTAGAAAGCGCCTGTAAGACCTGTTGGGAGAACATATGGACCTACTAGACAGTAAACTACAATTTCAGCCCACATTAGTCTTAAACTGATGCTGGCGTCTATCCTAAACCTTACCACGGGGTTTTTAAATGCTCACAAATGTTGGTTGTTGAAATTTGTTATTTCATCTCTTCTAAATGTTACCTCGTCTATAAACAAGACAGAAGGGACAAACCAGGGATTAACAGTTTGTACAACAAATCAAAGGCAAAAGTTCTCCAGTAGTGGATAATCGACAGGCGAAAGATCGTGCACATTTTGAAGACAATACAGATATGTGAGCTGGTAGAGGAGATGCATCACATATTCGGGCCGCTTATGGTGTGCTGATACCCGGAACTTCTGCAACAACCTGTAAAATGCGTTCTTCCTGGTTGGGCGTATGAGGGCTCTTGGTCTTTCTCCATCGATAGTTTGTGGTGCTACGGATCCTGTTTGATTAACACGACGAGTTGGATGACTGCGGATCTGGAAACCCTATCTGATACAACCATGCAGCCTCACATCCGTTACCATTCGCGCGACCCGTAAATAAAAAATCTGCCTGGTCACGAAATGGATATCCCGCCATCGTTCAACACAACATGCAACAAAAGTGAAACCAGAGAAACAAATTAACCACGAATACACAAATGACAAATGTAAACAAGTCACCTTGGTAACACATGACCATCTAGGATACAATTAGCAGACTTGTATCCATAACAGCATTCGATTATTAGCAAATGAATATATTTTCGTATACAAATTTAAGTTGTTGGATTTTACGTGAAACCCGTAGAACGTAAACCTGCATCAATAGCTCAAAAACTAAGGATTTCCTGTCACGTGTTTATATAAACCTTTCTTTTTTTCTTTTTACTTTCTCTACTACGTATAGTAAGTAGGGGAAGTATTGTATTCCACCCAAAACTTCGATACCGAGATTTCACCGGAAATACATGTTTTGAGACCCCCTGAATCCAAAAAAAAACATTTTTGGAAACATGTCCGCGTGTGTGTCTGTCTGTGAACAGCATAACTCAGAAACGAACAGTCGGATAAACACCAAACTATTTAGGTTCAGTATCTTCCAGAGATGCGACACGAAGGTTTTCAAGAAAGTCCCCCCACCACAGATTACCCTTTACATAGAACAGTTTTCAAAAATTTTGAATTTTCTCAAAAATGATCTCAAAACATATGTTTCTGGTGAAATCTCGGTATCGAAATTTTGGGTGAAATACAATACTTGAATTTTCTGGGAATATCTCCAAAAGTATTCTTCATTGTGAACGACTTTTGCATAACTGGTAAACCATAAGAGATAGACAAAATTTTACTACACAAAAACTGCAGATCACGTTAAAATACACAATTTATGTCATATACATTTTTTTTGTCGAGTGAACCATTTTCGAGATATTACTTGTTATTCCCTTAAATTTTTCAATACTTATTTTCTTAAATGGGAATTCGTTATTCATTTTTTTGTCTTGGATATGTAAAGAGTATTAATCTGTGGCAAAGAGAATGGTGCTGCACATAGCAATCAGCTATTAAGAGATATGTCTATGCTTAAAGGCTACTGTATTTCTATATTGCCCTTGCAAATACAAAACAAGGGGAACATAGTAGGCCTTAAGCGATAGTCAAATATTTTTAGAACTGGTCGCTATTGTAAAATGTAATTCTCTTTGCATGTCAAAAGATCGTTTCTGCAAATGTTTATCTCGATTAATATGAAATAGATGGAGAATAAGAATTTGTAAAAATAGTTTTTTGAAGAGTAGTGAAAGTCATGTGAGTGTAACACATCAGATTTTTTGTTTTGGCATGAGGAACCTGCCACTAAAGTTTGTAAAAGTATTTCTGAAACATACTATATATTTGCTTAGAAATTATCTTAAATTAAGCAAGAAGTGCTTATTTACAAAATGCGGATTCAATATACCAACAAATGTTTATTCGCGGTAACAAGCTCTGCGTTTGAAAGAAAAGTGGGTCGCTGTACGCTGGCTTTGAAATTCCATTCTCCTTCTAAGCCATCGCGAGAAACAATGAATGGTAACTACTCGTACTTCAAAATATGACACATTACTAAATAAATTAAACCAATAACAACGAATGTATCGAAATGGCTAATGCCACAAAAAGTTATTTAAAATAAATTGTGTGCTTTAACGAGATGCACTTTTTTGTGGAGTAAGTCTTGAAGCCGGACGATGGTCGTCACTTTTGAAACCGTACCCTTTTCTTCAATATCTGCTGTTGATTCTCCTGCAGGCTGCTCAGTGGTCTTTCTCTCACAGTATGCGTGAGCGTGTTTTGAAAGGATAACACCAGTTTAAATTCGCTGATAAATTTAATGTGATCTAGATTGAGATATTGAAACGAGTTGCCGATCGTTTGAAGGTAAAGAATGAAAATGATTATGAATCGTAGCACTAAAAACTATAGCAACTGACTTATTATATCTGCTAACTTCTGCAGTGTCAATTTTACGGTTTGAAATAACTGTTTTGCAATAAAAGAATCCGTGAATCGCTAAAATGCTTACCGGTAAAGCCCCTCGCGGCTATCGCTAAGTAACTGATAATCCAGCGCGGTCTTAGGCGCTGCGAACTGCCGATCACCGTTACAGACTGTAAGCCCCTCAGGCTGTACAAGAAGAAAACAAATAAAGACGCCAATTTTAACAATACACTTAATTTTTATTAACTCAAGCTCCGCCTACGTATCACTACCCCACTAACGTTACTTCTCGCGTGGGGCCAATCTTAAACCCCTGCATATACATTTCTGACACTATGGTCAGAGCTATATGGGATACCTCCCGGAATCTGAGAATTTCATTCCCTTTCTCTTTTACAGAATTCTGGTCTACGTGACTATAAACGTACCGAACTTATAACCTAACTGCATTCCAAGAATCTTATACTAACCGTTCGCTCCTCAGCTGTTGCTAATGTCTTTGTTTGCTAATTACCTTTTTCTCCGGACAAATTTTTCAACTGAGGCTTATTATATTATACATTGATTTAATATATAGAAATTATTTATTGCAATTATTTCTCCATCTTACTATCATTTCTTTATTTAATTTATATCTTCCTGTCCTTAGTTACAGTATCAAACTTATGGTTTACAAAATAAATAAAATTATACATAATTCATTCCAAATGAAGTGGACTTTACAGCTGTTCCCAGAATTTAAAATATAATATTTATTCGTTGTTTAAATGTCTTAAAACTATGATATTTTAATCAAAATCGTTAGTCACTTTTATAAAATCAAAATAACAAAAACATTTCCATGTAATGGGTAATTTGGTGTGGAAGGAATTTCTTGAAAATCTTCGTGGAAGATGCTGGACTTAAATACCACGTTTGTTATTTGTCCAACATTTTGTTTTTGAGTTATGCTTTCACAGAAACACACACCCGCGCGTGCGAGCTCAAACCGATTTCTAAAAATGCTTTTTTTTAAATTGCTTATTTAGGGGACTTCAAAATAGGTATTTCCATGAAAGCTCCATATCGAATTTTTGGGTGGATTACAATACCTCCTCTAGTTCTCGAGGTCGCGGGTTCAAACCCGGCGGGGGCGATGGATTTTTCGGGCGTAAAAACCTTAGTATGGTTTCCTTCGGAAGGGAAATAAAGCCGGTGGTCCCGTGTCGTAGATTTACGGCGCGTAACAGAACCGCAAGCCTGATACAGAGGCCTCTGAGCAAAATTTTCGGTCTTTCACGCCCAGTATAAAATGGGACGCTAAGAACCATAGTAGTTAAAGAGCGTCCATAAATGAAACTCAATTTCAATTTTTCCTCTACCTGGTAATCAGTTGAGAAAAGTAAAAACGAGATTGTCCTAAATTAAGAGAATTATGAAGTAGTCAAATTTTTCAAATACCTGGAATCTATATTAACTAACAACAATTATATAATGAAGGAAATTAGGATGTATGGATGTTGTTCAAGAAGATTTGAGGCTAATAGAATCACGGAAGAGGAAAGCAGAGGACCGATTGAAATGGTGGTATATCGTTCGGCAGGCCAAGCTTGAACTCCAAAGCCCGCAGCGCCACAGAAGAAGAATAAATAAATACGAGTAAATAAGTTTTTCACTTCGTCTGCCCAAATTCCTTTTTACCTTCTAATATTTCGAAGGCATATTTCGAACATATGATCTATGCTATGTCTATCTTGTGGGATCCGGTCATTTTGTAATGCTCCGAAAGCAAAAGTAAAACAGTCCAAAAAACTTTATAATACTTGAACAGCACCGAGTGAGATAGGTCGAGATGTCACGGATTCAAATCCTATCTATCGGTCAATCTGATTGGTTTCTTCATGGTTTCCTTCAATTTCCAAGCAAATATTGGAGTGTATATTCAGTACCACATCCAAAGCTGCACCTGCAGAACAAAATAAGCACAAATAAAAATATATGGTGCAGGAAGGCGACTACGCAATAAGGCCGTCTATCAACGGTTACTAATCACATGGTACAGGAAAAGCGCAACTAAGACCATCTATTAGCAAGCTTCTCAAGCAGATAGTACAGGAAGGCGACTATGAAACTTAGGTCATCAGTCGTACACATTGACTCATAAGAGCCACCAAACCTACAGTAACCGTCATTATATGACCAAAAAGTTAAAGAACGTTAACAATAATTTTAAAAAAGACTTGAACAGCAAATGTTTTACTAATAAGCAGCTTTACCGTTCCCTATAGTTGTCAATAGACTTACTGGGAGTTTTATAAAATCTGGGAGTTAGCTTTATATCCTTGGATCATAGGAGGCTTTGAACTGTATTATTCTTTGTTCTGAGGCAAGTAACCTCATTTTGTATCCCTTTTTTCTAACAAATCTCAAGAAATAAGAGACTACATTACTTTCTCTGGTTACGTCTCCTCAATATGAACATAAAGCATTCATTCTCCGTAACGGCCAACAATTAGATCACCTCCCCAAATACTAATCCTAATTATATAGGAAGGAAGGCGTATAGTTGTCATCCCTTAAACCACGGATATATTTCTATGAGTAACAGAAGATGTTTATGAGCACTTTTGTTCTAACTTCCATAGATGTCTGGGAAAACGCTATGGAATGTAGAGACATTTCCTTTGCGGATGGTTGAGAAAATCACACTTCACGAGCAAGGTTCGGTCTACTGTAGAGTAGAATACATACCTACTTTTCTGATAATTGGTTATTGCATTACATCAGATACTGTCAATACAAAGTATTCAATGAAAACCAATTACTTGAAAATGGGCACTTTTATTAAACACTTTAAACACATGAATAAAATAAAGTAAATTATTTATTTAAACATTAATAAATGAGACCAGACCATCTTACTTTTATTTAAACACCCAACAAAAAAAGAAAAACAACATATTATGTTGCTAATAACCTTTATTCCGAAGATATGAATACATGATAACTAGAGCTTGGACAAATGTATATTGAACAAGGAATCAACGTAACTACCACCCTACCTAGCACACGTGACATCGTACTGAATACAAGCACCCAGGGCTGCACAGTCGACAGTCAGTAGTTTGCTTGCCTTACTGATATAGTAGAGTTGCTCTTTGAGAACTCTGTGTTTATGTTCTGTTCTACCCCTGACGCTTCTGATTACAGTTCCAGATTATCTGTGGTACCCCTTTCCCTTGCCGCACTGTCGATACAAAGTCACTGCGTGCACACATTGTACACCAAAGGATATTTGTCCTAGCTCTGGTGATAACCAGCAAGCGAGGCGTGTGTGTGGTCAGTTAATCAGCCGCTCTTGCGATGTACCTTCAGCGTAAATCGCGATTTGTACAAAACAAAGCTGCTAAATAATAGCGAGACGAGGTGCTTAACGAAGAAAGTAAGATTTAAAAAAAATGTAAATTAGTTGTGGTTCCATCACAATTATACATCAATTTTAATCGTACCTGTGTGCGGAAAATTAATTTTTTTCTGGTGAAATAAACGTTTACAGAGTAAAGTGTATGACATCTTTGCATTCGTCATTGTACATAGAATCAATTCTTAAGAGATGACGTCTATACATCTTTCACTCGCTGTATTTTATTTTGAATTAACATTTGTAGTTATAAGACACAAACTATGAATTAGCTTTCAATTACTGTTTAACCCATAGTTTAATTAGAACAAATTCAAGACAGTATCAGTACTCCGAATATGATATGAAAACTAGGACATGTTATCTATGGTAAACTTCTTCCGTTGGTAGATATGTACAAAACACCTAATTTCTAACTTCGATTTAAGGAGAAAAATAAAAACTAATATCTGTGATAAATGTACAGCATAATTTATCGAAAAATGTTTTGCTTTAAATCAATGGTGACTTTTTTTGGGAAGGCACCCACTGAAATAGATTAATTCTGTATCTCTCAGGGTGCATTGAATGCTGTGGCTCCTATTATGAAGTCTGTATTTTCTCTTATCAGAAGCTGTTATACAATAGTATGCTATAAACACGCACGTATTATTTAGAGTTTACTTTGACTGGAACTCAATGGTACTATTACCGATAGTTCGAAAGAAATGAACTCCAAAGGTTTTCAAAGATACCAATGCTTGCAGAGAAGCAAGATTCTCGAATACTCACAATTTGGCAGCGTATAAATTAATTTTGAAGGAGAAAGGAAGGGATGGATGGAGGGGGGAAGTGAGGAAGGAGAGAGTTGTAGATGGAACATATTTATATTGTAATTAGTAATGTCGTTACTGTATCCGCTCTAGAAACTGAGTATGTGCAACCCTGAAGTTTTTCTGGTGGGCCATCTGCATATCATCTCTCCAAATACTATTATCAACCTGAAACTACGGGTTTGTAAGAAAATTGTGTAAATTTGGGAGTATCGGTTATTCAAATTTTCGAACTGAAGCCCTGTATGAAAGCAGTCAAACACTTGTGAAGCTAAGCATATAGTACAGGGTTATTCAAAAAGAAGGAACGGATTTTAAATATTCGTTTTTAATGAACGACAATAGATAGCGACACATACGTTACATCATTGAGTAGAAGAAAGTTCAAAGTTTTAAGCCCCACCTATTAGTTCCATTCAGTGCCCACAGTGGCGCTGTTTGTTAAGGAAAATGGCGACGCCACAGGAAGTCGTTTTGTGTGCTGCATTATGCAGAGTGAATCCATTGTTTCACTGCAGCGTGCATTTCGTTGTAAGTTCAACAACGGGCCGCCTCGTCATAAAACAATTTACAATTGATACAATAAATTTGTAGAAGATGGTTGCGTATGCAAACGGAAAAGCACTGGTCGTCCTCAATAACAAATGGTGCTCATTTTGAACACATAAAATAAAATTTTGACATTTTCTCTATTCAGCGATGTATCGCATGTGTCGCCATCTATTGTCATTCATAAGAAATAAATATGTAAAGTCTGTTCCTTCTTTCTGAATAACCCTGTATTCTGCATAACATTTTCTTTTTCAGGAAAGAAGTGGCATTCGCACCGAAAACTGTTAACGCCAGCGTTCCATAGCCGCGTGTTGGAGGGTTTCCTGCAACCAATACACAAACAAAGCATGGTACTGGTCTCCAAACTTAGGGAGCAGTTGGATAAACCCGAATTCGACATGGTACCCTTCGCCAAGCTAGCAGCTCTAGATCTCATCTGCGGTAAGTGCTCCTTGTCTTTGTAATAACCTTTAATACTATCTAATTTTTAAGCTTTAACGCTCTTCAACCTGGCAGGTCATTTCGAAGAGTGCATGAATTAAAATATCTAAAATGAGACCGGGATCCACAGAGAAGAGTTGCCAGAATTATCTTCTAAGGATAGCGTAAATCCCGGGGGAAAAAACCCATAACCAGGTAACTCATTCTAACAGAGATCTGAACTTAGGACCTCTTAAATGTAAGGCCGACATTCTATCTTCAAAACACGGAAGGGAGCTACTGCTTTTTTTACAAATGTTGATGCAAAATGTGCTATTTGGATCGGTTGTTTAATTACCTGTTTGCTAGCTTTCGTATTCAAGTCTAATGGGCTAACTGATCGTCACGGGTAGTCTAGGTCGTTAAGGTACGGACTCCTGAACTGGAACACCAAGACCATCCTCCCGACTGAGATTTTTTTCTAGGTTTTCTTTAGTCCTTATAACTGGCAAATGCCGGAGAGATACTCTAAACTTAGGCCTAAAACGCTTCCTTCCTAAATTTCTTTTCCCAATTACCATTTCATGGAGTACCAGTGTCACCACCTGTGGTGTCGCATGAGGAGTAGACCTTAAACACAATTAAAAAGAAAATGGGCTATATTCGGATGTAAGAACGTAGGTTTTCACGGCCGGTGTCACAATTATAACTAATATAATTTTCCGGGCTGTTATGCCGTGGTCTGCTGAAGAAAGATTTCCCAGACGTTTCGTCCACAACTGCGGGGGACATCTTCAGTGGCGCGGACGAAGTCTTCTCGGTGAAACTATCGCAGCGTCTGATGCGTTGGCTTTTTTTTTTTTTTTTTTTTTAAATAATGGTGTGGCCCCTCCTCCGCCACACCAGGTGACGATCATCCGAAAGGGATCTACATCGCCTCCCCTACCATGCACTAACTACAGCTAATGGATGGGAGAGGGAGTGGTGCTAGTGGTGCCAGGTACCGCTTGCGCAACCTGGGGTTAGTGGGTAACTCTACGAAAGACGCCGGCCTACCAGGGGGTAGACAGGCAGAGGTGGATCCAGGGCCATCACTTGGCTCGTGGCCCAGTGCTGGTGCCTGGTGTATGTTAGTGAGGTATACATGCTCATGCAGGTGGAATTTTGTGTTAGGTGTCGTGCTTAGTGATAGAGTAGAAGTGACCATGCTTACTTACGTGTCGGGTCGGTGCCGTCGTCTCTGTTGGTGTGGGTTCGTCCTGAAAGGAAACATAGAATGTGAGTTTCAGTTACCTATTCGTGTTCCATGTTAGCGCGGTGGTCGTCATAGGGGCGTTCAGTCCTCATGGCGGGATAAGATGCATTAGGTACTGTGTGACAGGGTCGGGGCCAGTTTGCTTGGTGATGGGAAGAGATCTGTCAAAAAGAGACAGGGGTCGTTTGTGCTTGTCTGCTTCTGTAGTGTACTGGCCTAGGCCTTGTATCAGAGGGTTATGGTGGGTTTTGGATCGTCTGTATAGATCGTAGGCGAGTTTCTTAATAAATTCCTCTATTGTGTGTAGTTTGAGTTCGTCGTGCAGTATGTCTGCGGGTGTGCTCTTTGGTACTCTTGAGGCCATTCTGATTATTTTGTTTTGTATCGTCTGCAGCGTGCGTATGTGCGAGGGGGCACAGTGTCCCCAGACCGGTGCCGCGTATGTCATTATCGGTCTGATTAGGCTCTTGTACAGTGTGATGCTAAGGGCCGTGCTTAGTTCCGTCTTTCGGTTAATTAATGGGTAAATGCGCGTCAGTTGTGCGTATGCTAGTCTCTTAACTTGTTTGACGTGTGGTCCAAAGGTTAGTCCGGTGTCCAGTGTCACGCCTAGATATTTCACCTTGTTGGTCCAGTGGATATCGCTTTGTTGAAGTTTCAGCGGAGTTAAGGGTTTCTTGTGGGAGGTTCTTTTTGTGAAGAGCATTAGTTGTGATTTTGTGGGATTGACTTTAATGCGCCATTGCCGGAGCCAGGGTTCCAGGTCTTGAAATGCCGTTTGTAGCCTGGAGTGGATTAGCCTCGGTTGAACGGATCGTGCTGATATGGCAGTGTCGTCGGCATACATGTGTAGTGTTGTGTTGGGTGTTTTTGGGATGTCATTTACGTATATCGTGAATAGAACCGGCGAGAGTATACTTCCTTGTGGGACCCCAGCATGGAGTTGTCTGGGCTCCGACGTTGCTGTTGACGTTTTGACCGCAAAGGTGCGGCCGCTGAGGTAGTGCGCAGCTAGTTTAACAAAGGTGTCCGTGAGATTCAATTGCTTTAGTTTGTATAGTAAGCTCGGGTGGTGGACGGAGTCAAATGCGCGCTGTATGTCCAGAAAGAGTATTCCTGTACTTTGTTTTTGATTGAATCCTTGAGTTATGCTCTCTGTGCAGCGAAGTAATTGCTGAGTGGTGGAGTGTTTTGCTCTAAAGCCGAATTGCTCCGGTATTATCGTGGAGTGTCGTATGAGAGAGGCGTTCAGTCTCTTTAATATTATTTTTTCTGCTAGTTTGCTCATCGTGTTTAAAAGGCTAATCGGCCTGTAGTTATTTGGGTCGTGCCTGTCTTTTCCGGGTTTGGGGAACATTAATACTAGTGCATGTTTCCATTGTTTTGGAAAGTATCCATGCTGCAGGCAGTAATTGCATATTTCCGTAAAGTGGTGTATTGCTGCGGGTGTCCAGTGTTTGAGTACCAAGTTTGGTATCTGGTCTGGTCCTGGGGCTTTGTGGTCTCTCAGATGGGCTATTAGCCATTTAACTTCGGACGGGTGCGTTTTTCTGAGTTTGTTGTGCGTGGGCGTGGTCGTTAAATTTCTAGTGCAATCGTCGATCATGGTGGAGAAGCCACCGGGGGGTGGCGGCTCGTTTGGTGAGCAGGCTCTTTCAAAGGTGACCGCTAGGGTGTTCGCCTGTCCCTCCGGCGTTTCTGCCATCTGTCCTGGGTTGTCGGTGTTACGGAGGGGTGGTATATTGATTGTTTCTCTTATGAGGCGTTTAGTGAGTTGCCATATCTGTGAGTTGCCGGGTTGCATGTCTGCTAGGGTCTGGTCCCACTGCTGTTGGATCTGTTGGTTTATGCGTGTTTTGATGTCGCTATTTAGGACTTCCATATTAACTTTGTGCACGATGTTTCTCGTTCGTTGCCATTTTCTCCGCTCATGGTCTCTTTCATTCATAAGGTATAGGACTTCTGGTGGTAGATTTATTTCTCGTTTAGGGGGTGGTTTAAACGGCGTAGCTGCTGCGATGGCTAGTTGTGTTGCGGTTTCTAGCGCTATTACGGCTGTTTCTGTGTCTTCTGGGTTCGTCAGTTCCGTCGCTGTTGGGAGGTTGGCATCCAGTATCTGGGTAAATAGCGGCCAATTTGTTTTGTTGAAGTTGCGACGGGGTGCTTCTGGGTGTAAGGTGGGGGAGTGGGTGATGGTGAGCTTGATTGCATAGTGGTCGGAGGCTAGTGTTTCGACTCGGTTGAGCTTGTATTGAAAGAGGGTATTTTTCAGGATGGCTAGGTCTAGGATATGTGGCACGTGTTCGGGCCTGTGGGGCAGGAAGGTGGGTTCATCTGTGTGGGCTATGATGTAGTTGTTTTCCAGCATGTGGTTGTGTAGAAGGTTCCCCTCGTGGTTGTTCTTGTCGCCGCCCCAGATTTCGTGTATGGCGTTCAGGTCTGCCATGGCTCGTTGGTGCCGCTCTCTTTATAGTGTGGACGCTTTCTGCTGATTGGCCCGCTGGTATGAGGGGGCTGGCGCCGGCTGTGTTGTTGCTCTCTTCTGATTGGCTCGCAGTGTTTTTCGGTATTGTATGACCTTTCTTGTTTTTGATGACTAGATGCCAGTTCCACTGGACTGGTTCCTGACTACGACTTATTTCCAGTGGAACCGGTCATTCTACGAGCAAATAGACGGTGTTGCCATGGGCAGCCCCCTTAGCCCTGTTGTGGCCAATTTCTTCATGGAGGCATTTGAGTCAAAGGCACTAAACTCAGCTCCACTCAAACCAACAGCCTGGTTCCGCTACGTGGATGACACCTTCGTCATCTGGCCCCATGGTGAACAAGCTCTTCAAGATTTTTTGTTACATCTAAATAGCATCAATCAGCGTATACAGTTCACAATGGAACAAGAAAAGGATGGCCAACTAGCCTTTCTAGATGTACTCGTTAGCAGGAAGGCTGACGGCACGCTGGGCCATACTGTCTACCGCAAACCCACACACACAGACCGTTACCTTAACAAGAACTCCAACCACCATCCTAGACAAAAACGTGCTATGATTAAGACACTCGCAAACCGTGCTTCCCGTATTTGTGAACCACACTTACTTCCACAAGAAATCCGACACCTAGAAACAGCTCTACAATCAAATGGTTATTCAGTCCAAGAGGTGAGAAGAGCCTGCCGTCCGGCCAAGCCCCGACCGTTTACTCAGGACCAACCCAAAAGCAAGTCCATTGTCTTTCTGCCATATTTCAGAAATGTCACTGACCGTATTGAACATATACTTCAACGTCATAACGTCAAAACAGTATTCAAACCTACAAGACAATTAAACAGCCTACTGCGCTCTTCCAAAGACCCCCGAGACCCCCTGTCATCGGCCGGTGTTTACCGTATTCCTTGTTCCTGTGGTTCAGTATACATTGGTACCACACAGCGGAGCGCAAACACCAGACTTAGCGAACACAAAAGAAACTGCCGCCTGGGCCATACAGAAAAATCGGCAGTCGCCGAACATGCCATTGAAGCCGAGGGCGAACACATTATTAGATTTCAGGACACCAACATTCTTTCCTCCATAAAGCATTACCATACCCAGCTACAACGCGAAGCAATAGAGATTTATAAACATCCCAATAATTTCAATAGGAAAGAAGAAGCTTTGAAACTCAACAGTAACTGGCATCTAGTCATCAAAAACAAGAAAGGTCATACAATACCGAAAAACACTGCGAGCCAATCAGAAGAGAGCAACAACACAGCCGGCGCCAGCCCCCTCATACCAGCGGGCCAATCAGCAGAGAGCGTCCACACTATAAAGAGAGCGGCACCAACGGCCAACGCATCAGACGCTGCGATAGTTTCACCGAGAAGACTTCGTCCGCGCCACTGAAGATGTCCACCGCAGTTGTGGACGAAACGTCTGGGAAATCTTTCTTCAGCAGACCACGGCATAACAGCCCGGAAAATTATATTAGTTATAATTATATTCGGATGGTCACAATCCTTGAGTAGGGGATATACAGACGTGAAAGATTTTCACAAGTCTAAAAAATTCCATGTTTTACATGTTGCACACATAATTTTATTTACAAATCATACAGTTTTGTGAAATCAAAATATTGCAAATTTAAATTTAAGGCCCGTATTAAGTATAAACAATTGAATAGCATGCATAGCGTGTCTTAAAGAGGAAGTTCCAATTTAAAACATTGCATTTGAAAAACATTGTGGCTTTATTCAGTTTTTCAATGTCACTTCGCATTACTAATGTGACTTAGTTCAGTTTCTGTCACTTCACTTACTGTTACTTTGTCAGTCTTCACTGTCACCTCGCTTTGTTTTACGCGTAGCGTTGGAAAGAATCATCCACGAGCAGTCTCTTCTTCCGCTTCACTCCTGGAGTATCGAAAGCTGGACTTCACTAATCACACGCCGACTCACTGCACGTCACAACTCGGAGGATATCACTTTATATCGTATCAACAGCACAAGGTCACTAACTTACTGACTGGCTGCCTCGCGAAAAAAAAAGGTTTTATTTATGGACGTTCTTTAACTACTATTTCCTTAGCGTGCACGCTCGTTTATACACATCAGTCGGCAAGTTCCAAAAAGCTCACGGAAGGCGGGGGAAGAGGGCGTCCAGAATAGTCTGGTCGCGTCTCGAAGTCTCTATGGATACTTACATCGGGGAAAGTGTTCCGCCCCCTCTCCGCCGTTCAGCCAATCGCTTGCGAGCACTGAAAGACAATTATCGCCCGCAGCTGGGCGGAGCTGGATGCGTCACAAAATGTGCTTCTAGCTCTTGAAATTGTTTACTTATGTTGTGCTTTTTGTTATGGTTGTAAATAAATCCTTTGGATTATAACACGAATGAATATCTAGCGCTAATTTTCGCGAGTGCCATAACAAAGATTACACACGTATCCATTCCTGCCTTATAAGTAGAATAAATGTAGTGGTTGTTTTCATCGCTTCGCATGTGTTCAATGGCCTTCGGTGTAACCTTGTTCTACCAAGTGACGACTGGACCCATTTATTTTTTGAGGGCACCCAGGTGGCGGTGTTACGTTATCTATGAAGGTAGGATGAAAAAGTGAATTGTGATGGAAAGAAGGGACTCCGAGCTATATTGAGTCTTGGAGATGTACTTCATAGGAGCTAGTCAGAGGAGAAGGCCTGGATAGGATTTAAAATCGATACGCAATAGCCGGGACCCTCGGTACTAGAGCCAGAAACAAAACCATCGGCACACTGTATGTACACTGGTGCGCAAAACTTAAGGACGAGATAGATAATTTAGCAATATATTATCTACTCGATGGAAATGAATAAAAGTGCGGTATTAGTTGCCAGAGGTTTCTCTCACGTGCACAGAAAGCTGAACGTCACATGGCGTGAGGTCAGTGCGACCATAGCGCCAAATGAGTCTGGCCCTGCAACATGAGGCAGTTGAAGGAACGGGATAAGACAGTGTGTGTCAATCAGCGACCTGTTACGGTGCACTGTGGTGGGTTCTTCGTTACAACATGGCCCATAGACAGCATTTGGATGACTTAACACGGGAAAGAGTCATCGGGAAGCTGGAAGGACGAAATGACGAGTGTAGTCCAGGAGTTGGGTATTGTCACAGCATTGTTCCACGTGCATGGAGAGCGTTCCAAATCACAGGCACTAATATCTGAAGGAGAGAAGGTGGTCGACCACGGTCAACTAAAGCCGCAGATAGCCGCTACATTGTGCAACAGGCAAAAAGGGACCCACGTCAAACAACAGGTGCAATTGCAACCGCATTTAACTGGACTGCAAGGCACGCAATTTCATACTTCATAGTGGCACGGCGGCTGCACGGCGGAATTAGTTTCAGGGTTTAATATTGAGTATGGGGGAGGGGGTTTGCTTTGATATTTTTGGGAGAGTATTCAAGAGGTCTCTTTGCCCGACGACAGGTACGTTGTGTTCCGTTGACACCAGCACATCGGCGGAATCAATTTCGATGGTGCCAGAAGCATTAGGACTGGAGCAACGAGGAGTGGGATCGCGTGCGCTTCTCGGATGAGAGCAGATTTAGTCTGAGTAATGATTCTCGACGTACCCTCATCTAGCGAGAGGTGGGAACACGTAATGCACCCATGATCATTGTCGTTGGGGAGACGTATTGCTTCACTCCACATGCATCAATGACCATCCAGTAGATGTCAACTGCGCTGGTGGAGGAATGGAACGCCCTACCACAAGAACTCCTTACCAAACTTGTGGTCAGCATGGGAACACGTTGTAGAGCATGCATCGCTGTCCTTGGGGATCACACAGCCTTTTAAGAACCATGCCCCTCCTTTTGTAATGTCCAGGAGACCACCATGAGTCGCAATGTCTTCAGTGTAACTTGTCGTCTCTGAATAGAAATGTCATTTCTGTTCGTCTCATTACATATTTCTTTTAGTTGCCTACTGTACTATATTGTAGCAGTTCTTTCTATGTATGGTTCAACTTTCGTCGAGCTGTGCTACTTGACAGTGACACAGCATGCGAGAGTTACTTTCTTCCTTAAGTTTTGCACACAAGTACAACAGCGTTTCCTATTGGCAGTTATTTAATGGTTACCATCAGTATGAAAGGCTACATTTGAAATCAATCCCAAATCTCTACTTCTTCTTCTGGCTTGCTGTACTTTTCGCCAGTCTTCAATTATTTAGCAAATAAGAAAAGGATTGTAAAGAAAGAGAATTTCAAGTAACGTATACTAATAGATGGAATAGTATTCAACATATAGTAATTTTCCTGCTAGCACATCACGATTTTATTTAATTTTAAAAGTGCTATGAATCCTATTTTACTACGAGGCGCGTTAGAGTTGTAGTTGTTACATAATATATTTTGTCACTGCTAAAAATCAATAATAAACAATAAAGTAAAAAAAAGATGAAGAGAAATAGAAAGATAAAAATATTATTTGTAACACTAGCTTACAAATGTTTAAAATGCAAGGTCCTTTGGTGAGCTAAATAATATACATACGTTAAATCAGTTAAACATAGCAAACATCAAATTATAAACATTTAAATATGTAATTAATAAACTTTGAAAACTGAAAAGAGCAGCATTTTAATAGAATATGAAACATAATGGTTTCTCAAAACACCCATTACAAGTTAAAAAAATGTGATTTAAGTTCAAGGCGTGCTCTTTCAAAAGCTGAACAATTGAACGAATGTGTTCTACGGTTTGAATGCCTTAAGAGCAGAAGCACTGTGAGTCGTTTAGTGTTGGAATTTTGAATCTTTCAAAGTAGGCGTTTAATTTACCAAGGCCTGAAAGCACTTATGTTAAATAAAAGTTTCCCGTTATATATTTGCATGTCAGCCTGCTATATACATTTGGAAAAAACAAGTCTTTGGTTAATAATCCATTTTTGCTTCCTAACCATAGTTCACTCCAGTGAGAGAGCATGTCATCATTTAGGGCTCCTTTGACAAAGAAAATTGGGCATTTAGTATAAATGTCTAACAAGACGGAATTACAAACTTGTTTCGCCGACTGGTCCGTTCTTTCATTCCCTTTTATATTACAACGTCCTCGCACCCACCCGAAACATATGTGATTGTTATAGTTCAATATATTCTCTCGCACACTTACTGCTAACTTGAGGATTATATTCGTCCTTTATGAAGTTCAGCGCTACTTGCGAATCACTGAGGATAAGACCACACGTATTTTTGTTCTACACCACTCGACTGTTTTCAATGTTACAACAGCTTAGCTTGAAACGCAGAACAGTATTAATTTAGTTTTATTTTCTTAAAGTGAATTTCATCTTCACCCTCACAAACTACAAAGGTGTAGCCCACTTGTGTTTCGCTATCGCAGATGCGGCAGCCATCAGTGTATATTGACTACTATGAACTCTGGTACATTGATAATATAATACAGAGCTCACATAATCTACTAGGTGACCGGCGGTAGTATGATGTGCAGGCAGTTCAAATTTCACTCCTTCCAGTTCCTGGGGATGAAATCTGTTCCTCTTGAGATTAGCAGAAGCTGACATGCAAAGTCCGGTAAGGTGTAGAGGTTTTATCCCAGAAATAATAAGGGCAGTGTCAGTCGATATCGTACGGTAAGCATGCGTGATACATAATACAAACCCTCTTTGAAGTTGTGATAATTTTGTTCTGCCTATTTTTGTGCAGAAGCAGTAACTCACACAATTGGCTGAACAGCCCCACAATATATAATCTTCAACATTTCCGAATTTAGTCCCCAGGTGGGTCGTGCTGCCATAGTCAGCCTTCTGAATAGCTATGATGCTCTGGTTTCCAAATATTTGAAGTCTGATCTAAATAAAAGTTTGCTGTCAAAAATTATTCCTAAAAAATATGTCATGTTATTGAAACTGCATTTCTTAACCTATAGTTTCATCACGGTGTTGAATTTTTTGAGGGGCTGACTAGCATAGCAAATGTTTTAGATGGATTGAATTTCACTTGTTGTTCTGTCCTCATCTTAGAAATATGCCAAGTGCTTCATTTGCTGCGGTTGTTAAGGAATTTGCTGTTGTACCCCTAAAAGTAATGCATCTTTTGCACAGGTAATTTAAGTACATTCATCAGGTAGCTGCTGTTGAAGAATATGATCACAGATTATGTTCCAGAGACCGGAGTACAAGCAGTGCCTCGTGAACGTCCTCGATCTACATTTATAGTCACAGTTGTGCCACAAATAGTCATATACATCTTTCTATTTGTGAAGTAATTTTGCATTAGCATATATAAGCTTTTTAGACAACCTTTCACTTTCAGCTGATGTACTTTTGGCCACCGTGTAAAGTTGAGCGCACCAGAAATATCTAGTGATAAAAGTAATCCGAATTCTTTGCGTTTGTAGATATGTTTCATCCATTGAATCATCTATGTACTACATCTTCTGTAGATTTAGATGGCGTAAACCCAAACTGGGTCTGACTTCGGGACACAGGGTTGGCGGATGCGCAGAAGTTTCTGGGCTTCCGAGAAGAACATCTCCCTAACCCGGATCTTTTGTATCGCCCCTTCCTCTGCAAAGCGAGGGCATTCTCGGGAATAACTTGATGGACGTTCATTGCTGCAGTTAACACAAGTTGGAGCTGATGTACATACTCCATCGTGTGAGACATCTCCACAGTTAATGCAGGTAGATTCACCGTTACAGAAATCACTGGTGTGTCCAAAGAGCTGACACTTGTAGCTTCTCAGCGGGTTCGGGATATGTGGCCTAACTTCAATGGCTTCATACCCCGCCTTAAGTTTTTGAGGGAGAACTACTCGATCAAAGGTAAGGAAAAGGGTACGAATTGGCACGAATTCACCTCTTTCTTTCCACTGAAACCGATATACAGATGTCACAACGTGATCTTCAAGATTTTGTTGAATCTCCTCGTTGGACATACCGTCCAATGCACGGGTGTTTACCACACCGCGCGAGGAGTTCAAGGTCCTATGCATCTCAACCCGTATAGGGCAGCTGGCTAACATATTTGCTGTCAGTATTCTCGCTGCCTGGGATGCTGAAAGTGCTTCAACCAGGAGCGTGCCATTGCGAGATCTAATATGTGATTTAACAATCAGCAATATTACCTAGACCCTTTTCAGCTGGATCAGTAATGTTGTCCGGACCCTTTTGAATAACAAATGGATTCACCGAATAAAATGTCTTTCCTTCCTCTGTTCTATTTACACTAAGCTGCGAGGACTACAAAGGTCGACTACTTCTTCTCCATTTACCTTAGTGAGTTTTTGGGGGGATTTTTTGTACCCATAGCGATTAAGTCCTCCACCATTGCTTATGTCTCCAATGGAATGCTCACGTCCTGGGGGACACCACCGCTTAGGTGAGAGTCCTGGCCTGGACCTTACTCACCCTAGGGTCTCACCCCCCAATTTATAGATAGACGGACCCAGTCGTCTTCAGGACTGTAACTGCTCATGCAATGGCCCCTCCCCGGGACTGAGCTTTATCAACGGACACGAACACAGTTCTACATCATACTCGGGGCTAGGAATTAAGCATTACCCAGTCCTCCTTGCGACTCCCCTCCTCCGTCCCGCGAAGTGGTATCCGCCAGGCTGTGTTCCGGCAGGTAACGTGTAATTAGTCAACTGGCTTGTGGGCCAGAGTTGACTGAGCGTTTGGCATAAGCCGTCTCACCTCTAAGACGAACCCAGTCAAGGGTGTGGCTGGGGACCCTGGGACCGCCAATCCGTTTTGTTTATGGAGGCTCTTTAACTGCTGTGGTCCGTAGCGTCCCATTCTAAATTGGAGTGAAATATCGGTAATTTTGCTCTGATGCTTCTTTATCAGGCTTGAGATACTTTTACGTGACGTAAATCTACGACACGGGACCACCGGCTCTACTTCCCTTCTGAAAGAAGCGATGCTAAGGATCTTTACCCACGAAAAAAATCCATCGCCTTTTGCCATCCCGCGACCTCGGGAACTAGAAGATAGCATGGTAACCACTACACCAGGAGGACGACACCAATCCCGTACCTACCGTAGTAGGCCCCTGTAGACAATATATGAAGACGATGTGTACAACAAAAATTATAAAGATTATTTCCCTTTTCATCAGCAATGGGGTTTCCCCATGCGTGATGTTTAGCGTTTATGTCCCCCAGTAATAGTAATTAACTTCCGTTGAGTGTCTTGCAGCTATGATCCAATTTACATGGATCATTGCAAAGTCACAGTCTGAATCATATAGGGCCGTATTCCGCCAACTCACATACACTACAATGCAGCCATGACAACAAAGCTGTACCAGGTTCAAACGATAGGATAGTTTGTAGCTATTGCGACTCTTGTTCTGTGTTCCGATGGATTAGCAGAATGAATGTTCAAACTTGTGCCTAGCCCCTTAACAGCATTATTTCGAGTGTATGGTTCTGGAATGTTTACAAAAAATTCACAAAACTTTAATATGTTGCACAACTGATAGATTCCCGGCTTCAATACGTAGTTCTTGTGTAGGGATGAGAGATCTGTGTAAGTTATATTAGAATATTATTACTTCAGTCATAATTAATCCTAGATTTAATTATATTCAAAATTTTAATATGGGTCGAACACTGTGAAGATGTTGTTGCTTGTTTTGTATCTGTGGCTTGGAACGATTGCCTATTCCACATTTTTTGGTTATATGATTTGCAATTTTCACACTTGGTTCTTGTTCAAGGGATTCGTCTGCAGTATGTTCCTCTGAAGAGTTTGGGCATCTTTGAGATTGACAGTGTCCTACAAAATAATAATACCCACAACATGTGTGCCAACGAATGGTAGGGAAATAATCTTTAACATTGCATCTCTTGTAACTGATGTATAACTTTTCTTCTTTCATCACGACATGGTAGACCCATCACATGGGCGTGACTTCAATCACTGCATACTGCGAGTCGCCGTTCCGAGCTCTCCTCATACATCTTTTCTTAAAAACTCGCGTACGATCTAGTAACACTACTGTATGCATGAATTCTGATTTGTAATGCAATCTAGGTCTTCCTCTGCAAAGTCCAGTTGAATACCATGAATGATGAGACGAGGTTTCTTGCGCTTTAGTATTATTGCTGTCAAATCCGGAGATGTTTCTTGAATGTGATTGACTATGTTTACGCAGTCATCAAGATTCCTTAGTTCAAATAACACTCCATTGTTTCTTGTTTTCTTCACTTTATTTATTCCCACATTTAGAGAACTGGATTTGGTTGTCGCTAGTAGTAGGCGTAACGTATGCTCAGAGTCCTTTATCGTATCTTTGTCATTTGGAGTCTTCTTAACATTGTATCTTTTTACAGGAGTGTGAGATACGATGCCAGAATAAAGCGGTTGTTGGTGTTGATTTGGTGAAGAGGTTAAGGTATTCTGCAGTTTAATAAATACTGCTTTAACTATATTCGCAGAGTTAGTAAGTTTTCTTTCCACTTCTTATCCATTCTTTTATATTATTGAAACTTCGAATACTTTTTTTTTATTTTTCCTTCAGCTGCGTTATAAAGCTTGGTATGTTCGTTGCCATGGCCTACTCGATCCAAGCATATCAAGAATAATGAACACTTCGATTGGCACTGTATAATAAAGCAAATTGTCGGTCATTCAGACGTGATGTCATTATATCCATTGTCAGTACAAATCAGAAGAAAACAAAAGGGCAGTTAATAAATTCTTTTGCTACAAAGGGGAATTAGTATGAAAATGAACCGAGCGGGATGGCTCAGGCGGTAAAGTCTGTGGCCCGCATTCGGGAGGTCCCGTGGGCCGACCAATCTGTCTGAGGTTTCTTCGTAGTTTTCCTCAGTCGCCAAGGTAAATACCGGATTGGATATTTAACACCACTATCCAAAGTTCCATCTTAAGTCTAAAACAATAGTAAAATGAAAAATAACTGCTAATAGCGAATGCTATGCCATCTATCCGCAGACAATGTAAGCAGTTAGACTGGAAGGCACCCTAACGCCATCTGCATGGCACGAAGCAGAAGATCCGGCTGCCATGCGCTGGCAGTCTGTGGGCACGTGACGAAGCAAGACGGCATTTTTCGGGATGAGACCTAGAAGGTTAACTGTCCGCCTTTCTGTGTGAGGCCGGCGGTTGGACTGGATGGCACTCTTAACGCCATTCTGCACAGCATGAAGTGGGTGGTTACAGGGATGAGACCTAGAAGGCTAATTGTCCGCCTTTCTGTGCGAGGCCGGCGTTTAGACTGGACGGCACCCTAACGCTATCTGCACGGCATGAAGCAGGTGGTTACAGAGATGAGACCTAGAAGGCTGTCTGCCTTTATATGGGGGCGGCAGTTGGACGGCACCCTAATGCCGTCTGCACGGCACGAAGCAGAAGATCTTGTAGCTATGCGCTGGGGCCTTTGTGACACGTGACGGAGCTAGTGGTTACAGGGATGAGACCTAGAAGGCTAACTGTGAATCACATATCGTTCTAAGGGTTATCCACCAACAGATCCGTCGCAATATGACCATGGAGTTAAAGCGACGTAAAAAATAAAATAGAGTAGAGTATGAAAATGAACATGAATGCATTCATTTCCATAAATGCGTTTCGTAATAATAAAATTGTATCTAAGTAAACTCTATAGTACATCATGATGTAAAGAACCAATTATTCACAATTTTGACGATCAAAGACCTGTTTGTAATGCAAGGACTACATAAAACATGTTTGTTGTACTGAATCTCATTTCTGAACTAACGCTAATCAATTACACAGGTTGATATACCTACAGCAAGTGCGTAGATCAGGCATATCAAGGTTGCATACTGGTAACTGCAGCATGGACGACACAACGGTGGCATGCTACTATTCACATTCACCTACACATGAACACCCACAGCTAACACTCCACCACACCATTTGTGTTACATGACTTTAAGAAGCAATATAACTGAAAACGTTTGATCCTGTATCGCGGCTTTACTCATGCCAACGTGAGTAATTTTTGCCACTGTTGTATGTAAAATACTGATCACATTTACGTGATTAGTAGTTTTAATTTTATTTCACTACTTCACCCTTGCAAAGTATTCCTCTGATTGGATAATATGGAAAGCTAGCTGAGGAAAATACAAGAAAAGTAGGAGAAAATGTTTTCATGGAATCTGAAAACAACACTCTCTGCTAAACCTTATCTTGTAAGTCAAGTGAAGTTTCGAGTACCTCTACAGGATTATTGCGTGTTTCTTTTCAGGTACAAATTTCTACAGCAAAAGAGTTCTCAATCAATGAATTTTGTTACATCTTGTTGTAATAATCATTTTCACTACGTGTTTTCTTTGTTTTAGATACTGCAATGGGGGTTCCTATGAATGCTCAAATGAATTCTCATAGTGAATATGTGCTAGCTATAGACAGGTATGGCTATTTCTAAACAATTACAGTTCTGTTTGTTGCCATATTCATTTGCTTTTTAAGCGTTTGAGTAGATAAGTTAAATGTGAAGATGTATGCTTACTTTATTTACTGCTTATCTATAATAGGTAAAGGAAGTTTTGTATTGCATCGAAAAATTCAATATAGAGATTTCACCAGAAACTTCCTTTTGAGAAAATGGTGAAAAATCTACATTGAATTTTTGGGAAAATGATATGCACGCACATGTTTATGTGAATGTGTGTGAGTGAGAGAGACAACTTCGTAAGCGGTGTGTGCAGTAGCTGAGTCCTGCTGAAAGAATGACTGCTGACGTTCAATGTTTGTCAGTTGTTCGAAAAGGCTGTAAAATGTCTCTTTGATACCTTACACCGTCAATAATGCTTTTAAAACATTTGAGGCCTCATGATTTTAATTATAGAGAAACTTAAAGAATAAGATGTAGGTATTAGAATAACCCTCATACAATTGAGGATCTAAAAATACATATCACAAAACAAATTGCTGCAATTACGTCTCAGTAGCTAATTGAAGTGAACGGAAATTTCATACGCAGATGTATTTGCTGCTGAGTGACAATATTCTCAATACTGCTAACACATGTTGGTACTCTATTATTATCATCATCATCATCTTCTTCTTCTTCTTCTTCTTCTTCTTCTTCTTCTTCTTCTTCTTCTTCTTCTTCAGTAATGCTTCAGTAAACAGTTTACACCCGACGATTTGAAAACTCTTGCGTAACCTACCGCGCTCTGCAAGCCATTCGCCGGCCACTAGTTTATTAACAACCACGTTTAAAGACAACACCAATAAAGAAGAGGGGGGTAGCAGGGTTAAGACTGTGGTGGCTAAAAGGGCAACGAAATGGCTATCCGAAAGGCGAACATTCATTACGTGGGGGAAGAGAAGATATATAACACATTATTTTCGAATGCAGGAAACAGAGATTTGGAAAAAAGAAATTGTATAAAATGAATAGGATTACTGATATAATTTAAATTTTTGACAGAAGCTGTAAGAACACTGGACAATATTTAGAGAAAATAAAAGCAAATGGAAATTGACTGATAAAAGAGGAAAGAAGCGATAATGTAAGACTATAAGAATTAAATATTGTGCTAATATTTGGACTGCCCATCTTATGGCCAGGGCCAAATACAGTGGACAGTCCAAAAATGTATTAACTTAGTACTTTAATAAACGTAATTACTTAAAAAAATCCTCAGCAGAATCATAAACGTTTAATGAAAACGACTAAAACCTAAATATGTCCCTTTTATCCTTGAATGAAAGAAAATAAAACTTTTAAGACAAACATTTATTTATATTCAACTAAAAGATCTGATGTATTACAATCACACAACTTGTTCTAACCATTATAACTGATTTTCGCAGTTCTTCTAAAAGATATTCATAAAAAGGTTGCTTTTTTGCCACTTTCTGTTAACCATCATAACCAATGGCAAATATGATCTGAAAACACATTTTGTTGTGGCTACACAGGAGCACCCAAGAGATTAGGATACAGTCAAATATTTAAATGCTGGTCTTGATCTTGCATATTCTTTGCATTACCTCACAATAAACAAAACATGGACACATCATTTCAAAACACAAGGGCATAAAATACAGCAAATTTTAAAAAATCTGATGTGTTGCACTCACATGACTTTCTCTACTCTTGCACAAACTATTTTTACAAATGTTTATTCTCTATCTACTTCATGTTAATCGGATAAGCATTTACAGAATCTAACTGCTAATTTTCTTATAGGTGCAAGGGAAATATAATAGGCTTTAAGCAATAGTCGAATTTTAAGAACTGGTTGCTATGTGGAGCATTCCATTCTCTTTGCATGTCCAGGATATTAAAAAGAAAGAAAGAAAGAAAAAAAGAATTTCCATTTGAGAAGAAGTATAAGTATTGGAAAATTCAAAAAAATAACAAGGAATATCTCAGAAATGGTTCACTTGATAAAAAAAGTATATATGACATACATTGTGTGTTTTAACTAGATCTACATTTTTTTGTGCAGTAAAATTTTGCCTATCATACACAGTTTACCAGTTAGGCAAAAGTCATTCAGAATGAAGAGGACTTTTGGGGACATTCCCAGAAAATTCAGGATATACATTTCATTTGTCATAAACATGTCTTAAACATGTGATATTTTAATAAAAATTGTTAGAGCCATTTCGAAAAATGTTCAATGTAAAGGGTAGTCTGGGGTGAGGGGGATTTTCTTGAAAATCTTTGTATCACATCTTTGAAAAATACTGAACCTAGATACCCAGTTTGGTATTTATCTGACTTTTAGTTTTTGAGTTATGCTGTTCACATGGACCTTTATCTAAAAATGCTTTTTTTTTTATTCAGGGGCCTGAAAACTTGTATTTCCGGTGATATCAAATTTTTGGAGGGTTTTTAGCACAAATGCATTATTTTACCAGTTTTACATTTTTTCTAAAGTAAATTTCTCTCTTTTATAGTTCCCAGTATATGAAATTCCTTAGAGTTCAAGCAGTATGAAGAGGACCCCAAAGGCAATTTACGAAAAAAATCAAGATTCACATTCTATGTGTCATGCTGATATCTCAAACATATGACATTTTAAACAAAGTAATTAAATCTGTTTTTAACAAAATAAGAAAAATGCATATTTTTTAATGTAAAAGATACTCTTGTCAATTTCTTGAAAATCTTCATGTTGCAACCTTGAAAAGATAACAAACATAAACATTTCATTTTTGAGTTATGCAACACACACACACACACACACACACTCTCTCTCTCTCTCTCGCTCTCTCTCTCTCACACACACAAATGCATGCAAAGGATATACTTTTTTTCTTGTATTCAGAAGATCTCAAAACCAACATTTTCAGCAAAATCTTGATTTCAAACCTTTTTGGTAGTATATGATAGGTATTTTCTCTACCTACCATAGGTAAGCAGTAGAGGAAGTGAATACTACACTGTCGCAGTAGTTCATAACTACTCCTATGCAAAGATTTCGCATGTTTACCACAGCTGTCCTATGCATGTTACAAGGCTGCTACACTCTAATGTAAATTATAATTTGTATAAAAGTATTTCAAAATTACATGCTTAAGGAAAAAAGTGAAGATAACAAAAAATATAGACCAGCTATTGTTCTATCCATGCTTCAATAAGACTCGTCTCATTCATCCAAAGTGTACCATAATGCAACAAAAAGTGAATTCAGAGCATTCAGAGACTAAAATGGTGGCTTAATTTTTCATTTTCTGTGGGAATAGAGTCTCCTCCTAAATGGATGATATGCTTTCAACCCGATATACCATAGAAAATATGTGAATCTTTTTAAAATGTAAAATTCTTTTTGTGACTGTTAGCATATCTGAAATATGAATTGTTAAACCTTTAAATTCTCCCAGGTTGAAATTTTAGGCATTCAGATTATTATTTCTCATGAGCATCGATTTATATAGAATTGATAAACTTATTTTGTAAGAATTTAATTGTTGTAGTAGGATAAATTCTATCTTCTTTCTACATGTTCCTTAGTAACAGTGCTAATGACCTTAATTTTCATTGTGGAAATATAACTTTGAAAATAAACACATGTAATGCATTAAGGTAGCTGTAAATTCTCTACTTTCCTTTGAAATAAAATGAGTTATTTTTTTTAAACAGGATAACGGAAGTTTTGCAAAGGAGGTTTATCACACCATGGCTGAAACCGGACATAATATTTAAACACACATCATATGGAAAAAAGCAGCAACAATGCCTCAAAATAATCCATGATTTTACTGCAAAGGTAATTTTATATTAATCTCACCATGAAATAATGGACTGCAGTCCAACTTATTCCTGCAAGATACCAAAAATGTGCAAAAATATAAAATAATTGTGTGAACTAGTACAACTTTAATGCCTTAAAACACCTCTTGCTGGATGCTTGCTCTGATATTCTTTTAAGTTTTAAAATCATGCTAACTCATATACATTTAAAGTATTTTAAACAAAACCTCCACCTGGAATTTTGAAAAATTTGTTTTAGAAATGTGGGTAAAGTAATGGAATTCAAGAAACTCAAAGAAAATTATTGTTGTAGCACGTTTAAATATTTTCTAATGATACCTCTTTACACAAATATAAAATTATGCTCCTCTAGATAAACAAAAATGCTTTATTAAAAGAACTTTTGGATTAAAAATATCTTAATACAATGTAACAATGAAATTTGGATAAAATCTTTGACAACTTCATTTCTTATTGTTCTGCTTTTAAACAAGTCTGAACTTTCTAGTTACATAATCTGTGTTGATTTTTTTTTCTCTGTGATGCTGTTATAATTCTAAAAGTTAATATTTATTTCTTCCACAGGGGTTGACCTTTACTATTTTTCCTAACATCTATCTTTATAAGCATTCAAAATGCTATATAATGCAGTTTATGACATATGTTGCGTTAGTTTTATATAAACTTACATTTCTAAATATCTCATTCAATTGGTTGGAAAAGACACTTAAAAATATACGTAATACATATGCATTGCAATTTTTATGTGAAAATAGACTTGTTTAATATAAAACATGGGGATGGTTTTATAAATATTATTTATTTAATGAAACTGAACCTTGTTGTTATTTCTTTGTTATAGCATATAAATAATGAGTTAAATATTTTTAGATGTGCTATTACAAGTGTAGTACACAAATCAAAATATGCACACCTACTGTGAGAGACTTGTCTGTGACTATAAAGCACGTTTGCACAAAAATGAGACCGTAAATTCTGCCACTGTTTTGAATTTAATTTATGTATAAAACTCAGTTTTCCTTTTATCTAACCTGCCTAGTTTCTGAAAAACTGTAACTAGTTGTATAAATTACTGCTATTTTTCTAAATTGATTGCAGAGTGAATTAGTTATTTTAGGCAAAAAAATGTTGGCTAGATTACAAAAGATAACTAAAGTTCAATAAACTTACTTTGCTTGTTATTTTATAGGTTATCCAAGAGAGGAAGGAGGAAAAGGTGAAACAGGAATTAATGGATGCAGAAGAATTTAATCCTGATCATAAAAGTAAACATAATTTTCTTCCTTCTCTTATTACAGCTAGTATCTTTTGTTACACAGCACGTTTATTAATCCCAATATAACCTGTAGTGCATGTATTTAAGAATCTGCAGGCACTAGATACTGCACAGACAATTTACAGATCTCATTTTATGGTAAAGCAAACAGATTAGTCATCAATGGCACCCTTAGGAATTTAGTATTCTAAACTCTCTTTAGCCTGATAGTCAATAGATCAGCCTCTACCTGCACATTTAAATAAACAGATTTGTCACGCTATGCCATTATAATCTGTATCTGTGTCACTGCCATTAACTGGATACCCAACAATGTGTCAACTTTAAAATGTTAAAAAGTGTACAAAAATATCTCTCATGCACAACCAGACATGTGCAGTCAGACATAAGACTACTGGACAAAATGCATTTGTTACCATCCAAGAGAGGATGGAAACTAACAATATAAGATATTTTCATAGTGAGTAATAGGATTAGTATTTCGTATTTTAATTTGTTTAATGAATGAATTGTGCTGCAACATTAAATATAGTAAGTTATTTGAAAAAGCTCTTAATTATTTAGTGCGCGCGCACACACGCGCACCCGCACGCACGCACGCACGCACACACACACACACACTGTAGCCTCTAATTTCTACATTCAACAAAACTTGATTGAATTTGGTGACATGAATATGGAAAAGATACACCTAACCCCACAGTTTTCAAATGCTTGGAAACATTAGATAGCCTGTGGCCAGCTGGAAGAATACAGCTATATAATGGTGAAAGAATAATTATCAAAATCGGTTGAGTGGTTTTTGAGATTAGCACACATGCATGCACATAAATTTTCTTTCTTTATAATATTCATATAGACTTTGTTGTAGATACAGACAGATACAGTAGGCTGAAGTAACAGTAAAATCTTTTAAAATGAGGTTGCTATATGATTGCTTTGAAATTCCATGTTCCTTGTATGACCACAAGAAAAAAATCTGAAGTGCTATGTTCACATGACTTTCTCTCCATTCTTCTGCAAAGTATTCTTATAAAATTTATTATTCTACCTATTTCTTGTTAAACCAGATAAACTCTTAACCCATATTTTTATGGAATACCAGATAAGACAAGATCATGGCATCCTAAATTAAAATGACAATGAAATTGGCATCCAGTGGCCTCATAACTATCATTGTTTTTATAAAAACTTTTCACTGCAAAACCACATTGTTGACCTATCCACTGATCCCTTTTTATTGAATGGCATCATCATAGTAACAGAATGTGCATGCAGTTTTCATTTTATTCATTGATCTATAAGAGTAAACACATAATGTAAAATTGCATATTCCTCTGCCAGATCTTTTGGATAAGGCTTTCTTATCCTACAAGGTTTCTTTCATAGCAATTACAAGTATACTTCAACATTAAAGGTTTCATAATTTCTTTATAAGTCACATATGCAAAAGTGATTACATTATTCATTGAACAGATTTGATCAAAAATTGTTGGTGCTATCAGGAAAGGTAGTACTGACCCATCCTCAAAGCACAGTCAGTGTAACCATTGCTTTACTCTTTGAATAACACTTCCAAAGAACCTGAAGGGCATGACAGCCTGTCTTTACCAGCATTTAAAGCGAAAGTTTGCTACTATTAGCATATATATGCATGCAAAGAAAGGTTATGCATAAATTCCCTAAACAAAAATGAAGAACTGAATAATAACTATATAACTTTCTGACTTCAGAACGACAGCATTTTGCATTGCTGGATCTTCTATTGGAGCTCTCAATGAATGGTCAGCATCTCTCTGATGAAGAACTCTTAGATGAAGTCAACACATTCATGTTTGCTGTAAGTGCATAAACTCATGCTCAAATGATCCAGATATCAATTGAAAACTCAGTAACAAATAGGTGGCAGCATCTATCTGAATGAGTGTCTAGGGCCAATTTCAGTGGACAGCCTTATATATTTTATTTGCTTAGTAAATCATTCATGACCATATTTTAGCATTACATAACAAATGCAACAGGAGTACTAAGTTTTCAGAAAAGAGGCAATGAGAACTATATTATAGGTATACTCGCTTGGTAACCTCTTTTGAGGGGTTATCAATCAGTTACTATTCTCTTCCAAAATACTGTGGTAGCATTGCTCTCTGTATGTGAGTCATAAGTTTGATATAGCTTTTCATGTTGGGAGATCTACTTGATTGAGAAATAGCGACTCCTGGTCTAATGAATCATACACTATCCCCGATACTGCCCTCTTCCCATGATGTCATGTTTGGAAAGAGGCAGATTATGTAGCCATTGTGTGGCAGGCCTTTACCCTCATAGACTTTCATACTGTGAAGTTTTGGTTTACCAAGCTATCAAATTAGGTGTTTAAGTTACAACAGAAAATACTGAGATTAACGAAGCAGGTACCAATCATACTCTGCGTAGCCCTATCTTTGGTGAATTTAATATATTCTCTCTACAATTGTATATATTTTAGAATGCATGCCTTTCATTGTCTTTTATTGATGATAATAATATCTAATACTTTAAAAAGAAATAAGGACTGTTGCACATCTATATTTATATCACAGGCTTACTAAAACTATTAATTGAATGGTAAAATGTTTAAAGGGCATCAGTCATAGAATGTAAATTCAATGTTGACTACAGCATTTTGGAGTCAACCCTCAGAGATATTTAAAAAAAAAGTTATAATCTTTGCTTTCCTGTTACAAAATGTGGATGTATAGGCCAATGTCACTTTAATACATTTACCACACAAAATAACAAAATTAGTAAACGCACAAATAGTGTTACATTTCAAATACATTACAGTTCGTGTCCTGCATTCTGGTATTTAGTAAACATTTTAGGAAGTAATCATAGAAATTGTACAATATTAGCAGGCTCTCCATATAAACTTCTCTTCAATTTCTATTGATTTATAGTACATTACATTCTGAATGCTAACAGTCTTTATTTAACAACTTCACTTGTTTTCTCATTTTAAAAATACTAATATTATGTCTTTTCATTACATATGTCAGTGTGCAGTTTACTTTTTGAATGCTTACATGTGTGGTATTACTGTTACATAGTGTATTAGGGTATTTCGTAAATCTATGAAATTCATCAAGATTTAAATTACTTTAATGGTAGCTTAGCATTGTTTTAATTTGTGAAGACACCTTAAAGGTTGCACAGACAAACCTGATAGTTCCAGTGCATTTTGATGGACCAAAAATAAAAGGTGTAGTTATTTTCTTCAGTTGCATTGCAGATAAGTAAAAATACATTAAACCTATTTAAGATTTAGTAAGGTAGATTAAACTTTTATATCAGTGGAGAATTAAAGCCTGGTCCTTCACAAATGCAACCAGAAAGCTTTAGAACATACAGAAACTGTTTGGAATGGCAGTCTAACTGCATTAACAAGGTTTTGGCACTGTAGTCAATTACATACACCTATATCTCATTGCAGTATTTCTTTTCGCTAGGCGCAAATTTTGTTCAAACTCTTGAGTACAAAATTTCAACTCCGTATCTGCAGTGGTTCACCTAAAAATTGTAAACAACCCTTAATTTTGTACCAATTTTGAACTATTTAACAAATTTTATTCATACTCTTGTTATAAAATCTTAACGTCATATATGCAGTGGTTCACCTGAGAACTGAAAAATTATGTAGTCTCAATCTAAACTACCCTTAATTTTGTACTGATTTCAACCAATGTGCCAAAAAAAAAAAAAAAAAATTCATTTCAAACTCCTATATGTAAAATCTCAACTGCACACTAACAACAGTTGGTGGTGCGTTTCATGCATATGGATGGACAAACAGACCAAAAAAGCTATAATGTTAGGTGCTCTGCAGTAGCATATGCACCTACATGTTGCCACCTAGTGAATGAAGATCTTTAAACAATTCTCATTATAGTAATGATTTTTACCTGTATAGCAGACTAACAGAACTGCTGCCATCACCACTATTGCTATTATTACTATTATTTATTTATTTATTTATTTGTTTGTTTATTTATTTGTGCTAGCAATCTTCCTTAGAATATGGCTATACATCAGCCCAAGCTGTTATTTTGCCATATTCTACCCATATTAATTCTTTAATTATACATAAATAATAATAATAATAATAATAATAATAATAATAATAATAATAATATAATAGTAGTAATACCAAAATAATAATCTAATAATACTAATATTATGATGATGATAATATAATTAGATAACTTAACATCACATGATGAAACAAATTCACATCTCTTTTTATTGTTCATAACCATTTCTTTTTTACTTTGGACAGGTATTCTCCTACCTTTTTACTATCCTTGTTAAAAATCTTGCTTAAGGCTACTTTCCTGTCCAGTTTTAACCATTTCCCATTTATAGCTTGCTTTCTCCAATGCTGTGTACCTTTACAACCAAGAACGATATGTTCTAAATCTTCTCTTTCCCCACATATTGGACACTGGTTCTGTGGGAACCCATTTATTACTATTATTACCATTATTATTAAAAATTATCCAGAAACATGCTTAAGTGCAAAGAATGGTAAATTCTATGTGTAAAACAGTATATGAATTTGATACTTATGCTTCCCTATTGTAAATTCCTATTATAACGAGCTGTTTTGTGGCATATATCTGACAAAGCTGCATTTGCATTTTGTGTACCTTTGTTGAATAAAGACTACTAATGCTATCTCAGTCTATGAAAAGAAATGAGAATTAGGATATAACACAATGTAAATCCATTTAAGTGAACATATTAATCATCTGCTCATGTCATTTTGTTTTGAGCAAGCATTTGCAAGGCTAATTATAGTGAAAGGGTGATTTTTGACATTATACTTCTCTACTAATGTATTTCAGCATTTAGCATAAAAGAGCTATTTGGCACAACTTTCTGAGGCTGACACTCAAAGAGAATTAATTTAGAAAACAATGAGAGAGTTAGACTCACCTAATTGGGGAAATAAATAACTTGTAACAATGTCTAGTTAATGGTGAAGTTTTAGGGTTTGACAGAAATCTTTGTAAACTATTTCTTGTTTACAGCACTATATTGCAGATTTTTGTTCTGTATGCAAATTTTGTACATCACTTACAACAAATATGTTGGCTACTCTTGCTTTAATCTGCTTTACAATATGATTTCAGGGCCATGATACCACTGCAGCTAGTATTGTCTGGTGCCTCTATGTACTGGGACACCATTTGAATGTACAGGTAAACAACATTTAGTCAAGCTATTTGAGTAATTCCATCCTTTTATAATAAATACACCTCGGACTTCATTGCCTTTTCATTGGCTCAAGACCCGATACAGGTTGTCTGTGCATGGACTACATCCTGCGCATGACATCACGTCCATCCCTCCAGTAGCTATGTGGCACCAGCAGAGGCACTCATTGTCAACACATACAGTAATCTGTCATTCACTTTTATGAGTAGAGAGTTGTAAGAGGTTTAGGTTTGTAATGTTAAGATGTAACATTTTCTGAATACAAAGGATTTCGAAGTGATAAGCGGAGAAGTTTTTCTTTTGACACTGTATAAACGTGTATGGTTATTTATTGTAACAGGGCTATGGAAACATAAATAAATGGATCACAAAAGGAAACTCTTTTATCATTTGTATTCTATTAATACATTCATTAATGTTTTGTATCAGCATATGGGAAATTGATATTATATTGTAAAAATGCTGACTGTCATGTTAATCAAATTGCAACTTTGCCCTTTACTGCACTGTACCTATGCAACGAAGCGAATAAGGCATTACCTTCCTATCCCTCCAAACCAACATCTTGGCATAAACTTTGTTCCAAGTGCAGGTAACTTGAGAAAGTATGCAATGAAGTCCAAGGTCTGGTAATAAACTTGAATGACCTCAATTCTGTTGAACAATAAAATTGCAAATGCTACTCTAAGCACTTAAACAACTGTTTTACATCTCATAAATCTGTGTTTGCAATGTGCGGACAAACTCCTGTTGTCCACAACTCAATTAAAAAGCCATCCACTTTGTTGAAGTAGTGCATGCAAAAGTTGATACATGCATTATAACAATTATCTTTTTAAAACAGGTTAATTAGTTAGCACATATTTGAATAAATGCTTTATGCAGAATAAAATGCAAAAAGGAACTCTTCAATGTACTTTTTAACTGCCAGTGATATAAAGTTACATCCATTGTAATCGTTCAAGTAGAGCACAAAAACTAGTTGGTTAATGGAGTGTACAACATTGCACACATTCAGTGCCTAATTCGCCACTGCTCTAGTGCATATCTGTAGCAACTTAGCCATTCTCTCAAAGCAAATAAATATTGCTATATATATAAAAACAACAAACTTTACTATAATTGTGACCATGCGTTTATCTTCTAGGTCTGCAATTAACAAATATAGATTTTCAGATGGATGTGAATTTCGTGTTAATTTGTTGTCACTCCTACAACTCCATACCTTTTATGAATGGTGAAGACTAACAAAGAGTGTTTACAAGATTTAAAGCTACTGCTTAAAAACTAAATTGAAGTCTGTATGCTATTCCAAGTTCAGTAACCAAACATAATTCTTTCAGCAAAAAATAGTTGAAGAGCTAAGGAATGTAACAAAAGGAGAAGAAGAAAAGTGGCCCATGATGAAACAAGTACAGAGCTTAGAGTATTTGGAGCACTGCATTAAGGAGAGTTTACGACTGTATCCAGTTGTTCCACTTATTGCTAGGGATATAAAAAGGCCTGTTAAAGTCTGTAAGTACCAAGCTATAGGTGTAATTCTTTCTTGGGCTATAAATACCAATAAAAGTGAATGGCTGCATAACTGATGCATGAGTGGGTGGAAAGCTTTTTCTGTTACAGTATATGCCATGTTCATTAAGTGGAAATTTATTCTAGTTCATAAGAAAACGAAAGAATTGCTGGATTTAGAGTTGTGATAACACGAGCCTAAGTTAGTGAAATAATGTTCTATAAATATTTATGGTAACCCTCAACTGTTCAAAACATGTGTTTTGAAATTTTAAACACATGTTAAGATGTTTATATAATTAAGTTTACCATTATGCCCTTCAATTGTCAGTAGCTTTTTATATTTCTATACAAACTGTTTAAGAGTTTTTAATAATTGTATAGGCAATTAATGTAAAATTTAGTTGCTAATGTGACATGCATGAAAAAATATGAACATTGGTATGCTTTAGCAAAATTTTGGTGCAGGATTACCTATTTTTCTAATATGCAAAGATGCACAGTTCAAATATTCATGCTCACATTAGTCATGATCTGTTTGCAGTAAATCAAGAATTTCCCCCTGGTATAACAGTATTAGTGAATGCATATCTGCTACACCGAGATCCAAGGTACTTCCCCAACCCATGTGAATTTCATCCTGAGAGATTTCTACCAAAGAACTGTGAAAAGAGGCATCCATTTGCTTACATTCCTTTTAGTGCTGGCTCAAGAAACTGCATAGGTGAGTTGAGCTGCTCAACTGTATTAAAATAAAAAAAAAAAGGCTGAATAAACTCAAAGAGTGCATTGTAATACCATGGATGACAGCCAATTAGGAAAGAATTGCATCCTGCAGAATATTCAGGTTGACAAGTTCATGCTTATTAGATACTATCACCAAGATAGCGACAGACAGTAAAATCAGTACACATATGAATGAAATAATATCCTGTGAACGTCCCTTTATTTTATTGAATTTTGTACAATTGTGTGTAACAAGGAGATCCTAAGAGACAAAGACTTACTACAGAAAAATGTAACATTCATTAGAATGCGCAATTTCTGTCAAACATTTTTGTAGTGTTAGCCATTTTTAAAACAAACCAAAGTTTAGACCTTTCCTGTTATCTAACATAAAATGCTTGAAAGTTTGCAATTCTTGCTTTTTTCCCCTTTTGTTTTTTTTTTCTTTCCATCACAAGTGTTTATTATAATGAATACATTTGAATGCTACTGACACATGTTGAAACCTTCTTGCTTATTTTAAAACAACTCTTAGGTATAAATATATCATGAGTAAGGTAGCAAGAATAGAAGAATACCTTTTATATGAATAGTAAGTATAATATAAGGTGAACCATTTAAGTTGAGACTGTACAATATCTCCAAAGCTAAGCATTGTAGAAAGAAATGTCTTTAATAAAAGCTGTTTGATATAATGGGGCAAAATAGATGCCATTAGTCATATTTTGTTTGGAGGATATTATGGTCATTTTACGGTCAATTTAAATTTTTAAATGAGAACCTACATTTTGTATGTTATTTTCTCATTAGAAAATGGTTTATAAAAAGATGTTTATTTTATGATGAGGAATAAGGAAACAAAATAAAAAACGTTGGTTTCCAATTATGAAATGTAACTTGCCCTTCAAATGACCATTCATGGATGGTCCAACCATTCATTGCACTCTTCGTACACAACCATTCAGCATTTTCGTTGTTATTTACATTGGTGTAAGAACAATTGAAAAGTGCTTTATACAAATGTTGTTTAATTTTTCATAAGGAGTGAGAAAACAACATAAAAAACGTAGGTTCCCATTTTAAACAATTTAATTGACCCTAAACTGTCCATCACAACATCCTCCAAATAAAACATGACTAATGGTATTTACTCCCCCATAATATAAAGCAACTTTTATTCAAGACATTTCTTTCTACAATGTTTAGTTTTGGAGATAAAGTACAGTCTCTAGGCTCGTGTATAAGGTGTATATGTGAATTTGTAGCTGTTTGAATGTGTCACAACAGCTTTTCAGTTTCTCTACTGCTTATCTATAGTAAGCAGAGGAAGATATTGCATTCTATCCAAAAGTTTGATATCAAGATTTCAATGGAAATATAAATATTCTGAGGTTATCTGAATCCACAAAATGCATTTTTATGAAAAGTTTGCAAGTGTGCATGCACACACGGGTGTTTTTCTGTCCATCTGTGAACAGCATAATTAAAAAATGAAATGTTGAATAAATACAAAACTTGGTATTTAAGTTCAGCATCTTCCAAGGCTGTGACACTCAAGAAAATACCTCCCCCCATCAAACTACCCTTTACATGGAAAATTGGAAAATGTTTCATCATTTTTTATCCTCTCAAAAATGGTCCTAGCAATTTTGATTACAATATCAAATCTTTAAGATATCTGCGTAACAATCAAACGTATATCTTGAACTTTTTGCAAATAGCCTTTTTAAGTTCTCTTCATTCAGAATGAATTTTGTATAATTTTATATAATTTTTTTTAATTCTATTTTATTTCACATCGCTTTAACTCCTTGGTCATATCGCAACGGATCTGTTGGTGGATGACTCTTAGAACGATATGTGATGGACACTTAGACTTCTAGGTCTCATCCTTGTAACCACCTGCTCCGTCATGTGTCACAGAGACCCCAGCGCATAGCTAGCGAATCTTCTGCTCTCATGCCATCCAGTCTAACCACTGCCCTCATACAGAAAGGCGGACAGTTAGCTTTCTAGGTGTCATTTATATAATTCCTAAACTGTAAAAGTGCAAAAATTTACAAAGAGAAAAAAATTTACTATGCATGAAATGCAGATCTTATTAAAACACATAGTTTATGTCAAATAAATTCTTTTTTGTGTTTACCATTTTTGAGAAAGGTATTCTTTGTTATTATAATAATAACTGAGTTTTGTTTATGGACACTCCTTAACTATGGTTCTTAGTGTTCCATTCTATATTGGATGTGACACACTGGAAATTTTGTTCAGAGGCCTCTTTATTAGCTTGAGATTATTTTACATGCCAAAAATCTATGACATGGGACCATCGACTTTACTTCCCTTCTGAAAGAAGCTTATTAAGGATTTTTACACCCCAAAAAATTCAAACCCTCTGTCAGGTTTGAACCTGCAACCTCAGGAACTAGAGGCTCATAGTACCCCTACCCCACAGAGGACGACATTTTTTGTTACTGATTTGAATTTTCAAACACATTATTTTTTTTCATGTGATAAGTCACCATTCATTTTTTTCTCTCATGATGCTGAAAAGAGTGACATTTAAAAGCCATCATAGAACAAATCACTTTTAAATGACTTATTATTGTTTACGCCTCCTGTATCCCTCTTGCATCTAAAACAAACTGTATAATAAAAGATTTCTGCTTAATATGAAGTAGATAGAAACATAAACTTTCATAAATATAGCTTGTCCAAGAGTGGATAGAGAAAGGCACATGAATGTACTACATGAGGTTTTTATTTATACTATTTTATAAAATAATAATTTGATTTTTGTTACATCAGTGGTTGGAAAATTGTGAATCATGAGTAAATTCTGCGCAGGGACAGGATACATGGCAGTCTGACTTACTGCTTTAGCTGTAGGCCTTTTTATGTATGTCAGGTTGCACTTTGTGTGTCTTCTTTTGCTGACCAATATGTTATGATAATACCAACAAGTGTATTGGCTACACTATTGCCAATTCAGCAGTCAGTCAAAAGCATGCAAACTTTACAGAACTTATGGAATATATTCAAAACTGCTTGGATTATACAGGATGTCCCAATTGCTACTGAACCTTCATTTCCTCAATAATTGTAATACAAATAAAGATACTGCAATGAAATGTAAAAGGAGTACATTTGTTATGTGAGAAACAGAAAGCAATTATGTATGTGTGCGCATCAATTGTTACAATACAGAATGTTCTCGTCATTTGGATAAAGTGCTGTACAATACAGTTGTTGTGAATAAGTGTTAGAGTGCGTGCATGTACATACAGGAGAGCTGAAAATGTATCAGTGCATCCCAGAATAGAGAAAACAGAGTCACTAAAGTAACGTCAACAGCAATTCCTGAAAAAGTTTGGAGGCAGACATCCACTGAGCAAGTTAAGCATTTGAGTCTTTTTGAAAAAACTGGAAACCAAGTGGACTTAATGGGTGGCCATCCAAGACTGCTTAAAACTATCAGAGCAAAGGACCCAAAATGTGAAGAACCAAGCAATGGAATCCCCCAAGTAATCCTGTGCCAAGTTACACAGGAATAGGATTTTGCAGAAGCATTGTCAATAAGCTGTGAAAAAACTTGATTCATGTTTACTAATTCTCACGATTTAAATATTTGGACAAGTGAAAATCCTGTGATTCATGAAGAACCACACCACTCAGAGAAAATTTAAGTTTAATTTGGGATGCTCCAGTGGCACTTGGCCTCATATTCTTTGATACACCCATCAATAACAGCTGCATATATGGGAATAAAATTGTATAGATTCAGTGCCTTTGAAAACCAGTTGGACAATGAGAGATTCTCCATTGGATAATATGGCTTTCGTACATTAGCATGACCAAAATTAAGTATTTTGGAACCAATCATTTTGAAAACATTTTGAGCACACTACTCAGCTGAACTGTGTCTGTCTGACTATTTTTAATTGGGGGGATATCTGAAAGGGTCTCCTGAAACATAGATGACTTGAAGACAAAATCAATGAAGAAATGAATTTTAAGTCCCAGTTGTAGGACCGGTGCCCACTCAGCAACATGAGAAAAATGAGGAGCTGCAATAGGTAGCAGCCCCTGCCACGGAAGCCAACATTCAACTCCATATCGGTTGCATGATCGCCATGTGTACGTGGGTGTGAGGCTGACAGTCAGGTCAAGGCCCTTTATGGGCTATAGCGCCATGGGATTATTATTATTTATCCTTCTGTTTTTGCTTTTTGGGGGGAAGGAGAACTATCATTCAAGCTCCTCTGTATTCATTCTACTTTGCCTCACTTTGATCACAGGCACTCCAAGAGAGCTGAACAATCAATAATATGTAGCTTAGGCCTAAGCATGATGTTTAGTTTTCAAATTTTCTTTAGTGCACAACTTATCATTAATGCTGCTTTGCATGCTATGTTCCAGGACAGAAATTTGCTATGATTGAGCTGAAGATCATTCTGGCAACAATTTTGAAGAACTATCATGTACAATCTCTGGATAGTGAGAGTCAGCTTAATCTTCTTGGGGAACTGGTCCTTCTTAATCGTGGAGGTGTTAGGCTATCTATTACATCACGGAATTAAGGACAATGAATTAAAAGATTCTGTGGAAAAAACAGAAACAAGCAATAATTTAAATAACTACTTGGATAAAAGCAACAAAAATATGCATGCATTTTGGTACTCTTAAAGTGAAGTTAAATGCAGTTCATTAGGTAAATGAACATCAAACCTTTTCAATTACTTATATGCAATGTGTACTTGAACAATTGGTGGTTTAATCACCTGTAGGGATGGAAATGTTTTTCATTAAGTCTCTCACAGCTAATAGCCAAAATTTCATAACCATTCTTATGTGAAAGTGAAGTCAACTACGTAAGCATGTGCAAATCTGCGAATTACAATATTCTGTAAACATTTCTCTCTCCATGTATGGGACTTAGAAATGTTTTAGAGGATCACCTTCTTGATTAGTTAGTAGCTCATTAACCTTGGGTTATTACATTATATTAATCTGCAATCAAAATCTTTGTCTTCTGAATGCTGAATAGGAATATAATCTTCTTTTTACTTCCCATTTATGTTAATCTTGACTTATTTGCAAAAGGAAACATGGCAAAACTTGTAAATTTTCAAAAAGAAACAAAACATTATTTACAATTATAAAGAAATTAAGAGTTGCCAGTTTTTTTAATTTTGCATTCTCTTGTATGTTTTATAAGCACTAAATACCGACTGCAAGTCATAACTCATGAAAAAGTAAAATACAAAGAAAAAAGCAAATCTTGAGTCAATACAACAATATGCCTACACTTAATTTGTTGTGCATGGAAGGTCAAGATAACTCCTGCTTCATCTGCCTGACTGACTTGTCACATCATGTTCCATCAAGAAGTTGGATGGCTTGATATTTTCACAAGAGGCTTTTGAGATTATTTCTTCTGCACGACATCAAGAAGTTCTCAGGCTTCTTAAGACAAACTTCATTTCCATCCCAAATCATTTTCATTCAAAACCCTAGCAATAGAAAGCAAAGTATGCTATAATTCATCAGCATCCCCAGTATTAGATAGTTTTAGTGGGTTATTGATCCTTGTATTCCTGGAAATGAAAATGTGTGCAATCTTCCTGAAAGTGACACTCTGTTACATAGTTGAGCTACATAGGGTCACTCCAAAAGTTTTGAGAATTTAGATTTGATAAATTCAAACTATTCTCTTGCATTATATACACCATCTCATCCTTTCAATCCATTTTTCAAATGCTGAACGCCATTCTTCTTTGGAGAGAGTACAAATGCATTCTTTGTAAGCAGCTACTGTGGCTTCAGGTGACTCAAATCGTTGAATTCAAATTTTTTCTTTCATTTTGGGGAATAGAAAAAAGTCACAAGGGGCTAGATATGGACTGTAGGGAGGATGGGACAATTATCTGACTCCTACAGAAATTGGGTTGTTTCTTGTGCAGTGTGGACAGAGACATTGCCATGTGCAACAAAATTCCAGACCAGTTTTATGATGCTTTTTTCTCAGTTCATTGAACACTTGTGGCAGACATTTTGTGGTATGCCATCTGGCAGTAACAGTCTTTTGTCCCTCAAGCGGAATCGCCACAATGTGGCCACTTGCTGAAAAGAGGGAACAGATCATCTTCTTGCCAAAACTTCTCGTTTGCTTTACTTTTGTTCGGAGATCTTCTCCTGGGAAGACCCAGACCGATAAGTGTTGTTTAGTTTCTGGACCTTACTGGTAAATCCAGCTTTCATTACCTGTTACAATAGGTTTTTGGATCTTTCTTCATTGAATTTTTCAATCATTTACTGGCACCATTGTTTCTGCTCATTTGTGAGGTGGTGGGGGATTCAGTGATTGCAGCTTCCTGATGTCAAGTTTTTCTTAAAGGACTATTTTCACTGCTGCTGATACAATATAACGGCTTTTTGAATCTGACCATATGTGCAATGATAATCTTCCCAGAACATGTGCTCTGCTTTCACTACATTTTCATCCATTGTTGGTGTAGCCGGTCGCCCACTCGATCTTTGTCTTCAAGGGAATCCCTTCCTCTTCTAAACCCTGCATACTATGGATAAATGGTGGATTGTGAAGGGCAAATGCACGATGCACTCTTTCAAGGTATTCTCTCTCCCTTAAATCGACTTTAAAGTCTAGAAAATCATAGCATGGAAATGTTCTTGCTTGAGATCCATCCTAGCGTATGGCATAGCAACACCTACCATACATACACACGGTGCTGACAATGCACATTGTTGGAGTGGGCCCAGACTTGCACGTGTTGCTATCTGAACTTCAACCTGAACTTGGGAAAACCTGTTTTGGCTTACCGCTACTCATTGTTACCCATTCTCAAAATTTCAGAGTGACCCTCGTATTTTTGGCTTGTGCTTGACTGTAGACAGTCTTTGGCCTGCACTGTGTTCTGACACTTTGTTTTGCTTGCAATTGAAGTGTGGGTCTATGCAGAAAGGTAGGTGAATATTTTCTGAATTTTTTCATACATTCTAATGTCCTTCTTCACTGGCTTCATAGCTTTTCTGCAGAATAGAATAATCACATTTTTCATTACAACAGCCTTTAAAGTCACTAAATCCCTAAAAACCAATAAAATTGCAACATTTTGATTTGCCACATTTTGCATCCATATTACTTGTTTTTCTTTCCTAAAACCTTGGGGTTATTATTATATATAAGTGGGAGAGGGTAGGAATTCAATGACGCATTATATTTGGATATAGTCACTTACTTCTTTTACAACACCTTTTATCACAGTTCAAGAGTAAATGGACTTTCCCTTCAAGGAAGTGCGTAAAATACTAGGTGCACTGTTTAGATCATTTAAAACAGTGTATGGCAAAATTAAGTGAAGGAGTATTTTGTTAATTTACTCATTTAAAATCCCTTAGTCCTATTTGTAAAATTTACATTAGCCTAGTCAAGCAATAGATTACTAGCAAAAAACAGATTTCATGGTTTACGAGATTACAGAATGGTTTTCTGCATTTATCAATATGTGTACTTGTAAATATCAATATGCAACATTTAACCTATAATAGTGATTTTGACAGAAATATGACAGGTTTACTAAATATAGTAAAAATACAGAAAAATATTCTTTACTCTCACATGTTTAAACAAATTTGAAGGTAAACTATTTGTTCAATGCTGATTTAAACTAATGCTGTTCACTGTGTGACTCAACTAATGAATTACCTTCCTAGTTGACTCCTGATATATCTAAAGCGAGATCAAGGATTACAAATAAGTATTTCTTTCACCAGTGGATAGTTACAATGTCAGATGTTACACATTCTCTTCTTATGCATTTTTAAATATTGTAACAGTACATATTTAAAAAAGAAATAAATATGTTTTATGTCTGTAAAGGTCTACTTCCATTTCATCTGTTTCGTTTATACCACCCTTTAAACTCTTTTGCTCATACTAAAGCATTTTCACTTTAAGTTTAAAGGAGTGGTAAACAAAACCATGTGACAAGAGAGCACTTTAATGGCTGTTGGGCAAACTACAACTTTTCCCACTTAGCATGCAGTCTCTTCCTCTACATAAAACAGTTCGGTTCAGATCGTAACATTTTGTGGTTATTCCTGACCAGAGAAATTTAAAAATCTCATTATTATAACAGTTCAATTTATGAAACAAAATGTGTTGGATCAGGTTCACCTATAACTAAATGAACCGTTATAACAGAGGGTTTAAGAGGCATGCACAGGCATTGCAGTTCATTCCCGGAGAAGCCACCAGTGTACTCTTTGCCACATGTTGAGAAAATATTACTTTCAAATATGTCATGGCTGAGAATCCTCTACCACTGTGAAAAACACAAACATAGAAAATAGAAAGAAGACAATTATATTAAATATTTTTAAAAATTCTATGAAAAGTACTCACCTTTAATTGACAATGAATAGGGTTGGCTGTTGTTTAGCAATAATTGAATTTCTTTGTTAGTGATGCAGAATTGCTGCTGGGATTGCTTGGGTCATGTTTTCTAACCTATAATGCTAATCATTTTCTTGACTCAATGACCCATAGAAGATTAAAGCAAAGGTTGTATACTGATATTAGTCATGATGAATGATTTCTAAAACCTGAAGTTAAGAATACTTTAATCAAGTACCTTTAATGACAGATGGCGAACTGTTTAGATACCGTTTTTATTTGTTTACTCTTAGTACTATGTGTTAGAAGTTTAAGATATAAGGCAAAATATATGGATAAGACATACAATGTTTAAAAGCTAATGGTCCCCAAACTGCGCAATGTACCATATTTGCATTCTGTCTAAAGCAATTTCTTCTCGCAGACATATAGTTCCTGTCATCCTCCACAAGATGCCGCCATGTGCTCGGCCGAGTTGCTACATTAAGTTTTGTTTACTTCTATTTAAACTTTGAGTGAAAAAGGTTTAGAAGTTCTGACTTCAGAAACAATTACTAATATTGGACATTCCTTTATATCGGGCTTAATTCTTTTGTGCATGTGGTGTGCTCCAATCCTAGCAATGGACAACCACAATGGAAGAAAAGGTAAAAACGTGGCTTCACAATAAGGGCTTCCGCAATGAGGAGCACAGAGGAACAAGTGCTCGCCCCCCCCCCCCCTTGGCTCAAACTTTTAAAGTTCACAATTTTCAATTTTGGAGTCAATAAAAGTGTCAATATTTTAAAATAAAACATTTAATATGAATATAGGTAATTACCTATATTTTTATTCTTAAATTTAACTAAACAATTAGGTTTTGGGATGTACCAATGGGCAACTGGTGAGATGTATGAGCCAAATCCAATATTTATATAAAAGCAGTTTATTCTACAAAGAACGTCCAGCTTATTTCATTCAAAATTGCAGGCTTTCTAACACTGGTAACTACACCAACCTGTTGTTCTATGCAGATCTGAGTATAACTGCAATGCCTTAATTTTGAATATTTTTATAAGTTTGTAATCTCTCTTGTTGGTCATCATAACATAGTAATTACTGTGTATGTCAATTAAGTATAATGGGGCAGGTAGAGCTCAAAGCCAACCTAAAGAAAGGCATCAAAACAAAGCCGATGCAAGTTTGAATGCTGAAAGGCAGCAGCCCTACCACCCAACTATATCTGCGCAGCCCTTGTTAGGCGGCAAAATGAAAAGTGTATTACTGGCAAGTGAAGTCGAATGCTGGATGGATATACAGATAACAGACATAGCGATAAAAGGACAATGAATCGAAGCTTATTATTAGCCACATGGAATATAAGAGGGTTAAATAATAAACAGAAATACTACACAAGATGAGAAGGAAGAAAGTAAATGTAATGCTCCTAACAGAAACAAAGAAAAAGATGAGAGGGATATAAGATATAGAGGAACTATTTATTGATTTATCATGGAGTAGAAAGACAACAACATGGTTCAGCTGGATTAGCAATAATGATAGATATTACATGGAGGAAGAAGATACACAGTTATACTCATATATTTGAAAGAATTATTATGATCAGATTTAAAATACAAAGAGGATATATGACAATATTATGCGTGTATGTACCAGAGCAGGGAAGAAAAGAAAAAGCTAATAAATTTTATAAAGATCTTCAGAAAACTGCAAATAAAATGAATAAGAATGATCTCCAAGAGAACTGCAATCAATGCTGCAAGAATTATCAGAAATAAGTAAACCTGCAAGCTTCTCAATGAACAAATCCAAGACACAAATCATGTCCAATGGACCAGCAATCCCAATAAGAGCCAATAGAATGGACCTACAATATGTAAACGAGTACATCTCTCCTTACATCAGAAAAAGAAATAAGCAGAAGAGTAGCTCTTGCTTGGAAGGCATTCTGATCTCTGAAATTCATATTGCTTGACAGGTCACTCAACCGGAGGTTTAAATTTGAAACACTAGAAACCTGTGTTTTTCAAACTCTTTTATACAGCTGCCAAACTTGGACTCTCACCGCCAAGCTAAAGTATACCCTCCAAGTATGCCAAAGGAAAATGGAGAGGAAAATCTTAGGTATAACTCTGAAGGATAAAATTCCAAACACAACTCTCCAAAAGATGTCATCAACAACAGATTCCGCACAACAAGCCACAGGGAAAAAATGGATGTGGGGTGGGAGGCATGTTGCAAGACTAACGGATGACAGGTGGACAATAAAAGCAACCATGTGGGACCCATACACAGGCACAAGACACTGCGGAAGACCAAGATGCAAATGGGCGGACTTCTTCAAAAAAAAAAAAAAAGCAGGGGCACAGTGGTGCAGATTCACCAGATGCAGAAAGAGTTGGAGAGATGGAGAGTCAACTGGGCACTACATTGTAACAGACAGATATCAGACAGTGTAACAGTGCATTACAACACAACACAAGTCAGTGCAACAATGCATAGTAGACACAACACAGTCAGTGTAACAGACAGATACCAGTCCACGATCCATGATTATTTCTTACGGAGTAACTCAACGTGAGAGATATGTAAAAGAGCTTTATCCCTCTACAGGAAGGCCTTTGCCCTTAAGAGGACACAACAGGCTTCATTCATTCATGTAGTCATTGGAGGTGATTTCAATTCAAGAACAGGATGCTAACCTATACCTAATATAATTGGCACACAAAGAGAAACAACAGAGATTAATAGTGGAAGAGAACTTAAACAATTTGCCATATTCAATGAAAATAGAATTACCAATAGTTTTTATAGAAAGAAGAAGATCCATAAATATACCTGGGTGGCAAGAGGATCAAGATCAATCATTGACTATTTTTTGGTGAATAAAACCTTGTATCATGGGTCATAGACACAAGAGTATATAGAGGTTTTGATGGAACAGATCATTTTCTTTTGGTATGTAACATTAAATTATTAGAAAGATGGAAGAAAGTATCCAAAAAGAAAGCATTCAAAGTGCAATTATTATAAGATATAAGTATAAGAACATTATATGAAAGCATATTGTCCCAATACATATAAAAAAAAGAAACAAGTGATGCCACTGAAGAAGAATGGAATAATATTGGATGCGCCAAAAAAAAAATTATGGCATATGAAGTATTAGGACAGAGGAAGAATATATTTAAGAGAAAAGAACTCAGAATATGGAACAAAGACATTAAAAATGCGCATTTGATGTATTTACAAAAGAAAACAGAAGAAACAAAAAGAGAATATGATGAAAGAAGGAAGGAAGTAAAGAAAATAGTTAGAAAAGTCCATGAAGATAGTAATTAGGACCAATATGTCTCTAATTTAGAGCATGACTTACATGGTAGACAATGGACAGCTTATAGAATATTAAAGTTTTTAAATAAATTGGAAAAAGAAGCAGCATTCATACCAACTTCAACAACAGAATAACAATGGATTAAAAGGTTCAAAGAATTGTGGCATAATACAAATAAAAAAGAAGAGGAATTAACTCATGAAAATCTTAATGTGGATAACTCCAAATGAAGAATTAGATGAATCACTTAACTCAAATAACAGAAAAGTTAGAGGATAAGATGGGATAAATTTGGAATTGATAAAGTATGCAAGTTGCTAATGCAACCTGTTCATGCAATTAAGGAGCAAGTTGAATATATGTTCTTGAAACGAATGTACACTAATTCAGATTGCATGCTTTAGTAATAAAATTCAGATTTTGAAGATACACAACATACAATTCTTATGTAAAAATTTTGGGTTCAACTATTGCCTTGAATGTCAATGTATTTTAATACTGTTGAAATGTACATTGCAATCAGCTACAGAGGATTGCCCCACTTAAGCTCGGACGTTTTTGCTTATGTTTTATCATGGTGATATTCCCTTTTGCCACCACCTATTGTGTTCATTGTGATTTCCACAGGTTTTAACTATGGCTCTGCAGCGCAATTTTCATTGAAGAAGGCTGCATCTAAGAACAGGAAAGGGGATGTTAGCCCACTCCTCCTGGCAGGTTTTCCAGAGTCCTTTAATTGTGGTGGGATGCTGAGAAGCAAGGCACTGTTTCAGCAGACCAAATCCGCAAAAATCCATTGGTGATGCATCTGGTGACTTCACAGGGATCCTTTTAAATGGTATCACATTCACACCCGTTTCCATAGCTTTGCGGTAGTAGTAATGCTGGCAGGACCGAGAAATGTGACCAGATGCTTTCTTTATCCATGTGGATCCAAACATTTGAGGCATCCTCACCATACAATCGAGGAATCTCTTCATAAAAAATTGGGTCCATAACATTTATTTGATAGTAGGCTGCATTGTTGGCAACTCTGTGTATGCCTAGTTTCCCACAAGAGCAATAACCTGCAACCACCATGAATCCCTTCGAAAATGTTTCCTTGTTTCTCCCAAATAAAGTTGGAGCGGTCCTTTTGGCCCAATTGATGGTAATAAATGGCTTGGGGATTTTTGTGTAATCTAGATAAACCCATGCTTCATCTAAAGAAACCACGCATTGCCACTTTTCACCTACCAGGTGGTGTTCATAGAGTTTTCTTGCGTTGGTGAAGCATTCTCTGATGTGCCGCTCTTTCAAGGCATGTCCACGCACTTTATAACACCGTTCTAGGCCCAAATTGTTGTGTATTATCCAATAGACGGTCCCTTTGGATATTCCAATGCAGCTGGAAATGCTTCTTTGGGTTGGTGGGTTTTCTTGAGTCACTGTTGCACTCACCTTGGCTACTACTGCTTTAGATCATGTTGGTTATGGCCTTTTTCTTGCTAGCTTTTTGCACACTGAGCCTCAGGTAGGAATCCATTTTTATGCAGCTGTGTTATACGCCCCACACACAACTTACTTATGGTAAGACCTTTTTGTTTGCACCTTTCCACTATCACTGAAAGGCTGTAACCGTTATTGGAAAGCTCAACAATGCACCCCTGCCACAAGTCTGCGATTGTTGAAGCCATTGCGCGTAAACTTTGCCTCAGGCTGGCCCAGCAGAAGCTGTCACTGCAGTGAGCTGATGCAATAATAAACATAAGCAGTTTGACCAATGACAGGAGTGGGAGGGCGATTCAAAGTCGTCCGAGCTTAAGTGGGGCATCCCTCCATATCTCCAACAATAAGAATTTACAGCAAAGCTGTATCAGCAAGTTCAGGCACAAGAGATATCATACACTTTGTGGCTTTTTATTAAGACAAATTAAATCAAAACCAATAAAGGTGTAATGAAGTACATTTTCAGTGGTGATAGACACTTATTACACATAGAAGTTAGTTTTATGTGCAGAATAAGTACCTACGTTCTCATATTTAAAAACAAATTGTGATACCATTATGGCTTACTTTATACAACTGTTAAAATATTTCATACCTTACTGTTTCACATATTTTGACTCTTGTTTTGTATGAGCAATTCTTTTTTTCCTTTTCCTTTCTCTGATTATATTTTTTCTTTAAATGTATGCTTTTATTTAAAATTTTTCACAACCTTATGCAAAAGGGTGAGATGGGGGTAGTTACTTTCGAAGCCAATGCCACAACAAAAATCCTGATGAGTCAAAACAGGTTGTTTGGAAAATTCTTGCCATTAGCCCACAAGGTGCATCAGAAGAAGCAGTGCTACCAGTAGCGAGAATCAAGTTGAACAGAATCAATCTGTTCTGGGTGCAATGTTCCTTTATAGCAAGGTAAGACAAAACATGTCTCAAATACTACTCACCTGTAAAGCGTTTTACATTGTTTTGCAATTCCGTAACCATATCTTAAGAAAATAAAGTATTGCAGTTTTATGGTATTTTTATTAAGAGATACCCTTTGAAATGAAAGTGTTAAAATTTCTTTTATTCTGTTAAATACTTAAACATGTTTATATTCACCCACACATTTACACTTTCGAGGCTCTAAGCAGAGTGAGGAATTTTCCTACACAAAGAATGATGAGATCCTTTACAATGGGCAAGGAATTGAACCTAGCATCTTTGGATTTAGAAGCCAGCAGACTACAGAGTTAGCCGAGCAGTCTTTACATAATAACAAGAAAAGATCCTTCCAGTCATCTTGCCAGTCAATCCATAGGTGAAGATGGAAACAAAAGCTCCAGAAACATGTTTTAAGTCAATACAAGTGAAATGAAACGACCTGTTATCAACTCATATGATTCACACTTCACCGTAAGAGCTTTATTTTAAGTAATACATAACAAACAGCCTTTGCTTCATTTGGAAACTTTGTTTCAAGTATATTGTCTTTAATACTCATAACCTTTGGGATAGTCAGAATGCAATACAATGCTTTCCAGTTAACTGCCCTCTGATGGAGCACATGTGTATGCAGCCCAGCAGGTAAAAGTGAGCCTGTTTACATACCATACTGTGGTCTACAATTGTTTTCCCTTAAGTTTACAAGCCTACTCATAAATACATGTCAAAAGTATTTTGCCCTTTTTGTTCCATTCAAATAAGTTTATTTTGGACACACTGAAATTGCTCTGAAGGACTTCCCTCTTGAACATACTCTTAGACAGACATCGCCATCACCTTTTTTTACAATGCATGTCTCTACTTTAATATACACCTCCCCCCCCCAAAAAAAAATAGTGACAACACACCTCAGTTAACTGAATTGTGAAAATATAACCAACCCACTCTTCTCTCTGCGACAGCGGTGGTATACCGGTTGCATTTCTACTGTGTAATTTCATGGTTTTGGCAAATGTTGCTCTATTTGCAAACATAACTCAGGTCAGCTAACTGCAACTTAACAGAGTGATTTTTCAGTCTATTAAAATAAAAATTCAGAAAATAGTTTTATAAACTCAAAATTAGCAGAAAACAATGTGGTAATCCAATATATCTACAGCATTCAACGGCACAAATTTCAAGGATGACAAGAAGAAAGTCAAATATTTTTAAGATAAGGAATTTCAGGCTGGAGTTCAAAGGTAAGTATGTCAAGCTATGGCATGAATATTGGTACTGATGTCAGTTTTAATGCAATGTATGATTAATCTTTCATCCAAATTCTTCATCTTTCTCCTTATGGAGAATCATTGCTGTCAGCAATTAACAAGAGCTACTGCCCAAGATAAGACAATTACTATTATGGCAAAGCATTTCTTGCAACAATGTAGTTGTTTACCATGGCTGTGTAAATCAAATTGAAGCCAACTTATTCACTGCCTTTTTTGCGCAGAAGGCTTTATGAACTCAATAAAAAATAAAAGTCATATGTCTGCATACAATCTCTTTTTTTTTTCATTGTCACATAGATAATAAAGGGTCTTGCAACAAGAGTATCCTATTACGTTGATATTGTAATGAACAGAAGCTAGAAACAGTGATGTGTATTGAATTTATTTAAAGGTGAGTCGGAATTGTTACACTAACATCACTTAAGTTTACTCACTTAACATGTTTCGGGAAACAGTTGTTCCATTGGAAGCTGACCCGGATTTTTTTCGAAAAAGCATCTTCAGCGACGAAGCCCACTTTTGGATGAATGATTGTGTTAACAAACAAAATTGCCGCTATTGGAGCAATCACAATCTAATGCAGATTCAAGAACGACCACTTCATCCCCAAAAGGTTATTGTGTGGTGTGGATTTTGGTATGGTGGAATCATTGGTCCATATTTTTTCCAAGATGAAGATGGAGAAACTCTGTCAATGGAGAAAGGTACCCGGCTCTTATAAGGGACTATTTTTGGCCTCAATTGGATGGTATGGATCTCAGAAACATCTGGTTCCAGCAAGATGGTGCCACATGTCATACTGCTCTCGAAGCAATCGATCTTTTGTAGGAGAAGCAGAGATTTCATCATTTCCCGTGGTGGTGATGTTAACTGGCCCACGAGGTCATGTGTTTTAACACCATTGGATTACTTCTTGTGGGGTTATGTTAAATCTCGAGTTTATGTCAACAAGCCAGAAACAGTAAATGATCTTATGAATAACATCACGCGTGTTATTCGTGAAGTTGGACCTAATTTACGTTCTTCTGTCATTGAAAATTGGGTCAACCGTATACGCGCAACCCAACGAAGTCGCGGCGGTCACTTAACTGATGTTCTCTTCCACACGTCATGACATTAATTATGTTACAAAATAAAAAAATAAATAAACCTCTATCATTTATAGAATGTGTTTTATTTAAGTTCAAAGATAGGACACTCTTGTTGAAAGACCCTATATAATTTCAGCTAATGATTTTTTAGCTCTAGATACCTCTAGACCATATCTGAAACTGCCTTAGATAAATTACTGAACAGTAATAAAATTGTTGGCACTTCAGCAATATTCAAGGAGAACTTTTTTTTTAGCAACGAGGTAAACTCAATCCAGATATGGAGGTTTTTATTATAAAAAATAATAAACTATATTAATACTGGATTATTTTCTTTTCATTTTTAGCAACTTTGAGTTGCCTGTATGTGTTTTTGTAAAATCTGAAGACAGAAGAAGATTTATTACATGCTGCAGTTGGTTATCTAACATATCATTAACAAGGTGACATCTTTTGGATTTAATAGAACACAGTTGCAGTTTGATGGTAATATCTATAATGATGAAAATATATCAGCAATAACTTGAAATATACTTCTTGGCTGCTGAAATCAATAAAAAATTATATTAAGTTCAGTTGGTTAGACTTTGGATTTAATTGGGCCAGAAGGCTGCAAGCATACCTTTAACTTAGAAAATAGATATATAATTGAAATAATTCTGATGCAACTTAAGATTACTCTTAACAAAGCAAAATGAAGTGATTTAATTTTAAATTCTTTAGTAGTAATCAGAAAAACGATGAATAGGACCTATAAAATAGTGTTATTTTGCCCCGAAAGCATGGTTATTTTTCATATTGTAAAAATGTAACTGGTATTAAACCTGTGTTGTTCAGAAAGAACAAAACCTTAGAGCAGAAAAATAATGTATTAAACACAGAGGCGGATTTAGGCCTCGGCAATTTTCAGGAGGGCGGCATTTTCTCTATCTTTCTGTTCCCTTTTTTTACTGTAAAATTGTTATTTTTAAAAAATGTTGGCAAATCTTTTCTGAAGTTTGATCTTGTACAAGTAGAATACTGTTGTTGTTTTATCGCATTGTCGTGGTCTCGCGGCGAAAGTAAAGGCAAGACTGCAGCTACGTAATTTTATTGCAAAACATGTAGAAGGGGAGGGGAAGAAATTATTACATTTAAAAGCTTGTATAAACAACAATGCCTTGTTGAAAATCAAATAGGATGTACGCTTATTGTTTATCGCTATTAATATAACTCAATTACATTTTCAATATAGGCCTATATCGCCATCAATAGCTTAAAAATGAATTACAGCATCCCTTTCAGAAATCAGTTTTGTTTCAACAATGAATGTTTGAGTATGTTTGGAACTGTTAACTGTATACTCAACTGTATACTGTTGAGTATACTTTAGTATTCAATGGGCTTAGATAGTGAACGGTTGTAAGCAGAGGACTGAGGATATAATAAATTTAAGTACTTGTTTCGTAAATCACAGCTTCCAAATGAGTGAACCTGAATCGAGTAAAAAGTTAAGTGGATCGCAATATAGAAAAAATGCTGAAGTAAAGCAAGAAAAAAAATAGGGTGTTAATTAGAACGTGTAAAAAGTAGACAGTTTCTTTCTACAACATTGCTCAAATCCCTCGCTATGCGTGGTTTGCCGTTTAGAGGCACAGATGAAAAGCTTGGTTCAAACAATAATGGAAATTATATCATGTCATTAGAATTGATTGCACAGTTCGACCCATTTCTCGCGAGCATATAAAGAGATATGGAAATAAAGGAAGTGGCACATCATATTTGTCATCACAAATTTGTGACGAGTTCATTAAAATAATGTCCCTCGCAGTGGTAAATTTTATAGTAAATGAAATAAAAGCAGCTAAGTACTTTTCTATAATTTTAGATTCAACTCCTGACATTGCACATATAGATCAATTAGCATTCATCATTCGATACGTAACTGAATGTGGCTCACCAGTAGAAAGGTTTATGAAATTTCTGCCTAACTGTTGTCATAAGTCTGGAAGCCTAGCAACAGCTGTGATGGAAACTTTGAATGAGCTTGGTCTTATTTAAAAATTGCCGTGCTCAGTCCTATGATAACGCTAGTAATATGTCAGGCACATACTCAGGTCTTCAAGCACGAATTAAAGATTTAAATCCCCTTGCTGTGTATGTTCCATGCTCGGCTCATTCTCAATCTTGTTGGTTCTTCTGCTGTGGGATGTTGTATGCCCGCAATAAACTTCTTTGGTGTTATTTAGGTGATATATAACTTTTTCTCAGTGTCTACAAACAGGTGGAAACCGTTATCATCTCATATGAAACCAAACTCTACGGTGTTGAAAAGTTTCACAAACAAGATGGTCGGCCAGGTACGATGCTTGTCGTAGTTTGTGTTCTTCGTGGTTAGAGATCCAATCAGCTCTAACTGCAATATCTGACAACAGAGAGAAACCATTTAATCATTCTGAAGCTACAGGACTTCATTATTCACTCCAAAATTTGGACATATGCTTTACTGTATTATTGTGCTTTAACCGAGTAAGCAAAACGTTACAATCTGTTGAGGCTGAATTAGAAGTTGTCATCAATCTTTACAATTCATTAGTAACATATCTTGAATGCAAAAGAGGCATGTTTGATCTTTATGAGGAAAAAGCTATGAACCTGTGTAGTGAAGATACATACAATTACGACAGCATCAGGAAACGTAGACGTAAGTTGCAACTTGGTGAGCAAAGAGGAAATTCTGCATTTTCTGGCAGAGACAATTGCAGAATAAACGTTTTCAATGTTATTATTGACAGGCTGTGTCAAGAACTGAAACGTAGATGTAATGCGTATGAAGTATTGTTTGCTAATTTTGATTTTCTTACTGAGCTCTGAGAGTTAGATACAAAACTTTCGAACGGACTCAAACTTTAACAGTGACTTACTCGGACGACATAGAGAATGGATTCGACCAAGGTAACTGGAGTATAGGGACATTCGACAATGAATGCATTCACCTTCGATGCTATATGAGCGAGGACAATTTAGATAAAAAAAAATGTCACTGCTGTGTCTATACAAAACACTCCATAAGAAAGGCCTCTTGGATGTTTATCCTAATATTGGTGTAGTGCTACGTATATTTCTGTGCACACCTATAGCAAATTGTTCGGCAGAGAGATCATTTTCAGTGCTTAAGAGAGTTAAAAATTATCTTCGTTCAACAACACGCCAAAAGAAACTGAACGCTATGTCAATTCTTTGTATAGAGTTTGATGTGCTTCGTCAGATCGACTTCGATGACATCATCACTGCTTTCTCTATGAAGAAAGTACGAAGGAAATCGCTATAATTTACAATAAGATGCATGTATTTTTATTCCAAATAATTAATTTTTTTTCCTGAGTTGTAACTTTCATTTAATGTCTCATTTAAAACTAATTTAAACTCATAATGGCTTATATGATAGCTGCTTATATTGTTTGGGGAAAATTGGGGACAGAAAATTTAGCACTGCCTAGGGGCGGCAAAATACCTAAATCTGGCCCTTATTAAACATGTATACTACTTAAATTCCTTAGCACTTCAAGTTATCAACAATTAAGTAAGAGACAAATGGGAACAGGATGGGATGTGGTAACAATACAACAGAAAAACTGTCACTCCAAATAAATCATTGCATTCCTGTATTTATTTTATACAAATTACATCAAATTGAAAAATATTAGCTTGTATATAATTTAAGTAATTGAATTTTCTTGTTAAAAATCTCCATATTAAGAATGCCAAAAGTAACCTTCAAGAACGTTGTGTATGCAAGCTTAAGAGCACTTCTGCAATAAATGAACCTGGACATAGAACAGAAATTAAGTCCATAGTGATTTTGTTTAGAATTTAATACCACTGTAAAAAGAAAATTCCTATGGTTTGCTATATTTTGTAATTGAAAACAGAAACCTCCAAAGGAGAGAAAAAATGGCAGGTTAGGTGAGTTAAATGAGCAGTAATTATAAAGTATTTAGAGTAACATATATATTGTTATAAACATTACATTACATTACATTGGTAAGATGGAATGCAGAGCGAGCATACAGCTATCTATCTCTTTCTGCGCACCATTGACCTTCATGTGTTGCCACTATTAAGGTTACATGTGCTCTCGTATTGACAGCACCACAGTGAAAAAAAAAAAAATGCATTTTTATATTGTATAACTTATAATACATAAAACTGAAGTTGAAAACAATATGAACGGCAAATGGTGCATCCTTAATATATTGAAGTTTTATATAAGAATGCATATTGTTCTCAAAGTTTGTTTTTATCTGTTCTCGACTTGAGCGAGGTTTTACATTATCAATATTTCCATTTGGATAGTACAACTGATTCCAGATAAACTCTGCTTGCGATTTCATTAGGTTGTTACAGAAGCAGTCTCCAATAGTTTGAACATGCACATTAATGACTGACTGGTGGTGCATTTCAACAAACCTTACATTTGCATACTACAGAGTGGCCCGTCTCCCGTTGGAACACAAATGCAATATTTCTGTTGTGTATTAATATAAATTTCTGTTAAAATAGTTTGTTAAATATGAATCGAGCTACAGTACAACAATGGGCAATTTTATGCAATATGAATAAGTTGGCATTCTTCTGTCAGCATTTCAGTTTATTTCATCTGCTCATACACATGTTGCTGTTCACATTCTGGAAAATGACTCTCTCAATATAAGAAAGAATTCAAATTGTGGAAGCATATGTGAAAGTGGGTTTGATTAAGGAAACCCACAAAATTTTCAGGGACAAGTTTCCAGGTAGAGGAATACTGGCAAAGAGTCAATACAGAAATTAGTTAAAAAATAGTGCACTATGGAATCTGTGCAGAATGTAAAACGAGAAAGAATTCGTTCTGTTTGCACAACAGACGTTATTCAGGAGATTCCCAAAGAATTACTTAAAGCCCAAAGAAATCTGCACATAAATTGGCGCAACATGCACATACAAGTAGGGGGAGTTGCCAGCGAATATTAAAAAGCAGATCTAACGTTTTATTTTTCCCTGTGGGGATATTTGAAGAGCAGCAAGTCTATGAAACACACAATACAGAAACTGAAAGACAACATAAGCCGTGAAGTTGTCACCATCGATAGGAACTTTACACAGGGTGTATCTGAATATGGTTAGATGTGCACAGGTGTGTATTGGTGTTGCAGGGGGCCACTTTCAACATCTTTAATAAATGAATCCATTTCAGCAATTAGCTTGTCATTCGTTTGTCTTATATACTTATACGGGTCACGTTTATCTGCGCCACTCCTTACATTCAGGCATTCCAACAAATTCTGATCCACTCAGAATCAGTGCAAAGCAAATAGGGAGCAACAATTCTGACCAATAACCAGAGCCAAAGCCACAATGTGTCTTATGCAATGACTGTTGTATGTGAATTGTTCATGGACCATCAGAGAGTATGTTACCAATGGGGTATGTTATCTCAAAATAAAGTTGAGGACGAGTTTACTGGGAAAAATAAGTAAACTGGAGAATTTAAAATCATGCTGGCTTGTTACCATGGTAGCTCAGATCATTAGAGTGACAACATGGTAAGCCGAAGATCTGTGGTTCAAATCCCAGCTATTACAATGAATTTTTCAGTCTAATTTGACCTTCTAGGCAAAAAAGGGAGGAAAACTTGCATTTATCACAGTTTTAAGAAAACAGTGATAATTGCAATATTTGCATGAAAACCACATAATTTGTGCAGAAATTCATGCCATTACAAATGCAAAAACAAGGGTCCCTGCTGATGAGGCATTTCAAGACTTTTATCATGATGTAAAGATGGTGGGCGAGTGCAGAATATGAGTTTGGTCGTATGAAGACCAACTTCTTCAAACACAAATTGTATTGGGTGTGAAAAATAAAGAATTGCAAGAGAGGCTTTTAAGAGTTAATGCTGATTTAACAACACGATGGGTTACCAATGGCATTCAAACAAGATGAACAATACAGAGAGCAGTCTAGAATAAGGTGCATTGCCTTTTTTTGCAAAGTATTTTGTTTACTAGTGTACAATCCAAATTGTTGAACTAACAGAATTGTTTTTTTTCCTATTCCAATCTGTTGTGATCTTATCATACAAAAAGGCAGCTGTTTTGGTTTTCAAAGGGGATTACTTATTTCTTCATAGGACTATTTTCCGCTGCTGAGAGGCATGGTAAGGGATACACTTAGGTCCTTGGGAACAATTGAGATTGGAGTCTTTTTACAGAAGAAGTGCCAGCTGAGGTCCTGAAACCATCATTAGTAAACCTTATTGATCACATGCGCCCCTATTGTTGCACTCACCACCACCGCCGCCGCCACCACCACCAAGTGTGACAAACTCTTGACAATGTGCAAGTTGCATTTCAAGTCTTCAAAAGTTTATATGTTGTGCTTCACTGGAATTGCATATACCCAAATGTGATCCATAAGGTGTTCCAGAAGCGGCTACATCTTCATGCCTATAAAGCACAAATCACTCAGGCTTTGAAGCCAAATGACCAGCCTCTGCGCTTTGAATTTGCTGCTTCCAAGCTGAATAGAATTCTTTTTGTCACCCTTTTAGTTGTAATAATAGCTGTTTGAGTGGTGCAAAACTACTGTGGTCATAGTGCTACCCTCTGGCTATAGATTTATTCATATCCAATGCATACAAAGTCATTACGGGGTTAAGCAACTTAAGTTATACACTTTTAAAAAAAAAAAAAAAATCATAAATCAATATATAGCAGAAATAATCCTCAGTAAACATAAGCAGTTAAGTCAGTGCTGACAAAATTTGAAAGTCATTAACACACCAGAAGCTACATTATTAAATTGTTGTAAAGAAACCACTTAATTTAACATAACCCTTTTTGTGTAATGGTCTAACTATACTTAACAGATGGATGATTTTATGAAGTTAATAGATTTATAGTAAAGTAAAACTGTTTGTTTAGCAGAGTAGTGTGTGCACAACTGCATGTTTTACAAACAAGTTAAAACCGAGCAGTTTCATGGGCAATACAGCTTGAAAAATTCCTTTAAAAATAAGAGACTTTAGACAAACTTGTAAGCAATTAACTCTATCCAGTGATAGATGCCTCAGAATGGGTCAATAATTTAGTTATTGTTCATAAAAATGATGGGTCACTGCATAATGTTTAGGTCTTTTGAACTCAATAAATGGATAGTACCTGAAATTCATGCTATTCCATTTCTAGACAAAGATGGACCTAAGCTGGCTAGAAAGAAGTGTTTTTGTCTCTTAGATGAGACCTCTAGCAATTGTGTTTTGAGAATTTTCAATTACTCAGATTACATTTAGGTTTGAGCACTGGATCAAAACTGTTGATGACACATAATCAGAAGTATTTTGGAGTGATTAATGAATCATCACTCCAGTGTGATTTATTTTGATTATATTCTGGCCGCATCTGATACACCTGCAGAACTTAATCTAACGCTTAAGATTATCAAATGAGCAATGAAATATGTCAAGTTCTCCTTGAAGTGAAATAAGTAACAGTTGTCAAAACAGAATATATACAATTTCCAGTTTTACAATGTACAAAGATATTGTTCCCAAGACTACGGTTTTTAACATCTTATTACTTTTCTCCTTCTTGCCTGTTGGAATATAAATCCTCAATTTCCTCCTAATTAGCTGAATCCACGTGCTATGCTGTGTTCCTTTTCTCCTATCTGGTGGCATCCACTCCATTATTCTTTTGGGTAATCTTTCATCTTCCATTCTTTTAGCAATTACTTACTCCCTGTATGTTCCATGTTCCATGTTCCAATCGTCATCGTCCATTTCCATACCCTTTTTTGAATATTCTTAAACCTGTCTGGCTGTAATTCTTGGTTTATTTTAGCATTTCATTTTTTTCCAATCAACAGGGAGTTGGCCCGTCACATCAACCGCCAACACGGAGGACCAGGTGAGCTTTTATCAAGGTTTTCTTCCTTTAGCCTTTGATAATCCGAATCTCTCTACAAAACAGTAAATGCTAGTTTTGGTCCGCCCCGAGTATTTTATTTCCCCGGTACCCGCCATATCTGGTGAGCATTCCCCTATCCGCCATCCTGGGAGGGAGACTAGCAACTCCACACAGACAAACAGAATAATTGAAATATTAAATCAAATTGAAATTTATTTTAATTTGAATAGATATTATGCGCTTCAGCTTAGTGATTGAGAGATGAGTTTATCCTCTGGCTTGGTCACCTCAAGAACAAATCATTTTACTACATTAAGGTTTATAAATTTCAAGATATTAATTTGAAATGTAAATTTTATTATATGGCATGTTGAATACAATTTCAGTTTAATAAAGCTGAACAATCATCATTCGAAAATGTGTTGCCATCATATATTAAATATTCAACCCTGTTGGTGGATCGGTGCATTGTGCTAACACGTCCTTTCACAATGAAGGTTTGATGTGAAGCTATTGTTCTAAAATCTGTAATGGAATTTTTCAAAGTTGGATGGCCAACTGTGATAAAATCTAATTCTAATACTGTACTTGTGTATTATTTTAAGCTTAAGAATGAAATAAAAGTGGAGAAAAACTTAGTATTCCTTAACAAATATTTAATTGTACCAGGTTCTCTATGCAATATGTTGCTGAATCTGCTGCAGAACACTCACACGGGAGCAGCTATAACTAAGCATAAAGCAAGGCAGCATTTATACTGGCATGGAATTAATGGTGATATTGAAAAGTTGTCTCAAATTGGAATGTTTACTTGAGGTTTAGCAGAAATAATGTGAAGGACCCTTTGATTTTGTATGAAATACCTAAATTGCCATTTTATAAAACAGAAATGGATGTAGCTGAATTTAGAATGAGGATTTCTGATTGAGGTGGCTATTATTCACTTATTATTAAAATCAGGAGCAAAACAGCTGCTTAGGTTGTCTGTAAATTAAAAGGACAGTTTCAACAGTTCCTTGATTAGTTTTTAAAGTGCGAAATAGGACATTGAATGGAAATGGAAGGTTAGAAGATTTTTCCCAAATTTTTCTTTGTTGTACTCCATTGAAATGTACACTACATTATAGCCAATATGTAATTTCAATAATACAGAAAAGCTAAAACCTCCTTTCAAAAAAAAAAAAAAAAAAAAAAAAAGATAAAAAATGGAACTAAAACACAAATGGACATTTGAATCTCATTTTTGTTGTCTCAGCATAAATAAAGTTGCAGTAATTAGGGAAAGTTAAGAATAATTATTTAATTCACAGTATCAGATTTTGTGATAAATTGCCATCTTATGTAAAAGAATTGTAAGAAACTTCAAATGTAAAGTCAAAACATGGTTGTGTGATAATCAACTTTATAACAATAACGAATTTGTAGAATACCCTTGCATACTTTAGTTTTGACCATATGTACCCAGCAAACTAGCTTTGCCTATTGTACACTGTATTTAAAGCTTGTAATATATTATTATTATTATTATTATTATTGTTATTCTGAAACAAAGCCAATGTGCTGCAGAGTAATGTCAAGATTCAACTCACGCTTGTTCACATTTATTACATCAATCAAATGCAGCTGAAGTTAGTGGTATGTTATTCTCATTTCGATTTAATTCCATTGCAGAGAATTTTGAACCTTTAGATCCTAAGTTTCCTATCTGAAAATGCATGTAAACTTCCCTGCAGTCCTTGGAATTTGTGTACTTGAATTCTGTAAATACCTTATACATAAATGCATAAGTTTGTAATTCAATTCTATAATATATGGATAAGCTAGTAACAGAGATGTAAATTTGAAATTATTTAGAAACTTTGAGTCAGGGTTGAAACACTTAACTTTACTTGCATGTGTTTCGTCTTAACCGGTTTCAAGAGCTAATTGCTGCCATCATCAGAAGTGGCCGACTCGTTCCTTGTGGTGCTGTCTGGTATGTGTTTGTGTGTAGTGGAGTGATGAATTTCCATGGTGGGTTTGGTGGCAGAAATTCAAAATTCATAAACAGTGTTTATATTTTGTGATTAATAAGTTTTCCCAAGTTGCATATTTTGCCAGTTTGATGTTGTGATTAGCTCAAAAGTGGTGTGCAACTGCAGATTTATCCATCTGTTTGTATTTCATGTGTCTCATATGCTCTTTTAATCTGGCTTCTAAATTTCTTTTTGTTTTACCTATATAGATTTGGTCACATTCTGGGCAATTAATTATACAGATTCCTGCTTTATTGTTCCGAGGTATTCGGTCCTTTGATTTGTTGCAGAGTAATTTCTCTAGACCAGATTAAAAGAGCATATGAAACACATTAAATACAAATGAATGGATAAAACTGGCAAAACATGCAACAGAGTTGGATACTTGGGAAAACTTATTAACCACAAAACATAAACACCGAGTAATGAATTTTGAATTTCTGCCACCAAACCCACCATGGAAATTCATCACTCCACCACCAGATGTCACCATATACAAACACACACCGGACAACACCACAAGGAACCAGTTGTCCATTTCTGATGATGGGAGCAATTAGCTCTTGAAACTGGTTAAGATGGAAAACATGTAAATCATGTTAAGAGTTTCAACTCCATCTCAAATTTTCTAAATAATTTGTAACTCAAGTTTGTAGTATTATTCACACATACATTAATTAACGTATGTTTATAATCAAAGATGGGCAGAATCTTATATGATATCATTTTCATGACTAAGCACCCAGAAATGAAACTTGTTGAATTAATCACAATGCTCAATGTATATAACAAAGTGCAAACAGTAAATGATGAATGAATCATGGCCAAATTGCAGATATTATATGCATTTTAATCTATCTCAAAGAGGAACCTATAGTCCATGATGAGGCCAGAGAAACATGCAAAATAGACACTCATTTGCAAATAGTCATGTGAATTAGTGCGTGAAAGCAACTCTGAAAATCACATTATTCAAGAAAAGCCAGAAGCCACACTTTCTTAATGTATGCAATAGTAATAAATCCTGTGGTGCATGTAAACCTTTATAAATTACTTGGAAAATAGGAAATAAGTGGAAATGGATGACAGGATTTCAAATTGTGTGAAGCAGATAGGATTTACTTGCTGCAGAAACTACAAGTATACAAATCAAAACTCTTTTAATGCCTATCATCAGGTACAGTTCTTAACATTTTCACGAACACAGATCTTCCATGAAAACATTCATTTGGGAAACCTTAAATACTTACATATGCAGTCTTACTCAAAACATAAAAATTATAATAAAAAATTGTCTACTGTTTGTTATAGGATGAACATCTTGAGTCACAACATATATCATAAAATAAAAAGTACCTCATATTAATAAATGTCATTTTATAAATATTTAACATTCTTTGTAGACAAAATAGATAAAAGGAACACAGACCTGGCATCAACCTGTGAAACAAAAAGAAAAGTTATTGTAAAGCTTATGCAAGGAATATAACACAGCCAATATTTTGTGGTTCATAAGATTTTTAAACATTTGAGACTGATCCAAGGCAGGCAACCAGTTAAGTAGCTGACTGGTTCCTGGAAAAAGCACAGGATGGACAAGACTTCTGGATGCTTGATGTAGGAAAGAAGTTTTAGAAGTGAAGGACTGGGTGAAACAGGTTAAACCTTAGTTATACCTTTCTCCTTGTGAAGGAGCATATTTCATTCAGCAAAGCAATGCCAAAGAAGAAAGACTGAAAAGTAGATGTGAAACTGCAGACAGTTCCTGTTTCATATTTTTAATTTCCCAGTGTCTCATATTATGTTTGATACAATTAATAACTGCATGTGTTAGCATATATGCAACTACTCTTTTATGTAAAGTTCTTATATATTAATAACAAATATTTCACTTATCATTTTAATTAAATTCAAAGGCATTTGGATTTCATCAATTGCAACCCAGCTGTTTCCACTTTGTTTACAAGTTGTTAATTTAACATTAAGGTTACTGTCACTAGGTGACAGATTATTTCCTACATTGTCATCTAATGAAAATAAAATTTATTGATAGAATCAATTGGCAGTATTTCAGAATTACAGGATTTCAATTATTTATAATAATTATCTTCTCTCAAAACATTCATTCTACAGGTATGTTTAACTGCTTCAATAATTTAAATTTCAGAGTTCATTTCATGATTAAATCACCAAAAATGAACTGCCAAGGTTGATTTATCAACTTACTTGAATTTAACATTTCTAAATAATGTTTAGCTTTTCCAATGTAAATTTGGTCATAAGCAAAACCAGTTAACTGAAAAATGACAGATTTTTTATTTTCTGAAGCTTTTTTTCTTCCTATTTCAGAAATTCCTAACAAATGTGCTATGTTGTGTTTATTTGAGGAACTAGTACTATTCCATGTTCTTTAAACATTTTTGTAAATTTATTATTTACCTAAGGATAGTAAATAAGTTCTTTAATTTATAATTATTTCCTTCTTCTTAAGGTACATATCATCATTAATTCTAAATGTAATTTTATTGAATCTAACATTATTTTCAGAAACATCAAAGTAACAAGCTTATTAGCAGAAAACTCTGTGTTGCTGATCTATTCAACTGTTAAAATTAATTTTTACTACATAAAGCCTCAAATTTATCACAATAACTGAACCTTTTACTAAACCATTTAGTTAAATTATAAGTAAGGTGAATTTATAAAACTTACAATAGGTCTCATTTTACTACCTGGTTTATAAATTTTAAGAAACGCATATTCCTGGTAAAACTGGATTAATTACTGGGTATATACAGATACACACACACAATGTTTTTTTTAATTATCTTCAAGGAAACCTGTTAGTTGCATTTTATTTAGTGCATATTTTCATGGTCATTTCACGGTCAGCTCATTTTTTTTAAAAATGGAAACGTCAATTTTTTTTTTTTTAACAGATTTTGATTTTATGCCTAAAAGCAAACAACTTATAGGAAACATTGTTTTATTAAACCAAACATTATTACATACCATATTTAAGAAGTTTGACAAAATTATTTATGTCAATACACTGCAAGACTAACTTAGGTTTCATTGGTATATTCCTTTATACCAGTATGTGCTCATCTGCAAGTAATATTCAAAAATATGTAGTATAAATTCATATATTTTAAAATATAACTCTGAAACACCTCATCCATATTTTTTTTTTATTTTTTAAAACAATTTCATATCAATATGTTAACATCCTTCTTTTTTATTCATTTTCGTTCTTTATCTCCCCTCCCTATTTCAAACTGAGTTTCATTTATGACACTCTTAACTACTATGGTTCTTAGTGTCCCATCCTATATTGGGCATTAAAGACCGGAAATTTTGCTCAGAGCCTCTTTATCAGGCTTGAGGTTCTTTTACATACCGTAAATCTATGACACAGGGCCACCGGATTTTTATGCCCAAAAAAATCCATTGCCCTCTGCTGGGTTTGAACTCTTATTTTTTGATGAGCATTTTTTACAATGCATCATAAGATTCCATATTTTTCTGTAGTGGCATATTACTTATTTTATTTACAATAATAGAAATAAACACTTACATCTGCCTTAATTATGTATTTGTAATGTAACACAGTATTTACACTAGTACTTTATGCAGTCAAAATTCTATAAACTTATTACATCAAATTTACAACAATAGTCAGTTCAAACACTACTTTGAACAATGGCTCCAGGCTTTATGCTTATTCCTTCTCCTTAGCTATTAATTAACCATATCCACTTACTTTTAATTTTGTATAGGAATTGTCTAAGTTTTGTATGATCTTTCTTAAGCATTTTGTCATTAGCTATTTTGTCTATATTTATCCATTTTATGTTAATAAATTAATCCCTCCAGTCCTTCATTTCATCACAACCATGGAACGAAAGGGACAAACAATAATTCAAAACATGTCTTAATCCTTTCAGTTTCAATATAACTGTCCTTAAGCATATCAATCTTTTCTTTCTTCTTTACTAACTTTATGTAAACTTCCCATTCCCAATTTTGTTTCATGGTATATAGAAGGTTATTGAAACTTTTCCTGTTAGGTTACCCATCAGCAGGATTAGAAATTCTTAAGCATTTGGCTTCAAGTTATCTACATTCAAACCATATATATATACAAAGATGTAAACAACAGTTGCCAAGGGTCACTGATAGCCGGTCTGGTGAGTGCTGTCTGCATACACCAACATGCATTCCGATATTTGTGAGGAGTTTTACACAATAAACCCACAATTGCTGAAATGCATATTTGCGTACTTCTTTCTCTGTACTCAAAATTATAAGATGCAAATGTACATCATCTATCCTCATGGTATTAAGAACATTTATTTTGAATTTCATGCAAGCTCACTAATCCAGGGAGAGCCAAAAAACTATGAACTGGCTGTGCAGTGCTTTTCCTGTCTGTATCCTCAGCACTGATTGCTGTCTGCTGCTATCATAGACGCTGATGAAACCATACAACATTTTTAAAACTACTTTTAAAGGCTTTACTTACCAGCTTTATGAAAGGAGATGCTGAAACTGGCCACCGTCGTTGTCCATACATTTTTGGCACCTCTTTAGAAAACTATCCACCACTCACCGTAGTTCATGTTGAGAAATTCTGGCAATTTCCTGGCGGATATTTTGTTTTAATTCTTCCAGGGTGTGTGGATTTGTCTTGTATACTTTATGTTTTGTTTTAAGTTACCCCAGAGATAGAAATCACAGGGGGTTAGGTCGGGGGACTGAGGGGACCACAAATCTCTACTAACAATTGTCCTCAAACACACTTTCAATTGTTCTCATTGAAATATTGGCATATGAGCTGTTGCAGAGCCTTGTTGAAAAAATCATACTCCCTGTCTGTTATTTCTCTAAAAACAGGGAGCAAAATTGTATTCACGTATGCACAGGCTTCAACTATTGACTCGAAAAAAATTTAGATTTCTTAGCCTGAACACTTCCTGTGACCTGAAATTTATTGTAAAGTTCATGAATTGTTATACGGCCTGGAACTTTTACACCTATTGTACTCTCACTTGGCGAGCTGACTGAGTTAACACATACGAATCATAAATAAATACACGCTGTGCAGTAGAAAATATATACTGAGCCATAATATACTTTGTGACTAAGTACAGGATAAAATAATAAATAACTTGTAATAACTGAATTACATCACATCACCGTCAACTCAATACTGCACATCACACTGCAGAGCAAAACCACATCAACAGTGTGACCTTGTTTATAGCAGCTGTGCGTTATCATGTTTCCACATGTCCAGTGGAAAAACACAGCTGGCAATACTGTTCATGAAGTACTCCTTCATGATGAAAAAATTGGTGTATGGTGCACCATGAGCAGAGAAAGAGTTATAGGGCCAATTTTTTTTGAGTCAACAGTTGATGCATGTACATATGTGAATATAATTTTGCCCCCCCCTTTTTTTAAGAGAATTAACAACCAGGGAGCGTGATTTTGCCTTTTTTCAACAAGAATGCAATAGTTATATGGCCAATATTTCGAATGAGAACAATTGAAAGTGTGTTTGAGGACAGAATTATTAGTAGAGATTTGTGGCCCCCTCGGTCCCCCAACCTAACCCCCTGCAATTTCTATCTCTGGGGTAACTTAAAACAAAGTGTACAAGACAAACCCACACACCCTGGAAGAATTAAAACAAAATATCCGCCAGGAAATTGCCAGCATTTCTCAACGTGAACTACGGCAAGTGATGGATAGTTTCCTAAAGAGGTGCCAAAAATGTATGGACGACGGTGGCCAATTTCATAAAGTTGGTAAGTAAAGCCTTTAAAAGTAGTTTTAAAACTGTTGTATGGTTTCATCTGTGCCTTTCTATGATAGCAGCAGACAGCAATGAGCGCCGAGGACACGGACAGGAAAAGCACCGCGCAGCCGGTTCATAGTTTTTTGGCTCTCTCTGTACATAAATATCAATGCTTCACACAGTGTACATATTAAAAGACAGAGCACTGCAAAAATAAAGAATGATAAAAAAAAAGCTAATTTATGCCCAAACATATTTTTGCTTCTTTTGGCGGGGGAGGGGATATTAAACTATCCCTACTCTTCAAGAAAACATAATGTTCTTTCTAAAAGGCTTGTATATAGATGCATTTCTGACTCTGCACAGCTGCATAAACGTTACTTATGCATTCTACTTTTAAGGTATACTAATTGCTTAAAACAAACTAGTCAATTCTGGCCACTGGAGCTTGTGAGTGGGATGTTACCAACTCTATGGCAACCTGAGTTTTCTCTTTCTCTTCTTCTCCTTACTGGTCTTTACAAGTGTTTAATGCAGTTTCTGTTCTCTCCAGAACCTACTTTGTGCTTATAACACATTCCTTTATTTTCTCTTTCCAGTCCAAAATACTTGCACAAAGAGCACGCTATTTTATGGACTTGGCTGCCAAGTACAGCTTCATAATGCATTTGCTGTTCATTTTCAGAGGAAGAGGTAAACAAACTTTAAGTCATCCCCTTTGCACTAGTTACAACATAATTGTTAAAGGATAACATTGAGAACTAATTTATACCAAAAACACATACAAAACCTAACTCACCATGGCAACTCTGGAAAGCCTGAAAAACAGATTTATGCACTGGGACACAGAGGTAAGTGGTAGAGGGGTCCATTACCATAACTAACTCATTGAAGTGCTCACTGTTGCTAGTAGAATGGATTTGCTTCTTAAATTAGATTGTAGACTGGTATACAAATTACTCGTGTTTTAGTAACTAACACTCCACTTATCTTTTCTAATTAAATTCATACCCATAACATGTTTTGCAATCCATTAATTACATCTTCAACTGCTTCCACTTTCTTTACAGTTTGTGGTAATGATGGGGCTGCTTCATTACATTATTGCTATCTATTAAAAGTTTAAAAATGTTGATAAAATCAATTGGTAATATTTCAAAATTCATTAAGCAATCTCTATTAAAATAAATATTTTCTTCCAAACCATTAAGTTTGTAAGTCCATTTAATTGTTTTAATTCTTTAACTTCAGGTTGATAATGATCTGCCATTGCTGATTTATTAATGTATTTGTAATTTTAGTAGGTAAGTGAAGTGTAATTTATATACTTGTATATTTGCTTAATTTGCTATGTTTATTATTTGGTTATAGATGTCTGTACAGGGGTAACATTTGCCAGTTTTGTTTTCATGTACTTTGACCCCATTTTCGAGTCATTATAATTACTAAAATGTAAAATTTTAAAAAGCAGTTGCACATTCCAAGTAAAACTATAAATTACAAAATATATTTATAGTAGTAATAAATCACATTTAACAGTAAGCTGAGTAGTATCAAACTGCTATGAACAGCAGCCACAAATCACAAAACAATAGCCAAACTAGGACCAATGTGTTTAACTCAGTACTGTAAATTCCGACTGCAGCACTAGAAAGCCCAACAATTGCTAAAAGGGCAACTAAAGTTCTTTGGCAATAATGACATATGCCTTTATTGGTCTCTCACTTTGCTCATTAGAGCTATCACATCTTGGACATACTGCAGTGTATTCATTTTTTTATAACAAAACAAACTTTTCATTATAGATTTAATATGCAAGTATTTGTGTGTGTAATCTATCAGCAGTGAATGACATGTGATTTTGGATATTAGTTTAATTTAACATGGCAGATTTACAGAAGAGAAAATGATCAGCAGCAGTTGGTAAGCATTTGGTTGCTGCAGTAATTACATGTAGTTATCTGTTAACAAAATATTAGGACCAGTATTAATCAAAACATTCAACTTATATCCGAGTTTATTTTGCAAGTAATGATTATTATATAAAGGTTTATTACAAAAGAATCTGCTATCCTATTGTCTTAATAAGTTGAACTGTGCACCTTCAGTTCCAAAATACATTGTGTGTGCGAATATGATTTCTAATTCTTTATCTTTGAAACAATTCTGTTCCTAAATAAAATAGCCATGCTATAGAATAGCAAATAAATGTAGCAATTTATACACACTATGTGATCAAAAGTATCCGGACACCCCCACAAACATACGTTTTTCATCTTAGGTGCATTGTGCTGCCACCTACTGCCTGGTACTCATCCGCGACCTCAATAGTCATTAGATATCGTGAAACAGCAGAATGGGACGCTCCGTGAAACTCGCGGACTTCGAACGTGGTCAGGTGATTGGGTGTCAGAAGTCTGTATGCGAGATTTTCACACTCACATCCCTAGGTCCACTGTTTCTCATGTGATAGGGAAGTGGAAACGTGAAGGGACATGTACAGAACAAAAGCTTACAGGCTGACCTCATCTGTTGACTCACAAGAGACTGCCGACATTTGAAGAGGGTCGTAAAGAGTAATAGGCAGACATCTATCCAGACCATCACACAATTTCCAAACTGCATCAGAATCCACTCCAAGTACTATAACAGTTAGGCGTGAGGTGAGAAACCTTGGATTCCATGGTCGAGCGGCTGCTCATAAGCCACACATCACGCAGGAAAATGCCAAACGATGCCTTGTTTGGTGTAAGGAGCATCAACATTACACGATTGAACAGTGGTAAAATGTTGTGTGGAGTGACGAATCACGTACACAATGTGGCGATCCGATGGCAGGGTGTGGGTATGGTGAATGCCCAGTGAACACTGCCAGCGTGTGTAGTGCCAAAAGTGAAATTCGGAGGTGGTGGTGCTATGGTGTGGTGATGTTTTTCCTGGAGGGGGCTTGCTTGGTCCCCTTGTTGTTTTGCATCGCAAGATCACAGTGCAGACCTACATTGATATTTTAAGCAGCTTCTTGCTTCCCACTGTTGAAGAGCAATTCGGGGATGGCGATTGCATCTTTCAACACGATCGAGCACCTTCATACTGCACAGGCTGTGGCAGAGTGGTTACATGACAATAACATCCCTGTAATGGACTGGCCTGCACAAGAGTCCTGACTTGAATCCTATAGAACACCTTTGGGATGTTTTGGAACGCCGACTTCGTGCCAGGCCTCACCGACCTACATCGATACCTGTCCTCAGTTCCGCACTCCGTGAAGAATGGGCTGCCATTCCCCAAGAAACCTTCTAGCACCTGAATGAAAGTATACCTGCGAGAGTGAATGCTGTCATCAAGGTTAAGGGTGGGCCAACACCATATTGACTTCCAGCATTACCGGTGGAGGGCGCCACGAACTTGTATGTCATTTTCAGCCAGGTGTCCAGATACTTTTGATCACGTAGTGTACATTTCTAGGTTAATGAAAACATGAATTAACGAAAAAATATGAAATAAAGGAAAAGAAACTAACTGAAGGGATGGTAGACTGGGTAGAAAGAGTATTGTGTTATTGACAACTACAAACTCCTCAACTCCACACCAGGTGATGTCAGATAGCTACATTATGGATGAGTTCAAGTTTATGAATTGAAGCCGAAGCAGCACACAATGCGTTTTTTTTTTTTTTTTTTTTTTTTTTTTCCACGGAGTCAAAAGTCTATGTATTGTAGTAAGAAGTCTATGGCAACAAGCATGATAGCTGGACTTACTGTTCATCTGTATCTCCTGATTTCTAGCTCATTCTCCAGATGTTGTGCTGTTTGGAGATGAAGTTTCAAAGATATGTTTGAAAAGAGACGAATATGACACAGCTTACAAGTTAACTCCTCAAACGACTCCACTCTGTAACAAAACAGCAGTATTAATTTTTGGAATATTACAATTCCAGTATATAAAGAAATTTGGGCACTCATAATGTGCAGTTCAAGCTCAACTTTTTTACTTCCTCTATCCCAAACCAAAGACAAGGAAGTAGTATTGCATTTCACCCAAAAATTCAATATAATTTCAATGAAAATACATGTTTTGAGATTCCTTGTATCCAATAAAGATGTCTAAATAAGCATGAATCCATGCCATTAAATTCAGCATTACCCAAAAATGAAAGATTTGTAATGAAGGTAAACATATTTTGAGGATGCATGGCATATTGAAATATCCCTCCCCAAACTAACCTTTACATGGAGTTGTCACTTTTCTCAAAAATGGCTCTAACAATCTCAAATGTAAGCCTCAGATGACAGAAAAAATAAAACATGTATTATTAATTTTATGCAGACAGCTGAAGAATCTTCATTCTTACTGAATTTCTCACTGCCTAGGTCCTTAATTCAAAATGATATAGAATTAATCAATTTTAAACAGTTAAAACAAACACCCACTTATAACTGGTAGAGGAAGTATTATGTTTTGCCCAAAAAACTGTTATTAATATTTTACCACTAATACATGTTTTGAGATCCCATGAATCAAACTTTTTTAAAATATGCCACATGTGTGTAGATTTCCAGCAAAATGCCCAAACCCAAACTACCCTTTATACTCTTTTTTATTTTGTCAAAAACAACTAATGATTTAGATTAAAATATCATGATGAATAAAACATGCATCTTGAATTTTTGGTGTAAAGGCTGCTTCATTTTCAGTAAAACTAGAAATACACAAAAACTAACCATAGAGAGGGAGGGGGGGAGGGAGAGGGAGAGAGAGCGAGAGGGGGAGAGAGGGAGAGAGAGAGAGAGAGAGAGAGGAGAGAGAGAGAGAGAGAGAGAGAGAGAGAGAGAGAGAGAGAGAGAGAGAGAGAGAGAAGATAGGAAAACATATTACATGGAAAATGTGGATTTGGTTAAAAAACACAATTTGTCACATTTTTTTTTTTGGCATTAACCGTTTCCAAGATCTTCATTGTTACTAATTTGAATTTTCCAATTCTGAGAGGAAATGGCTTCACTGCCAACTGTGCAACATCAGCTACGAACCAACCATTATCCAATTCTTTATACACCACCCAGGGAACAGCTGCTGTAATAATTTTCAATAAACAATCACGAGGAACATATTATAACACTGCAATACCTTCCTCAATGAGCCTATTATCAGCTACAACAGCAACTGCAAGACAAGAGGAAGAGAATATGGTTTTAATAGTTTTATTCAACTAATCTGATGTTGCATGGTTAGGTTTTTGAACTAAAATGACAAATTAATTTACCTCACCCCCATTACTTATGGAATCATTGTATAATGACCTAGAGAATTTTTGTGGTCATCTTCCGCTTTACCCTTAAAACGGAAATTTTGTACAGCTCCAGCTATTCCTAATAACCAATGAAAAATCCCTTGATGCTGACTCAGAGTCACCCAGTCGCTGACGATGAGGACAAATGCCCTTGAAAACATTTCCGTTTTATATAACTTTTAATTAGTGAAGGGGAGTGTCAAAAAGTGTGACTCAATCTACCATCATCAAATGACATACTTGGAAAGAAGCAAATGTGCAACATGGAAAGTTTTGTAAACAGCTAACAATATGAAAAAGATTGACACACACTACATATTTTAATGAGCTCTACATTTTTCTTGTAGTTAGTTTCTATCTTTATGATTTTCCAGTTATACAAACTCTCATAAAAATTCTATGCATATGAAGAGAATTTCACAGGCTATTCACAGACAGTTTAAGATATAAATTAAATGTGAAACTCTCATTTAAATTTTTAATTAATAGGTTAATTTTTGTAAAAACTTAAAAATAATACAAATATTTCAATGTAAAGGATAGTTTGGAGTGGGAGAACTTTCTTGAAAATTCTTGTTTGGAATGCATAAGCAGTGTCCAATTCAAATATGAAACTTTTCATTCTTGAGTTATGCTGAACACAGGCAGATGGCAAGCAGACCTTTTAACTAAAAATGCTCTGTTTTTGGGTTCAGTATGAATATTTTAAGTGAAGTTCTTGGTTTTAAATTTTGGTTGGAATACGGTGCTTCCTTTACCTGCTGTAAGTGGTAGTGAAGCAACAACAGATGCAATTCATAACTATTGCTTAAATATATAAAATAAACATATATTTCAGGTAACTTGGGATTTTGTAGAAAATGAAATATTTTGGCACAGTGACAAACAGGCTTTACTAAAAAATCAGTAGTGTTAGCACATTGATAGTAGGGTTAATTTAAAAACCTATATATACATACCCATTTGCCATGGCTTGTAACTCCTGAATATGCTTCCACATCTGCCGATTATAATCAATGATGTCCTCTTTTGCAAGTTCCACACCCCAATGCAGTCGAAATATGGACCTTCTGTCCACTTCACTTTCACTAGGATTCAGCAAGTATTCTGCAGGTAACTGACCCCATTGGAATTGTCTACGCTGAACTATTACTTCTTGAGATTTACGTTTCACTTTCAGCAACCTAATATAAAAGCAGCACAAGCACAACATTAACACAGTAAATAATGAAATTGCACTTCTAAGACAAAATGTATAAATCAACGAATAGGATCACCATACATTTATATTTTCAGGTAACACAAACAAAGTTGAACAGTTCATGGTAGGCAGGATGAAGACAATATAGAAACAATGAATTACAAAAACATAACATGAATAAAATACACTAGTGTGCAAAACCTAAGGACAAAAGTAATCTTCGCATGCTGAGACACTGCCAACATAGCTCGATGAAACTTGAATCACACTAGACGGAACTGCTACGGTATGCTACAGTAAGCAATTAAACGAAATACGCAATGAGACGAACAGAAATGCCACTTTTATTCATAGACCATAAGCCACACAAAAGTCAATATGACATATGATGGCTCTTATATTTACAGAAACCGATACATGGTGCTTAAAAGGGGTATGATCACCATGGACTGCTCTGCATCGTGCTCCCATGCTGGCCACAAGTTGGTAAGCAGTTCTTGTGGTAGGTCCACCAGCGCTGTTGACAACTGTTAGATGGTAGTTAGTGCATGTGGATGTGCTGTAATGCGTCTGCCCAAAGCATCCCACACGTGTTCGATGGGATTTAAATCGGGGGAACGGGCAGGCCAGTCCATTCACCGAATATCCTCTCGTTCCAAAAGATCCTCCACCTGCACAGTTCGATGTGGTCGCGCATTGTCATCCATAAAAATGAAGTCAGGGCTGACTGCACCCCTGAAAAGATGCGCATGGGGAAGGAATACAGTATGACAATAACGTTGACCAGTGAGTGTACCATGTTCAAAGATTTGGAGGTCGGTGCGCCCATGCAATATTATGCCTCCCCAAAACATAACACCCGGACCACTAAAACGATCATGTTCAAGGATGTTCCTGGGTTCATTACATGTTCCCACCTCTCGCCAGATGAGGGTACATCAAGAATCACTACTTAGATTGAATGCTCTCATCCGAGAAGAGTACGCGACCTCATTCCTCGTTGGTCCAATTTTGATGCTCTTGGGACCATCGCAAACGGTGCCGCTGATGTGCAGATGTCAATGGAACACAACATACTGGCCGTCGGGCAAAGAGACCATCTCTGTGTAGCCACTGTGTATCGTGAGATTGTGTGCCTAGCTGTCCTGTTAAATGTGGTTGCAATTGCACCCACAGTTTGGCGTGGATCCCTTCTTGCCTGTTGCACAATGTAGCGGTCATCTGCTGCTGTAGTTGAGTGTGGTTGACCACCACCTCTCCTTGGGACAGCAGGCACTGTGGTTTGGAGGTTCCCCATGCACGTGAAACAATGCTATGAGCAATTCCAAACTCCTGAGCAACACTTGTCACACTTTGCCCTTCTTCCAGTTTCCTGTCCCGTGCGAAGTCATCCAAATGTGTCTACGGGCCACGTTGCAATGAAGAACACCACTACAGTGCACCGTAACAGCTCGCTAATTGCCACACACCGTCTTGTCCTGTTTTGTCAACTGCCCTGTGTTGCGAGACCAGACCCATTTGGCACTATAGGCTCGCTACACTCATGTCATGTGACATCCAGCTTTCTCTGTACATGTGAGAGACCTCTGGCAACATGTTCCCGCACCTTCATCTACTTCTACCAAGTATTTCATTTGTTACGTTACTTTAACCATCTCGTCCTTAGGTTTTGCACACCAGTGTATATATATACTAACACTTTTGGAGAAGAAAAATGAAACAGAAAAGAAAAAAGTCTGTTAATTACATATGAGCAATTCTGGTCCTTTAGAGACCATATATGTATGCAGGAAGCGTGAAGGTCTTTGGTAACATCTCAAGCCCCTACCTCAGCACAGATTATTCTAAATAAGAAACACTTATTATGTCTCTTTTAAAGCATATGAGCTTTATTAATGATGAATAATGACAACCATCTCATATCCCCTACATCTTTATCATCCATCTCTGAGTTATTACAGTATGTATAAGCTCAATGGATCACTTTGGGGCGGGAAACAGGAATAAAAAAAACTGATATACTCAGAAAGAATACCACACTAACTGCCTCCATTTCTGGCTTCTCACTCAGAGGTCCCAGGTTCAATTCCTTTCTGGGATGGGAAATTTTTCTTTAATTAGAATTATTCCAAAGCTTCTGCAGAGTCTGGAAGTATGAATGTGGGAGTGAATGTGTGTTATGCCATAAATGCATAAAAGTGCAACATTAACTTACAGTTCAACAAGATACTAACATCAAATGAAACAATAAAAAAAAAAGGATAACACCACAGGAAATCATACAAATGTAATTTTATGAATCACTAAAATTAAAACACTGCAACAATTGAGTATTGCAATTCTTCATGTAATAAAGCATCTCTCAAAAGAATTATACGACCTACAGAAATATCAAATAGACATTTACTAAATTCTATTACTTCTGGCAGAAATGAGACACATTGTCCACCAAAAGAAGGCATAATACAAATTTTTTTTCAGAAAACTTCCTTAAATACAGGAAAATAATTTTTGATTTCAAAATAATATATACCATAATCATCTCTCAAACATTTTACTGATTTCCCAAAGTGCAGTTGATTCAAATAAAACATTTAGATTAAGAGAGAATTTTAAAAAAAAATGGGAATTATGCTTATACAACAATATTTGAATTTGATGAACAGAATTAATATTGACAATATTAGTGATTAATACAATGTATTGGTAGTGGTCCGTGAAAATTTTTTTAAGTTTTAGAAAAATGTATTTTAAAATATTTGGATTTCTGTGTTATTGTCAATTTGCCACTATTGTTTTTATAAAGGTATATAAGTGCAATTTGTACAATTGTGGAAGAGTGAAAGACGATTGTAGCAAAACGTAACTATTGTTGTGCAATAGTTCCTATATCTTTTACATTAAATTACATTCAGAGTTATTCCTATTACAGACTTTAGAGACAGGAGGACCAACAAATGAACTATTTAATGTACAAGTACATAATTTGGTTGCAAACCAAGTTGCCCACAACGTAATATTTTCATTGAAGGAGAAATGGTCCATTATTGTTCTAGGTAAAATTTGTACTGCCTGAATTTTTGCCATAGTATGTTGTTTACTGCAGGATGCTTTTAATTAAAATCAGCTTAACATAAGCTTGTAACAGCTGCTGGAAGTTGCCTAAAAGCGTCAACAAGAATTTATAAAACAAATGTATGAATTTAATATTGAATATGTGGAAGGTATGCTGAGCGGGGAAATTATAGAGCTTAGAATCTGTTAAGCAGACTGCTGTATTCGATTGACCTTGATCAAGGTAGGATCCCTGGAGAAGTGAATTCAAAGTCCATTCCTCCTTTAAGTAGCCCATATAGCAATCATGCATGTGCATCTTTGCAGTTCATTCTAGTTTTGTTTGTCTTTAAAATGGCAAAAGAAAAACTGACATTGAGATGTATTGTATGTCATGAAAGTATGGTTAAAAATGCACTGATTAAGATTAAAAAACAAAAGTGTTGAAATTTGATGAATAACTGAAGCTATTTCTTTTTCTTTTTTCCCCTCGTGTTATGACATGAAAATTGCATAATTTTGTGTTTCAAAAGTGCATATTTTGGGGTTATGGGAGCGACTCTGAGGCAATAATACAAAATATTGTGAAAATTGAAGCAATTCATTTTATCATGTCTTGCATATTTCACAGATCAATGTATAACGAATAATACTACCTCCGACTGTAATCACTACCCCCATTCTTCCAGGCATTACATTTATAAGAATCTGGATATTTTCTGCTGCCAGAAAATCCTCCTATTCTTGTTGTAATGCTGAATGAAGTTATATGAGAGTACTTGGTGCAATATAGAATATCTGGCAATGGATTTTTCATGGAATATAGATGGAATATATATCATCTTGCTGCCATAAATGATATAGATTTCCACTTCCTGCAGATAGCAGCAATGGTTACTGTCATTCATTAGTTTAAATCTTGCGGCGGTATTACTTATAATGTTTGTGTATTTGTGTTTACTTCACGTGGTGAAGCCATCTTGTGACGTGATTCATTTGTTAGGTTTGTTAGCTCCATCTGGTGTTAGCAATTTGCGGCAGTATTAGTGTTCGTTTGAAAGAATGCTACTGTTATTTTATTTAATTTTTGTTCACTGTCCTCCGGCTAGCTATGATCTTTTGGTCAAGCACTTCTCTTTATACAGGTTGTGTAAACGGAAAGGAATCTTTTATCCAAAGATAACACTGATGAAGAAATTTGTTTTACACTTTTATTGTCGAACACGTTAACTATCACATTTACACATTGATCTTGACACTCGCCAAACTGAAACTGTTATAATAACTTCATTACTGATAATTCTTAATTCGCGTACTTCAACTTTTTGTATAATTAACTTTACAACATTTAAGATTTTTCATAACTCTGTTACGCGTAACCTGCAAATTGATATTCGACGTGTGCCGTACAAATATTTTCGACGAACTGACGGGGTCTTTACCTCTAACCTACCTTTTATACTCCTACACCCCGATATGCCTAAAGATTATAACTGAGCTGTTATTGGCTAATAAAACGCGCCAACATTAGCGTCTATTTTTATATCCAATGAAAATTATGAATACATATGCTTTAGGAAACATGTTCCAGCAAATTCTAAAAGAAAAACGCGCCAATATTACGTAACTTCCTCATCTCTAATAATGATAAACAGCTCACCCCCTCACTGCATTATTGCACGCTATTATTGTCAGTTTCAGTAAGGCCGTATAAACTTGCTTCTCAACAATATTTACAATCTCAAATCAATGTCACACAAAAATGCATATTTATACTATAATCATTCTTTACATTTAAATAATTTGTGATACAAATTACTGCATCAATCTGTCGCCTTTGATTGGTGGAAAAGTGAAGACATGATATTTGAGAATCTCCTGAGTGAGATATTTTCAAAGATACGAGGGCAGTCGCAGAAGTACCTGAACTGATGCATATGTAGTGGCTGTCGTTTCAAATAAATGACTATGGTAGAAAGTACCACACTTATAAAGCTTAAGTTTGAAGTTTGATGATGCTACATTGTTTAGTAATTGTTTGGCAGCCATTAATAGTGAACTCTCTCAGCAAATTTGTGAACATGGATAAAACTGGCCATCGTTATGTGATACAATACTTTCATTTGAAAGGTCTTAGTCCAACTAATATTCAAGCTGAGCTAGATTCTACTCTGGGGGATATCTACTTTCTTCATTTACAACAGTAAAATATTGGGTGACAGAGTTTAAGCTAGGCATACGAGCTGCCAAGAAGACAAACATCGTAGTGGTCAACTAAATGAGGTGACCATGCCAGAAATTGTGAAGAAAATCTACAAAATGGTATTGGATGACTGTCGACTGAAAGTGTGCATACTACCACACTTTGGATATGAGAAGGTTGTGAGCAAGATGGGTGCCACATTTACTCACAATGAAACAAAAACAGCATCGTGAGGATGTTTCAGTTGAGTGTTTCGCTGCAGTAAAGTTTTTGCATCGATTCATAACCATTGATGAAACATAGGTCCATCACTTCCCACCTGAGAAAAAGGAACAGTCGAAACAATGGATTGAAAGGGGAGAATCGGCTCCAAAGAAGGCACAGACAGTTCCATCTGCAGGCAAGGTCATGGCGTCAGTTTTTTGGGATGCACGTCGGATAATTTTCATTGATTATCTTTAAAAAGGAAACACAATCAATGGCGAGTATTATGCAAACCTATTGGAGCATTTGAATGATGAAATCAAGCAAAAACGGCTGCATTTAGTGAAAAAGAAAGTTCTGTTTCATCAAGACATGCACCAGTTCACACATCCATTATCACCATGGCCAAAATCAATGAGTTGAATTCAAACTACTTCCTCATGCACCCTATTCACCAGCCTTAGCCTCCTCTGATTATTTTCTGTTTCCAAAGTTGAAGAAATGGCTTGGTGGTAAAAGATTTGCCAACAATGAAGAGGTGGAGTTTACAGTTGATGGCTATTTTGCAGAACTAGACGGTTCTCACTATAAACAGGGTATCAAGGCTATTGAACATCGCTGGGAAGTGTATTGAGTTGAAAAGAGACTATGTAGAGAAATGAAGATGTTTTTTCCCAATTTTTTTTTGTTTTCTTTGTTAGGTCAGGTACTTCTAGGACAGCCTTCGTAGCAAGATCATTGTGGACTCTGGACCTGCATCTCCCTTTGACACCATAAGGCCACCAAACAGCAGCTTTTTCAGAAAAGGTAGAGGCTGCAAATCATGATCCTGGATTCCTTCTCTGGTCTTTTTTTTTTTCATTTGGAAAATGGCTGGAGGGAATCTGTCAAACATTGTTACTCATTCAAAAGGAAGTATCATCAGTGTCAGAAACGTGATACTCATATGTGCGAAATCAATGTAATAAAATGAAAGCTTGAGTAGCATGAAAACAAAAACAGAATTCCACTTGAACAATGACTATTCTTAGGACTGAAAGAAACAGATGATAAATGTGGGTAAAATGACAGAAAAAAGGTGTGATGTGATCAGCTTTAAATTATATTTGCCATTTCAGTAAATTAGAAAAATATATAAAATAATGTAACCTGCTACACAGTCATTCAATTTACAACATTATTTACATGATTTATAGGAACTAAAGGAGTGCAAGTAAATGAGTGAAGGGAATGCATATTAATGCACACTATTGTGAGTCAGATTACACCGGTCTATAGAAAAATTTGTTTTTATTCATCAGAGATGGAAAACTTTTCTAAACCATTTAAGTACACTACTTTTAAAATTGTTCTTAGTTTTTCTACAAGGGCTGATCAACAAAGACTGAGACTGATTTTTTTTCACAGATGTTTATTACTCCAATTCAATGTTTACATGATCTTTTTCAAAGTAGTCCCCTCCTACTTCAATGCACTAATTATAGCGTCTCTGCCAGTCCTTGAACACATGCTGCAGACCATTCTTTGTCAGGTCCTTGAGAATCGCCTCACTTTTCTTGAGCACTGCTTCAGAGTTCTCAAATCGAATACCCCTAAGCTTTGCCTTTAGTGATGGGAATAAAAAAAAGGTCACAGGGTGCAAGATCGGGGCTATAAGGTGGATGTGGTACACAGATAATGTTGAATTGAGCCAGAAACTGCATGACTTGATTTGCGACGTGAGGCCGTGTATTGTCATGATGAAGTCGCCACCCAGTCCAAGAAAGCTCTGGTCGTTTCTTTGCAATGTGCTTCCTCAGTGTAGCCAATACTGACGTGTAGTATGCTGCTGTAACTGTAGTGTGAGGGGGAACTGCATGCTGGTAAATTATTCCATTACAGTCAAAAAATGTGATCACCATCACTTTCCCTGCAGATGGAACAACTTTTGCCTTTTTTGGTGTTGGAGAAGCTGGCGATTTCCACACTGTGCTGGCTTGTTTTCCTTCAGGATTATAATGATGCAGCCATGACTCATCACCGGTGATAATCAATTTAAAAAATGCATCCCCTCCATCAGCAAAGAGACGCAGCACCTCACGGCTTGTCTCCATTCGCACAGCCTTTTGTTCGGGAGTCAACAGACGTAGCACCCGAGTACAAACTCGGGTCATATGGAGATGGTCGTGCATAATTGTAAACACACTGTCATATGAAATTCTCAACACTTCACTGAGGTTACATAATGTTATACGCCGATCCTCTAGGACAATCACAGCAGCTGTGTTGATGTTGACTTCAGTCACAGCAGAAGCCGAAACACCAGGCCCACCTTGCTTAACACTGACAAGTCGGCCTCCTTTGAAGTCCTTGAACCATCTAAACACTGTTGCACGAGGTAGTGCATCTTCACTGTATGCTTGCTTCAGCTTTTCATAAGCTTCGGTGGCTGTATGATTTAAACGAAAACAGAATTTGATTGCGCTGTACCGCTCCTCTCGCGTCACCTCCATTGTCTGGTATGCGAAATGCACATAGGGTCTACAAAATAGAGCATTACTACCAACCTACCAATACGAGAGTGCTGCAGCCTACCAACATTATACATAAAAACCTGCTCTTTTCAAATATTTATGTTACAGATACGAAACTATCAGGGAAGCTACAGGAAAAAATCAGTCTGTCTTTGTTGATCAGCCCTCGTATATCAGGTATAATCTTTTTCATACAGTATACAACAAAAGTTGAAAACTTAGTAAATGGTTTGCGCTGTAAATTTCTTGCAAGAAATAAGTAACAAACTTTTTCTCAGTGTAACGATAAATACTGGCAACATTACAGTTAGTCACTGTATTTCACACAATCACAGGTTGAAAATCAGATGATTTTGCTTTTCTGTGATGTTCGTGGTTTGAATTTTCTTGGTACAGCATTCAGCAAAAGCCTATCATCATGGAATCATTTCAAAATCCCTGTTATCTTTGCTCTATTGCTTGATGTCTTAGTGAAACTTTCTCCTTGTACATCACTGATTTCACCAAGAAAAAGTAGTAGGAATGTAGAAAATGTAGCTTTAGTAACATGTGACATCCCATCGTTTTGTAACAACGCAAAAGTTTCTTCACACTTTCTTTGTAATTTGGGATTTGTGTTTGTACAAGAAATTATTACAAATCCACACAAAGCTCTTCCAAGAAGCCTTTTTCTTCATCTTTTAGAGTTTCCACAAAAGCACAATCTTTAAAGACCTCTCATATTTGTGTTCCCATAAAAATCCCTCCTTTTAATTTTGCTGATGAAATCTTGGGAAATTTTTACACACATACTTAAATCCCCCTAGAATTTGTCTTGCCATAGCTTTAACAAGAACTTCAATTAAGCCCACTTTAATATGGAATGGAGGGAGTAAAATTTTCTCCCCTATATACCTCAATAAATGCATATTTTCAACATATGTCTTCCTGGTTCATACTTGTTCCTTAGATCCCAATATCGCTTCACATAATGCATATTTGTAGTATGGCTATCCCATAGACATAGGAAGCAGCCAAACTTCATCAAGCCTCCTTGCAGCATGCCCATGAGAATACCAATGATTCTAAAATCCTCACAAATACTCCATTGGTGAAGGTTATATTGTATGGCATCCATGAGTATTTTGATATCATGTCTGCTTCAAGTGAATGGAGTGACCTATTGGAATAGATGGTTTTCTATTCCCATTGTGCAGTAATACGGCTCTCTTTGTGCTGAACAATCAATGAAAAGTCTTCAGTCAGTAGCAATATGTTCCTCTTTCGACTCCTTGAAGAGACCATTGACATAATTGCAAAATATCATATGACTATCGACTGTAAATAACTTTTTAATACATAATTTCTTTCTCAATAGAGAGATGCTTTAATGTGCCTCTCCAGAAGATTTGTTTCTTTTTGTTAGAAGGAAGTAACACTTATGTTTCTTTAAAAGAGAGAGGTGTCTTATGAGGTCATTCAATTCCTTCAGATTAAATGTTTGTGATGTTGAAATTTTAGCATCTGATGCTACTCACTGCCAGAAGATTGCTCACTTTTGACTGATGTTGGGTTTCCAAATTCCATTTGCTTTATAAATACTACTCTTGTCTCTGATGGTTTAGGAACTGGCAGATTTTCACAATAGGGAACTAGTCTTATAGTTTAAAATAAAGAGAGTTGAAGGTTGTTACACTACATCACTAAAAGGTAGTAAAAAAAAAAACTGTTACTAGCTTTTAAATCTTCAAAATTAATTAGTCTTATAGTGGTTGCAGACTAGTATAAAAATCTGATTTAAAATAAAGAGAGTTGAGGGTTGTTACACTACATCACTAAAATATTCTTACTTGAACGCGTTTCAGGAGACGGCTTGTTCCCATCGTGTTCTCAACATGCTGACGATGGGAACAAGCCGTCTCCCGAAACATGTTCAAGTAAGAATATTTTAGTGATCTAGTGTAACAACCCTCAACTCTCTTTATTTTAAAGTATGACACATCACTGTTACTAGCTTCTAAATCTTCAAAATTAGTCAAAAATCTGATGTTTCCTTTTTAAAGTAAAACCAATAATGTTTACATTACAAAAGCAGCAATCATTATGATGATTCTTTGGCTACCGCCAAGCCATGGGGATAACAAACAGCATTGTTACTTTTCTTCTGTTTAACCAATCATTAATTTAAAAAAGTAATTTTTAACTTAGAAAACTAAAAGACTGAATACCCTGCATTTTAATCAATTTTGTTTTGCAAAAATTACATATAAAACATGGTTCATCTTCAAAACTATACCTGATACAGAAAAACTCATTGCATATATGAAATCAGCACATCGATTTACGTAAGATCGACTTATTTTTATTTCTGATGATTTTTATTGTTGACCAGTGTTATTAACACTACATCGCTTACCTTTTATAAAAATGGGACATGTTTCGAAGCTCAATTGCTCCAATCATCAACCTAATGCCAACTGATGGAGCATAATGCCCTTTTGCTGAAGATTGCTGCGCCGTCATCATTCTCTGTTGACTTCTCAAGGAATTCCCTGCTCAGGTTGCCACCAGAGCATAACAGTGCAGCAATCTCCAGCAAAAGAACATCATGCATCAGGTTGATGATGGTAGAACTGAGCTCTAGAAATATGTCCCATTTTTATAAAACCTAGTGTTAATATTTAGTGTTTAATAAATGGACTCACAATAGTGTTATTAAATTGTTTAATACATCACTCTACATAAACTTCTATTCAAGACAGTGGAGTACATATTGTTCACTTCTTTCAAGAATGTCTGATGTATCTTTAGTGGAGCATTTACACCTCTTTAAAGTAACAACTTGCAACTATATAAGATAGAATTTGCAAAATGTTTTAACATATAAGAAAGTTTACTTATCAGATTGTCCTTCACAGAAGGTAATTATTACACATTCTATTCTATTATTCCTTGTTTGGTTACATCAAAGTAACAACCGCCACCGCCACCACCGCCACCGCCACCACCGCCACCGCCACCACCGCCACCGCCGCCACCGCCACCACCACTACATTATGCATTATAAGGTTCAAAAACAAAATATGAAAACTTGGGATACTTACTTGAAGAGGTATTTTTTCATTTTCTCTTGACATAGAGCAAACTCTTTGGGACCTCTCTCAGGCATCTCTTCATCTCTTTCCTTGTACAAAGCATTGTTCATCCAGTAGCGTATTCGGTTAATGTCAAGCATATCTGTCATTGTGAATTCTGTATCAAATGTAATCTCCATATCGTGATCAGGAAACATAGGCCTGCCAGTTTGCTTGTGATAACCAAGGCCGCAGAGCGCTCCAGTAAGCCTCGTCCTGTTTTCATCAGTTCTGCCATACAAAAGTTTTAATATTTCAGAGCAGAAACCACATTACTTTATTTTATTTTTTAACAATTTAAATATATGAGGATTGGAATTCTCAAGTGTTGAACACTAAAGTGCTCATTTTTAGTACTTAAAAGTACTTTAGTACTCAAGTGCTTACTACTACTTTTGAAACATGCCTTGTATAATTACACAGTAAGTGAAGCAAATGTGTCCCAAATTTGATTCCTTGTACTGAACCTTGCCTTCACTGTTACAAAATTTATAAATAAAGTAATTGTTTAACTTACTTTTGGTATTCCCATAACATGTAATATACCATTATTGTCTGTCTACCTACCATATTAGACATATACAGTAGAACCTTGACCTATTGTTCCTTAAATTATCGTTTTCCCGTATCTATGACTCCAATTATGCGGTCCAAAATAGTTTCCACTATAATATATTTTAATAAAACCCACATTTACCATTCATCAAAATAAACATTTTGCCAGAAATTTCAGTCCCAGCAAAACTTTATCCTCGAATGATCGTTTTCAAACTGGAGTAATTAAGCATAGATTGTATTTTGTAAGCAACTGGCAATAATTAGCAGCCTGTACTCAACAGCCTGAAATGTTACTTTATTGTCTCAATTACAGCAAAGATCAACACTATCTGCTGTGTGTAAATGGAGATATAACCTGTTAACTACAGAAAATCAGCAGGAAATAGTGTGAAGGAATAATGATCATGTTCCTGGTATCGAGTTATTTCACTTTTGGCTTTGGGAGTTTGTAAGTTTGTATTAACTGCATTGTCTGATCTTTGTCAAGATGATGACAATGACCACCAGATCAGGCCAAAATTGGAGGCACTGTCAGTTTTGCTTTGGTATGTAGGAAACAAATGGTGATAGAGAGAAGTTTACAGGAGGGAGATAATGATGATCTGAGCTCATGCTCATGGTACATGTTCTGCAAAATAAATAGGTGAGTGAAGCTAGTAAGAGTGCTTAGGTTGACTCCACTTCCATTAAGTGTATTTTATCAATTGCTTCACTGTGTGTGATTCCACTACATTTTGGATATATAGACTGATTTTATCTGGTTAATAGTATTCTGCAACTTACTGAAATCATTAGCCAAAATTTTTTAATTTAAAAATTTGGAACACATGAATTGTTACAATCAGCTCAATATATGTATATCGGAGGTGTTGGATGCAATGTCAATATTACACATTTGCCTTACATTTATCTTCTTACCTCAGTTCAGCAAAAGGAGCAAATATGAGAGCTATTAATGCTGGCAGACCATGTATATTTGGCATTAATGTTGTATGCCGGAGATTGAGGCGGTCACCACTAGTACTCTGTCCCACACATTGTGCTACCAGAAGCCTGAAAAGTAAAAAGACGCTTTTGGTTACAGATGCATGCAATAGTAAATCATTCAAATTCTAACAAATGTTTTAGTCTGAATCCATACTTTTAAGTCTCTGAACCTGCGTATGCACCTAGTCTACAATACTTCCCCAAGTGTGTGTGTGTGTGTGTGTTGCTCGTGTGAAGATGGGTTTCCCCCCTACCCAAATATTCTCCAAGGATGTGACACAAACATTTTCCCTCCAATGCCAACTCTTTATATGCAGAACTATTTGTTGTTATTTATTTACTCAAAATAGCTCTAATAATTTTGATTAAAAATACCATAAGTTTAAGATATTTATATGACCAATAGAATGAATGTCTTGAATTTTCTCTAAACAGCATGTGAAGTCCTCTTCATTTGGAATGAACATAGTATAATGGTAAAGCCTAAAGATATTGAAAAAGCTTACTTAATATAAATCTCTTTAAAATAAAATTTATTTCAGATAACTTGTTTGTGACTTCAGCCATTTCTGAGGTATTCGTTGTTACTGGTTTGATTTTTTCTATGCTTTGCCATTTTTACTATATTGCAGCGAAACATCGCCAAACATTCGACTGAAACATCCTCCACGATGCTACTTTTGTTCCATTGTGAGTAAACGCAGCACCCATCTTGCGCACAGCTTTCTCATGTCTAAATTTTCAGTTAGTGAGCGATGTACAGCATTTTTTGAAATGACCACAATGTCTGCTAGCTCGCACACTTTCAGTCGACACTCATTCAATACCATTCTGTGGATTTTCTTGACAATTTCTGGCATGGTCACCTCATTTGGTTGACCAGTGTGATGTTTGTCTTGGCAGCTCATACTGCCTCGCTTAAACTCTGCCACCCAATATTTTACTGTTGTAAACGAAGGAGCAGTCTCCCCCAAGGTAGAATCTAGCTCAGCTTTAATATTAGTTGGACTAAGACCTTTCAAATGAAAGTATTGTATCACAGAACGATGGCCAGTTTTATCCATGTTTACAAATTCACTGAGTGTGTTCATTATTAATGGCTGCCAAACAATTACTAAACAATGTAGCATCGTCAAACTTCAAATTTAAGCTTTATAAGGGTGGTACTTTCTACCATGGTCATTTGTTTGAAACAACTGCTATATATATGTCAGGTCGAGTACTTCTGGGACTGCCTTGTATTTTCTAAACAGTAAAGTCATTCATTTTTTCCCCTCAGAGGTCATGTCAAGGGCATGGAATTTCAAAGCCATCATATAGCAACTTTAAAAATATGACTATTACTTTACCTACTGTATCTTAATTCATTTTTGAATGACTTTATCTACTGCATCTTAATTGGTTTTTGAGTTATGTGCAAATGCGCAAGATATACACACACACACACACATATGCATGTCATTTTCTAAAAATTGTTTCTGGGCTCCGGTGGGCTCAAAATATGTCTCAAGCTTATCTACTACATTTTTATCCAAATAAACCTTTGTAGAAATAGGTACATTACACCTTGTTATAGATACAATGGGAACATCGACAGCTAAACGTTTAAGAACTGGATACTATATGCTGGCCTTAGAATTCCATACTGTTTCCATGCAATCGCAAGAAACAACTAAATGTTAAAAGGACTTTAAGAGAATGACCAAGTTTCGAACCTTTAATAACAGATATCTCAGAAATGGCTTATGCCACAAAAAAACTTATTTTAAATAAATTGTGTGTTTCAAAGAGAGCTACATTTTTTTGTGCAGTATGTTTTTGTCTATCGCTTAATGTTTACCAGTTATACAAGATTATACAAAATTCCCTCCAAACGAAGAGGACTTCACAGGCTATTCCCTGAAAATTCAAGATATCACTTTATTTCTCAGATAAATGTCCTTAATATATGGTATTTTAATCAAAATCATTAATTATTTTTTTTTTAGAAAATAAAAATTTCCAAAACTGTTCCACGTAAAGGCTAGTTTTGGGTGAGGGGATTTTGTTGAAAATCTTCGTGTCGCAGCCTTTGGAGCATATTGAACCTACGTACCATATTTATTAGACTTTTCGTTTTTGAGTTATGCTGTTCACACAGACACAGACATGTTTCCAAAAATGTTTTATTTAGATTCAGGGTGCCTCAAATATTTCTGGCAAAATCTCGGTATCAAAATTTTGGATGGAATGCCAATACTTCCCCTACTTACTATGCATAGTAGAGAAAGTAAAAATGGGAGTCTAGATGAGCAAATGTCAAAATGAATTTTTAATAAAAACAGAAGAGTTTATTATAAAGGTAGAAAAATATTTAAGAAATGTACAAAGAAATGGTTTTAAAGGAGTGTAGGTGTGAATGATGAATAGGAAAGGCCCAAGACTAAGTTGTGTTGCTAACTAGATTCTTATGAACCAAATAGGTAGAATGCTAGTTTGCACATAGGATTCAATGATAGTGAGCAACTGTTAAAGATAGAGCTTTACTTAAATTTGTAGATTTTAAAATTTCTGTTCATAATAATACTGGTGCAAAAACTCTGTAATTTAAATTTTGTTTGTTAAAAGTCATTCATTCATTAACCCTTAGTAGCTGTCATAAAAATCAGGATTCCCAATTGACACATTTAACACAGAAGCATACTGACAAGAAAATTATTATTATTGTTGTTGAGAACAAACTACACTACTACAAGTGAAGTACCTGTCATGGGGATCCTGTGGCTCAGAGTCCAGAAGCACAGAATTGACAGAATTCCATTCAATTTGGACTGTTTTCGCTATTGATGCCTTTGTTAGACCATAGACCTGCATTTCAAGTGGGCTGAATGGTCCACGTAAATTCCTCTGTAAAACCATAAGTTGTTAATGTTTATACCATAAAAAATTTTAAATATGTTTTGGAGCATTCAATACAAATAACATGAATAACAGAAGACTTTTAAGAATGTCAAAAACAGCATGTCCATAACAACCTGCATCCTACATTCTTCTCTTCTTGGAGGTTCTGGGTCCTGCTCCTCAGCTCCAAAACAGCTTGTGACTTCTTGTTCTTCACATGCTTTTCTTGCTTGTACATCCATGTCAGCATTGGTCAATCTCATTTCATGGTTCATCTGAAAGTAAGATATATATTAAGTTTTAACATCTAATTATAAGTAGAAAAATTGTGAAAACACCAAGTATTTTTACAACTGTAGAGGTCCAAATTGACTGCCACTAGTTTAGCAATCTGAGCTTTCAGTCTAAATCGCTTAACTATCTGCTTTTGTCCTAAAAACTATGGAAAAACACTGAATAAAAGTTTGGTGAACCGCGATATGTAAAGCCCCTGAGGCTTTAAGATCTGGTTCTGCTCGCACTGTGCCAGCAGTTATCTTACCCCACTTCATGGCAAACAGCAGTATATAACTGTCCTACTTTCAGCTTTAAGGGGGCAGTAATATGACAGAGGTATCCGTAAGGGCTGCTCAATTGACATGACAGCCCAGTCCAGCCATGCTATCACTATAACCAACCAGTGGGGAAATCTGGCTTAACTCTACAGAATGAAGCTAGCTCAGCTTGTGTATTGGTGAAGTATTTGGCTGTTTCCTGTATTTTGCTTGGGTAATTATTTAAATTTTCCTGTCGTTGGAAATGGTTCATTGTGGGCTGCCATAATCCAAAATTACTGAACTAGTACTTTCACTTTGGCAAGTTTTTCGGACAGAGAAATGTATATCGAAGCTTGGACTGAGTTAACTTTATTATAATTAAAGTTGGTTTTCAATAAAGCTTGGATATTTAAAGTTTGTAACAAGTAACTGATGAAAGCAAAAGTTTCATTTAAAGAGAAAGAATTAATGAATGTTAACTTTTTGAAGTACATTAAGGCCTTGTTTATAGATTTCCAAGCAGTTTACTTAACTATTTATTTCTTGTTTTTATTTAATTCTACTGTTATTATTTGTTTATTTGTAACTTGCAACACATTTATTATACATGGTTAATATTTAAAGTTTCAATAGAAGTTCAGATAACCATTGACTGTTTTCCACTTTCAACTCATTCCACATTCTAACACTTCCTGTAAAGATATAAAGACTCTACACCCAGGAAAAGGGGAAAGGCCTTTGTGCAAGGAGAAATAACAAATGCCCAGCAGAGGTGTAGCCCACCATTACAAAAACCAAAGTATAACTAAACAGTTTTAAGCGTGAGAAGTACAGATTTTTCAAATTCAGTGTCTTAAACAGGAACTTCCTCTCTATATGTATACCATTCAATTGTTTATGCTCAATACAGGCACCAAACTTATATGTAATTACATATTTTGATTTTGCAAAGTTGTTTATTGTGGATTTGAATTATGATTTGTAACTATAAAGTTTGTTTTATTCTTATAGATGTCTATTAAGCATTTTTGCCTAGAGGCTCAGCTTTGAATTTAATTTTTTTTTCTTCCTCTCTTTTTCTTCCCATCCTCTTTTTCGTGTATCCATTTTAACAACTCAAGTATGCATGTCAGTGAATAAAATGTCCAAATTAGCTCAGAATCCAAAAAACTGAAGGTTACCCAACATTTATTTACGGAGGATAAGGGAAAAATCCCAGGAAAAGCTTCATCTTGGTAACCCACCCCAATCAAGATTCAAACTTGGAATCTCCAGGTTGTTAAGCAGATACTCTACCCCTACACCACAGACGTGGGCAAATTTCAGTTAGGTTGGGGTGCTTGGCTGATAAGTATTCAAATTTCAAGAGACAAGAAAATTATAAGGGGATACCTATGCGAATGAGCCATAAAACAGGTATAAATGACAATAGGTAAAGTTGTGTAACACACATCTGATCTTTATTTCTTTCTTCCCTACTTATGCAATATTACTCGTTATAAACATTTATAAGGCACATTCGCAATAAATGTACTCAAGTTAATACAAGAATTCAAACTTCCTGAAAACAAAACCTATTAGAAAAGTAAACACCATACACTTTTTTGTCAGAATTGCAATTTTGTTTGTCATCAGTGCTTTTACTTATTTAATTGCAAATGTAAAGCTTGGAACAGCCTACAATTAGTAAGGTTGGTGTGTGCAAGTTGCATGAGAATTAAGAATGTTCAATTTTTTATGATATACGAGGTAGAGTGGTAGATAAGACTACTTTTGTCTACCCTTTGAAGCTTCTCACTGTCACCTAAACCTAGGTGCCATGTTTGTTACAGATAGTTTGTTACAAAAGCCTATCAGTAGTATTGACCATAAAGTGATGCACACTAATATTATTAGTAATGAGTTGAGCTTTATGTAACAGAAATTATTAGTAGTAATGTAAATTTGTAAACTGCTTCTTATTATATAAACAAAATTATGCAACAGACCCAGACCACTGCTATGATGGCGATCTGTACATGAGCCTGCCTATGGAAAAGGCTTCTTTTTTCTAACTACCACTCCAGGTTCCACACACAGGACCTGAGATCCACAGTTCAGGTCATCTGTTAATTTACCTACTACTCTCATCCATCAGAAGGTTTCATTAACCCTTATTTATCTACTTGCCTTAGAAAGAAAACTTTCTTCAGCTCTCTGTGCATATCCTTCCTTTATGAGCCACTCGTTGATGCTTATATGTCCTGTTGGAGTCTTCTTCAGCAGCTCCAGGGATACCACTCCATTGACAACAGAGTATACCTATACATAAACAGGAAACAATGTACAAATTTAATATTTTGTGACAGGTTTATAAAAAATCAGCTAACCCAAAGAGCATCTAAACGAGCAGTTATAGTGATAGGCAGCGTGTGCATAGAAGTTTGTAAATTATGTTGATTATGAAGATGGATGATGATCTGGAGATCTATCAAGTCATAAACTGAGAGATATGCATGCAGAAGAATGAAGAACAAAGGTAATAAAAAAGGATGTTAATGACAAAAGAACAATTGTGGGTGCCATTACAAGGGATTAGTCATAAAATTTTAATTATCATCTTGAAAAAATCAAGCTTCAACCATGAAACGTGGTGATGGTGTTAGTACTTCTCTACATATTCACCCTTCAATGTGACACATTTTTCGCAAAGAATGACTAGGCGGAGACCTTGGTTGTGTAAGTTTGCACTTTGGCTGTTCAGGAAACATGCCACCTCGAAAATCACCTCGTCGTCATTCTGAAAATGCCTGCCATTCAATGGTTTCTTCATTTGGGGAAAAAGGAAGAATTCACTGGGTGCATGTCAGGGGAATACGGAGCTGAAGGCAAAATTTGATGACCCAAATAAGCAGCATGTGTGACTGTTTCCTTTGCAGAAAGAGCTGGGGTGTTGTCATGGAGCAAAAACACCTCCTTGGACAGCTTCCCGCGGCGTTTCATCTTGACAGCCTCCCGTACATAACCTCATCAGGAGATTTCAGTAGTATGCTCCTGTGATGGTTTACTCATATGAGCATAATCTGTTAACACCATACCATGGCAGTCCCAAAAAATCTCAGCATCTCTTTGCTGATGATGGTTGACTCTTTGCCTTTTTCAGTGCTGGTGAATCCACGTGTTTCCACTGCTTGCTTTGCTGTTTACTCTCGAGGTTCATATTTTGAAAAGTAATCCATCCATTTATGTATTTATGCCTAAAATACATTAATTGCTGTCTCTTTAAAAACAAATACTCATATAAATATGAAAAATTTCAGTATTCTGCATGCATTTCTCTGCATTTTCCTCAAATTTCTTATAGCGCATACACAAATTAAGCCCAACCATGTTGAGTATTACTTTATTTCACTTAAAGGCATTCTATTTTTAATAAGTGTAATTATTAATATAGATTACTCTTCCTCAATCTTTTCAGAAATTTTTTAGACTATTGCAAGACATGTAATACAAGATTTTACAAAATTATCTCAGTGCATATTTCTTCGTGTTGCACTGCTAGACAAACTCCATTAATTCTCTTTTCTTGGCGCTTTCTGTCAGTTGTTGCTGATATTAGCTAATCAAGCATAACCTGTACTGTCATCTCAGGACACAAAGATTTTAAAGAAAATCCTCTCACCCCAAACTAGCTTAACATGGAACATTTTTTTAATTTGATTTTCTGAAAAATGGCTCCAATGTTACGGATTAAAATAACATATACTAAAGATATTTACTTTACAAATCAAATGTATATTGAATTTCCTGGGAATAGCTTGTAAAGTCCTTTTCATTTGGAACAAAATTTATACAATCTATCACATTAAACGATAGATGAAAACGTGCTACACAAAAGATATAAATCTCTTTAGAACACACAATTTATTTTAAGTACCTTCTTTGTAGTATCAGACATTTCTGACATATCCATTATTAATGCTTTGAATTGTTCAGTACTTAGTCACTCTTTTAAAGTCTTGTCAATTTTCAGTTGTTTCTCACAATGTCGTAGAAGGAGTATGAAATTTTAAGGTCAGCATATAGCATCCAGTTCTAAAGCATTTGACTATCGCTATTCCCTTTGTATCTATAACAAAATGTGTAATGCAGCTATTTCTGGAAAGGTTTATCTCGATTAAAATGAACTAAACAGGAAAATAAACTTTTGCAAGAATAATTTGTATGCATACCAGCACGCAACAGAGGGCAGAGAAAGTGAATGTGAATGCAACACATAATATTTTTACTTTCTCTACTACGTATAGTAAGTAGGGGAAGTATTGCATTCCACGCAAAAATTCGATACTGAGAATTCACAGGAAATACATGTTTTGAGGTGCACTGAATGCATTTAAAGCCTTTTTGGAAACTGTGTGTGTGTGTGTGTGTGTGTGTGTGTGTGTGTGTGTGTGTGTGTGTGGGGGTGTGTGCATGTGCGTGTGGGGGTGTGCGTGTGCGTGCATGCGTGTGTGTGTGTGTGTCTCTCTCTGTCTGAACAGCATAATTCAGAAACGAACAGTCGGATAAACACCAAACTTGGTATTTAGGGTCAGTATCTTCCAGAGATGCGACACAGAGGTTTTCAAGAAAATACCCCTACCCCAGATTACCCTTTACATGGAACATTTTTCGAAAATTTTAGTTTTCTCAAAAATGGCTCTAACGATTTTGATTAAAATATCATATGTTTAAGATATTGTCATGACAAATAAAATGTATATCTTGAATTTTCTGGGAATGTCTCCAAAAGTATTCTTCATTGTGAAAGACTTTTGCATATCTGGTAAACCATAAGAGATAGACAAAATTTTACTACACAAAAATGGAGATCGCGTTAAAAAACACAATTTATGTCATATACATTTTTTTGTTGTTGTTAACCATTTTCAAGATATTGCTTGTTATTCCCTTAAATTTTCCAATATTTATACTTTTCTCAAATTCGTTATTCATTTTTTTTTGTCCTGGTAATGCAAAGAGAATGGAATACTCCACATAGCAAACAGCTCTTAAAACATTTGACTATCGCTTATAGCCTACCAATTCCCCTTGCATCTACAAGAAAATTAGCAATAAGATTGACATCTCGATTAACATGAAGCATATGGAGAATAAGTATTTATAAAAATAGTTTTACAAGAGTAAAGAAAGTTATGTGAGTGTAACACATCAGATTATTTTATTTGGTGATAGTAAACCATTTAAAACAAAGCATTTAATTACTGTACAACATTGTTTTATTTAATTTTTGAAGAAACCTTAACTTGTTTACTTTGCAAAACAGTAACAAAATGAACAAAAGCACTGTGCCGCTCCCACCCCCTCCCTGGCATTGAATATGTTGCCAGTAGACAAAGATTGGGGAATATTCTGGCATGATACTGTCATTCCTGACATGAGTGTGGTAGAACGACATATTTACTGTCCACATTTGCTATTGGCTGGGTCAACTATGTCACCGATCACGGCGCTCTACCAGGAAGGACGAGGAACGTGAGGATCCCGGACAAGAACAGCCAGGAGTCATCAACGAGAGAAGGAGCAAGCAGACCGCCTAGCCAGTGACTTACATTTGTCTTCAGCGAGTTTTTCAGCATATTATTATCAAAAGTAATTTTCTGGACTTTCAAAATTGAATTCATACTTTTTGGTAAGCACATTCAACATTTATTTCATTACCCTTATTCTAAATTCTTTAGGCTTACAGGAGAGACATATCTTTTCATTTTGTAATTTGTACGTATACTGCACTGGCAGTCAAAGCAAACAAAACACTTTGTAAGGAATCGGAAATTACTGTAAAGCAGGCTAATTAGAAAAACAAAGGTGAAGGAGAAAGACAAGAACCATTATGTATTTAAAACATGTTAACTTTTATGTCTTTCTGTATGTTAAAAAAAATATGCAAGCTTAATTGAAACTTATATAATTGTCAATGTTATACAAATCTAGCTACAATAAGTAATCAGTATATTCGTGTGAATATTTCAAACCTAGGCTCCTTTAACAATCCATACCTCTGGGCCCAACAAATATTACACCATTAAGGTTGAATTGAATTGCATTAGTGAATAATTTGGATTTGGCAACTTTCCATACTGCAGTGCTGGATTTCTTTTTTCCACTTCCCGTTCGTACGCAATATCTTTCCAAATTTTATTATGCTCCACAATAAGGATTTACTCGATTTTGTTGAGAAAATTAAATTGTATGCACGACTTTTTCTTATGGGTGATCACGAACATTGTGTACGTGACATAATTCTTTCAGGTTTGAATTCAGGGACACGTTTGTCTTGTGCTTTTGCTAAAACTCCAACTACTTGTTCTGCTCTGGATATAGTTATTGCTTTGGTACAACATATTCAGTCTGAAGCTTCCTTTGCTTTGACATGCGTTGCAGTAACTCAGTCTAATGGGACACACACAAATTCCCAGCAGGATATTCTGTCTGCCCAATGGCCACCCTCAGCATCTTTGAATTCTGTCCTGAATTGTGTATGCTCATTTTGCAAAAAATCTGGGCATTCTTTTGATTTTGTTTTCTTTGCTGTAGGCACTTGATTGAGTTGCGTCATGACTAGAGGAAGAATTTTCCACCTATTATTTGCTGCAAGTACATAAAAAGAATTGAGTTTTATTTATGGATGCTCTTTAACTGCTGTGGTCCTAAACATCCCATTCTATATTGGGTGTGAAAGACCGGTAATTTTGCTCAGAGGCTTCTATTAGGCTTGAGGTTCTTTTACATGCCGTAAATCTACGACACGGGACCACCAGCTTTACTTCCCTTCCGAAGGAAGCAATGCTAAGGATTTTTAAGCCCAAAAAAAATCCATCGCCCTCAGCCAGGTTTGAACCCACGACCTTGTGAACTAGACCGCAAGTACATGGGGTGCCCTTTTTGTCATTTCCAGTTATACCAGTTTTCTGTTTGAAGACACTCACTATGCTTTAATCAATTCTGGGGCATCTCTTAATCTCCTCAATAGTTCCTTTTGGTTTAAATTTGCGGGATCTTGTAAATTACAACTAACCCCTCCCCCACAGAGATATTAAGTATGTTACAGTATCAAGAGCAGATTTACCCATTTTAGGGGTCACCCAAGTGCACATTAAAATGGGAAACTTTTCATGGGACGTTCTTTTCCACGTGGTGGATAATTTGGATCACAATTTAATTTTGGCTTTTCCACTTTTATTACACATGCAGTTATGCCTAGATTTTGCGGATTTTTCCATTTCTTTTCCTTTTAGTCCAAAACAAAAACTTAAGTTTAAGTATGCTATTATGAATCCACCAGTTTTGGCCATGCCTGATTCCGATAAACCTTCAACATCCAAACAGATGCCTCGCGTTTTCCAGTCGCCGCAGTCTTATTACAAGGTCCTGATGGAGCTCGACATCTGGTTTAATACGTCTCCTGTTGTCTTACGGTGGCAGAACGTCGTCTTTCAGTCTATGAGTTAGAGGCCTTAGCTGTGCTTACTGCTTGTGATAAATTTTGCCCTTATTTAGAACATCAACCCTTCTTATTGGAGTGCGATAACCAGGCTATCACTTGGGCATTATCCCATGGACGTAAAACAGGAGAACTCGCGTATTGGGCACTTAAAACTTAGCGCTTTTCAATTTCAGGTGCACCACATGCACGGCTCTGAAAATGTAATGGCTGATGCCCTGTCACTATGTTTGCAGAACCTGACATTGCAGTCCTGGTTACATCACGCCAGGTTTCCTCAGTTTCTGATATTTCTCTCAGGATTTTCTTACTGCATTCACTTCTATTTCAGATCATCAAAGGCAGGATGCAGTATTAGGTCTGGTGTGGCAGTTCCAGGTTATACTGTCAAAGACGACTCTTTATACCCATCTACCACGTTTGCATCTTTCTAAAATTGTCATGCCACAACTTTTGGTTCTGGTAATATTGCAGTATTTTCATATTTCACTTTATGGCGCACACTTAGATGTGTATAAAACAAAAATGAAAGTGAGTCAATATTTTGTATGGCATGGCATGTATCATGATATAGCCTCCTTTGTTAATTCCTGTGATATTTGTAAGAGATCTAAACCACCTCAAAATACGCAGTTGGGATTGCTACTGCGCCCATGGATTGATTTTATTGGAACTTTACCATGCTCGCGCAAGGGAAATACTTGTGTGTTGTTGTTGATGCCTTCACGAAGTTTATCTGGTTAGCTCTGGTTCGTGCCACTACAGCTGTGGCATCTGTTTCTGCTTTAGCTACTACCTTTGCATCCTTTGTTGCTCCTCATGTCGTTGTTTCAGTAATGTTTCATATTTTCGCGCACATGTTTTCTGCATGTTTCTTTTCGAGCATGGAGTGAAGTTCGTACTTACCTCAGCTTATTATCCATGTCCATCTTTGGCTGAGCGCTAATAGGAATTTACGGAATCTGCTTATCGTTTTTCATTCAGATTCTCATTGTTTTTCATTAGTTGGTGAATTTCAATTTGCCTTGAATACTGCAGTACAAAAACCTCATCGTCAACTTCCCTTTCAGCTCATGTTCTGTTTTTTGCCTGCATGTCCATTGTCAAATCAATGGTAAGCTGATTTGTTCCGGATACTTCTAGCATGGACCAAATTCGTGAGCAATGGAAGTTGGCTTTTCTTCCTTGCGGAAGCATCACCAACGTGAAGCTCAGCATTACAATCAAGGTTGGGTGCCTGCACTGTTTCTGGTTAGCAATGTTTTTCTTTTGCGTTCTCACTGCTTAAGTGATGCTTCTAAAGGGTTTGCAAGTAAATTGGATCTGCGATGTCAGTTCGTTTAAAATTCTTAGTATTGTCAAGCCGCTTTCTTTTTGCATCCAGGATTGCATCACAGGATGTATTACAACAGCCCATGCTTCTCAGCTTAAAGCTGTCACTACTTAGTCGGTTTCTATTGGCTCGGTCTCTCGCATCCATGTAGCACCTTGTTTTCTCATTATCACCTGCAAGCTCATTACGTTTCCTTGTCGTTTCCTCACGCTTGAGTATGGATTTTTCCTTTTTTTTTGTTTTTTTGTTTGTTTGTTAATCGCTACATGTTTCTTGTTTTTCTCTTCTTTTCTCTACCCTTTGTTACCTTGAGGTGTGTTGTGTTTGTGTTCTGGGGGTATTGTAGTTAATTTATTGTAGAGATTTATATTGTTACAGTTTAATGGGCCCATTATGTTTATTCCTGCAGGTTTAGATTGTAGTATTTGGTTTATTTTTTAATTCTTATCTTGTAGTTTGACAGTTATGTGTCTTAGTTTATTCTTCCAATTTGGTGGTGGCAAGATTTTTGGCCTACATGGATTTTTACCTTGTGCAAAGGAGTGCACATATGTTTTTGTTTAAATTCTCATTCATTTTATAGCTTTATTCTTGTTATTCAGAGTTATTTATTACTTGTTATGAATGAAATTTTATATAGTTCAGTTTTTGTTCTATGTTTGTATCTCCTTTCACATATTGCCTTAAACTTTTTGCAAACATTATTTGTTTCCTCTGCATCTTCAATGCTTTATTTTGCTGTTTCTCCTGTGTTAGCATTTATTATTTCTATGTCTTGCCTTTCTCGCCTTATCATATGTTTGCTTGGGTCTGTTTTCAAGTATTCCTCACCCAGGAGAGTTCCAGTACCTTTGACTAATACGTCAGCTGCACTTTCTTTTTTGGTGAGGGGAGAGTTATTGTGTCACTCTCACCCCATCCCTGGTATTGAATCATTGCCAGCAGACGGAGATGGAGGAATGTTCTAGCATGATGTCGTTACTCCTGATGCGAGTGTGGTAGAAGACATAATGGTTGTCTAAGCTTGCTATTGGTTGGGTCAACTACGTCACCAATCACAGCGCTCTACCAGGCAGGATGGGGAACATGAGGCTCCCGGGCAAGAACAGCCAGGAGTCATCGATGAGAGATGGAGAGAGCAGACCGCTTAGCCAGTCCAACTTGCATTAGGCTTCGGCAAGCTTTTCGGCATATCATTATCAAAAGTAATTTTCTGGATTTTTCAAATTGAATTCATATGTTTTGGCAAGTACATTCAAACTTTATTTCATTACCCTTATTCTAAATTCTTTAGGCTCGCGGGGGAAACATGTCTTTTCATTTCGTAATTTGTATGTATACTGCACTGGCAGTCGAAGCAAGCAAAACACTTTGTAAGGAATCAGAAATTACTGCAAAGCAGACTAATTATTAGAGAGAAAGGTGAAGAAGAAATACGAGAACCATTATGTATTTGAAACATGTTAACTTTTATTATTATTATTATTATTATTACTCCATTTATTTTATTTCGCTTTAACTACAGGGTCATATCGCAGTGGATCTGTTAGTGGATAACTCTTAAATCGAGGTGTGGTGGAAAGTTGCCTTCTAGGTCTCATCCCTGTAACCACACACTTCATCATGTCCACAGAGACCCTAGTGCATAGTAACTGGATCTTCTGCTTTGTGCCATGCAGATGGCATTAACTTTGATGTCTTTGTGTATGTTAAAAGAAATTGCAAGCTTAACTGAAACATATATAATTGTCAATATACAAATCTAGCTACAACAAATAGTATTTCATGTGAATTTTTCAAACCTAAACTCCTTTGACAACCCATACCTCTGGGCCCAAAAAATATTACACCATTAAGGTTGAATTGGGCAGTAACTTCGACACATATGTGCAATGCATGCTTGAAGGATAATAATATGTCATTACAGCACGGCATAGCACATGTATGAAATTACATGCTGTGCCATCTAAAGAATTATACTTGAGAACTATCCTTACTACAGCAGAATCTCGTTAGTACGTTTTTGCAGGGACATAAGGATTTGGATGTCATAGGCAGGAAAACATGTTAACAAAAATACAAAATCTGCAATTTAAGAACATAGTTATGCAATAAAATCGAATAATTACTACGTCTCCATGGGCAGTTGAAATAGATTTCAAGTACAATTTTATACTGAATACGATCCGTGTTTCCATGTTAAATTCAATGTGTGTTCAAATGGATTTGGATACACAAAACCTGAGAATAAATAATTCAAGCTTTTATGTTGGTCAACTTGGATTTTTGGGGTTATGAATGTTTTGCAAAAATAAATTGCGAATTATGGAAGCGACAATAGTGGCTTTGCTGTGTGTTTTATTATGTTTTATTACACAATTTCCGATAAAAAAAGAAAACAAAATTATCTGCGTGCATCGTGTTACGAGTACAATAGACGTTAGTAACTTTGGCATATTCAATACAATTTGAATATGGTAGGAGTTTCCATGCAACAAATTTCGTTCTGATCCTATTTTCCAAGAGGAAAGTTTTGTTTTAACATTTTTCCCTTCTTTAAAAGCAGTTTCAATCAATTTAGGTTTGCTAACAATCGTGTTTAAGGTTGACGGAGGAATTGACTAATTTTGAAGATTTAGAAGCTGGTAACAGTGATGTGTCATAATTTAAAATAGAGAGTTGAGGGTTGTTACACTACATCACTATGATATTCTTACTTGTATCATAGTGATGTAGTGTAACAACCCTCAACTCTCTATTTTAAATGACGGAGGAATGTTTAACTTTCGCATTATATCCACATGTTTCATATTTGGATTGTGGTATACTTCAAGGATGTTCAGTTTTTCAGTGTTGGTTATTTACTACACTTTCTTTTTTTCATTGCAAATGAAAAGTTAAAATACTATCTACGTATGTTTGGTCAACAACTCAACAGCAGAAACTATCCGCGTTTACCACGCCAAGGTAAAGCATTCTCTATCCCGCCTACATAAATCGTGTCACACAAATATTTACATACATGCATGTGATTGGCTGCCGGTATCCACCCCGTGACCAAGATAAATTGAGTTTTATTTATGGACGCTCTTTAACTACTACGGTCCTTAGCATCCCATTCTATATTGGGCGTGAAAGACCGGTAATTTTGCTCAGAGACCTCTTTATCAGGCTTGAGGTTCTTTTACATGCCATAAATCTACAACACGGGACCACCGACTTTACTTCCCTTCTGAAGGAAGCCATGCTAAGGATTTTTACGCCCGAAAAAATCCATCACCCTTCACCAGGTTTGAACCCACGACCTTGGGAAGTGGAGGCTAGCACGGTACCACTAGTCCACAGAAGACGACCCCGTGACCAAGGATTGACCAAAGCAGCAAATGGAGGACGTCAAACTTTGAATGTAGTAAGCGGGATTGGCAAAACACACTAAGCAAACGTTATTTATTACATTTGGTGATTTGGTACCGGGACTTTTATAATTCAACGTAAACGGGAAAACGTGTAATGAGGAACGTGCTAATGAGATTCCACTGTATTTGATATTACTAGAAACATCACTGTACCAGGCCAAGAACTTTTCGAACTGCCAAAACATTTTATTAGTGTATTATCAGCTGTCCTTTGTACTCTTCTAAAACCACTCTGATATTGAGATATTAATTTGTTATTCCACCAAGTTCAAATTCTAACAGTTGTATAAAATGACTAATCCATTTCCCTGGTTTAATAGTGAATCCAACCTGTTCTGGGTCTACTTGACCACTTCCTAATCACATTTCATACTTCTTTTGCCTCCCTGATCTAATTTTTACATCAATTTACAAGGCCTCTTTTCTCATCCCACTCTTCCTTCTTTCCAGAGCCTGTAGGTTGTTCTTGACCCTGTAATGTAATCTTATCCTCCCCTATACTTTTCCTTCCATTGAATAGCAGTATATTCACTAAGCTGTCACATCACTATAGTTTTGATCAAACCAAATCCTTATAGGCCACCTGGTTTACCATCTTATTAGCCACCTATTTCAGCATAAATTCCACCAGGTTCAGAGCACACTCATTTTGTTTTAGCACTGTCAGCCAATTTATCCACAAACACAGAAGGATTTCACACACAGTACTGAGTTCACAGATATTACAATTATCATTCTTCTCCCTACTTTACACCAAACTTAAAAAGCATCTACAATTTCCTATCCACTAATTTCTACTCCAGTTTCTGCACCAAAATCTATACACCTCTTGTATGGTCCAAATCCCTTAACATTCTTCCGCTCGAATAAACAACAAATTCAACTAATTTATCTCCCCTTGTTTTCATTTCTTCAGTTACTCTCTTAACGTCCTTAGCATTTGCAGAAATGGTTTCCTACATATTTTACTGCAGGCACAAAAGGGACACAGGAGGCTGAAGTATATTCAAATCTTAAAAAAGTCACTATGTGTTGGTTTTAAAATTAAATGTTCTTTGCAAAGCATCACAAGAAACAAAATAATGATGCCTCAACACTACAAAAAATGTAAAAGTATTAAAAAATTCAAACCTAGAACGAATATCTATAAATGCTTACTGACACAACAAAATGCATATGACAAAATGTGTATAAATGCGACCTACATGTTTTGAATTGTATGCTTTTGTCTATTTCTTAGTTACATGAAACAAAACAGTTTACAATCCTGTTCCCCACCAACATGCAGTACTCAACAGTCTTGCGCACAGATTGGTTAACGTTCCCGTGAGCAAAGATAAATATATCCGTAAACTAAGTAACATTATAGATATAGCTACAGAAAATGGATTCCGAGCAGAACAATACATAAGAAAATAAACAGAGCCATAAATAGAAAAAGAGTAAAATAGGTCAGCACACTCATTCCAAATGAGAAAGAAAACAAGATTTTCAAGAAATTCACATACCACGCAACAGGTTCCTAAAACTTCCAGTGGATCTTCAAACAGCACATCATTTTGGCCCCAAAAAAACAGTTACACCATCAAAACTGTATTAGATAAATTCTAAATTAAAAGTTGGTATCCCACATGAGGACAACCAAGGAATATACCAATTCAGCTGCAACGGCTGTCAAAAAAAATCTACATCAAGAAAACTAAAAGAAACATAAAAACAAGAATAAACGAACATATCTGTCACATAAAGTAAAAAAGGAAGAAAATCACTGGTACCTTGACATTTTTTTTGGAGAGACCAACACACCATAAACAGAAATCTAAAACTACTAAAAAAATATTTCAAGAAAAACAGAACCTACAGTTTGGGAAAATATTTACATTTGGAAGAACAGGAACTGCATTTTCCATTTTGAAATCCTGCCAGGCAACATACTAATGAAAAGATTCATCTAACGAACACCAGGGACAAGGCCAATCACTACAAGGGACAAGGCCAATCACCACAAGGGACAAGGTCAATCACCACATGGAATGATAAGTGGCAGTCACCAGGAACTGATAATGAGAACAAGTAGCTCCAGAAACATTTTTTCTTTCTTAAATATAGTAATATAGTGTTACAAAATGACTCGGTAATTAATCTAAATGACTATTGGAAAGGTAGAATCAAACGACTGAAAAATTCAATGGTCTGATTGAATTCAGTCACCTGATTCTACCTTTCCAACCTTGTCCAACACATGGCTTGTGTGGAAGAACAATTAATTCTATAAATGACCATTTCTTATGGTTTACCAGTTACACAAAATTATTCAGAATGAAGAGGACTTTCACAGCCTATTCACAGAAAATTCAAGATATATATTTTATTACTTACAGAAATATGCATGATCCTTATGAAGTGGATAACTGTATGATACTTGGATTTTGTGTTAAGAATGTAACCATGAAACTATGAAATACCACAGAAAACTTTCTTAGAGTACTGACAGCACAATGGGATTGTGACTGGCAACTTTAGCAATGTTTTCAAATTAGGATTACATTATGACAGGCAATTAAAGGTAAAAGCAGCATGTTTGTGAATTATGAGACTGTCATGTTGGCCAAAATGCTTTAGTTTTTTTAGGCATAGGAACAAATGTAACCTCCTGATACAAAGTTTCTTCAAAAGTGATTTCCAATGAACACTGGTAATATTATACAAGGATCGTCTGAAATGTTCTTGCCATAACAATGAAAAAGCAAAATTAATGTTTATGGGATATTTTTATTTTTCAACCTTCAAGAACAATACACTTATTCCAGCGATGCACTAGCATTGTTATCCCATCCCTGTAGAGGTTTTCTGGAAGCTCTGCAAAATAGGGATTTACAGCTGCAATCCCCTCCTGATACAAGAAAAATGCTGCCCTGCAAGGAAATTCTTGAGTTTTGGGAAGAAATGGAACTCGGAGGGAGCCAGATCTTGGGAGTAGAATGGATGTTTCAATAATTGTAGTGCAAATCCTTTAGTTTTAAAATTGCTAGAATACTTTTGTGGGCAGGTGAAGTGTCCTGGTGAAAGAAGACTTTTTCCTCTGCAAACTAAACATTTTCTCTTGAATGTTGGCATCTAGCCTGGTTAGAAGATCAGAGTAATACTCTCCGGTTATTGTTTTATCCTTTTCAAGATAGTCAATCAACAAAATTCCCTGAACATCCCAAACCCTGATGCCGTGATCTCTCCTGCTGATGGAATTGACTTTGCCTTCTTTGACGCTGAACAACAGGCTTCTATCCACTGTTTTGACTGCTGTTTGGATTCTGGTGTATAATGAATCCAAGTTATAACTCTTATAACGAATCTGCAAATAAAGTCAGTTTAGTTAGTGCTCAGTATCTCTAAACCAGACTTTTCATATGCATTCTTTTGATCTGCTGTGAGTAAATGCAGCACCCAACATGTGCAAAGCTTTCTCATCCCCAAATCTTGATGCATGATATAATTTGCATGCACTTCAGACATGCCTATAGCCTCAGCAATTCCACATACCTTGACTTACAGATTGTTCACACCATATTGTGCACTTTTATAACCATTTTGGATGTTCTAGCACATTTTGGGCGTCCTTCACATGGATCATCTTCTAGGTTGATGCATCCATGTGTAAACCCTGCAGCCCACCTTTTCAACGGAAGCTCCACCACACACTTAAATAAACTTTGCATGAATTTCATTTGGTGTCAAACATTCTTTTATGAAGAATTTGATAACTGCACAATATTCTTATTTTATCCATATCAACAAATATAATCGAATATCTTGCTTTGGATAGATGTATGCACAAGCAACAATATAGAAGGGCTTGAAATTTTTTAAAAAAACGCTTATAATAGATCTACCAACTTAATAGAAAAACATCACTGCATTAGTGCTGCAATTTTTGTTCAAAGCGGAGAACTTTTCAGATGATCCTCGTATTAATATGATTCCCTCTGAATAATTTTACTGTAGAGATTTCTTGGGGCCATTAGGCGGATGTTTTCATTTTACTACTTTTTTCCATTTGTTTCACTCACTTTAGTAGTGAAAATAAATGTTTAAGAATCATTCTTATCACTTCCCCACAAAGTGTCCACCAAAACTTCCACATAGAGTAATGTTTTATTACTGTAGCTTCACTTATTCTCACTACCTATAGCACATTAACTGAATTTGAAGGAGATCACGAATAGAATACAACAGAAACTATGGATTCAATAATACATACCTTTGCATATAAGCTGGTACTTTCTATTGCTCTCTGAAATGCCTTACTAGCTTCGGTTGTCCAAATTCCTTGAGGATTTTTGATGAGAGAAGGCTGAAGTTCAGAGAGTATACATTCAAAGGCTAAGGGTGGAGTTTTAACCATATGTTCATTTATCATCTCCTGTGTGAAATTTCTTAATTTTGTGATTGGTAGTTGCTCTGTATTTCCATAATCTATGAAGAAGACCTGTAAAACAAAAAACACAGAACACATATAAGCATAAAAAAAAAAATGGATGGTACATTCACATGAATTTCTCTACCCTCTACCTTTATTAGTGGGTATATAAATTATACTTATTGAAGCTCATTTTTCTATCTACTACATTTCTATCGAAATAAACCTTTGCAAAAATAGGCTACATTACACATTTCATTATAGATACAAAGAGATCAGCGATAGTCAAATGTTTAAGAACTGGATGCTATATGCTGGCCTTAAAATTTCATACTGTTTCCACGCAACTATAGAAATAACTGAAAATCGATGGGACTTAAAAAGAATGACCAGTATTGAACAATTGGAACCTTTAATAACAAATATCTCAGAAATGGCTTATGCTACAAAAAGGCTTATTGTGTGTTTTAAAGAGATCTGCATTTTTTGCGTGGTACATTTTCATCTATCACGTAACATTTACCAGTTATACAAGATTATACAAAATTCCTTCCGAATGAACAGGACTTCCTAGGCTATAAACAGAAATTTTAAAATATACATTTTATTTGTCATGTAAACATCTTTCATACATGATATTTTAGTCAAAAGAGCCATTTTTTGGAAAAGCAAAATTTTCGAAAAACTTCTATGTAACAGGTAGTTAGGGCGGGGGGATTTTCTTGAAAATCTTCATGTCCCATCCTTGGAAGATAGTGAACTCATATACTAAGTTTGGTATTTGTCAGACTTTTCATTTTTGAGTTATGCAGTTCACACACAGACTAATACCTCCATGTCATCAAACACCTGGCAGAAATAAAATAAGTACGGTACTTGCACATCAGGCAAACAATTTCATTTCTACCCTACTCAGTTTTAAATGTTTTAACAGCAACAGTAACACAATAGGTGTTAGTGTATGTTAGAATCAAGAGAGACTCCACTTCTCTGCTACTGTGTTTCTATATATGCATAATGGAGTCTGGTGTAGGCAGTGAGAAAGAGCACACATGCCGCATAATGCGGTAGAGCGCTGGAAATGGGGATCGACTTACGAACATATAGAGCAAGAATTGGAAGTTTTGGAAGTATGAAGATCAAGAAAAAAGGAATGATAAGATCAGCGACAGAAATAGGGGCAGTGATTATCATCATAATATTGTTGATGATAACACAAGTGGAAACAAGCCTAGGACTGGTTGAGATGGAGCAGATAAGAGAAATGATGGAAAGTTTACTAGGAGAAAAAGTGAAGGTGATAGGGAAAGAAATGGAGAAGAGCACATGGCACATAGAGGAGACAATAAGAGAACAGAAAAAAGAGACAGACATCAGTTACACGATTGCAAAGAAAGATTGGACAACAGAGAGATGTGATGATGATGAGATGCGGTTTAAGGGCGCTCAACAGCTATGGCCATCAGCGCCATTACAAAGTTTAAAATTGAAAGTCCAAAAATACAATATGGGTAAAAGACCGCATAGACAAAAAACACTATAAATCTCAAGCCATCAATGTATAAAATTTAAAATCCAGAAATTAAAATACAGGACACAAACCCGCATAGTCGAAACAATAAAATACATAGCAAAGTCTAAAAACAACCACACTAAAAGCTTTGTAACAGAGTAAACTATGTGTCAGCCAAGGGACCAGAGCGTCATATGACCCCGGGGGAGAACTACCCCCATTAAAATGGACAATATAAAATCATAAAACTAAAAGACCCTCAGCGCATTAAATGCGTCGAATAAAACCACTGTCATGGATAAAACGTAAAAGACTTTCTACAGTATATGCATTGTCTGCCAAAACGTTGGCTACACCAACAGGCAGAGCCACATAAACACGCAATTATGCTAAAACCTGACATTCAGTTAAATTGTGACGCACCGTTAAGGGTGCCGCACACTGAACACAGAGTGGTGCGGGATCACCACTAAGCAAATGTCTATGACTAAAATCGCAATGTCCGATACGAAGGCATGTTAAAATCACCTCTTCCCAACGAGAAGCATGAGAAGAGGTGGTCCAGATAACCAGGAGAGGTTTAACCTCCCGTAACTTGTTTCCCCTAAGGGCTGCCCACTCATCGCGCCAATGCGAGAGGATGCGGTGCCATAAAAGAACATAAGAATCAAAGGAGGGAACAACACAGGTAAAACATCTGGGTGATAAAATTACCGATTTGGCAGCGGCGTCGGAGACTCGTTACCTGGGATGCCCACATGACTCGGAATCCACAGAAGGAGACGCTGGTGCCAGAAACACCGAGCGAGTGGAGGAGATCATGTATGCGCTATACGAGTGGGTGGTAATGGTACAGCGCGTGAATACTCTGAAGGACACTCAGGGAGTCTGCGCAAAGAACACAGTGCCGTAACTCATGCCGATGGATGTATAAAAGTGACTGGTAAATACTAAAAAGTTTGGCAGTAAAAATCGAACACTGCCCCGGTAAACGAAAGGTAAAACTATGTTGACCTAAAACAAAGGCACACCCTACTCCAACATGTCTTAGACCTGTCTGTATATATAAAATGCACGTCCCCAAATTCTGGCCGAAGTTCTAAAAACGCGGATCTAAGGACTGAAGAAGGGGTCTCAGACTTCGGCATCGACGTTAGCCCAAGGTGACAGTGGGCCTCAGCGTGCAACCATGGAGGAAAAAGCGTTTCCCCCCTGGGAAGGGCCTTCGCTGGCGTAACGTCCAAATGCCGAAGGAGTTGTCGAAATCAAACCCCTGGAGGTAGTAATGCAGAGGAGCTAACTAAATATTGTCGATCAAGCGAATCCTCGTAAAATAACTCGAAGGACAGGTGGTTAGGCAAGCTTGAGAGTTGACAAGCATAGCTGCACAAAAGCATCTCACGCCGGAAGGACAGCGGAGGCTCTGCAGCTTCAGCGTACAGACTGGGTACAGGGCTAGTTGGAAAGGCCCCTATAGCGACTCTTATACCACGATGATGAACGTGCCGATAAATAAACAATGCACCAGTAATCAAGCTTGGATCGGACCAAGGAGAGATAAAGACGCAGAAGAACGGTCCGATCAGCTCCCCAGATGTGCCACTTAAAACACGTAAAATATTAAGAGAACGGTCACACTTTGCTTTTAAAAAGGAAACGTGAGAAGTCCAGCTCAGCTTTCGATCAAAGATCAACCCCAAAAATTTCACCTCGTCTGCAAATGGAAGGACCTCTGACCCAAGATGGAGAGAGGGTGGAGGGAAAGCCTTCCGGCGCCAGAAGTTGATGCAGACAGATTTCTCGGCTGAGAAATTAAAACCGTTGGCGTTACTCCAGGCGTAGAGACGGTCGATACAGCTCTGGAGACGGCGTTCGAGCAGACATGTCGCCGTGAACTACAATAAATGGCAAAATCGTCAACGAAAATGGACGATGAAATGCCAGCTGCAATACATTCAACAATGGGGTTGATAGCTATCGCAAAAAGTGTGACACTGAGTACAGAGCCCTGCGGTACTCCGTTCTCTTGAGTAAAACGACTAGATAAAACCGAGCCCACACGTACACGAAAGACGCGGTCCGTCATAAACTCCCGAAGAAATATGGGAAGAAGACCGCGGAGATTCCATGCGTGAAGTGTACGTAAAATGCCGCCCCTCCAACAAGTGTCATAAGCTTCCTCCAGGTCAAAAAACACAGCCACTGTTTGACACTTTCTCAGAAATCCGTTCATAATATGCGTCGACGGAGACACCAGATGGTCGACGGTAGAGCGATGGCGACGAAATCCGCACTGAGCGTTCGCTAGAAGTTTCTGAGACACAAGCCACCATGTCAACCGCCCGTTGATCATGCGCTCCATCACCTTGCAAATGCAACTGGTGAGGGAGATAGGGCGGTAGCTGGAAGGTAGTTGGCGATCCTTCCCAGGCTTAAGGATAGGGACAATGGTGGCTTCGCGCCAAACGGAAGGAAAAACGCCGTCTTGCCAAATACGTAAGAGAAAGAGTTTACTGTCGGCTGAAAGGTTCTTTAACACCAGGACATGAATGCCCTCCGGCCCAGGAGCGGAGTGCCTAGAGCAATGTAGAGCACGCTCCAGCTCCCTCATTGTAAAAAGTTCATTATAACACTCCGTATTAGCAGACCGAAAATTATAGGTCGCGGAATCAAGCCGGTCTTTCAGATTGCGAAAGGTGGCTGAATAATGGTCAGAACTGGAAACCGCCTCAAAGGCAGCACCCAGAGTGATAGCAATGGCAGCCGAATCCACTATGGTGGCATTGGAAACCTGAAGGCCAGACACAGTACAATGTGACACGTTACCGGAGAAGCGACGAAGTTTATACCAAACAACAGAGGAAGGTGTGAAGCGATTAAAAGACTCGACAAAACTAGTCCAAGATGCCTTCTTGCTGTCCTGAATAATGCGACGAGCCCTGGCGCGCGATTGTTTAAAAGTAACCAAATTATCAAGTGTAGGGTGTCGCCGAAACACCCTAAGTGCAGTTCTACGAGTACGAACGGCAACCTGACACTCCTCGTTCCACCAAGGAACAGGAATCCATCGAGGGTGAGAGGACAAACGGGGAATTGTGCGTTCGGCGGCAGATAGAATCGTAGATGCAAGGTGCTGCACCATTTGGTTAACGTCAGTGAAGGCTGGTCCGCAAAAGACACGAGGCTGGAACAATTTCCAGTCGACTTTACTGAATATCCAGGTAGGTACCTTGGAATGCTGGACGTGGTGAGACAAAAGAGAAACGATGCAGGGGTAATGGTCGCTGGAGTAGGTGTTCAGCGACGTTCCACTGCAGACGACTAACAAGCTGGATGGAGCAAACGGCAAGGTCTAAGTGAGAGAATGAACCAGAAGAATCAGAAATAAAAGTAGGTTCACCTGTATTGAGGATAGAGAGGTTGAACTGATCAAAAATGTCGGAAAGAAGAGTTCCCCTCGCAAAAGCCCTTGGCGAACCCCACATGGAGTGATGGGCATTAAAATATCCCAACAGAAGAAATAGTGTTGGGAGAGCCGACAGGAGATCACGAACGTCCGCGTGAGCGAGTGGAGACGATGGAGGTGAATACACAGAGCAAACAGAAAAGAAAAAGCCGGGTAAGCGAAGTCTAACGGTAACAGCTTGCAAGTCGGACGTAAATGTGAGAGTTTGAAAATGAACGTCGTTACGCATTAATAACATGACACCTCCATGAGCAGGAGCACCCTCATCTGGTTCAAGATCGTAGCGAACCGGAGTATACTCTCGGAGATCAAAAGGGCCGTGAGGGCGAAGCTTGGTCTCCTGCAAACACACGACCATAGGTGAATGGGAACGCAATAAAAGTTGCAGTTCCGCCCTATACGATCGTACACCACGTAAATTCCAGGTCAGGATAGCCATGAATAAAAGGGATAAACTTCTTACTTAGAAGGGCGGCTCAAGATAATTTTGTGCTTAACCTTCGGGCTCGGGCTTTTTGTATGGAGTTGGTCAGACTCCATAGGCTCCTCGAAGGGAGGGCCCACGCGCTCAGTGCCAGAAACCGATTCAAGCGCCGTGAATCGGTTCTGGGTGGCAATGGGTGAAGGTGGCCGCTGAGCGCGGCTTGTCCCAGGAGCATCCTGGGACTGCGACCTTCGAGGAGGAGAAGGTGAACTTTTCTTACCGCGCGCACGCGGAGGGTCTTTCAAAAAATCTTCCTTGCGTAGTTTCTGCTTGGATTTCTTCTCAAGGGGTTGGGACTCCAGTACTTTAGGACTAGGCTTAGATGGCTTTGTAACTGTCCCAGAAGAAGACGGCCGGATGGTAGTGGCGGTCAATGCAGTCATCGTCCAAGTCTGAGTCTCGGCATCCCTCTGGGGTACTGGCGAGGCAACAACAGAGCTGAATGTTCCCGATCGCAGGAGTGAAGGTTGACGCGCATGGTAACGCCTCCGGGCTTCGGCGAAGGAGAGTTTCTCCTTTACCCGGATTCGCCTTCTCGTCCAAATACCGTGGACAGTTGGCAACTGAAGCAGAATGAGACCCTTTGCAATTTACGCAGACGGGGGCGGATCAGCAGGTACCATCGGTGTAAGGGCTCACTACAAGAGGCACAGATGGAAACGGCACTCTAGCAAGAGACTTGCGTATGCCCAAAACGTTGGCATTTAAAACAACGCAGAGGTCTAGGAATATAGGGCCTCACCGCAATGTGTTCGTACCCTGCTGAAATGCTCGTGGGCAGATCGACGCCATCAAATGTTATAAACAGGGTACGAGTGGGTACCAATACTCTGTCGCGTTTGGCCTGCACTCGATGAACCGCTGTCACCTTCTGGTCTGCAAGATATTCTACCAGGTCCTCGTCCGATATACTATCGAGGCTATGCGTGGTGACAACGCCTCGACAGGAATTCAAGGTGCGGTGCTTCTCAACACGGATAGGATAGCCGTGGAGAAGCGTGGCACGTAACAAGGACTTACTCTGCTGTTCGGATTTGGTCTGAACCAACAATGAACCAATCCGAAGACGAGTGCAGGAGTGAACCGCACCTGCAATAGTGTCAATGCCCTTCTGTACAATAAAAGGGTTCACTTCAAAAGTTTGACCTTCCTCAGTTCACGAAATCACTAAGTATCAACCAGTTGTTGGTGGTGCTACTTCTGTTGCAATTACTTTACGGCGCTTGTTATTTATAATGGAGAAAGGGTGCTCCATAGCTAAAGAAATCCTCCACCATTGCAACCGTCTCCGACCTCGGGCTCTGACTTCCCGGGCATTACCCCGGCTTGGGTGAGTGGCCTATCTATACCTATCTCACCCCAGGGTCTCTCCGTCAGAAGTCAGCAGCTCATGCAATGCCCCCCCCCCCCCGGGGACTGCAGTTGAACAGCGGATACGAACACATACCCTACATGACGACCCTGGGTGGTGGGGATGATGCCATTACCCACTCACCCAGTGCATGGGTATCCGTCAGGCTGTGTCCATGGAGGATTAACATAAAAGGATAAAAGAAACTAAAAGTGTATGGCCGTTTCGCATGCAAGGTAGGCCGGCGAAGAAGTAAAAGAGATATGTAAATGAATGGACGTGGGGCGAAATGTGCATAAATAGAAGAGAAGTAAGAAATGATGGCGAGGGGCGTCATGTAATGAAATGCACAGAACGCACGAGAGCCTACCTTGAGTCCCCCAGTCACGAGGACGAACCCACCTCGACCGGACAGGGATGAACAGATGAAAATGGCGATGAATGGCTCGGGCACACTGGGTACGCCTAACCCGTACTCACATAAGGTGTGCCCCTGGGGGGACAACAGAGAGGAAACACGAGAGACAGCAGAGGAAGAAAAATTGCATTTTCTATGGAGTAAGAGAAGATTACATGAAATGACCTGCAACAATTGTAGGAGAAATTATAGAACGAAGACTAGAAATGAGACAAGGAAGGGAAATAGAAGACACGTTCTGAATAGACAATAAAACTTAGTAAAAGGTTTACAATTGCACATCAAAGGAGAGAGATGGGGCCTAAACCTAAGGGCCAATGAACAAGACAGTACAGAATCAGCAAAACTACTAAGTGGACAGACGAAATGAGATAAGAGCAAATTTTTGATCGAGATGACAAAATAAGACATACCAAAGAGAGAAAGAGAGGGGTGAAGGCGTAGAATTGTCAGCTAGCATAGGAGAAGAGGAGCAGAGAGAGCCAAAGACAAAAGGAAGCAGAGAAAGAGAGACAGTAGGAGCAAAGAGAGTGTGTGTTGAAAGTAGTAGAAGTGGGGGGGGGAGAAATGCAGCGGCAACAGTTGGGGGCTTGTGATGAGTGAAGAAGCACACAAATTGATGAGAGAGAAGTAATATCAAGGAATCAATGTAGTATTATACAAGTAAGAGGGGGTGCAGAGTCCTGCTAGGGAAGTACCATCACCAAGGATAATTAGGTGAAGGGGTTTATGGGAGAAATTAAGTGCGAAAGAGAAACAAAGATAAATAGGACTTAGCTGTGAAAATTATGTTTTGGAATGTGGAGGGTTTAAAGGAGAAAGTGTTAAGTAGGAAAATGCAAAGGGTGATTAAAGAGGAATGATCAGAAACTAAGGTTTCAAAGCCTGCAGTGAAACGTGTTATTTCAAACAACCAATACAGCCAACTGATAGTGCATACGTTAGGTTATTTTTCGACATAGTCTTTATATTGGTTTAGGCACTTGTCGCTTCATGGGATGAGTTAAAATATTCCCTCCTGGTAAAAATTCTGTGCTTGCGTGTTCAGCCACATCGTGAAGTGTTTCATCTCATCTGAAGCAAATCGCCAGCCTCCTAGGTGCTCCTTCAAGTAAGGAAAAAGGTGATAGTTACTTGGAGCGAGGTCCAGGCTGTAGGGAGGTGATCGATGATGTTCCAGCAAAACTGCTTCAACAGTATAGTGGTCTTCTGGGCTGTATGAGGTTGCGTGTTGTCATGAAGGAGGATGACGCTTTTAGCTGTTTCCTTCTGATTGCTTTGCGCAATCACGTCAAGGTCTTGCAGTATCAATCATGGTCACTGTGTGCCCTCTTTCCAAAACCTCCACGAGTATGACACCCACGCTGTCCCAGAACACTGTGGGCATCACTTTCCTGGCAGATGACATCACCTTAAACTTCTTTGTCTTTGGAGAGAAGGGGTGTTTCTATCCATTGACCACAGCTTACTGCTGGGGGTGTAGTGGTGGATCCATGTTTCGTCACCCATGACAATATGGTGAAGAAAGCTGTTCCCTTCCATGGAAAATCGTTGCAAAAGTTGCAGACTCCCCATGCACTTCTCCTTGTGTTGGTTGGACAGATTTTGTGGAAACAATTGGGAACAAACTTTCCGGCACTGCAGAATATTCTGAACAATGTGGCGATTTTCCCAATTTCACCGCCATATGCCATAACGTGATCCTCCTGTTGTCCTGAAACAGCTCGCGACCTGTGTTCAAATTGTTGATGCCATGTTGGGTCAGTCACTGCAATTATGTTGGTGATGTTTTCTTTACTGGCCACAAACTTTCGACACCATTCTGTGACATGCTGATGAGACATTACTGGCTCTCCGTAAATCTCTACCAGTGAATTTCAGCCGCGGTTACATGTTTTGCGCACAGAAATGCAATAACGGAGCAGATTTCTTTAACAGACAAGTTTTCCAAACATGTGTTTACCTACAACTAGCACTGTAGGTAACGGGTAGCTAAAACTTTGCACATTGTCAATTGCATGTATTATAATTACTAATTTCTCCATAACAGACGAAACTCCAGGAACATTGGCCTTGTAACCTTAGTTTCTGATAACACCTCGTAATAGGTGTAGCATAGATACGGTTAGAAGGAAGAGACAAAATTGAAGTGAAAAGTTATGAGGGTGGTCTGAAAAGTTTCTGACCTCAACATGAAGATGGCAACACTCGTACATAAAAGCTAGTGAATTTCGTTGTTCATCTGTTGACAGTTACTCACCAAAGTTTCAGCCATTTTGGACGCTCAGTGTTATGTAACAGTCATTTAAGTGAGGTGATGTGAGAGTTTTTATGAAAATGGACAAAATCGAGTATTGAGCTGTCATTAAATATTTGTTTTTTAAAGGCAATATGCCTACGCAAATCAAAGATGAGTTGGATTCTGTGTATGGGGACTCTGCACCATTATTTACCACAGTGAAATTTTGGGCAGCTGAATTTAAACATGGCTGTAAGAGCTTGGGAGACAAATGTTCGGGACGTCCAAAAACTGCAACTACCGACAAAAACATTGCCAAAGTTCACCAAATGGTGCTAGACGACCGCCGAATTAAAGTGAGAGAGATAGCAGAGGCTATGAACATGTCAAAAGAACGTGTTTGTCACATATTAAATCAACATTTAGACATGAGAAAGCTGTCCGCACGTTGGGTGCCGCGTTTGCTCACGTTTGACCAAAAAACGTGTTCGAATGAACATTTCCAACGCTTTGTTGGCGCAGTTTAGGCGCAATAAACCCGAGTTTTGGTGCCAATTAATTACTGTAGATGAAACTTGGATACACCATTATATGCCCAAAACAAAAATACAGCCCAAACAGCAGACTGCAAAGAGGGAACTGGCTCCAAAAAAAGCAAAACTGTTTTTTCGGCTGGGAAAGTGATGGCGACTGTTTTTTGGGATAGTCATGGAGTTATTTTAATCGATTATCTTCAAAAACGAAAAGCCATTACAGGAGCATACTACGCTTCATTACTTGACAAGCTGAAGGCAGAACTTGCAGAAAAACGGCCACATTTGCAGAAAAAGAAAATCCTGTTTCACCAAGACAACGCACCGTCTCACACCTCAGTGGTTGCAATGGCGAAAATCCATGAATTACGGTTTGAACTGCTTGACCATCCGCCTTACTCACCAGATCTAGCCCCAAGTGACTTCTTTTTGTTCCATCTGAAAATTGCACTCAGAGGACAGAGATTTTCGTCAAATGAAGTGGCAATCACCTTCGTGAACAATTATTTTGCAGAGAAAAACGCCAAGTACTATTTGGATGGATTACAGAGATGGGAGCATCGCTGGGAGAAGTGTGTAGAGTTACAAGGAGACTATGTTGAAAAATAAAAAAAAAAAAATTCCTTGTATCTTTATTAGGTTGGAAACTTTTCAGACCACCCTCATATATGTATAATGAGGAAATGGCAATGAGAAAAAGCAAAGAGAATCAGGAATATTTTCAAAGGCAGAAATGAAATCAAAGTTCTTTGCATGATGAAAATAAATGTAAAAATGTGTTATGGTTATTATTCAGGCAAAGAATGGGAGAAGTGTTGAAAACAGGCAGAAATGAAATCAAAGTTTTTTGCATGATGAAAATAAATGTAAAAATGTGCTATGGTTATTATTCAGGCAAAGAATGGGAGAAGTGTTGAAAACAACTATTGGGGTAGTTTATAAACTGCCAGTATCCTCACATTTCCACAACAATAATTTGTACAGTGAGTTGGAGAAAGATATGAAAGTCTTTAGAAACAAATATGCACATATTGAGCTTATTATGATGGGAGACCTGAATGCTAGAATTGGGGAATAGAAGGGCAGACAAGGAGGAAGAAAATACTGAATGGGGGGGGGGGGGGAGAAGGAAGAAGTTAGGGAAAGGGCTAGTAGAGAAATGTAAACAATGAAGGGAAGAAGCTGTTAGAATTTTGAGAGAGAAACAATTTATAAATATGCAACAGGCTGTGCTGATTGTTATATTTTAACTGTGAAATCATTGTTATATTTATTGCCAACCACTTGTGTTGTGTTTTTTCGATCTCTTTGTCCACCTCCTACTGCTCCCTTACTCGATGACCTCCATGGATTGGGGACATGGCTTCCCATCTCGCCTGATGTGGCTTGCTGGCAGAGCTGGCACGTCGTTACTACAAGCAAGGCGGTGTGTATATCTCTCTCTGTAGGAGTGAGATGGCTGCTTGTTTTCAAGTCTTTTTCGCCGGAGCTTGCGATATTTGCAAAGTTTGTTCTGCATGCCATCATGGTTAATGTTAATTAGTCAAAGTGTTGGCTACTTTTCTAAATTTGGTCAATGGCGTGAATTTTGAGTGTGTTCATGAAGGTAGGTTCTGGTTGTTCAGCTCATTTTCTTTCTTTGTTATTTCAAGGTGAATGGGACTTACCGTAATATTCAAAGGCGAACATAAGGGACTGGTTGTGAGTTCAAGATATATTATTTTAGTGTGGCTATTTTAGTTGTGTTCAGTTTCTGCATTTTCTAGTCAATAGATAAATGGGTTATGTATTACTTTAGATTATAAATTCGCCATGTTGGCTAGAATCTGCTGGCTCACATATTTTTCTTTGCGAATGGGCTTTATAAGATATGGTTATTGCTGGCTTTTGGCATTTTAAATTTATTAAAGTCTTATTACAAAGTTGAATTTAAATGTGTTTGTTAAGTTTTTAGAGCTTATGAAAGTGTTAATACTATTTCCGTCTATATTCCACTATTCTTAAATGGTATTTTTGAGGAAATGGCTAAAGGTACTTTTGGACTTTGAACCCAAATTTAACTAATGTTAGGGCTCATTAAACCAAAAGCTGGGTCTTTGTTACATTTGTTAATCGTCAAGTTTTGGCTTAGGCAACAAGTCTCTGTAAAAAGTACGTTATTTGCCCCATTTGAAAGTGGGTATGTCAAAGTTTGTTATCACTTGGGGAAATAATTTGGTACTGCTGCTCCTTTTTGAAAGTATATTTCTTTCAGCCCTGTATTAGGGATAGGATTGTTGTATTACGAATTCAATAACTGCTGCAGTCATTTAACCTTTCTTAACTTTAAAGAGGTGAGCCCAACGCATGAACTATAGGGGAGATACAGTTTAGCAAAGATACATTTCCACTTTATTTCTGGTTGGGTTAATACCATTTTGGCTGTGTTCATCGATTTTTGGTTTTTGACCATTTTGATCCCTTGTTTTTGCTGAAGTATTGCCTGTTTGACCGTCAAAGTTTCATCCGTTACTAATATTTGTTCTATTATCCTGATACATCTAAGTATTTATTATAATAGTGGTTTTATAGAGGAGTTATCATTTCCAAACTTTAAAAGAATCTTGGTGTGCAATATAATTTTTTTGTGTGGGAGGGGGTGGTTTCTTTATCAGATTAGAATTTTATGGCTTTGCAATATATAAAGCTGTTTAAATGTTCCCTGAAAGGACTATTATTTGAATGCTTATGGCTTTCTTGTTTTATCTTTTTAATTTTTATCTTCTATGCTTGATTTCAAAGTTGTGTATTTTTGGCTTACTTTAAACTTGGCTGTTAAAGTATTGTGCTTTATTTGCTAAAAAGTTATTTTCTAAGATTATAAGTTTTATTACAAATTCAGTTTAATCCTGATTTGTACATTTTCTTTTTTTTAAATATATATTGCCTTTGCTGTTTAAAGCATTTATTGAGCTTTGCATTTTGTTTCATATGCTAATTATTAATTTAATTTTGTTTATGGTTTCTTTACAGCTTTGTGGTTTGTGTATTATGCTTGTTCTATTATTTCATGAGTTTTGTGTTCTGTTAATGTGCTGTGTGTCACTTATTTGTGAGGGGTATGTTAATGAAAATAAAACCAGTTAATATTTGGATTTTTTTCTGTTCTTATGCTGAGAGATTTTCCGTGGATCCATTTTTTTGAATAGGTGCTAGCAATACTAGTTGCTTGACTGTTATTTCATTTCCTCCTATGGCATTTGTTAGGCCTGCCCTTTTCGTCTAGCCAGCGTTCTCAGCCTCTGGTAAATTTTCGAAAGCAGCTGCTTGGCTTCAATGGTTTCCTCATTCAAAATTGCCTGCTGAAGCCAGCGAGAGCCATTACGTCAATGGAGAGAGACAAAGAGGGAGAATTTAAATTCGAAATGCATTTGCAAATGGGCAAAGTGTTGCAGATTTCATATTGGTGAGTGAAGGGATAGAAGAAAGGATGGAAAGGTTCAAGGTTGGGAATGAGAAAGTGGACAGCGGCCATTTTCCGCCATTTTTAGATATACGAGTAGCAGGCAAGAAACAAAACCAGAAGAGGCGGTGAAATTAAAGAAATATAATCCTTTTATATGGAAGGAAGAGAGCAGGGAATACTTCAGAAGAGAAATAAACTCTGAAGTTAATAAGATATTAGAAAGAGGAATAGAGCTAGAACATGCAAAAAAATGATACCAAAAAAGCATTACAATTATTAGAAAACTTGACAGTGAGAGCAGCTAAGGGGACAGGTGGTAAATAAATGATAGAAGGTTGGTTTGATAATGACTGTAGGAAAGCCAAAAGGGAGGTATACAAAGATTTTATGAGATGGAGAGAAACAGAAGGGAGCAGGACAGGAGAAATTGGTTGGTCAGCAAGTGGGGGTACAAATGCCTATTAGAGAATAAAAGAAAACAATAGCAGATAAGATTAATACTTAAAATAAAGTAGGCAGAGAAAAATAAAAATTAGAGGAAACTATGGAAATAGTAAGGAAGTCGAGCAAACTGGAATGATGAAAACCGTAATCACGGCAGGGAAGTGGCTGGACTATTTCAGGAGGTTGATAGGAAAAGATGTAAAATAAGATTAGAACAAGGTCAGAATAGTTCAAACAAGAGGGGAAAATAAGAAACTGGACGGTGGATTAACAGGAAGAGATGTATACAACAGCTAATAAAAGTTAAAAGAGGGAACGTGGCAGGGCCAGAAGATATACCAGGGAAATTTTGGAAGGAATACAGTGAAAAGATGCCAAATAAAGTAAAGGAAAACAAAGAGATTGCAGCAAGCTGTAAAATGAGTATAGTAGTGCCTATATCTAAAGTGAAGGGAGGGGTAAACCGAACAGAAAATTAGAGAGGCATAAGTCTGTTATCCATACTGGGCAAAATCTATACAGGGACGCTACACGATTGAGAAACTGGGCTGAGAAGAAGGGAAATTGTCGTAATATGAAACTGAGAATGAAAGGAGTAAGTGAGAAATTCACAGGAGAATTAGAGAAAATATACAATGATGTAAAGGTTTGCTCGAGGGTAAGATGAGAAGGGATAATGGAAGCAGCAGAATAAAAGTTAGGTTTAAATGAAATTAAGCAAAGAAGAACAATGGAACTTTGGCGGGAAAAAGCTGGAAGTGGTCAAAGAATTTGATTACTTAGGGATGCGACTAAGTAGTAATGGAAATTGGGAGGCTCACAGTAGAAAGATAGTGGCAAAAAGCAAAAATGGCTATGATAAATGTAACAAAATGTAAATTTAAATTGGAAATGTCCACAAAATGGTTGGAGAGGATATACACAGCTATGGTGGAAGCAAGAATGCTGTGCGGAGTGGAAATATGGGGAGGATCAGAATTAATATATAAGGTGGACCAGAGTTACAGATTATTTTGTAAAGAACTATTAGGGCTGTCACAATCGACCGCTGGGGAAGTCACTTTACTTGAATTAGGAAAGACAAGAAGGAAAGGTTAGTGCTAGAGAGAATGGCAAAATTTGGTATAAATGCTAGACAAAGAAAGGAGGAGATACATTAAACTGTATGGTACAACAAGAGTGTATAAAAAATAAGAATAGTCTGGGAGCACGGTTGAAAGAAAGCACTGGAAAAAATAGGAATGACAAATATATGGCTACAAGGGGAAAGGAATAGTCCAGGTTTTCATAAACAAGCGAGAGAAGGGTGGAGAATATTGAAAGGCAGGAGATATGGGGAAGTATAGAAAATAAAAAAATCTTTATTTTTACTATATCTTACAGGAAAATAAAAAGGGAATGGGGTAGAGATAGGTATATAGAGCAGTGTAATAAAAAAGTAACAGAAGGGTTAGCTTGGATGAAAATGAAAATAATATTCCTAAGTGGGCTAAGAGGTAATGATAAAGGAATGTGTTAATTTTGTGATAGTGAGGAAATTATAGAACATTATCTAACTAAATGTGAAGAACTAAAAAAGAAAAAAAATGGAGGCAGAAAATCTGGACAAGAGGTGGAACAATTTGGGGGGTAATTTAATTGCATTGAAAACGTTAGAAAGGAAGAAGTATGAAATAGGAAAGTAGGGGATTTCTTAATAAACGTGAAAGAAAACTGGATGAGGAAAGTCTCGGAGGTGAAGATAGAGGGAGAAGGAGGGGAAATAAGATAAAATTGAATTGTACTGAGGTTTTAGCAAAGGGAAGTAATGTTGCACAGCAGTGCTGAAGCCCAGGGAATACTGGCTATGCAACACAAAGGAAGGTACCAGGCATGTACATATTAAAGTAGGCATATGATGAATAAATCTATTGGCATATTGTAAATTGTAAGCTAGAATGTGCAAAACAAATTAAACTATATATGCAAAATTTATTTTCTATTATCCTAAATTAACTATATTGAGAGTGAAACCTCATATAACCTCCAAAATGCCCTACTGGCTTTTCAAACTGCGCTACCACACATACAGCTATCCTATTTAAACCTACCTCCAAGAACTATATTAACGACAAGTCCTTCTTTTTCTAAAGATATCAAAAGACATTTAACCTATTCCAAACTCACAGCAAACTAAACTAATGGTATAACCCTTAGAATGTGCCACTACCAAACCTATACAAATCATATTAACAGCAAATATGCCTTATAACCTTTCTAAATGCTTCCAGCCTATTATCAAGCTATCAGAAACAAACTATACTGATCACAAAAACCCACCACACTAATTTAACAAAAACCTAAGCTTTTATTATACACATAAATCAGACGGCAAGCTCAGAAAATTACAGCAGAAAGTTTATTTTGAAGATCTAATGCTCTACGTTTCCTCCTAGGTGGCATGAAATCACATACGAAAATGTTGTCAACCATGCCAAATCGTTGACAAACTCTAACCTACAGTTAAATAGGGTTCGTAATATGGGGCACTCTGTTTAACCAACAGTTAGCAATAATCACAGGTTGGCAAACCTCAACTTTTAACCAGAGATCGTAATACAAGCCTTTGGTTAGTTTTCTGCAACATCAGTTTTTATTTATCGCACAGTAGCTCAGGCATGGAGAAAATGTGATCTTTTGGCAAAGCATGGTAATATGCATAGTGCAAAACACCACCAAGAAGAAACACTTATGAAAATTAGACAGAGTGCACACCAAAGTCAGAGAAGCACAGATCATAATGTAATCATGAATTACCCTGTAACAACACATATACCCAAACCTTAGTTCTTCTCATTTTTCAAAGCACAGAAAACGCTATGCATACACCATTGCACACAATGAAATTATGTGACAACATAGGTGCCATTGTATTATAAAGATTTTGTAAAACAGTGGATACTTTAACAGCCAGAGGTTTCTTCATACTGATGGTATGTGGTTTACATAATGGCAAGCATAAAGAGTAAGGCTCGTGCTGCCTAATTCCAGGCTAACATACCTATATGAATGTTCGCAGAGACAAACAATGGAAATGATTATGGAAGGGAAACATGGAAAATCAGAATATTGCTCAATTAAGCACACATGAAGTTCCTCCTATGCTAATTTTTTCAAACAAAGGTAATATTTTTGAAAAGCTTAGGTGTCAAAGAAAAAATTTTACACACAATTAATGCATCCCTGATTAATATTTCTATTTTGTAGTTATAAGTGGTAAGAAATAATACATTACTTAATAAATATGAAGTAATTTACCTGAACAATTGCTTCACAATCTCGCCTTGGTATGATTGCTTGCACTCTGGCACGATAGTAGTTTGTGAAAACATCTTCAGTGTATGGCGCAAGATAAACTTTGCCTACTTGCACATCCTTCAGACTTAAGGAAGGTAAAGGTACACACATTTCTTCAGTCAGTTGACGCATCAGCCATACCTTTATTGCATTTGAGCTCTCATCTGAATTTGTTGCCCAAAAATGTCCCGGATCAATAATCTAAAACAAACAGCTGAGGTTATAATAAATTTTACCTCTACTTTATCATTGCAAATCAATTACTTCTTGGAATTAATTGTTGTTTCACACAAGCCGTGTGTTGGACAGGGTTGGAAAGGTAGAATCATATATTACAGTCATCTGATTCTACCTTTCCAATTACTTCTTTTTCTCTGAACCATCCCTACTAATAAGAAATAAATGTCAACACATTTACGGTTTCATGTAAATTATGGTTGAGAAGAATCAAAGTTCTACATATTATCAGAATGTTGCCTTAAATATGTCACGATTTTCAACTTCTCTTTGTTTGCAAGTTACTTACGTGTTCAATCCTAATCTCAATCCAGGAGACGTCTACAGATGGTAAACTGCTGTTCTTCTTTGGTTGACTGCCTTCTGGTTTTGAAATCTTTTGCCAATTATATAAGGTACTTTTCCTTACATCAATGCCGAGTTTTGAAGCCCGATCTTGTGCTTCCTGGGGCCTAAGTTGAGAATTTTCCATGTTAGTACACTTAATACTAATAAATTTATAATAAATAAGTAAAATAAATAACACTAATAAATTTATTAAACCCCCATTTCCTTTTGCATGTTTCTGTAAAACCACAGCACTTTGCATTACAGTTTGCCTGTAAGGTAGAGAGCTCTAATTGAATATACAGATAATAATATAAAATTGCTCAGTTTAGACACAAGGAGGTTATAATTTTGTGTTCTCAGATATTTTAGCTCTAACTTCCACTTCCAAAAGTGAAGATCTATAGGCAAAAGCATTCTTATTTGGCAATATTACAAATATTTCTATCAAGGTATTATTGCTTTTTTAGTGGATTTAAATAGCATGTGAACACTTAGTACAATATGTAATACACTTGACAGTATTCTTTCATTAATAATAATTGTAATCCATCTACTTACTTAAGCAAATAGAGAGTAACTGGAATTTTCAACTGGCGAATCTTGACAGCTCTGTAGACACCAATGTGTATTTTGCCTGGCACATCTGACTTGAACTCCATTTCATTTTTCATCTCCATCTTTTTGCGTCCAAACTCCACAAACACTTTGCTACAATTGAACAACTTATGCTTTATTTGCTTGTTTTTAGGAATACATTAGTTATAGGCTGAAAACCAACATTTCATATAAAAATCTGTTCTGATACATTCATGCGACTTTCTCCACCCTCTAAAGTTTATTAATAGGTATACAAACTATTCTTACTAAAGCTTATTCTTCTCACATTTTAATCCAACTAAACCTTTGCAGAAATAGCTACATTACACATATAGAGAAAACAGGGATAGTCAAACGTTTAAACTGGACGCTGGCCTTAAAATTCCACACAGTTCCCATACAATTGCGAGAAACAATGATCAAGTGTTGAACAAATTGAACCATTATTGATGGATATTTCAGAAATGGTCTATGTCACAAAAAAAAAGTTATTTGAAATAAATTGTGTTTTAAAGAGATCTACATTTTTTGTGTAGTACGTTTTCATCTATTGCTTAAAGTTTAGCAGTTATAAAAGATTATACAAAATTCCTTCCGATTAAGTGCACTTCACAGGTTCTTCCCAAATTATTCAAGATATACAATTTACTTGTCATGTAAATATCTTTAACATGGCATTTTAATCAAAATCGTTAGACCTGTTTTTTAGAAAATAAAAAATTTCAAAGAATGTTCCATGTAAAGTATAGTTAGGGGTGGGAGGATTTACTTAATAATCTTGGTGCCGCATCCTTGGAAGGTACTGAACTTAAATACCAAGATTGATATTTATCCGACTTGCTGTTTATGAGTTATGTTTAGAGTTTGCTACCTGGTGTATATATGTATTCTCGTATTCATACTCTATTTTTATCAGTGAGATATGTGAACATGAATATATACATATACAACAATAGCAAAGGGGAATAAGTTTAATCCTAACTTCATAAATAAATTAATTGACAAACATAAAAGGCAGAAAATAAAAAAAAAGAAATTACTCCTTTGGAAAAACCGGAGAAACCCATAACGGAATAATGTAAATTCACATTTTATCCAAAATAATTTTAGAAATTTAAACAAATCTTCAAAGAACTAGACATTGGTTCCACAAAATAAATACAACATTAGGGATTTGTTAAACCATCCTTTGAAAGATGCTACAATGAAAACAAAATTATCGGGGATCTATCAAATGAATTGTCAGGATTGCAAAAAAGATATACATTGGAAAAATGAAAAGATATTTGGACATCAGAAGGAAGCAACACATGAGAAATTTAAATAAATCAGCAACACTTAAAAAAAAAAAAAAAAAAATGATAAATCGGCCATAGCTCATCATTTTTGGACAGTGAATTATGACATTAAACCAGGAATTAAATTGTTGAAACATGCCAAGAAACCGTTCAAATTGGAGACATGGAAAAACATTTTCATTGTAAAACACAAAGATCATCTTATGAACTTTGAAATTCCTGATGTGGATGACATCATCCGGTTGAAAGAGAGGACAGCTGGCATTACATCCAACAATAGAGTCCAGCATGACATGAATGCTTCAGTCGAACCAGCAACTGAAGATAGGGAGGACGCTCCTTGAAACTAGTCTTGTGAAATTCGTCGTGTAAGTGGAGACAATATTGTGTTTAAAATTTTTACTCAATTTCAAGATTTTATCAGGTATAGTCTTGTTTACAAGTGTGAGCAGGAAGCAGCAGCTGTTGATAATGAGATGGTTGAAACTTGGATTAATGAGACATTACCATTACTGTTTTAAGAGTACAAGCCTGATGACTTGATGACATATTCTACGCAGATGAAAAAGGTACTTTTTTTTCAGCCTTTTACCTGACAAGACAGGTGTGTACAAAGGAGAAATTTGCCATGGCAGGAAATTAAACAAGGAGAGATTAACTGTTATGTTTTGTTGCACCAAGAATGGAACCAGAAGCTGGCTTTGCTTGTCATCAGTAAAGTGAATACGAACATGAAGAGTTAGCCATGCCAGTATTAAGATAAAACAAATGCCTGGATGATGTTTGCTATATTTGAAGGTTTTTTATGAGCTCTTGATGCAAAAATGGGGGCTAAAAACTGTAAAATTTTGTTAATTATAGACCAGTGTGCTGCACACCCAGTGAACGTTCCCATAAGAAATATGAAGATGGTTTTCCTTCCTGCAAACTGTACAAGTCAGCTATAACCTCTTGGCTGAGGCACCATTCATTGTGTAAAGAAGAAGTAGAAGAAACCATTGGTGCAAAAGCAGTTGGCTAACATCAGTGGTAGATGCAAGAAGATTACCATCCTTGACACAATGCTTTTTTAAATTATTCTTGTGACTCTGTGAATCAAACCACAATTGATAACTGCTTCCACAAGGCAGGATTTCGTGCCATAAATAAAACTCCAGATATTGAGGAGAAAAATGTTGGGGACACTGACGAACTTGAGAACTTTGATAGCTATGTTCAGTGTGACAATAATATTGCCATTTGTAAGACTGCAGCAATCAGTGACATTTTGGAAGATTATATGAAGGAAAGGCCAGAGGAGGAGGAAGAAGAAGATGATGACGAAGATGATGATGATGATGATGATGATGATGATGATGATGATGGAGAAGAAGTATCCATACCAAACTTTGCAAAGGCAATGGAAGCTATGGACAATGTTAGGAACAAAACTTGAGTCAATTGGGGAATTCAATGTCCCACCGGCATGTTGTCACAGTAGCTCAATGGTTAGAGCAACTGCACGGAGAGCGGGAGAACTGTGTTCAAATCCTGGCTGTGACATTGAATTTTTCAGTTGACTCTATTAATAACTGTTAGGATGTTTATTTGAAGCTTTGAGGTGGATGAAAACGTAATGAACACACTGTCAAAACTAGACTCAACTTTATATGGCCTTGGACAGAAAGTCAAAAGCAAATGACTGTGGATATGATTTTTAAACACCTGTAAACTGTGCAATTAGTGATACATTGTGTTTATTTCGTTATTAACGAACCATGTGTGTAGTTAATGTCATGCCGACAGTGTAGAAATATGTTACTCATTAATTTGTTACATGTAAATAAATGTGTGTGTAAGAGATTAAAATGTTTGTGTGCGCTAACTAAAATACATATATTTTATTTATTTATTTGTGCTAGCAATCTTCCTTAGAATATGGCTATACATCAGCTCAAACTGTTATCTTGTCATATTCTACCCATATTACACTCTTTAATTATAACATAAAAAAAAAAAAAAATAATAATAATAATAATAATAATAATAATAATAATAATAATAATAATAATACCAAAATAATAATCTTATAATACTAATATTATTATAATAATAGAACTACATAACTTAACATCACATGATGAAATTAATTTACATCTCTTTTTATTGTCCATAACCATTTCTTTTTTACTTTGGACAGGTACTCTCCTACCTTTTTACTATCCTAATACATATATAGCCTGACACAGTTTGCAACTATGAAACTACAGGGCTAAAAAGCGGGTAACTATCACAAAACTCATATCCTATAAAAAGTTTTGATAATTAATGTTTGCTGCCAAGGTCATGTGGGAAAGGTCTGCAAACTAAAATCAGTGCTGTTTTTGCTGATATCCTGCCATAATTGAGATGGCAAGGTGGCAGATTCTTTTTTTAATGCTGAGGCAGTATTTTAATACCTGAATAATTTCAATTGTATTTTTATAAAAGTAATTCCATAACAGCCCGCCTTGAAACAATATGTATGTAATAATTATTTAAATTGTATGTAACAGTAATTTCAAATGCTTATTTTTATTGTAAACATATTTTATTAATGTTATGTGAATACATTACATACTCTAATAATGCAATAACTTGAGAATAATAATTTTTAAGTTGCTAACAATGAGTAATAATGAGGTAATCTTATGGCAATAATGTGTCTAGAGTTTGAAATGTACTGGTCATGATTAGAGCGACGATGACGTAAATTCTGTTACAGTTTTAAATTAGCCAATCAACAGCAAAGAAACGTTTTAAGTTAAATGCAGATATTCTATTGGACTAGAATTAGCCAATTAGAGACTTGCAATACCGAAGCTTACGGGTTTTGACCGTTGAGGTTACTCAGTTGCTGGCAAGATTTGATAGAGTACAGATGGGAAAATGTGTTCTCTACAGGTGATTAGTAAAAACAGATATACGTGCTAAGAGAATGTATAAAAGTTTCTCACAGTTCTTTAAAAAGTGTAGTGATGTATACATATGTGCAAGAATTTAAATAAAAGAAGTTAATTTAAAAATTTAATTCTGTGATGTCTACATTAATTGTCACACCGCGCCCTACCCAAGATACATGACTCTTAAAGTAAGACTGATGCAGCCGAGGCAAATTCAAACAGTAATATTACGTAAGCATAAAAATTCAAACCGACGCCCAAAGCGTGTTAAAAACTACATAAAGCAACTATTATTACATAAAACAATTCTTCAAGTTTACATAAACATATATTACGTAACAACACACTGCTTCAAGTTGGCTTCCAAGTGTGGAGCTAAATCAACTACTTCAAGTTTGCTCCCAACTGCGGGGCAGATACAGTAATTTACGTAATCTATTACGCACCACCAAAATATCTACTTCAATGCACAGAGAAGTATAACCTCAAAACTTCATTAAGTATGAACTGGTTCTGTAATACTTGTAAGCTATTTTAAATTGAATATTCAATAGTACATTTTCTCATTTCAAACGTTTTATATTCTTGTAGCCTCAGTAATGTGTTAATGAGGTTTCACTGTATATATGCCCCTAACTCATTAGTCACATTTTTGCAGTACTCAAAGGTATGCAGTAAATGCTTATAGTAGCAATTTGCACATATTTTGTTGCAAATTACTTTATGCTTTTGAAACATGAATCATTAAATGAATGCATAATGAAACAATTTCATTACCTGGAGTTATCAAATGATACTTTGATCTCTTCAGCACAGTCCTTCAAAGAATGTTTGATTGTTTTAACATACAAGGGACCAGGCTGATCCATTGGCATTCCTTGAAAGTACACTGCACTGAATGGGTCTTTGCCTGCCAAAAGTTTTACTGCTTCACCTTCATCAATCTGACCTCCATGTGCTCCACGTACAAAGAAATTGGGATAAAATGCTCCAGCAAGAACAATCTGAAAGTTAACAAATCTGAGTTAAATGGTCATATGGAAAATGTACATGTTGGGAAATGTCATTCTAGTTTAACCAAAACATTTCTTATATCATTTTACTTGCATATAATACAAACTCATTGAAGTACAGCAACCAAGAGGATGCCCATTTGAAATTTATCAGAGATAGTTTGTATTCTTGCTATTATACTAACAATATCATACTCAATTTATTTTTCATACAGTTTCTTCCTTCCAAATTCTTATATATTGGGCTCCTGTTCCTGTGTTCCTAAATATTACATCATTCCAAAAGTAATGCCTCCTATTTATTTTCATGGAAACTACAACAAATACACAAAGCACAATAACATAGTTACATAGAGCAAGGTTTCAGCTACATACTGTTATTTTTCCACATAATCACCACCATTCTTTATGCACTTTTGCCAACAATGAATAAGAGCCTGCATGCCATGATCATAAAAATCTGAACCAGCTGTGACTACCACTGTTTTAAAGTGTGGCAACAGCATCTGAGTCTAGAAAATGTTGGCCACGTAGTGCTTCTTTCATAGGCCCAAAGAGATGGAAGTTCAAAGGTGCTAAATCAGGACTGTACGGTGGCTGTGGTAGGACAGTTCAGTCAAATTTGGCAATGAGCTCTATGGTCGCAAAACTGGTATGGGGTCTGGCACTATCATGCTGCAGGCAGAGCTTGTCTTCGTCTCTGGCCTGACCATGGAAATTCAGTCTTTCAGCCCAACCAGTGTCATCGGAATTGACATTTGCTCCAGGTCCCAAGATATCCAAAAGAACCACACCCTTCCTATTGCAAAAAACTGTGAACATCACTTTGCCTACAAATGGCTGTGTCTTGAATTTCTTATTTGTTGGAGAAGTCGGATGTCGCCACTCCATGGACTGTCGTTTAGATTCTGGCTCGTAGTGATGACACCACGTCTCATCTGGTGATGATGGAGTTCAGAAAATTGGTCTAGCCTCGTATTGGTCTAGCAGACCCCAACAAATTTCCATTCGATAAGTTTTTTGGTTTTGTGAAAACATCCATTGGACCCATCTCACACACACTTTGCAATAATTAATGTTGCATAACATCCTGCCATTTGCCATGCCATTTTGGAATGCTCCCCTTCTGCTGCTATCTGTCGCAGGACAACATAACTAACAGGACACTAGTGGGAAAGTTCGACAATTAATACTACACTAACGTAATCTGGCTCAGACACTTAAAGGCAACACAAAAAAATGGGAGGCATTGCTTTTGGATTGACCCTCATAGTTTTGCCACTTATGGATGAGTGCATCAATCCCAGTAAATATAAGCTTTTACAATACAGTAGTTAAACTATTACCGTGGTAAAGTCATGAAACCTGTGCACCACTGCTAACTCTTGGTTTGAATACTGCAGTTTCATAGCAATAGATTTTCTCACTATTGTTCTCATCTGGAGTAATTCATAGTAGTATTCAGAAGGCAGTGATTAATTTCAACAGTCACTTGCTTTTATTGTTTATGCATAGAATATAGGCAATGGTTGGTGTTAGTAGCACACATTTAACCTGCATTTCATCCATTTGCAGAGAGTTTTGTCTTGAAGTACATTCACAATGGACCCAATGAAGAGTAGGCAATAAACCATAAAGATCATCGAAATTTAGCACTATGAGAGTTCCATGTTACTGGATTGATGTTACTGTTAAAAACAAAGTGAAACCTTAGCAAAAATTCTGATGTGCTGTATTACTTTCTTTATTCACTATCGCCATAATGTTATGTGCATTTATATAGTGTATTATTCACACGTCTTTGATGTTATCATTATGATTATTGCATTTATTGGTTTGATTGTGAATGTATTCTTTATTTATGTGTGTATGTCCAAAAATTAAAATTTTTTATTAATAAAATAGCAATATGAAGAATATCATGACCAACTATAATAAAATTTATAAACAAGGAAAATTAATATGCATTACTTCATATGATCATGGAATAAACAAAGCTGTTTATTTCTACAAAGAAAACTAAATAAAACAAATAAGGTACTGCCAAGGAGAAATAAAGAACATTCTCTTCTATGCAATTCCTAATCAGTTCTTATTTAGACTCATGTAGTGAACATCAAGTTCTCATTCAGCACTCATCCAGTGCATATCAAGATTTTTTTTAGCACTTATTCAGTGCATGCTTACATTATGCATTACAGTAGAGCCCCAGTAATTCGAGCCACGGTATTTTGAGGTTCCATGTAATTCAAGCTGGTCTTAAGAAAATTACAATTTTGCATAAAACTATACCCCCACCGCTGTATCTTTGCACTTGACAGTTCGTGTGGCTTTGCGTAAGCTTGGCTACATTGTGGTTGCGACGTTGCCAGAGTGGCTAGTAAACAACAACAGCTGATTGTTCTCCTTTCTATCGTGTCTAACCCTCATACAAAAAGTGTACGTAAGCAGCGAACGTCACTGAATAATAACTATTTTGTATTATTATTGTTAATTCAAAATAAGCGATATAAGCAGCTTTGGTATGGTCGGATACTCCTTTCTATGATAATAGGCATAAATGTGTATGCATGTGGCGTCTAATTGGAAAGCATCAAGATTTGTGACTGGATGAGGCTGCTTTCTTTTCTTCACTGGAGTTGATAGAAATACCTGCTGCATTCCAGATGGTTCAGGAATTTTGTTCTCTTTCTCTTGGAGTTTCACTCCCTTGTAAATAACAGTTCTCATGCTTAATAATAGGCATAAATGTGTCTACGTATGGCGTCTAATTGGAAAGCATCAAGATTTGTGACTGGATGAGGCTGCTTTCTTTTCTTCACTGGAGTTGATAGAAATACCTGCTGCATTCCAGATGGTTCAGGAATTTTGTCCTCTTTCTCTTGGAGTTTCACTCCCTTGTGAATAACAGTTCTCATGCTTAGTCCAAGAGCTGCTGCAGTTCGTTGTACAGCTTTATCAGCAGGAATAGAGGGATTGCCATGAAGGTTCACATACTCCTTTTCCTGTTCAAAGAATTCCCGGGTTCTCCTTAATAGTTCCAATGCCTGACTATTAAGTGGCACACATTGGCGCAAAGGATTTTCACTTCGTGAATCATCACTCTGCGATCGGCGTCGTTTTTCAGACATTGTCGCACTTAAGTTTTGTTTAAATAAATAATATGAATGAAATACATATAAAATAGATAAATATATATATATATATATATATATATATATATATGTATAAACGAACAATAACAAAACTATCAAACAATAACCACAAATATAAATAACAATGAACAATATGTAGCTTGCAAAGAACAACTTGACGCTCGTGCTAGAGATTCACAAACTGAAGCACGTGGTTGGGAATAGTTACATCCGGCAACAGAGCTTTGTCATCGCTGGTTCCGCGTTGTCATCGACCATCCGGATAGCTGCCTTGTGATTGGCTTAGGAAGTCAAACGGTTGAAGCTTTTTATCTGTTTGTTTGCGAATGTACCAACTTAAACACTAGCTGTCAAGTGCAACGTTACAGCGGCAGGGGTATAGAGTGAAATCCCCTTTTTGTACATTGTCTGCATGTAGTTTTACCCACTTCCGAATATGTTACATTTTGAACTTTCTTTCAATTTTCCATGTATAATACAGGTAAAACTGTCCCACTTAGGGTTTTCGTTCATAATGCACAGAAATGACCTTGGCCTCAGACTGCTAATGCACTTCTATTACAGATGGACAGGTTTCGAGGAGTGCGCTTGCTCTTTTTGTCGACCCTTCACTAGTTGGGACCGCCTGACAATTAGTTATACAGTGCATACCATCCTTATTCTTACCCCTATTGTTGTCCTTACTCAGCGACAGTGGTCATTAAAATATGCTTAAGTAAAAATACACATTTTACAGCATAGGCTGATCGTTGCATGTAGATGGTTATGTAGTAACATCTGTACTATAGTGAGCCTACCTGCATCATGTTAAATTTAAAGTGTTGTACGCATGTACATATGTAACTGTGTGTTTCTTAATGTTTTAATTCATACATTACAATGAGTGGTAGGAGTAAAAGAAAATCTGCGGCGTTTAATGTGAAACTGGAGGCTTTGATTCATGGTCTAAAATAAAGGTAGAGATACAAAAATGTCTTGGAACCAGATTTTATGGAATGAAATGCATACCAGCAGTACAGACGAAGATCTATCACTGGCAGAACTGATGAAAAAGCTTGCTGGATGTGAAAATGCAATGCAAGTGAGGTTTCAGAATGGATGAACAGTTTGAAGTGACTGATCTTGCAATTGTTGAAATGGTTAGTGAGCCCGCTGAAGACAGTGGCAACAAGGAATTGCCTGAAGAAATTGTACCAGTGATCACCCACATCGAGGGTTTGGCAGCACTAGATGTGGCATTGCGTCATATTGAGCAAGCGGAAGCTACTCCAACTAACACCATGCTTCTTAGAAGATGGCGCAACATTGCTGCTAAAACCCGAGGTTCTATTTTAAAACAAAGGACTTTAGACAATCTCTTTAAAATGTAACTTATATTTTATCATAATGTACATATAACACCGACTCATATGTACTAAATTGTTTTTTGTTTTTTTTTAACTATTATTGTGCTCATTAAACATTTATTCATGATTTACCACTGATTTAGTGATATTTCCATATAATCCGAGTTTTTTGTAATTCGAGGTAGCCTCAGCCCCAATTAGTTCAAATTACCAGGGCTCTACTGTATTAATCAAACTGCCACATCCTCATACAATATTAATATCCCCTGGATACATACATGGACCATTCAAATTAATAAGAATTTGAAAATAGACAATTATAAATGTTAAATGGAATTTTATTGAATAAATACAAATTTATGTTAGGAAAGTAAACAATTGTACTTCAATGCTATATTAAAGAATCTGACCTGTTTCTATCGCCTTGCAGATATCTCATAGCCCAAATTAAAAAGAACCCAATTAAAAATTTTGTTACAGCAGAAATAGTTGCATTATACAACTCTATGTAGGTACAATGGGGATAGAGGGAACCAAATTGAGTCAGATGTTTAAAAGCAAATGTCTAAGAAATGCTGACCTTGAAATTCCATACTACTTGAATGATATAATGAGAAACAACTAAATATCATCGGCTGTAGCTCATAAATGATATTGAACCAGGGATTAAATTGTTAAAACATGTTAAGAAACCAGTCAAATTAGAGACTTTCATTACAAAAAACAAAAGAGAACTTATGAATTTTGAGATTCCAGAAGTAGATATCATCATTTGGCAGAGAAAATAGTTGGTATTACACCCACCGATAGAACCCAGCATGACATGAGAGCTTTAGTTGACTCAGAACTGAGGATAGGGAGGACGTTCCCTGAAACCGGTCTTGAAAATTTCATCAAGTGGAGTTTTACTGTGTTTAAGAGATTTTGACTCGTTTCAAGATTTTATCAAACATCACGCTCTACTGTATAAGATACCTCCTAATCCTCTACAACTGAATAGTACTTTAAAAAGTGTTGAAAAATTCAAACCAATAACTAGGAAATGGAGACACCATTGGAGAATGGTTTGTTGGAATGAACTTAATAGGTTTGTCCCAAGATGTGAAAATAAATGTCCCTACTCATTAGATAGCATAGTTCTGCTCCATTTAAAACAGGGCTGTCCATCCTCATTACTGATCCAGCATTTCAGCTTCGATTTCAAGACCCTGCAGTCCAAATTGGCAGCTGATATTTTTAAATTTATTTATTTACTCCCAAATATAAATGTAAAATTTAATTTCTTGCTGAATGCACCAATAAAACTGACAGCTTCCTTTTGAATTCCACCTTGATGTACATTACAATGCTTACCTTAAGCACAAGTGGCTTTTCATGCTGAGTCCAATTTACTCTTTCTGGACCCACTGTATTCTCAATGCCCAGATGCTTGAGACGGCACATAAGATCAGTGACTAGTAAGTGAATCTCATTCATTGTTTTGAGCTGGATGAAGTAGCGCCTAGCCCATGATGGCTCACCACCACCAGCAGATCTATTGAAGTATCCATTTTGTTTATGCACGCTCCATACCTGCAATAAACACAAAAGAAATCAATATCAAGTCTATTGTTGAGAAACCAAACACTAAACACTTGTTTGTAATAAACCTATTTGGTTATGACTAAAGACTAGCATATGAGCAGCGTTTAACCAGAATATGAAAATCAAGGAATTGATTTGGCATGATACTAGTGAAAAAGATATTTTGCCATTAAATGATACATATTCGTTAATTTTAATCTACCAACTTTTCTTTGACAACAGCTATATGTAGGATATACAACCCTCATTCTCTGAGCTTGGGTTGGAAATAGCAACAGCTAATGAAGTTGCTCAAATTGAAATGAAAATTCAAGATATACATTTTATTTGTCGCAAGCACGTGAAAGCAAAGAGTTTTCGTGTATGACACTTATGTAAAAACCAAGTCATGCAGAGCAGTGTGTAGGTCATTTCAAGACAAATTCACTACTGTTCCAGTTCCAAATAGACTGTCAGATGTCTTGTTAATGAATTAAGAACGGGATCCCTAAAAACTAAATGTCCTAAGCCAAAGAGAAGGGTCCTAACTGAGGAAAAACCTGTTGAAATTAATTCATTCACTGGCTCTCCAACTAAGTCTCTAAACATGTTGCACAGCAAGTATGTGTTTCAAAGACCTTATTCCACACAACTACTAAAATTTTAAAACTGAAATCAAACAAAGTAACTATAGCCCATGAATTACAACCCTTTGACAATGAAAAATGAAATCACTTTCTGTAATTGGATTTTACACAACATTGTTGATCCACAGTTAATAATCTTCTCTGATGAGGCATGGTTTCATTTAAATGATCACGTCGCTTCACAGAACAATAGATACTGGAGCACAGAAAACTCCCATCTGATTCACGAAATCCCATTACATGATGCAAAGGTCAGTGTCTGGTGTGCAATAACCAAATAATAGGACCAATATTTTTTGACAAGGTGGTAAATTCAGAGACATACCACGCACATATGCCCACACCATCTTTTACAATTTTTGCCACATAATGAGAGAGAAAGTGGGTATTTTCAACAAGATATATTCTCAAGGGTTATGGCCTCCTCATTTCCCCAATTGTAGATTTAGAATTCCCCAAATGTCGTAGATTTACGGCACGTAAAAGAACCTCAAGCCTGATAAAGAAGCCTCTGAGCAAAATTACAGGTGTTTCACGCCCAATATAGAATGGGACGCTAAGAACCATAGTAGTTAAAGAGCGTCCATAAATAATAATAATAAAAAAAAAAAAAAAAAAAAAAAAATTCCCCAATCTTACTGTCTGCGATTTCTATTTGTAGGGAACTCCAAAAGATGTCAAGAATGCATCAATGCAGATGGTCACCGCTTTCAACATTATCTGTGACAAGGTTAGTACACAAGTGATAACAATAAATGAGTAGGATAAGCTTGAGGATTGATACACATTGCTATTGTTGCACGCTTACACACGAGCGAGCGAGCGATCGCCTGCCCGGCTGGCCACAGGGGGGGGAGCGAATGCACTGTAGAGAAAGTAAAACAGAGAAGAGGTCATTAGTATTCTATGTTTCAATGAAACAATTGGGAAAGAGAAAGGTATACACACAACATCAATAAAGTAGGGGAATAGCATTGCTAAGAGCAGGAGTGTGGAGTTGAAACATCAATGAAATGGTTCTCCTCAGGGTGAATGCCCATTATATGGAGGAAAATAAGATGTGTAATACGTACTATTTAAATGCAGGGAAACTGAGATTTGGAGAAAAGAAAGTGTGTGATTAAGTACAAATAGGAAAGTTGACATAAAATTCTAGACAAAAACTATAAGAAAATATGGCAAAATTTAGAAATGAACTGTTGTATAATAATCTATCAAAATATATGAGCAAACCAAATGTTATGAACCTTCACAACAGCTATACAACCTTCTGGCCAAGACCCAATATACATTTAAAAATGAAATGAAAATGAACTGTTAAAAGGAACAATAATATATAAGCTAATAAATAATGTATTATGTAATTTATAAGGTTGTTTTGAATATAAGACGGTTATTATTATTATTATTATTATTATTATTATTATTATTATTATTATTATTATTATTATTATTATTATTATTATTTACCTTATATGCATTTAAAAAGCTGGTGCTATCACTGCAGGAACTATCAGCCCAAGTGAGTTTTGAGTTATATGCTGCCAACCTTTCCTGAAAAGGAGTACTGAACACACTCTTCAATGACATTGCTGCTCCTAGGGACAAAAATGAATGTTACATTAGAACCAGTAATAATGGGTTTAAAATTACTTCCAGCAGGGAAGGAAGGAAGGAAGGAAGGAAGGAAGGAAGGAAGGAAGGAAGGAAGGAAGGAAGGAAGGAAGGAAGGAAGGAAAGCAAAGGATATGGAGGAGGAAACAGGGAAGCAAAACAAAAGCAGAAAACCACCTCAAAAGTCACATTTAAGTTGCAAAGGTAGCAACACACTTATAAATTCAATGCCATAGTCACGATTTAAAACACAGACCTCAAACTTACAGTGCCACTGCTGTAACCGAGTTACCATACCAACATGCCACTTTGGCATTAAACTCTCCAACGACCCACATTTTTCCCAATTAACCTTAAGGCATTTTCAAATTCATTTTGAGATAACATACCCCAATGATGACTTACAATCTCGTAAGTACTTTAAGTTCCAGGCTTCATAGTTAACACTATTAGATCAATCAATGATAATTGTTCTTCCACACACACATCTTATGTGTAGACTAAAGTTGAAAAGGTAGAACCCGACTGAAAAGTTCAATGCCACAGTCAGGATTTGAACCATTGGCCTTCAACTATTTATATAGCATTGATTGGCCACACTATGGGTGTTCTAATATTACAAAATTTTGTTTCAAACTTTACATTTGAATTTCAATAATAATAATAAGACTACTCTAGCGCTGTTTGTCGACTTCAAAGATGCGTTTAACACAGTATGGTGAGAAATGCTACTATACAAAATGAAGACATATGGCATATCAGGCCACATACTAAACTGGTTTCAAACCTTTCTATCCCAAAGATGGTTTGCAGTACAATACAAAACAGCCACATCTAAATGGAAACAAACGAGAGTTGGACTACCTTAAGGGTATGTTACAAGTGCTATTCTGTTCAATATATATATAAACGACCTAGTAGATGTACTTAAGAAAATAGATAACATACAAGTAGGAATGTTTACTGACGGTGTGGTAATATGGACTTCAGAAAAGTACATAAGATCTGGGAAATATTACAAAAAACTACAAACAACAATGGAGAATACAATCACAACCCTAGAATAGTGGACTAATAATAACAATATGAAAATAAATACATGAAAAACTCAATATCAACTATTCACAATGCAGCATAAAACAGAAAATATATGCCTGCAAATCAACAACAAAAAACTACAAGAAGCAACTACAACATATCTAGGGATAGAATTAAATAAAAAAACTATCAATGAAAGAACATGTATACAATGTAACGAATAAAATCAACAAAAAGAACAACATTTTAAAACGTTAAGCAGGAATAAAATGGGGTGGAAACATGGACCTCCTTAATAATACATATAAAACATACATAAAACCTAACCTATTGTATGGAGGAGAACTACTAGCAACAGTAAACAAGAGACTTGGAAGTAAGAAATTTCACAAAATAATTCACTTAGAATAATAACGGGAGCTGTAAAAACAACACCAATTACAGTACTACAAAGCTTCACAAAAACCATGGCTATAGAATTGAAACATAAGTTGAAAGCAATTACTCTAGCACAAATACTGCAAGTCAATAGAAACAGATACAAATGGTACCACACAGCAGATACTATAAGTAATTTAAAAACTCAAATAAGCTTCAGAACATATATTAATAACTTAAAATACAAGAATATAATTACAACAAATATAATTGCAACAGAGGTAACGAGTCCAATAGAATATATTGATATACAATATCAGAATGACCTGATATATACAATACACAAACAAAACAATATTCCAGATGAAATGAGAGCCATTATCAATAGCTACAGAAAATGAAAGATACCCAGAAAAGGAATGGCTCCAAATATATACAAATGGATCCTTCATCAATAAAAAAAAATGCTGATGCAGGAGTATACTGTAAACATTTTGCATGGTATCTAACATTAGATGATGGAGAATTAACAGCTATAAAAGCAGCATTACAGAACATTTTATATAGACCATACATAAAACAAAAAATAGTCATCTTATAAGACTCAAAATCAGCCATAGATGAAATAGTAAATTACAATAATAAAACAACAAGAAATATTAAAGAAATAAGAAGCCTAATTAAAGCAGTTGAACCTAGAAATCATGTCACTCTACAATGGATCCCAGCTCATGTTGGACTTTTGGGCAATGAACATGCGGATCAATTAGCAAAGAAAGGTGCAATACAACAAATAAAACCTGTAGGACAAATAGAAATAAATAAACAATTAAATAACATTTTAAAAGACAGCAGAGACTTAATGAAGAAGATAAATTAAAGGATAAACATTATAAGACTATTAAAGATAGAGTTGATACACAAAAAATGCCAAGGAAGACTGCAGTGGCCTTATTTAGAATGGTAACTGGCCACAATTATCTCGCAGAACATCTCTATAAGATACGATGCCTACCTACACCCAAGTGCACTCTCTGTGAAGATGTCATCCTGAACAAAAAACATCTTGCCAAATGCAAAGGCCTTAAAAGTGATAACTTACAGACTTTATATTGGGAAGCCAGAGGGAAAATGATGCATATCAGGTACAGTGGAATCTCGTTAGCACGTTCCTCATTAACGCGTTTTCCCGTGTATTGCGTTGAATTATAAAAGTCCCGGCACAAAATGCATCAAATGCATTAATAACGTTCGTTTAGTACGTTTTCTCGCTCCCGCTTACTACGTTCGAAGTTTGATGCCCTCATTCGCTATTTTGGCAATGCCAATGCTTGGTCAGTCGGTATTAATAGTCATTTTTGAGAACATAAAAGTAACGGTCCAGCGGGAGTAGATTTACTACATTCAAAGTTAGACGTTCTCATTCGTTACTTTGGTCAAACCAGGCGGGGTGGAACCGGCAGCCAATACCATGCATGTACGTATTTGTGGGACGCGTTTTGTGTGTGTGTGGGGGGGGGGATGCTTTAGTGACGCTCTTTAGTGTTCTGCGGTGACGCTTTAGTTTAACAGTGGCTTGGTGTGGTTAGTTTATGCTGTTGAGTGTTGACGAAATGTAAAAGTATTTTAACTTTTTGTTCGCAATGGAGAAAAAGAAAGTGCGGCAAATTGCACTGTTTATTGATCAGTGTGCTGCTCATCCACCAACTGTTTCAAATTTAAGAAACATAAAGATCATTTTCTTCCCAGCAAACTGCACGAGTAAGCTACAACCTTTAGATCAAGGCATAATTCGGTGCATGAAACATGCGTATCGTAAGAGGCTGGTACAGAGAAGGTTGGCTGCACTGAAATCGACGACAAGAAAAATCACCGTCTTAGATGCCATGCATTTTATTAGAACTGCTTGGGATTGTGTGACGCAAGATACCATTAGGAACTGCTTTAATAAAGCCGGTTTTTGCCGAGTTCTTGGTGATGAAATTACGCAGGAAGACGAGTTTTCCGAGAGTGAAGAATGGCGCCAAATAGCAGACGATGCCGGCATGTCTTTCGAAAACTATGTAAACATTGACAATGAAATTCCAGTGTGTGAAACAGCGACGATAGATGAAATACTTGAAGAACAAGTGAAAGATGAAGCATTAGTGGGAGACGAAAGTGACGATGAACCAGATCCTGAGCAAGTACCTACAGTGTCAGAAGCCATGCAGGCAATGGACATAGTGAAGCAATATGTGTGCAGTTTCGAAGTTGATGATGATGTAATGACTTTACTAAACAAGATGGACAGTAAAATTTTGGCATTAAAACCAACAAAGCAATCAACTATCGATATGTATTTCAAACCAATGTAAATAGTGTATATTTCACATCCGTTTTTGAGGTAAGATGTATTATTAGATTTTATTACATAAATATGTTCTTAAGTTGCAGATGATGTATTTTCGTTAACACGTTTTCCCGTCTATGACGTCCAAATCCTTGGGTCCCCGCAAAAACGTACTAACGAGATTTTACTGTAATCCCCAGTACCATTGGTGAACAACAACAACTTTACATTTGATGCAAAATCTATATGCACCTCGATGGAATATTCACTTCATCTACTAAAGGGAAATATTTATGTCAGAAGGCCTTGGGTAATATAAGTGTGTATTGAACGTTTCTCCCTATTAACAAGTAAATGGAAGAATGAGTTTTTGTAAGAATAGTTTGCAGAAGAGAAAGTCATGTCAATGTTACATCAGATTTTTTATAGTTCAACTTTGTCTTCTGTGGCAGTAATACAGCTTTTGAAAGGGTAAGGGAAAACTAGGATCACAAAGGAAAAGTATGGACAATATATTAAATAAATAATTAAGGCAAAGGTGTACATTTCTCTTTGCTACAAATAAAATAACACGTTACCATGGCAAAGAACGTGAAATAACCAGGGAAAATGACAAGGAAATCTATTGATTTAATTAAGGCTAGCAGAATGCTCTAAATGACATGAATGAAATTAAAACATATATTAATTTTCCTTAAGCAGGATCCTTCTGGAGCACAATCTCCAGTTTTTAAATAACATATAAAAGTAAAAATTTAAAATTAAAGAACATTTTTTTCTATAATTTCAAATTCAATCACTGTTACTAGCTGATCCATATATTATAGGAAACAACTTGTTTAGGGTTGCCAAATTTTAAATTTGTAGTAAACGTATTTTAGCTCAGGATTATTAAATAATTATCAAAATATATGAGCAAACCAAATGTTATGAACCTTTAAAACAGCTATACAACCTCTTGGACAAGACCCAATATACATGCATTATACATAGTTGCTAAGATCGTCATGCAGAGGCACTAAAGTAAATAGTTAGGTCAATAAAACAGAGATGGCACCACCATGCTAATAGCAATGGACTAATGAGCCACAGGCTCAGGTATAAAAGGAAGGGTGAACACAGCTCCTCTAGGTTCGACACCTACCGCTAAGAGTTCGAGTCATATGAGTCAGTCAATGCACCGCACTCAACCAAGCAACACCTTTCCTGCTATATTGCATCGTTATGCCTCTCATGTGAAAGTGTAAACCAAGTTATTCATTCTCCCTCTTCAACTTTCGAGTATGGGGTGATCCCAGTCCTAAGCTGATGATCCCATTCTGCTTCTCCGAACTCATTAGGGTAACTCCTGAGAGCATGTCTCGATGCAGATCTGTGGAGTCCACTTTAGACACGGGTTTCACTACTGCGACCTTTACACCCAGTTGACAATCCATTGCTGCATCTCAAGCTCATCAGGTTAAACCCTGACGTATCTTAGTGCAGATCTACAGTGCCTACTGAGACAAAGGCATCCTGTTCTCCTTTGTTAACCTTCACATAGTAGATTCATACATGCAGATACAGCCTCCACATCCTGACGGAGGACTACAGGTGACTCTGACAGAGCTACCATGGAGAACACCAGCATATCACCCACGATAGAAACATCCCAGCTGGAGGCACTGCACACCATACCATGACGCTGCCCACTTTCTACACTGAGGGCCCAGAGACCTGGTTCCTGCAAGCCGAAGCTACCTTCTCAGTCAAACAAGTCACATCTCAGACTACTCGATTCTACAGAGTGCTGTCTCAGCTCCCCACCAGGCCTTCATCCAGGTAGTTGACATTGCTGCAGTATTCGGACCAGATACATATGCAACACTCAAGATCCAGCTCATTGAAGTCTACGGTCCAGCCCCCTCAAAAAACTACAAAATCTCCTTGAGAATATAGGGTTGGGTGACCAGAAACTATCGCATCTGCAATGCACCATGCACCATCAGGTGGGAGGATCCATCAATAAACCATTTCTACAGCTCTTCTGGGTTCGACACCTACTGTTAAGAGTTTGAGCCATACTCATGGCCTGGGAAAACGAACCCCTAGACAAAATGGCACAAATAGCTGACCAACCTCCCGAGACACCAACACCACATTAGCACCCATCACCAGCAAAGCCACCCTGAACCACAGAACAAAATGCAACAGCAGATAGAGGCAATCTCCAGCTGACTGCAGGAACTGGAGTGCCAACAGGCAACACAACATATGGCAGAGACCCAGGGAACAACAGATCCCATGAACAAATGAAACCCGCTGGTACCATCAAAGGTGGGTGCATACCACCCTGTCACAGGACACCTATAAACCAAAACTGTCAGCAGGGAAATGCATAGTCAACCACCTATTCATCACCTGCAAGGACCACCAGATTCCGTTCCTAGTTAATACAAGTGCCTGCATGTCATACCCAACAATATCATACGGCAAAATACACTTACAGAATACAAAGTGTATGCAGCCAACAGTCCGCCCATATCCATATTTAGGTACCAGAGAGCCACACTCAACCTCAAAACCCGACATCCTTATGCATGGGACTTCTTGGCGGCCAACATTCCCAAGGCAATCATCAGAGAAGTTTTCCTCGCACATTTTAACCTATCAGTTAACCTCACATCCATAACCCTTATGGACACCACTCTCAACATATCCCATCCATGGTATCACAGAACACTCCACATCACTTCTCTCCTCTATCCCACCTCAGAGCTCATACAAATACCTCCTGAACTCCTATGTTAAGATAACCATACCACTACCAACTACCCATACAAGGACATTGAGATATTCCACCACATAGGACAGGAGCTCTAGTCACATCCAAAGCAAGAAGGCTCCACATACACAAAGGATAAGGAAGAATTTAACAAAATACTGACCGAGAGGATAGACCGATCCTCTAAATCACCCTCGGCTTCACCCCTGCACATTCAGAAATCAGACACTATTGCGACCTTTACACCCAGTTGACAATCCTATTCTGCATCTCAAGCTTATCAGGTTAAACCCTGACATGGTAGTTTCCGACATGCAGCTAGTGGAGGACTACAACATCAAATATTAATATAAAGCACTGAGATCCACTTGGACTCTCATAATCACTGCTGTTTCATAAACATTTTTTGGAATTGGAACGAAATACAAGAACATTCTGGCTGGAGTGAACCCTTATTGTCATGTATTCTTCAAAACAGTTTGTTTATGTTGATGATTCAATGCTAAGTTCAAAGTTTGATTTCAATCTCTGAAAACGTAAGTCATCTTTCTGGCTTTCAAACAGTTATAAGTTGTGCATTAGATTAGAAACATATAAAGAAGTGAAAAGGTATATGATCTGAATAAAGATGAAGATGTAGAGAAAAGTTTACATATAATACAATTTAGTGATAACGTAGGCGATATTTTTTTCAGCAGTGTTGGAAGACAAAGATGCTTTAGAAAGAGAAGATTAGGTTTTAGATGAACAATCGTGTGCTAAAGTTGGTCTGAGACTATAAAAAGTAGTCTATATAAGATGTTAGAACTAAAGACCATGCACATAAAAGTTAAAAAAATTTCCCTGCAACAGTAACTCAAAGGCAACACATAATAGCTTATATACTAGCACTACAAAATATGGTCTTTTTTGATTTGGCATCAAACATTGGAAGTACAGATTTACATTAGCTTGATGATTATTTAATGATCAATAATGTTAAATATTCCATGTACATATACAGGGTGAGCCAAAAGACTCCGAACCGCCTGCACAATGTTTTTCCAGTCAGCGCTCGTTGCTGTCTGCCGCTATCATAGAAAGGTGCAGATGAAACCATACATTTTTAAAACAACTTTTAAAGGCTTTACTTACCACTTTATGAAAGGAGATGCTGAAACTGGCTACTGTCGTTGTCCATACATTTTTGGCACCTCTTTAGGAAACTATCCATCATGACCGATGTAGTCTAATGTTTCTTCGGTAAGAACCGAATGCCGTCTTTTAGATTTCTTAGCCTGAACACTTTCTGTGGCCTGAAATTTACTGTAAAGTTCATGAATTGTTGTACGGCCTGAACTTTTACACCTGGAAATCTTTCTGCAAATCGTACTTTCACTTGGTGAGCTGACAGAGTTAACACATACGAATCATAAATAAATACACGCTGTGCAGTAGAAAGCACATAATATACTTTGTGACTACGTACAGGACAAAATAATAAATAACTCATAATAACTGAACTACATCACATCACCGTCAATACTGCACTTCACAGCACAGCAGCGTGACTTTGTTTATAGCAGCAGTGCATTATCATGTTTTTATCATATTTCCACATGCCCAGTGGAAAAACACTGTGCAGCCAGTAATATTGTTCATAAAATATGCTTCTGGGGTAAACATAAAGTGTACAAGACAAATCCACACACCCTGGAAGAATTAAAACAAAATATCAGCCAAGAAATTTCTCAACGTGAACTATGACGATAGTTTCCTAAAGAGGTGCCAAAAATTTATGGATGACAACGGTGGCCAATTTCAGCATCTCCTTTCGTAAAGTTGGTAAGTAAAGCCTTTAAAAGTAGTTTTAAAAATGTTGTATGGTTTCATCTGTGCCTTTCTACGATAGCGGCAGATGGCAACGAGCGCTGAGGATGCAGACAGGAAAAACACTGCGCAGGCAGTTCGGAGTCTTTTGGGTCACTCTTTATATTCACACATAAGTTTTACATGAGATCCATTTGAAACCCTGGGAATTCATAAAAATAGAGTTTTATTTATGGACGCTCTTTAACTGCTGTGGTCCTTAGCTCCCATTCTATATTGAGCGTGAAAGACGGGAATTTTGCTCAAAGGCTTCTTTAACAGGTTGAGGTTCTTTTATGTGCCGTAAATCTATGACACAGGACCACTGGCTTTACTTACCTTCCGAAGGAAGCCATGCTAAGGATTTTTAGGCCTGAAAAAATCCAATGCCTTTTGCCAGGTTTGAACCCACGACCTCGGGAACTAGAGGCCAGCATGGCAATCACTACTCAACAGAGGACGACTGGGAATTTGTAGGTTCCATATCACAGCAATATTCAATCATCTTATCATGTCTTATTTCATAAGAAAATATAAATACATGTAGAGAAAAGGACCACTCTTAACTTATTTTGAAGGATGTGCAAAACATAATTCCTTAGACATAATAAATGAATATAAAAATGTAAATTATACAGTCATATGCAAGAACCAAGCATTTTACTCATGAATATGAGGCAAATCAGAAAGAAAACAAAAACTCAGTTCATAACATCTCATGAAAGACAAAACGGGAATGTTTGTAAAGAAATATTTGCACACCTTGTTCCATATTCTACATATTTAATATGCAAGGAGATATAATTAATATATAATATAATATTTAATATGCAGCTCTCTTACCCATTATTACACATTCCTCCAACACACTGTATATGTGTCCTAAAACTACAAGCTTTGAAACATATATATCCACAGGTAGTTTGGCCATGACTCGACCAAGGAAAGTTATGTCTCCATCAAATGGATTCAGCTCATCTCCGTCTACAGCTAATAAAGCTCCAGCCTAATCACAACAGAAAAATCACAGAAAGCACTTAGATTCCTTATAGTCTATGGGCACACAATTATCCTTTCTTTTTCAACTATTCAAGATTATATAAATGTTAGGGCACATGAACTTTTAACATTTTTTTTTTTTTTTATCAATTCCTATCTGCGTGTAATTGAAATATGGGGTACTAAATTATTTCTTTTAAATATGTGCACTTAGAAACAATAAGAGAGCAATTACTAACCACAAAACAAGAAGAAAAATCTGATGTTTAATGTTTACATGACTTACCTACCCAATTTTCACAGTTTTTCCTTATAAGAGGGGCTTTGGAAATGATTTACAATTGCATTGTTTTAAAAATGCTGCTCAATCTACGAGCACGCCCTCTCATGGGATTGAAATTGAAAATTGAGTTTTATTTATGGACGCTCTTTAACTACTATGGTTCTTAGCATCCCATTCTATATTGGGCGTGAAAGACCAGTAATTTTGCTCAGAAGCCTCTTTATCAGACTTGGTTATTTTACGTGCCGTAAATCTACGACACAGGACCACCGGCTTTACTTCCCTTCCAAAGGAAGCCATGCTAAGGATTTTTACGCCCGAAAAAATCCATCACCCTCTGCCGGGTTTGAACCCGCGACCTTGGGAACTAGAGGCTAGCACGGTACCACTAGTCCACAGAGGACGACTCTCTCATGGGATGATGAACTGATACTAGTACACATGTAGATGCTAGATGGCAATTGTGAACAGTGGTATAGTGAAAGGACAGCACTTGTTAAGTGGAGAAAGCCATGGACAAGATAGAAGGCTAGTTATGGACTGCACAGTTTTTGTGGAAGGAAGGAGTCAAAACAGCGAATATTCATAAACGTTTAACTGCACTATATGGTCAAGAAGCTCCGCATAAGACTGTTTACAACTGGATCACTGAGTTTGCCAGGGGAAAGAAATCTGTAGGCAAGAACGTGAGTACTGGTCGTCTGTGAACATCACAGTCTCCGAGGAACACTGAGGTTGTGTCTGAATTGATTATGACTGATAGGCACATAACCTTTGATGAACTAGAATGGCAGACGAGCTTCAGCTGCGCAGCCCTGCACATCATTATTTGTGATGATATGGATATGCAAAAGGTGTGTGCACATTGGGTTCCACGGGCCTTGACACAGGCCCAGAAGGAGAAAAGAGTTGATGTCTGTTGCTGACTATTGGGAATGAAGATCCAGAGTTTTTGGAGAACCTAGTGACTGGTGATGAATCGTGAGTCACTACCATACACCTGAAAAAAAATACCAATCCAAGCAATGGTAACTTCCTGGGAGTCTCCAGCCCAAGAAAGTGTGCTGCTCAATTTGTGGATAAGCAGATGATCTCCATTTTTTAGGACACTTGAGACATACTTCTAATGGACTGGCTTCCACAAGGAACAACTGTCAACAGCAGAGTGTACTGTGACACCCTTACATGACTTACATCAGGATTCAGCAATGGTGACAGGGAAAGTGGTTGAAAGGAGTGCTCCTCCAGCACAAAAATGGGCAGCCCCACATCAACAAACTTCACATCACTGGGGTTCATGGTTGTGCCACACCCATCATATTCACCAGATTTCACTCCATCTGATTATACTTTATTCAACAACATAAAGGATGCGCTGCATTGTAAAAGGTTCAACAACAAGGAATTGTAGGCACCGCCCACAAGTAGATGCATAGTACCTCAAAATAATGGTTCCATGATGCATTAATGAAGTTGCCAGGAAGGCGGCAATGGTGTATTGACGTCAGTGGGGCATATATTGAGAGTTCCCATATACAATGAAGCATGTTCATTAATAAATAAGGTACAAAAATACTATAGTGAATCATTTCCAAATGTCCCTTGTATATTGTGTTCTTCATATTTTACGTGATTGTTTTATTTGCCTTACATTAATCACCATAAATTCTTGCTTGGAAATGCTCTAAATTTGATTACATACTTATGAAAACAATTTTTGCTATTAATGACCTCATGCAGAAGAGAATTCTTACCATGTTCAATTACATAAACATACCAACTAAAACTTCAGTTTGGGGAAATAGAAACCCAAAACAAATATTTCAGAAACAGTTAAAACTGGAAAAAAATAGATGTGACCTAAACAGTATACAGTGGAATCTCGTTAGCACGTTCCTCATTAACACGTTTTCCCGTTTATTACGTTGAATTATAAAAGTCCCGGTACCAAATCACCAAATGTATAAAATAACATTTGCTTAGTGCGTTTTCCCGATCCCGCTTACCACGTTTGAAGTTTGACGTCCTCATTCGCTACTTTGGTCAATCCAGTGGGAGTAGGTGCTTAACACGTTCAAAGTTTGATGTCCTCCATTTGCTACTTTGGTCAATCCTTGGTCACGGGGTGGATACCAGCAGCCAATCACATGCATGTATTAAATATTTGTGTGACACGATTTATGTGGGCGGGATAGAGAATGCTTTACCTGGCGTAGTAAATGCCAACGATAGTTTCTACTGTTGAGTGTTGACCAAGCATATGTAGATTGTATTTTAACTTTTCATTTGCAATGAAAAAAAGTGCAGTAAATAACCAACACTGAAAAACTGAAAATCCTTGATGTATACCACAATCCAAATATTATAAAACATGTGGATATAATGCGGAAGTTAAACATTCCTCTGTCAACCTTAAACACGATTGTTAGCAAACCTAAACTGATTCAAACTGCTTTTAAAGAAGGGAAAAGTGCTAAAACAAAACTTTCCTCTTGGAAAATAGGATCAGAAAAGGATCGGAACGAAATTTGTGGCATGGAAACACCTACCGTATTCAAATCGCATTGAATATGCCAGAGTTACTATCATCTATTGTACTCATAATACAATGCACGCACATAATTTAGTTTTCTTTTTTAGCGAAAATTGCTATCATATGTGTAATAAAACACACAGCAAAGCCACTATTGTCGCTTCCATAATTCGCAATTTATTTTCTCAAAAACATTCATAATCTCAAAAATCCAAGTTGACCAACATAAAAGTTTGAATTATTTATTCTCAGGTTTTGTGTATCCAAATCCATTTGAACACATATTGAATTTAACATGGAAACACGGATCGTATTCAGTATAAAATTGTATTTGAAATCTATTTCAACTGCCCATGGAGACATAATTATTAGATTTTATTACATAACTATGTTCTTAAATTGCAGATTTTGTATTTTCGTTAGCATGTTTTCCTGCCTATGACGTCCAAATCCTTAGGTCCCTGCAAAAACATACTAACGAGATTCTACTGTATTTTAATAAGTACTGGATTTTCTCTGTCATAAGTTTTTGACTATTTATCTCACTCTCAAGTTATTGAATTAAATGTGAATGGAGAGTAATTCATGGCTATTCACAGAAATTTAAGATATATATTTTATTCCTCATACAAAAATACATTGTAACCAAATTCATTAGCCATTTTTGAGAAGATACACAAACATTTTTCCTTGTAAAGTTTTGTTTGGAATGGGTGGATTTTCTTGAAAATCTTCGCCTGGCATCCTAGTATAAATTTTGAAAATGCATTGAGAAAAATACAGCATTTGTTTGGCTATGTCACAGAATGATATATTTTAAAATTTTCCAGACTCTGCAGAATTAGAACACTAATTACATTCATAAGATTTCTCAAACATCCAAATGCTATAATATTAAAATATTTTAACAATACTTATATGGCAATCTTACCTCCTTCAGAACAAGAACTGTGTTTTCTAAGTTTGTAAGGTCTGGTGGATCAAGGGCCAATGCTAAGAGACCTTTTGGTGTTCCCATTCCAAACAGCTTTGCCTGAAGAACGAGTCTTTCTAAAGGACAGCGCAGCATTTCTGGGACACCCTCCTGATCCAGAATGTTCTGTAATCAACCCAAAACTAATTAAGGTAAGCCAAAAAAGTCTAGAAAAACAGTTGACTGAGAAAGTATTACCTTCTAAAAAGATTAGAAAAATGGCAAAAAATGTTTCCTTTTTCTCAGAAACTGCTTAATACAAAAGCTACTAAAAAAAGGTTTTACTGTGCACTAATTGTTCTATTTCATGCAACCTAACTTCAGGAATTAAGCTGCTGGCAGCATTTCATCCTTTAAATGTTTTGTCCTCCACCCCTTTGTTTCTCAAGTACATGCACTGAAATTTGAAATTAAAATTCACAAACTTAATGCGTTGAAATCTATTGAACTCAATATAATTCTAGTTGATTGCATTTAGGGAAGCATTAACAATCTGATTTTTCAAAACAATCCAAGAACAGGTAAGGCTTTTATTTAACATTATTTAAATTGTGCACATGTTTATAATTTATCACTTTACTATATACTCTTTCTCAAACACTTCAGAGCACAAACCAGTGCATTTTTTTATTGTTTGGAAATAATGTTAAAAACCAAATCTATTACATTTTTCATATTTAAAACATTTTAATTTTGAAAAGATTTCCCAATCACACTCTTATAGTTAATAATTTTTAAAAGAATGAATTACTCAATATTGGAAATCACCCTTTTAATGAAAATGAAATAAGTCATTAGGTTGAATAGTTTCTTAGAAGTGATACATTATATGAATAAAACTTGCGATTTTTGGAAATTAGCAAAATCCCAAAGCTGGTGATGAAAGCAATTATTTTGAGAAATATCTTAATTAATAATTGCTATTTGTGGGTTACAACAATTTATTCAGTTTTTCTCTTAATTATAGTAAAACCTTTTTTAAATTTTCTGAGGATTAAGAACAAATTTACATTGGGTGTTAATACTGAATAGGCATTCGCAAGTTTTTCTAAGATAATCCTGCAACAGAAGAGCATCAGATCAAGTTCTATATTCAATATTAACATGTAAATGAAGCTGTATTTAAACTATATTGAAACTGCATTACCACTGAAGAAAAAATGCAACTCATTTCTCTTCTGAAAAGATAACCTCAGTAGATTGTCATATTCATGCTAAGCTTAGCTTAAAATGATTTCTAGCCAAATGTTTTAATTATTGAAGATACGCCTACCTTGAACTATACTGAACTAGAGCAGAACAAAATCAATCTCAGTTTGTATTCAATTTTATATGTAAACACAGATTGCACCAAGTAAGAAAAATTGATGTGTTGCATTAGTATGACTTTAATCTCTTCTACACACTACTCTTAAAAAAACGAATTATTTTATCTACTTCTTTTTAATCAAGACAACTTTCATTACACATTGCATTGTATATATAAGGACACAGTAGGCTAAAATGAAGAGTCAGATATTTTAATAAGTGGGTCACTACGTGATGACTTTTTCTAATTTCATGCTCTTTGCATGACCACAACAAAAAATGAATAGCAACTTCCCACTTGAAAATTCAAACCAATAACAAAGAATATTTTGGAAATGTTTAATGCCACAAAAGGTTTATTTATTACAAACTATGTGTTTCGAAGAGCTCTACATTTTTTGTGTAATAAGATTTTGTCTACCTTTTATAGTTTACCAATTATACAACAATGATTCAGAATAAAGAGCACTTCAGAGGCTATACCCAAAAAATTCAAGATACACATTTTATTTGCCATGAAAATATCTTAAACATATGGTATTTTAAACCAAATCGTTGAGCTATTTGTGCGGAAATAATGAAAATGTTGTATATGAAAATTGTAAAGGGTAGTTTGGGATGGGGAAATCTTTTGAAAATTGTGTCACAACCTTGGAAAAAGCTGAACTTAAATACCAATGACAGTAGCTTGAGTCATACCTTTTTACACTCACCTTCACTAATTAAAAGTTGTATAAATTTTGGTACTTAACCGACTTTTTCATTTTTGAGTTATGCTGTTCTCTCTCGCTTACATGCACACATTTTTCTAATTTTTTTTTAATCAAGGAGCCTCAATACATACATTTCTGTTGAAATCTCAAAATTGAATTTTGGGCTGGAATGCAATGCTTCCTCTACTAGAGAAAATCTGTTTGGGATTCAAGGGATCTCAAAACATGTTCCAATTAAATTTTTATTGAATTTTTTAGTGAAATGATATACTAGCTCTACCTACCATATGTAAGTGGTAGAAATGGTAAAAATAGGTTCAAATGACTTTCAACCACCTTGTAGATATAGTAAGTACTCAAAATAAGAACCGTTTTTACTTTCCCTACCACGTACATACCCTACCACCCAAAAATTTAATACTGACTTTTCACCAGAAATACATGTTTTTAATAAAAAAAAAAAGCATTTTTAGAAAAGGTATGTGTGTGTGTTGGTGTGTGTCTGTGAACAACGTAATTCAAAAACAAAAAGTTGGATAAACGCGAAACCTAGTATTTAGGTTCAGTACCTTCAAAAGATGCAACACAAAGATTTTCAAGAAAAATCCCCCCCACCCAAACTACCCTTTACATGAAGATTTTTTTGAAATTTTTTATTTTCTAAAAAATGGCTGTAATGGTTTTAATTATAATACCACACATTAAAGACATTTACATGACAAATTGTATATGAATTTTCTGGGGACGGCCTATGAAGTCCTCTTCATTCAGCAGGAATTTTGTATAATCTTGTGCAACTGCTAAATGTCAAGCAATAAGACAAAAACATACAACACAAACATTGCGTGTGTGCATGCATGCATGTAATGCTCAGAAGTTAATAATGAAATAATTCTCCTTCTTGCTTTCCAATATTTTGATGTTAGATTTTTAAAAGCACAAGTGTGTCACAATTTTTGAGATGCTCCATGATTTCTTCTTCCTTAGAGCACAAAAAACAATTTGGAGATGTTACTATCCCAATTTTGTAAATATGTTATTCAAACAGTCATGTCCTGTGATACGTCAGGATGCAGCAACAGAAGATTTTCTTGGTAAATGAGGAACTATTGATGGATCAATTTAAATTTTCTTTCATTTTAACTGTTCATCTGTTGGTTATAATCAGTAATGATATTTCTTTTTATGACACGTTTAATTGATTCATATGAAAATTGTTTTATCCTGAAGTTGATTTTAGTTCTTTTCTTTGCTAAAATATGAGAACAGTCCCAGAAGTACCCGACCTGATGTATATATAGCAGCAGTTGTTTCAAACAAATGACTATGGTAGAAAGTACCACCCCTATAACACTTAAGTTTGAAGTTTGGCGATGCTACGTTGTTTAGTAATTGTTTGGCAGCCATTAATAGTGAACTATCTAGCAAATTTGTAAACATGGATAAAACTGACCATTGTTATGTGATACAATACTTTCATTTGAAAGGTCTTAATCCAACTAATATTAAAGATGAGCTAGATTGTACTCTGGGGGAGTCTGCTCCTTCATTTACAACAGTAAAATATTGGCTGGCAGAATTTAAGCAAGGCCGTACGAACTGCCAAGACGAACGTCAGTGGTCAACCAAATGGTGACCATACAGGAAATTGTGAAGAAAATTCACAAAGTGGTATAGGATGATCGTCAACTGAACATGTGCGAGCTAGCAGACATCGTAGGTATTTCAAAAAGGGCTGTACATCGCATACCAACTGAAAAAGCTGTGCGCAAGATGGGTGCCGCATTTACTCATAATGGAACAAAAGCAGCACTGTAAGGATGTTTCAGTTGAGTGTTTGGCATGTTTCACTGCAATAAAGCCGAGTTTTTGCATCGATTCATAACCATGGATGAAACATGGGTCCATCACTTCACACCTGAGATGAACGAACAGTCAAAACAGTGGATTGAAACAGGAGAATCGGCTCCAAAGAAGGCGAAGACAGTTCCATCTGCAGGCAAGGTCATGGCGTCAGTTTTTTGGGATGCGCATGGGATAATTTTCATTCATTATCTTCAAAAAGGAAAAGTAATCAATGACGAGTATTATGCAAACTTATTGCAGCGTTTGAATAATGAAATCAAGCAAAAAAGGCCGCATTTAGCGAAAAAGAAAGTTCTGTTTCATCAAGACAATGCAACAGTTCACACATCCATTATTGCCATGGCCAAAATCAATGAGTTAAAGTTCGAACTGCTTCCTCATGCACCCTATTCGCCAGACTTAGCCCCCTCTGATTATTTTCTGTTTCCAAAGTTGAAGAAATGGCTTGGTGGTAAAAGATTTGCCAACAATGAAGAGGTGGAGTTTGCAGTTGATGGCTATTTTGCATAACTTGATGGTTCTCACTATAAACAGGGTATCGAAGCTATTGAACATTGCTAGGAAAAGTGTATCGAGCTGAAAGGAGACTATGTAGAAGCATAAATATGTTTTTTCCAAAAATTTTTGTGTTTTCTTTGTTAGGTCAGGTACTTCTGGAACAACCCTCGTATCTGCCATTGTAGATATCTTTAAATTGTAGATCTCTTTAAAACACATAATTTGTGTCAAATAACTTTTTTTGTGGCATAGGTCATTTCTGAGATATCTATTATTAATGGTTTGAATTGTTGATTACTTGGACATTCTTTTTAAAGTCCTCAACAATCAGCTGCTTCTTGCAATTGTATGGAAAGAGTATGGAATTTTAAGGCCAGTGTAGTATCCGGTTCTTAAACATTTAACATTTGACTATTCACTGTTCCCTTTGTATCAATAACAAAATGTATAATGTAACTATTTCTGCAAAGGTTTACTTGGATTAAAATGAAGTAGATAGAAAAATGAGCTTTAGTAAAATGAGTTTGTATACCCACTAGTAAACAATAGAGGATAGAGAAAATCATGTGAGTATGTCATATCAGATTTTTTTTTATCATATGGCCATCTCTGTTGTTCTAGTTTACACATTTTTTTTAACTTTCTGAATGATACATTGAAATTATGCAAGAACCTAAAGATCACTCCGAGCTTCACTTACATTAAAATAGTTTGCTTCATTGGGTTGTTCCAATCACATGGTTTTCAATTTCTGAATTATGTTTGTATTCATATGAGGCACATTAAATACAAATAAATTAAAATGTCAACAGTAGCCTTTCATTTTTGGCAAAAAAGCAACTTCGAGGAGGAGACAGATTTGTTAAAAGTAATCCAAAAACTACAGAACCAACCACTTGGGAGAAACAACCTATTGTGAAGAATTAAGAGTAGCTCAAACTTTGATATACCCAGTGAACTGGATTTAATCACCAAATATATAATACTGAGAAAAATGCCCCTACAGGAAGTGGATAAGGTCAAGTTGTCTTTGAAAACATGTCCTAGATGTTTTAAGTTCTTCTTATGTAAATTATTAATGTTGCAAATGTTTCTTTATTTAGTTGTTATCTTCTGTTCATGTTTTACATAGCATGTCCACTAAATTTACCTATAAATAAATTCAACTCAATAAATATAATATACAATACATCCTGGTTACTTTAAGTAATTCAGTTGTCTACGTTACGATATTCTGAAAGTTTTGTGAAGCTCTGTGCTCAAACTTAGAAAAAAATAATCTGAAGCTTAACTAATATTTTTATTTAATTGGTATTTGGTTTAAGTAACACACCTATTAATATACGAGGTGCGGCAATAAAGAAACCGGATTGTTGTGCGCATTTGCGGCTTCGTCGATGACAAAGAGAAGAGTGAGGTATTGGTCTTGGGACTCTCCCTGACATGTATACAAAATTTCACACCGCTGTGGTAGTTAGCCTGGCTGTGAGCCTTCTTAGAAACGGTCTTGTATCTGAGCTCCGTCAGAATTATGCTACACTCTAAATAGAACAATGTGTTAACATAAAATTTCTCACAAGACTAAGAAACCAGCCACAGAAACTTACGATTTGTTGAAACAAGCTTATGGTGATCAGTGTCTATCTCGTATGCAAGTTTTCGAGTGGGTTAAGAGGTTCAAGGACAGTAGGGAAGACGTCGAAAATGATCTGAAAGCAGGCCGTCCTTTGACTTCGAAAACTGAAGAAAATGTGAAGGTTGGTAGAATGATTCGAGAAGACCGCCTGAAGATCAGACTGTCAATAAAGTTTATTATACAACTGTTCTGAAGACCCTCCGTGAATGCGTACGACAAAGGAGACTATATCTGTGGAAGAATAGATCTTGGATTCTTCATCAGGATAATGCGCCGAGCCATAACGCGATGTCTGTGGAGAGGTTTTTGGGAAAAACAACGTTCCAGTGATGGAACATCCATTGTATTTGCTGACCTGGCACCAAGCGACTTTTTTCTCTTCCCAAAAGTGAAGTCTGCACTCAAAGGAACCAGGTTCGAGTCCATGATGCAGTGAAGGAAAAAGCGACAAGACTCCTCAACAGCATAAAAGAAAAAGACTTGCAGCACTGCTACCAACAGTGGAAAATTTGCATGGAGTGGTGCAGGGATCGGGGAGGGGACTACATTGAAGGAGACAGCATTTCAGTTGTGTAAGTTTTTTCAATAAAGAGTTAGAGCATCAGTCCGGTTTCTTTATTGCCACACCTCATATTACTTAAGTTATCAAATAATTACTTACATCAAAGAAGTGTTGTGGAACAAGCCTATAAACTCTACCATCTGCTACTCGCCCTGCTCGACCAGCACGCTGAATACAGTTTGTTTTGGAGGCCCAACACAGCTGCAGGCTGCTATAGTTTGTAGTTTGATCACAGATCAAACATTTTGTCAAACAAAAGTCAATCACTGAAAAAAAAAAGCTTACTAAAGTGCACTTACTGACTTACTGAAGTGCGCATTTGTGTTCCAAAGTGAAGGTTGACAAGATCAAATAAACTGAATATTTGCAATACAAAATAAAAATGAACAATCCCAGAACATAAATTATTTCTTACAACAAACAAAAAGTGTTGACTGTTTTAAGCAGTTGTTAAGGAGTGTCTTCCCCCCTCATCTGTCATACCATACAATGCAAATGTTGAAAGGGTATTTTTCTCTATTATTCTATTCATGCTCCACATACTGACTCCGACCAATAACATTTAACAATGCTTCAGTTTTTGAATAATCACAGTCATTTATTTTATTACATGCTTGCAAGGATGCCATTTTATCAGATAAAACATCAGCTTATCACTGAACTATAATAGTATCACTAAGCAGTGATTAATAGCCTACGCCATCCATCCCGTCATTCAATTCTGGAGAAATTATGAAATCTCACCATCTACTTCAGTTCCCATTATTGAAAACCAGCAGAATCCTTCAACTTTCAACTTTGAAAAACAATGTGTTTTAAATCAATACACATTGAAATAGTGTAAATTTATAATGAATTTTTTATACTCAGACTTTTGAACACAGGCATGGAGTTGAAGGTATTTGAAAGCCATTTTACTAGTTTATATGTGGGAGAGTTTATGTTATTCACTATGGGCCTCATTTTGTTGCAGAGTTTGTGTATTTTTGGTAGTGCATATAACCTAGGTATGGTGGGAAAAACTGGTTTAATTCTGGATTTTTCGGCTTTTGTTAATGTTTTGGTTGCTATCAATGTGTTTTGGAGTGACTTGGTGCATTCTTATAATGGATTTTTGTTGATTTCTATGTACTCTGGGCTATTTAGTAATTGCATAAGCCTAGATTAATAATTTTCTTGATCTAATATCGCTAATGTGTTTCCTTTGGAGATATTTCTCGTTTAAGCAATCTTAGACAACAGCCTTGCTGAAATTGTGCAACTCTGGATCTTGATTCACCACTGTTAAAATTTAGGACCTTAACGGCCCACGCATATTTTGCTATTAAACAGGATTAATTGTTTATTCATAAATATCTACCCAAGATGTATAAAAACTCGTGCACCTATAATCATATGTGAATAACCATCTTAATGCAATGCATGCAGTTTTGCTACCTGAGTGCTGACTGACCTATTATCATCTGTAGCCTATGACCCACATATATTCGAAGCAATGAGCAACGCGTTGCAATAAACAAATAAGTGCTTGAAATTAAATTTAGTGTTATTTATGGACACTCTAACTATTATGGTCCTTAGCGTCCCAATCTATATGGGGCATGAAAGACCAGAAATTTTGCTCAGAGGCCTCTTATCAGGCTTGAGGTTCATTTACGTGCTGTAAATCTATGACACGGGACCACCGGCTTTACTTCCCTTCCAAAGGAAGCCATGCCAAGGATTTTTACGTCCGAAAAATGCATCGCCCTCCATTGGGTTTGAACCCGCGACCTCGGGAACTAGAAGCTAGCACGATACCACTAGTCCATGGAGGACAACAATAAGTGCTTGCAACTCCCTGCGAGGATGACTCAAATTATTAACGAATTGAGGTAACTAGTTCTCGATAAGCGATACCAATGCTGCCAATGAATGTCAGCCAGGCTCAGTAATCATCTCGTTACTTTAGTAACCTTTTACACGATAACTTAGTTATCTTCGTTACTTTGGTAACCATTATTGGGTATCTATAATGTGGTCCAAATCTCTTGATGTTTGAGGCATGTCCACTAATACAGCACAAGCGAATAGCAGCAGTGCAGCGTTGCCTCATACGAGACTACACCTGAACAAGTACAAAAAAGAATCATATTTTTATACCCAATGGTTCACCATTAATTCATAGTTATCTTTTATAATGTTAAACGGAGACTTTTAGTTATAGTTATGCTTGTAATAGTAATAAATCCGTTGTTGTTGTAGTTATTTTATATATTGTTATGTCATAGACATAATTATCACTTAATAATGTGCAATTCTCCATGTCCTAAATAAATTTAAAAATAGTTATCCCACGAATTTTCTAATACAGCTACAAACTCATGAAAATCCTTTCAAAGCCTCTGACGCAGCTCTACAAAACCACATGATATATTTCACAGAATAATACCATTGGAAAACCAATGATTCAGTGCATTTTAATGGTTATTATGCTTAATTATGCATAATGCCAAGTCCTAGAACCAAGCATGTATCTGTCACATGGGAAGAGCCTGTTGTGCTTTTTACAACCTCGTTACTTGGAATGCACTGCACTGCACTACACTACAAAACAAAACAAAAAAAGCCATATAAAGAATAGGTCAACTGAGAACTTTAACCAAAGAATCAGCAACTGTCATCAAATTCTCGAGTAAGCATCAACAATGGAATTCATTGCACCACTGACACAATAGCTCAAGGTTAAAACATTGACAAAGCAAAAATACTACTGGTGTACTTTTTACAGCATGCTTGCTGGAAGGTTAAACAGACTCAGTTGTGAATTAAACTGCAATGTACTAATTCTTACAGTGATAGGTTTTGACCTAGCGTTTATAAAGTTAACTCTTTCCTGAAAATGTCGCTTAGTAAGCCCAGTAGTACCAATGGATGTAGAGTAAGGTTAGGGCTATTGTCTTCAGTGTGTATAATTTCTTTAAAACGAAGAAAACCACAAAAATCTCAACTTCACAAAATGTCAAGAACTTACAGCTGAGACGTGTTCATCAAGTATGTCAACTGCTTCACATGCACATAAGGAAGCAAAAAAGGTGCATGCAGGGGGAGCCATGAAATTGTTTACATCATCTAGACAGCATATATGCTTACCTAAGAGTGAGAAACCCAGACAATTTTGAAAAATATGTTGTACGGCACAGTGTTTTTTAATTTTATGATAAAGGAGAATTTTCCGGCAGTAAAGAAATTAACAGTGGTGCTTAGAGAAATGATAGGGTATGCAGATTCTTATCTTTGTTGTAATTGGGACAATATTAACAATGAAGTGTCAATTGATTAAAAATTATGAGTCGAAATGATATTAAAAGCCTTCACTTACATCATGATAGCCTCGAAACGATCGTCCATCCTTTGACCATCATGATGTAAGTGAAGGCTTTTAATATCATTTCGACTCATAATTTTTAATCATATGCAGGTTCTGTTTCTGCCATTAGCTGTGTCACTTGAATAACAAAGGACACATAGAAAGGTATGGTTTTTTATTTCTCTGTTTGAGTACTACATTTCCATTATTGGTGTCTTCTTTTTCTTGTAGTTTTTAAGTGAACATTGTGATGGCATTTATAACAAATGTGTAAAGTTCTGAAGCAGCAAAGTGAAGTTTGGCAACTGTGCAGTCACTTCACTCCGTATTGGTTGTCACGAAACATCAAGAGATTTGGACCTCATTATAGTTACTTTGTATTCGTGAATTTGGTAACCATTCTTGGGTAACTAATTATTCTGTATTTGTTACTTTCATAACCATTATTCAGTAAGTAGTTACTTTATAATCGCTACCTTGGTAATCGTTATTGGGTAACTAGTTACTTTTTAATCATTACTTTGATAACCATTATTGGATAACTAGTTACTTTGGTAACCGTTAAAATCTAACCATTACATCAGTTGTTAAAATCATTAAAACACTATCAGAGACATTTGTCTCCATTATCTACAAGGTAGTCACCAATGGTTGTATTCTGTTCCTCAGTCTGAACATTCAACTGCTGCATATGATAGTAAACCTAATGATGTCGCTCACTGGCAGGGTATCAAACTTTAATGCTTTTTTTGAATTTTTACAAATAAAGAACTTTTCCCACATGGCAGCAGTTGGATGTTCAGGCTAAGGAAAGAGGAGGAAGAGATGACAATCATTAGTCGCCACCATGCTGATGATGGAGACAAACATCTGAAAAGTTTAATTTTAACAATTGACATAAGTGAAATTTAAATATATATGTATAGCTCATATATATTTCTAAAATGAAAATAATTTCACAGTTAATACTGCTTCCATTTATAATATTTATGTTTGGTAGTTTGGGCAGCTGCGTAACTCATGAGGTTTTATTCATAGCCATGGATGGTCCATGGTTTGATCCCTGTGTATGGTGACAATTTTATGTTGTCCTAACCAAGTCTTCACTTCTGTCTAGCACATGTAAAGTTCAAATGTTCATGGTAAAAGCTGTAGGAGCCCTCATACCATTGTCATCCTACCATTAGGGATAACAGACACAACCTAGTCCAAGACCATACGGAGAGTGTTGGAAACAACAAGTTTGATAGACTGTCATTCTGAACACACTGAACAAGTAGCTGCTGTTCTGTGTGTTATAATTGGTGCATTATCAATTAAGGCACTCACTGCCTTAACTGATGTAGATTTGTAACCGCAATGCCTCATTTTGTGATCTTTCAAGTTTTGTTTTGTTTGTATTATTTCTTGTCTGCAAGATTTCGCCTTTATATTTTATTATGTAACCTTGCAATTAAACTTTGATTTTAATTAAACTATTTTTCATGTACATATTTCAAATATTTATATTCAGTAATAGCTTAATAACATTTGCTAGATATCTCATTCTGAAGTTACTCAAATAAGCAACATTTTACTTACCAAACACTATATCTGATACTGTAATTGAACTTTCAGCAATGTTGGTAGCTAATATAATCTTTCTGTAGCCTGATGGTGGTGGCTTGAAAACTTCCTGTTGTTCACTTACTGTAATTGAAGAATGGAGAGGCTTTACCCACCATTTGTAGCCCCTAAAACAAAAACAGAAGTTTAAAATCTACTGCATTTAATAATTTCATAGGGGTAACAACAACTTGGTTTCATAACTGTACTTGAAGCTTTTATAGCAGTTCCTGCAATTATGAACACAATGATACCTACAACACAAAAAAGACTTAACTGTCCAACTTTTACAAAAGGAAACTGAAACAACTGTTACATCTAGCAAGGCACTTTCCCAATATCAGATATAAAATATACACCAAGAAAATATAAAATAGAACTAGAAACTACTGAAGCATCACAAGATTTAGGAAGTGTAATCTATACATTGCAAAATGGAGCACTCTGAATGGAAGAGAATGGAACAGAGACATAGCTGGAGGGAGGGGGAGGGGGTTGGAGCCCCCTCTTTGCTATAAAAAAAATTTAAAAATGAATAGCAAAAGTACCTTTGTTAAAATAATAGCATCTTTCTAAGTTGGTGGGAATGGGATACTTCCTAATCGTATCACTAGTAGCACTATATTTACGTTGCATGTCTTGGACAACATCACCAAAGTGAATGTAACACATTATAGTTTTAGCTATAACAAATTTATTTTCTTTATACTTATGCTCTGTGTAACTGTTCAACAAAACATCTATTCTCATCCCGGATCCAAGATTAATAACCCAATTGGGAAATCTGTCAATCTTGAACAGATGGCAACCTTAATTTTAGCAATACCTGAAGGCAGATGCTGCCTAACTCGCACATGCCCCAGATAGTTGTGGTACAAGCATTTGCACCCTCTACAGACAGCATTACCAAGATTAGCATATTTATGATAAACCTACAATATTTTTGTTATTCCAGTAGCCAGAAAATCACTTTAACGCCTGGTTCTAGTATAGCTCGGAATGTGATTGCCCAACCAAAAAAATCAAATGAATATGCTTTGCAAAGCTTTGTACTCCAATTAAAAATTCCCATTTACAAAATTCAATTACATTACAATTTTCAAAGTTATACAATTTTAATTGGTAAAATAATGCATAAATGAGAAAACATAAAAGTGAATTTTCTTATGGAACTGAAACTGTTTATTAGATTATTACATAATTAATAAGAAAACAATAAATGTAAGACACAAAATTAAAGTATTTACATGCATACCAGCACCACTATTCATAATTCAAACAAAAAATTTCAGAGTACTGGTGCTTTACAAGGGTTTAAAAAAATTGTCAATTTTCCTTTGCTTTGATTTTTCCACACAGTCATAGGCTAGTCGATTATATGCACTAAACAGAAATGCTGTCTCATTCAGGCTTTAGGATAATAGAAATCATTGTGCAATTTCTAGAGCTTGATTTGCCTCGTGCACACTGGGAACACTTTTATTATTTAAGCTTATTTCTTCAACAATGTTATCAACAGCATCATTAGATACAACCTCAGAAAGAATGACCCTGCCCAACCATACTGTTAACACAGGTATAGCAATAATGTATTGTGAAAGTATTGGTGCCTACGTCCAACATACCTACTGTTTTGTGCTGTGACAGCATGGATACAGTATTCAGAAACCATGCACATCTTAACACATCATAAACATAATGCATAAATGAGTAAGTAGTTTACTATATTTCGTACATGGGGACCAGAAAAAAAGTAATGTATTAGTAAGAAAACATAAACAAAAAGCATTTAATTCAGCTAAATATTAATGGACAAAGTTTGGTGCTAGAAAATTTAGCATATATCTGAAAAAAATGTAGAAGTGAATAACATATAAATGAAGTTCAACTATATTTGACCTTTGTTGGATTTGGTTTAAGAAAACCTAAGCACAACTAACATAACATGCACAGACGATTTTATCACATCCCATTTGCGCCTAATATATCCAATATTGCACCATTAAGAAAAGTACAACTTGCAGCTGACACAATTATCACTATAATATTTCAAATATGTGATTCTTTTCAAGAGAGTCCACATGCAAAAGACATATGTTAATGCCTGCATGTTGCTTCTGTTCTACAAATGGACATGCAACTTGTATCATTTGTTTAAATACACTGCTGTTTGTTAAAATTGCAACATCCAGAAAGAATTTCCCGAATACTCCAAACTTGGTGGAAGTATAGAAGAGTGTGCAAGCAATAAGTGATTAAGCTTGCAGAGAGATGGGGTACACATAAGCCGAGCAGACCCCTCTCGTGTCGGTCCGACAAGGTCAGTGTTGCGCCCAGTGTAGTCAGTGCAGAGCTGTCAAACAAGGTGGAAACAAAAAAGTGAGTGCCAGTATGCCTCATCAATGTCAAAGGGAGCCATATCGGCATGTGAGTGAGTTCGAATGGGGCAGAATGATCGGTGTCCGGGAAGCGGGTTTGTCATACGGTGACATTTCGGCTCGTACAGGGCATGCTGCTACGACAGTGATGCGTAAGCGAAAGCAGTGGATAGATGAAGTTTGTACGCAGCGAAGGGCAGGTACTGGACCACAGAACAGACCATAGCATGGAATGACCGTCATCTTGTCCGCATGGCCATAACAGACCGTACAGCTTCATCCACAGTGTTGGCTTGACACTGGGGCATTGCAACAGGTGTGAACTTGTCTGCATCTACAGTTTGTCGCAGTCTGCTACAGGTTGGACTGGTTGCATGCATGACATTACGTCGGCTTCCATTGTCCAGAAACCACAAGCTCCTCCGACTGCAATGGGCACTTGAACACCATCACTGGGGTGCTGAGTGGCAAAATGTAGTCTTTTCGGATGAGTCTCACTTCAAAGTGTCCTACAGTGATGGCCGCATATGTGTCCGGCAGTACCATAGTGAGCACAATCTAGAGGGCTGCATTGTTGAATGGCATAGCGAACAAACACCTAAGCAGTAACCGGTACCTAACGGTGGTTGTAGAGCCTGAGGTACCCTCCCCCCCTGCTTCAGGCATCTCCACAGGCCACATTTCAACAGGACAATGCCCGGCCACATATTGCGAGGAATGTACAAGTTTCTTCGAAGAGCGACGGGTATCATTGCTTCCCTGGCCTGCAGTTTGCCTGACATGTCTCCCATCAAACATGTCTGGGATATGGTTGGTCGGCACCTGGTGCATCATGGTCCTCCAGTGACCACTGTCACGGATATGTGGGCTCAAATACAAATTGCATGGAGGGAAATCCCTAAGGAACTTATTCAGAACCTTTATGATTCAATGCCACGGTGGATAACAGCTGTAATTGCAGCGCATGGAGGCCACACCAAATACTGAATATTACGGCTCAAAGGTCATGCATAGATTTGAAAAGTTCATCATTTGTTACTTGTCATGTACCTAACCTGTGGTATTAAATTCATTGAATTCATGCTTTTCCTTTTTGGTGTTGCAATTTTCACAAATGACAGTGTGATTTTAGGACATGAAATGCAATGAGTGTGGCATTACATGGCCACTGAGATGATTTCAGATAATTTTGAAATGAGTTAATTTCTTTCACTGGAAGCTGCAACAAGTGTGTTTCAGTTTCAGGTGCTTTTATTAAACATTTTACTTTAATATCTAGAGAACTGTCTTGGTAAATAAATGCCAATAGAAAAGTTATTTCATTTAACTTAGGGAATGGTGTATTGGAATACTGAGATGAACAGGGTCAAATGCAACTTACCGCTATGAACTTTTGATCAAAATGGTGTACTTGGCTACAAAAGTTGTTCTCTAAGCTTCATATGAGGAGCTTTAACAGTAACATAGCAGCTGCAAGGTAATGTTCAAGTTTATGATTTACAAATTTCTGATTTTAAAAGATATTCTAAGTTTGTACTTTACAAGATATAAAAGTAGATTCAATACAGTCCTGAATAACACGACAGTTGAAATAGTTAAGACTTTTTTATTAATTTGGCTGCATATTTATACACATTACAAGGACAAGGTATGAAAGTACTTACTGTGTAAGCATCAAATGAGTGTATAACTCCTCTATTTCATATATTCCTGGCAAAAATACTAGAACTGCACCCTTTTTTAGCAACTCCTCTTCCTTTTCTATCTTGTCAAATTCTTTAATTAGCTTCACAGTCAGTCTATACATATGCTCTGATATGCTAGGATCATTCTCTTGTGGTTCTGGAAGCTGTAACAACATAATTATTTCTTGAAGAAGACCGCAATTAGCCATTCTTGAATGGCTAACGTCATGCAAGAAGACAACAGAAGCAAAATATAACTCCAGAAGCTTCTGTATTGCTTATTGTGGATGAGCTATACATTGGTTCCAGAAATCCTATTCTTTTTTATCTCTACTCGTACTTACTGTAAGTAGAGGAAGTACTGTATTCCATCCAAACTCCTATGTTGAGATTTCATTGGAAATACATGTTTTGAGGCCCATGTACCCACCTAAAAAAAGCATTTTTAGAAAAAAAGGCCATGTGAGAGAGTGTGTGCGCACATGTGCATTGCAGCATAACCCAAAAACAAAAATGTCAGAAAAATACCAAACTTGACATTTAAGTTTAGTATATTCCAAAGATGTAACATGAAAATTTAAGAAAATTCCTTCACCCCATACTGCTCTTTACATGAAAGGTTTCTCCAAATTTTTTATTTTCTGAAAAATGGCTGAAACGATTTTGATTAAAATGCCATATATTAAAGATATTTACATGACAAATAAAATGTATATCTTGAATTTTCTGAGAATACTCTGTGAAGTCACGTTCATTCAGAAGGGATTTTACATTATCTTGTATAACTGGTAAACACTAAGTGATAGCGAAAAGATACATAAAAAATATAGATCTCTTTAAAAAACAAGTCTATTTCAAATAACTTTTTTGTGGCATAAGTCATTTCCGAGATATCCATTGTTAATGGTTTGCACTGTTCAATACTTTTGTCATTGTTTTAAAGCTCTGTCGACATTAAGTTGTTTTTAGCAATTTCATGGAAATGGTATGGAGTTTTAAAGGCCAGCATATAGTGTCCTATTCTTAAACATTTGACTATCTCTGTTCCCTTTATATGTATAACAAAATGTGTAATGTAGCTATTTCTGCAAAGGTTATCTCAATTAAAATGAAGTAGATAGAAACATACGCTCTCATAAGAATAATTTGTACATCTACTAATAAACGATAGAGGGTAGAGAAAGTCATGTGAATGTAATATATCAGGATTCCACCCCCCCCCATACAATTGCACATTGCCATCTTTCTCATTTTTCATGCAGATTTATAACTTAACAGATTCCTGAAGTGAGAAAGCAGCTCATGAAAATGTGGTCTGGAAAACTATGGCTTATGTTGTTTAAAATATATGGCACCTTTAACACAATTTGTGTTTTAGGTATCAGGTTTCATTCCTCCAGTTGTATCACAGAAGATAACTGATTTTCAGGGGATATGGTTTCAATAGACAGGCAGAGGTGGTAATACTTGCCTGATAGTATAACACAGTTGGTCTCACATCAGTGCCAAAGTTAACCTCAGTTCAAGCTGAGCCAAGGAATATTTATGGTATAAATGCTAATCTAAAATAATTTCTTCAACTTTGACCATAGAAATTTCTAAGATTAAACAACAGAGTGGTCTCTCAGAGCTCTGGCCGGGAATTGCACGAGTCTTGTGCGACACATCTGAATGAACTCAAGGCTACGGGCTCTTCCACTTATTGGACATGTGACAGCAGGCTTCAGTCAGCTGTTATTCCTACTTGTGTATAGACGTGAGACGCGTGTGTATTTGTGTGCGATTGAATTACCTATCGGATTATTACAACCCAGAAATGGTACTCAAATTTACGCTTGAACAAAGACTTTTTATGTATGACACGTATGTGAAAACTGCCTCACGTTGAGACGGTAATTTGTATCACAAATTACGTTAATATAAATAATTATTTTATTATGAATATGTATTTTTATGTAACATTGATTTCAGAGGTTTAATAATTGTAACTATTATTGGTAAATAATAATATATGGCTCTACTGAAACTGTCAATAATAACGCAATAATGCAATGAAGGGTTTGAGTTGTTTATCGTTACCGGGAACCAGGAAGTTACGTAATGTTTCGCGCCTTTTCGGTAAAAGCTTCCAGAATGTTCTATAAAAGTAATATGTATTAGTGGTTTTCATTGGATAGTAAAATAGACGCTAATGTTGGCGCGTTTTATTAGCCAATAGCATTTCATTTATAATCTTTAGGCGTATCTTAAGGCAAGCCTATAAATAAGCCATGTCTGAGGTAAGCGTCCCCCAGTTCGGCAAGATTCTCAACACATAACACGTCAGCTCCCAGTTCAACAAGATTCTCATGTCGGTCTCTAAATTTATAAAGTTACGCGCAGCAGAAGTACGAGAAATCTTATAAAGGATTATACATTTAAATATATAAAGTTGAAGTACGTGAGTTAAAAGTGAGAAGTTATTACAAACAGTTTCAGTATGGCGAGTATCCAAATTAATTTGTGAAAGTGTTCGTGAACGTGTTCTGCAATAAAGATTATAAAACCAGTTTCTTCATCAGTATCATTTATAGACAAAAGATTCCTTTCCGCTTCACAACCTGCAAGAGTTAAATGTCTACCTAAATAGCTAGCCGGAAGACAATATACATAACCTTAAAACTAATTCATATAGATTGCTACGCCAGAAGGAGTTAACAAATGACCAACGTATGACGTCACAACACACAAGATGGCTGCACGCGTGAGGTAAACAACATTACGTGAGAAACATCCACAACGTGGTGCTCTGAAGCATATATACAAATTTGTGCTATACCCCTTTCAAATTGGTTCCACAACGTGGGGCTACAAATACATTAATACCACTTCAAATTGGCGCATCAACGTGGAGCGACAACTAGGAAAGGAAGGCTAGACGACTAGGAAAGGAACAAGAATAACCAGGAAGTAGCAGAATTAACTAGGAAAGGATCAACATAACCAGGAATGCAGAGGTGAAATCATCTACAAGACCCAGATTCAAGAAACGACAGGGACGACTGACTTCGATCGTAATTCCGAGATTACGATGCAACAGGGTAAATCAACTACAAAAACATCGAGACAACGTAGATTCATCACAACACAACGCAGAAGTGACATACAAACCTAGGAGAAAGGGGCAGAACGCTGGACATCAAAGCTGCAGCATCAGACAGCATCAAAAAGGTAATTAAATGAGACTTAGGAGCGGTAGGAAAATAAAAACAATGGCTGCTAGCAATACAGAAGAAATAATTATGGAGGGAGATAATGTAACAGTTAGTTGTAATTCAATACAGGTTACAGGAAATAGTCCAGATTTTTTAGGATTTGAAGATGAAAATGTTAGTGTAGAAAGTGAGAGTAGAATAGCAGGAAATATTCACTCTGATAATAGTATGATTATGGAAATGTTGAGAAAATTTGGTGAAAAATTAGATCAAAACAGGGAAGATATGGAAAAGAATAGCAGGGAATTGAGGGAAGATCTTAGTAAGAAAATAGATCAAAACAGGGAAGATCTTAGTAAGAAAATAGATCAAAACAGGGAAGATATGCAAAAGAATAATAGGGAATTAAGAGAAGATATTGATAGGAGTTTAGAACAAAAACTAGATCAGAATAAGAGAGAATTGAGGGAAGATATTGGTAAAAGCTTAGAACAAAACAGGGAAGAGATTGAAAAGAAATTCATGGAGCTAGATAGTAGTATGATTAGAATGAAAAATGAAAATCAAGAAATGATAGCACATGAAATAGGTGAAGTTTCAAAGAAAATGTTAGACATGAGAAGGGAAATATCCAACCAAAAAAATGAGGTTAACAATAAAATAGAGCATGTTAATGTAAAATGTACAGAGCTAGGTAGCCGAATGAGTAGCATTTCAAGTGAGTTAAAAGGGATGATGGAGGCTACAAATGCAGATTTAATACAGGTGCAAGTTAATTTCAGAGGGGAAATATCTGAAGTTCAGAAGGAGTCAGAAAAACAGAGAAATAAATTGTCTGATGAAGTTAAAGATTTGAATCAAAAGCTAACTTCTGAAATTAACAAACACCAAACTGTTCAAAATGAGAATAATAAGAAATTGGAACAGACAATAGAAAATCTGCAGGGTACTGTAAATAGGTTAGAATTGAATTCAAGGGCAAATATATGTGATGTGCATGTGTCAGATGTACAAAATAATGATAGAGGTAGTTCCTCAGGTATGATAAATAATGTGAGTGATGCGGCAGCTTCATCTATAGCTAATGCTGAAACTCAGAGTGCACAAGTTACACTAGAGAATTTAAATATGGGAGTAGGGAATTTGCAAAATTACAATCATATCTTAAGTGATTTTCCACTTCCAAAATTTAATGAAAACTCCAGTCCAGTACAGTTCATTGCAGAATTATCAGAGTATTTTCAAATTAAAAAAATACCTGAAGCATTGAAAATGATAGTTGTCAAAAGATGTTTGGACCAGAAAACCTTAGATTGGTTACAAATGGTATCAGGGGGTGAAATTTCATATGAATCCTTTAAAAGATTATTCATGAACAGATTTTGGAATGTTACGGTACAGCAAAGAATACGAGCAATGCTTAGTCATGGTCAATTTAGTCCACGAGAGGGAATATCGATGACTGATTACTTACTAAAACATGCAAGTCAGGTTAGAAACTTGTCACCTCCAATCAGTGAGGAAGATTTTGTGAGTTTGCTCGCAAGGCATTATCCCATCAGGATACAAAATTACTTATTAATTGCAAAACCACGGAACATCTATGAGATGACAGAATTAATAACAGCTTTGGAACAACAGGAAGAAGATATGTCTCGGGAGTGGGAACATAGATTTTTAGATGTACGAGATAGAAGAAATTACCAAGGTAGTTATCAACGAATAAGAGGACAAGACAGACATCATGAAATTAATACCAGACAACGGTATCAATCATATGTTCCACAATTTGATAGATCAAGGATAGATAGGAGACCAGGCCGGCAGGAACAAATAAATTATGTCCGGACAGAAAGATTGCCTGAAAGAGGGCAAAATTATGGAAGGAGGTACACGAGACAGAGGGGAAATTTCACTCACTGGAGGGAAAATAATAACCGAGAAAGATCTGAGGAACGGCAAGAAAATTACGTGCCAAGGGGACAAAATGTCAGAAATCGAGGATTTCGAACTCGAGGAAGGGGAACTCAAAATAATGGTAGCGACACTGAGATAGATTTAGCGCCTGTTAGGAATGGCAGTCCCGTACGTGAACATGGAAATAACCAGGAAAACTGTTAACAGACTCCTGTGTAGTAGGTTCTCAGGACGTCTTTAATAATTCAGTATCCATTACCAATACAAATCATACACCTACACATACACCCTGTAATAAGATTACAGCAACAAAAGATAAGAGAGAAAATTTTGAGTCACCTCATGTTAGAGTGGAAATTGCGAATAAAGAAATCATTGCAACTATAGATTCTGGTTCATCAGCTTCAATTTGCTCACAAAAATTTTACATAAATTTGATTAATGAAGGTAACAAAATTATGGCTCTTCCCACTAGTAATTTAGTTTGTCGTGTTGCAATTGGAAGAACTGCACAGGTCATAAAAACACAAGCTCTACTTAGCATACTTATTGGCGGAGAGAATTTTGAGGTTATGTTTCTAATTGTAAACCATCTGATTTGTGACATAATTATAGGATGTGACTTCCTACATGAATATGAAGCATGTATAGATTTTAAACATGAAGAGTTAAAGATAACAAAAGAAGATAGAGAAATAAGGGTACCATTTATAAAAGAAAAAGTTTCTTTAATCGAATGACAAAGGATGAGAAAAATATTTATGACCAAGAGTTTTTTGTGCAAACAACAGAAACTGATAGAAATAGTCAGATAAAGCAGGTAGTCACAGAATATGGAGGGAATACCACGCCATATTTTCAACAGCTAGCAGAAATGCCAGAAGAAGTAGAGAAATGTGTAATCCAAACAAAAGACGACCATGTGAGCGAGACAAACAACAGCAGGAAAGAGAAGAGAAATGAGGAAATAATACACAAGTGTGAAGAAGCTTATAATCTTACGATAATGCAAAAACCTATCCTTCATGATGTTTTGATGAACAATAGTTCAGTTTTTAGTAATATCCCAGGCAGATGTAATGTATATCAGCATACATTTCAAGTAGAAGACGTACCACCATATAGGCACAAGTATGACAATTTACCTATAAGTCTTCGAGACAAAGCTAGACAATTAATAAATAGCATGTTAGAAAATGGGATTATTGAGCAAAGTAATTCTCAATACATAAATTCAATCTGCTGGAGTATTAAACGTGATGGTAGTTTGAGATTAACTTTAGACGGTAGATATGTCAACAAGTATATGAAACCAGATCATTTTCAAAGTGAGGGAATTGAACAACTAATTACAAAACTTTCAAGAGGAAGATTTTTGACATCCATTGACCTCACTGCATCATATTGGCAAGTGGAATTAGATCCGCAAGTGCGTGATTACACTTCATTTCAGTACTCAGGGATCCAGTATCGCTTTTGTGTAAATCCTTTTGGTTTAAAAAACTCAGGAAGTGGATTTTTGAGAGCCATTCACAGTATCTTTGGAAATTCTGCAGATGACTTTTTAATAAAGTATATTGACGACTTCTTAATCATTAGTCAAACATTTGAAGAACACATGAATAATGTCCATTATGTGTTAAATAAACTACAACAACATGGTATGACTGTGAACATACTAAAATCAAAATTTTGTGTCAAGGAAATAAATTTTCTGGGTTATGTAGTAGATGAACGAGGTATAAGACCTGATCAGAAAAGAATAGAAGCAATAATGAAAATTCCGCCACCCAGGAACGTAAAACAAATTAGACGTCTCTTAGGGGTATTGAACTTTCAGAGTAAGTTCGTACCAAGATATTCGGCTGAAATAGAACCACTGCGGCAGCTACTCCGAAAGAACAATAAGTGGAAATGGACAGAGGATCATCAAAAATGTTTTGAGAGAGTAAAGGAACTCTTTGCTAAGTCCATATTACTTGAGAGGCCCAGAGAAGATTTGGAATATGAAATTTATGTCGACGCATCAATGCAAGGATACGCCGGAATTTTAGGACAGCGAGACTTCAACAATGACTTTCACGTCATCAGTACAGCTTCTAGAGGACTTACAAATATTGAGCGAAATTCTTCAGTGACTCAGTTAGAAATTGGAGCACTATATTTCTCATTAATTCGTTTTAAAACCTATATTTATCAGCAAAAGGTGAAAGTATATTCAGACCACATCAGCTTAACTTTCATACAACGGTGTAGATTATGTAGTGGAAAACTTGCTAGATACATTCATGCAATATCTGCATTTGATATTGAGATTATCCACATTCCTGGCAAAAATAATACCTTCAGTGATTTGCTGTCAAGATTGAACTACAACCCACAAATTCCCGAAAATATTGAAAGGCCTAGAAATGAAGTCAAAATATTGACAATTGAAATTCCTTTAAGCAAAGAAATGATTAGAAAATTGAAAAATATCGGGGAAATTCAAAATGAGGATGCAAAATTATTTGAACTTAAAGAAAAAGCACCATTGATTGAGGAGGCAAAGAAAGAAATTATAGCAATTCGAGATGGGACATTATACAAGAAGCATGGAAAAGAAATGCCCAGTTGGAAGATAATGGTTCCGAAAAGCATGGAAAAGGAACTAATTAAAAATTTTCATGAAGGGTTAGCACACTCCGGGACGGACCGAACAACTTCTATGATTTTAGAGAATTTATACATATCCAAATTGCGTCAAAAAGTTCGGAAATTTATATCGTGCTGCAACCTGTGTCAGAAGGCAAAGCAAATAAATGCAGCATATGCATTTGAAACTAATTCGGTTATAAGGGATAAGCCGAGATGTGTAATTAGTATTGATATTCATGGTCCGATGCCTCCAAGTCAATTTGGAAATAAATATATATTTGTCTGTTATGATATATTCAGCAAATATGTAAGAATTTATCCTTTGAGAAAACCTACAGGTTTAGCATGTTTAAATAGATTACTTAAATCATATGTGATAGAAGAAGGACCTATTCAATCTGTATTGAGCGACAATGCTTCGTACTTCACAGGAAAAAAATTTATGGATGGACTGAAAGAAAATGGCATTAAACAATATTTTTCGTCAAGATACAGACCGAACTCCAACCCAGTGGAGAGGGAAATTAAGGAAATTTCAAATTATTTAAGGGTGTTATGTCATCGAAAACACACCCAATGGTATGGATACGTGAACTTCGTTCAGAATCTACTAAATGAAACCATAAACAATGTGACAGGATATAAACCATGTGAACTTAAATTGGGAAAAAAGATCAATACAATGTGTAAAAAAATTCCAGAAGCCATTCCAGATGCGCATTCGATACCACCAACAGAAGAAGAGATGTTCCGAAAAGCATTCGAGAGGATGAAGAAAAAAGCCATAAAAAGAAAAATTAAACATGAAGAAAAGAAGAGAAAGGAATGGAGGACCAAAATAGGAGATTTAGTTTTGGTTAAAACCAAGAAATTGTCGGACAAAGAAAATAAACTTTATTGGCGAATGTTTCTCAAATACCATGGACCATATGAAGTTGTTGAAGTGTATGGAACTAACACATATGAGTTATGTAATCCAACAACTCGAAAAAGCATAGGAAAGTTCCATATTGAGATGCTTAAACCATACAACCATGAAGATCATGGTGAAATAAAAGACAAAGATGATAAATAAATGCTGGATAGTTAAAGGCGAAATGCAGAACAATGTATTGGAACGTAAGAGGGTTAAATAAAAATGTAAATCATATGAATGGAGAAATAAATTGTGGTCATGACTAACTGTTTGAGAAGAAAATAAATAAATTAAATTTTTAGTAACTGTAACAAAATATTTGAAGATTAAGAATGCAAAGATTGAAACTTAAGATGAGATTAAAGTAAAAGTACGTAAATACAATTCCAAGAATTAAAAATTAAGAATACAAAGATTGAAAATTAATATGATATGCGAGAGAACATTGCAAATTTTGTGTTTACTTCACTTTAACTGCCCCACGTATGGGAGCCAATTTGAAGTGGTATGGTGTTGTTGAGCTCCACACGTGGTGGATAATGTTTCTCACGTAATGTTGCTTACCTCACGCGTGGAACCATCTTGTGTGACGTCATTCGTTGCTCGCTTGTTAAATCCATCTGGCGTAGCAATCTATATGAATTAGTTTTAAGGTTATGTATATTGTCTTCCGGCCAGCTATTTAGGTAGGCATTTAATTCTTGCAGGGTGTGAAGCGGAAAGGAATCTTTTGTCTATAAATGATACTGATGAAGAAACTGGTTTTATACTGTTTTATTGTCGAACACGTGCACTAACACATTCACAGATTTGTCTATATAATCGCCATACTGAAACTGTTTGTAATAACTTCTCACTTTTAACTCACGTACTTCAATTTTTGTATATAAGTAACTTTATAATATTTTAGATCTTTAATGATTTTCACTGCGCGTAACTTGGTGAACTGAGCGGCCAACGTGTAATGTACGGAGAATTTTGTATAACTGCGGGAGACGATGTGTAGTGCTTCGTGAATCTTGCCGAACTGGAGGACGATGTGTACTGTGTCGAGAATCTTGCCGAACTGGAGAACGCTCGACTTTGAGCATGGCTATTTATAGGCTTGCCCCAAGATACACCTAAAGATTATAAATGAATTACCATTGGCCAACAAAACGCGCCAACATTAGCGTCTATTTTACTATCCAATGAAAACCACTAATACATATTACTTTTATAGAATGTTCTGGAAGCTTTTTTACTGAAAAGGCGCGAAACATGACGTAACTTCCTGGTTCCCGGTAACGATAAACAACTCACCCCCTTGCTAAAGTATTATGTTATTGTTAACAGTTTCAGTATAGCCATATATTATTATTTACCAATAATAATTACAATTATTAAACCCCTGAAATCAATGTTACATAAAAATACATATTCATAATAAAATAATTATTTATATTAACGTAATTTGTGATACAAATTACCGTCTCATATGCCCCACTAGAAACATAATTATAAATATTTATAACCTGTTTAGAAATTTTATAATTTTGTTTTTAGTCTCCTAAATCTTGTAACACACGCTATCACTTTCACTAAACACTTCACACGTATTTAACACACGACATATGTTTTATCTCGCCACTACTTACTGGCTCTGATTTAATTTGTTTTGATATTAATCTGTCGTTACAATAAAATTTTTTTTTTTTTTTATAGCAAATACTTTACCCTAAATTATTTAACTAGTGTTACAAAAAAATGGTTTACTTTCTTATATTGTTACCAAAAATTTATCAATTCAAGAATTTTTTTTGTAATTACCATACATATTTACCAAAATATTCACCCTTTACATATATTTACATCTCTTAAATCTAGACAATGTTTCACCTTTTCTGTTTGCTACATAAGTATTTGTTTCAATTATTTTTAATTATATTTACCAATTTTTTTGTTATTTTGTACTTTGCAAATATATTTAAATCTCTTAAATCTAGACAATGTTTCACCTTTTCTGTTTCTACATAAGTATTTTTTTTGAATTATTTTTACCATTTTTGTAATTTTGAATTTTATTTTAACAATACATTTTGAATTGTATTTACGTACTTTTTAATTTAATATCATATTAAGTTTCAATTTTTGCATTCTTAAATTTTTTTTTTTTTTTTTTTTTTTTTTAATTCTTGGAATTGTATTTACGTACTTTTTAATTTAATATCATATTAAGTTTCAATCTTGGCATTCTTAATTTTTTTTTTTTTTTTTAATTCTTGGAATTGTATTTACGTACTTTTTAATTTAATATCATATTAAGTTTCAATCTTTGCATTCTTAATCTCCAAATATTTTGTTACAGTTACTAAAATGTATTTATTTATTTATATATTTTTTTTTTTTTTTTTTTTTATAACTTATTTCTCTTTTCAAATGACATATATATAATTAACCCTCTTACGTTCCAATACATTTCTTTGCAAGTCGTCTTTAACTATCCATCATTTACTTTACATCTCGTTGCTATTTACCCTCCTGGATCAAATTGTGTGTGGCTAAACATTACTCGTAGCCGTAACCTAACCTTCAAATTTGTGTTAATGAATAACCTCTCGTATTCATATGACATTTTGTTCCCTGATAACATTTGAAAACAATCTACAGTTTCCTGAACAATACATCTTTTACCAACTTTCCTTTTCAACTCTTCTGCAATCTCTTTAACTTGAGAGTACTCTGACAAATCTGTACTAAACTGTACTGGACTGGAGTTTTCAATTTGAACATCTTGGTACAATTTACTTCTTTGCATTACTGTCTCATTCTGTATTTCTGATATTTCCCCTCTGAAATTGACTTGCGCCTGATTTACATCTACATTCCTAACCTCTTTCATCTCTCTTAGCTCACTTGAAATATTACTCATTTGACTTCCTAACTCTGTACTTTCTACATTAACCTCACTTTTAGTATTAACCTCACTTTCTTTGTTATCTATTTCCATGTTCATGTCTAGCATTTTCTTTGAAATTTCTCCTATCTCACTTACTATTACTTCCTCATTTTCATCTTTCATTTCTGGCCTACTACTATCTAGCTTCATAACTTTCTCTTCAATTTCTTCACTGATTTGATCTACTTTTTGCTCTAATACCTCATTACTCCTACCAATATCTTTTCTGTTTTGTTCAAAGCTCCTACGAATATCTTCTCTTAACTCCCTATGACTCTGTTGCATATCTTCCCTGTTTTGATCTATTTTCTTTTCTAATTTCTCATTATTCTTACAAATTTCTTCCCTTAATTGATCTGTAATACTCTTACTAATATCTTCCCTCAATTCTTTATTATTCATTTCCATTTTCTGAGTTAGTTTTTGTTCTAATTTCTCATTACTCTTACTACTATCTTCCCTTAATTCTTCCCTCAATTCCCTCTTATTCTTTTCCATATCTTCCCTTATATTTCTCAGCATTTCCATAATTATCATACTAGTATCAAGATTAACATTTCCTGCTATCCTATTCTCACTTTCTGCACTAACATTTTCATCTTCAAACCCCAAAAAATCTGGGCTATTCCCTGTACTTTGTACTGGATCACAGCTAACTGTTACACTATCTCCCTCCATAATTATTTCTTCTGTATTATTGGTAGCCATTGTTTTTATTATCCTACCGCTCCTAAGTCTCATTTAATTACCTTTTTGATGCTGTCTGATGCTGCAGCTTTGATGTCCAGCGTTCTGCCCCATTCTCCTATGTTTGTATGTCGCTTCTGCGTTGTATCGTGATGAATCTACGTCGTTTCGATGTTTTCTTGTATCCACTTGTCCGCGCCGTTTGTCGCTCCTCTTGTTCCTGGAATCTGTGTCTTGTAGATCATTTTACTGCTGCTTTCGCCTGTTTCTGGTTATTCTTGTTCCTTTCCTAGTCGTCTAGCCTTCCTTTCCTAGTTGTCGCTCCACGTTGATGCGCCAATTTGAGATAGTTATAGCACAAATGGTATATTGTAAATTTATGTGTTGCCATTTCACGCGTATTAGCGAGAGAACTTGCTTTACGTAATGTCTTTTTGTTATCGAGCCCCACGTTGTGGAGCCTTCCTTTCCTAGTTGTCGCTCCACGTTGATGCGCCAATTTGCGAGAGAACATTGCAAATTTTGTGTTTACTTCACTTTAACTGCCCCACGTATGGGAGCCAATTTGAAGTGGTATGGTGTTGTTGAGCTCCACACGTGGTGGATAATGTTTCTCACGTAATGTTGCTTACCTCACGCGTGGAACCATCTTGTGTGACGTCATTCGTTGCTCGCTTGTTAAATCCATCTGGCGTAGCAATCTATATGAATTAGTTTTAAGGTTATGTATATTGTCTTCCGGCCAGCTATTTAGGTAGGCATTTAATTCTTGCAGGGTGTGAAGCGGAAAGGAATCTTTTGTCTATAAATGATACTGATGAAGAAACTGGTTTTATACTGTTTTATTGTCGAACACGTGCACTAACACATTCACAGATTTGTCTATATAATCGCCATACTGAAACTGTTTGTAATAACTTCTCACTTTTAACTCACGTACTTCAATTTTTGTATATAAGTAACTTTATAATATTTTAGATCTTTAATGATTTTCACTGCGCGTAACTTGGTGAACTGAGCGGCCAACGTGTAATGTACGGAGAATTTTGTATAACTGCGGGAGACGATGTGTAGTGCTTCGTGAATCTTGCCGAACTGGAGGACGATGTGTACTGTGTCGAGAATCTTGCCGAACTGGAGAACGCTCGACTTTGAGCATGGCTATTTATAGGCTTGCCCCAAGATACACCTAAAGATTATAAATGAATTACCATTGGCCAACAAAACGCGCCAACATTAGCGTCTATTTTACTATCCAATGAAAACCACTAATACATATTACTTTTATAGAATGTTCTGGAAGCTTTTTTACTGAAAAGGCGCGAAACATGACGTAACTTCCTGGTTCCCGGTAACGATAAACAACTCACCCCCTTGCTAAAGTATTATGTTATTGTTAACAGTTTCAGTATAGCCATATATTATTATTTACCAATAATAATTACAATTATTAAACCCCTGAAATCAATGTTACATAAAAATACATATTCATAATAAAATAATTATTTATATTAACGTAATTTGTGATACAAATTACCGTCTCAGATATTAAAGTAAAGTTACGTAAATGCAATTCCGAGAGTATTGTTTAAAATAAAATTCAAAATAACAAAAATGGTAAAAATAATTCAAAACAAATACTTATGTAGTAAACAGAAAATGTAAAGCATTATCTAGATTTAAGAGATGTAAATATATGTAAAGGGTGAATATTTTGGTAAATATGTATGGTAATTACAAAAAAATTCTTGAATTGATAAATTTTTGGTAACAATATAAGAAAGTAAACCATTTTTTGTAACACTAGTTAAATAGTTTAGGGTATAGTATTTGCTATAATAAAAAAAAAAAATTGCTATAAAAAAAAAATTTTGTGATGTCAGATGAATATCTAAATTAATTAAACCAAAGCCAGTAAGTAGTGGCGAGATAAAACATATGTCGTGTGTTAAACGCGTGTGAAGTGTTTAGTGAAAGTGATAGCGTGTGTTACAAGATTTAGGAGACTAAAAACAAAATTATAAAATTTCCAAACAAGTTATAAATTTTTATAATTATGTTTCTAGTGGGGCATATGAGACGGTAATTTGTATCACAAATTACGTTAATATAAATAATTATTTTATTATGAATATGTATTTTTATGTAACATTGATTTCAGAGGTTTAATAATTGTAACTATTATTGGTAAATAATAATATATGGCTCTACTGAAACTGTCAATAATAACGCAATAATGCAATGAAGGGTTTGAGTTGTTTATCGTTACCGGGAACCAGGAAGTTACGTAATGTTTCGCGCCTTTTCGGTAAAAGCTTCCAGAATGTTCTATAAAAGTAATATGTATTAGTGGTTTTCATTGGATAGTAAAATAGACGCTAATGTTGGCGCGTTTTATTAGCCAATAGCATTTCATTTATAATCTTTAGGCGTATCTTAAGGCAAGCCTATAAATAAGCCATGTCTGAGGTAAGCGTCCCCCAGTTCGGCAAGATTCTCAACACATAACACGTCAGCTCCCAGTTCAACAAGATTCTCATGTCGGTCTCTAAATTTATAAAGTTACGCGCAGCAGAAGTACGAGAAATCTTATAAAGGATTATACATTTAAATATATAAAGTTGAAGTACGTGAGTTAAAAGTGAGAAGTTATTACAAACAGTTTCAGTATGGCGAGTATCCAAATTAATTTGTGAAAGTGTTCGTGAACGTGTTCTGCAATAAAGATTATAAAACCAGTTTCTTCATCAGTATCATTTATAGACAAAAGATTCCTTTCCGCTTCACAACCTGCAAGAGTTAAATGTCTACCTAAATAGCTAGCCGGAAGACAATATACATAACCTTAAAACTAATTCATATAGATTGCTACGCCAGAAGGAGTTAACAAATGACCAACGTATGACGTCACAACACACAAGATGGCTGCACGCGTGAGGTAAACAACATTACGTGAGAAACATCCACAACGTGGTGCTCTGAAGCATATATACAAATTTGTGCTATACCCCTTTCAAATTGGTTCCACAACGTGGGGCTACAAATACATTAATACCACTTCAACGTAGACAGGGTGCAGGCAATTTCACGATAAATTTCCTGGTGTTCCAGTTCCGAATAGAGAAACAATTAGATATCTAGTGAATAAAGTGAAGAGAACGGGATCATTTAATGTTGTAAGTTGTAAAAAGAAATGAAGGGTTCTAACGGAAGAAAACTAAAGGGTTATGGCCGGCTCGATCGCCGGATCTTACTGTGTGTGACTTTTATCTGTGGGGAACTCTCAAAAATAGAGTCTATAGGAATAATCCTCGCACCATAGACGATCTTAAAAACAATATAGGAACAGAAATTAGGGAAATTACGCTACAAGAACTTATGTGTGTGAATAGTAATTTCATCAGAAGGTGCCAAGAACGTTTATCTGCCGAAGGACAGCACTTTCAATACCGACTGTGAATAAGGTTAGTACTGATAAAATAAAAAGTAATTATGTTTGTTCAATAGGTAATCAATATATCGTAATAATCATCATAAAATCAGTAATATGGTATCAGTATCAATAATGAGAATAATAAACAGATGCACTGAATATAGCGTGCGGAACACACATCGCGACTATCAGCCAAATAACTGAGGGATCGCACACAGAACATGCATCGCGGCTACCGGCCAGATGGCTGAGGAAGCGCTCTGTATTTGATCTGAGTTCAGTGAGCTGCTTGGAACTGGAGACTCAAAAGAAAAAATATTGTTTACAATAACATTCAATGTGGCTAAACAGGATTTTACTATCATTTTCAGAACATTAATCGAAATCATTACAGCCATCCCCCCCCCAAAAAAATTGATATAAGCTGAGGGTGTGTGGAATTTGCAGAAAATTTTACTTAAAAAGTTACTTGACTTTAAGTACATGGTGAACCTCAAAACATATCATTCTGTAAAATCTCAAATGTTAAATTTTTAGCTCAAATGCACATTATACCTCAGCCTTAGGCAAGTAATAAAGAAGGCAAAATAACAAAAATGTAATACTAACCGGTCCCAAGACTCCCATTTGACACAAATATATCTCTCTCACTCTGAAGCCAGTATGTGATATGCCTTCATCCAAATTTATAATTGGTGCAGGCACCAGTTTATCACGTGCAGGAATAGCAAAATATTCAGAAAACTTTGTCACATTAAATGTTGCAGACATGAGTATCACCTGGAAATAAAAGTTATTATAATTAATGAAATCAAGTACTGTTAAAATACATCAAGCAAAAAGAACAGGGAGGTAGAGAAAGAAGCAAAGAGGCAACCATTGAATTATCAAGTGCTGTAAGTGATTTGAAAATTATTTTTAGTTAAAAAAGGTCATTGTTATATTCTGCTTGAGTATAATATCCTGCTGCAAGTGTAACTGAAAATTATATAAAAACAATGACAGTTACAACCCCGTTTGACATTAACATACCATCATCAACAGCCTCCTTTGTAGATTACTTCCCATACCACTGAATAAGAAGGAATATACTCAGGAATACCATAACATTATCAATACTCCAATCAACAATGGATTCAAACAAAAGCGGGTCGACAAAAAAAAAATCAATAAATTTGAGATAAAACTAAACATTAACAGAACCACTACTTTAGAAATGGAGAAAAATAGGAAAATAGTTTAGTTGAAACGGACACATTCCAGCTTCTTACTGTGCTTCTCTGCAAATTCTTTTCTACTTAAAAAAAAAAAAAAAAAATTATCTAACATTTTAATTCACAAATGAACATCACGGACCTATTCAGCCCACATGCAAGACTATAAATACAATGAATAAAGCAATAACCACACAATTCACAGCCCTCACTAGTGTTCAGGGTTAACATAGTCCAGAAGATACAACAATTATTGAGCTATCAAAGTCTGTCCATGGTTATTTAATGGTCTTGCAGTGAGTGGTCACTCATCTCATACTATTATCATACTCAAGTAATTTCTCTGGCTACCAAAGTGAGGATGAGTCGGCATTCATACTTGAGTAACAAATGAGTTAAGTATGAGTGTCCCTCTAGTAAGGGCTATGGATCTGGCCCTTAAACCCACCTTTCCTGTCTAATGGAGACTGGGACAAATTGACAACACAATGTAAATGAAATGTTGTAACATGTAATTGCACAATTCTAAAAAAATATTCAACTTGGGTTTTCAGGCTGGAGTCTGATTCATTAAATTGAACTCACCAATTTAAAACTGTTCCACATTTGGTGGCCCATTGTATGCAAGGGGATAAACACTCAGATAACACATCAAAGAATACTAAACTACAGGGAGCACAACTTTACATGGACTTTACATGGGCTTTACATGGGCTTATTATGGTATTTGTGGTACGCCTAATAAATTGCTCTCTTCTTATCTCTCTAACCGCAAACAAGTTGTTCAGATTAATGATAAGGTCTCGGATGTGGCTTCAGTAATGTGCGGTGTTCCTCAGGGCTCTATCCTAGGTCCTCTGCTATTCCTAATCATGATTAATGATTTACCATTCAATACTGAATCTAAAACCATATTATTTGCTGATGACACAACTTTTATTCACAACAATGCAAATATACAGTATCTTGAAACTGAGGTTCAAAATAATATAATGTATATATCACAATGGTTTCAAGCAAATAAGTTTTTACTTAATGATTCTAAAACTAAAAATATAATTTTTACTTTAAATAATGTTGTTGTCCCAAATCTTTGTACTAATGTAAAGTTTTTAGGCATTTTTATTGATAGATTTTTAACCTGGGAGTCACACATTACATTTTTATGCAGAAAGTTGTCAAGGGTTTTATTCCTGATGAGAAACTTAGTCAATTGTGTACCCTTTGAGTATATACGTGTCTCATATTTTGCATACTTTCACAGTATTATTAATTATGGTATTTTACTTTGGGGTAATAGCTCATATATCCAAGATGTATTACTTGTGCAAAAGAAAGCTATAAGAATTATGGCTAAGATAACTACTAGAACACACTGTAAACCCTATTTTAAAAGATATAATATTTTGACTGTTATAAATTTGTATATTTATACTGTATTGGGTTTTATGAAACAGAATCAACATTTGTATGACACGAGATCCAATATTCATAATTATAATATCCGTAATGGTCAAATGATCGATATTCCTCAGCATAGACTTAAGAGAACTTCTCAAAGTTACTACTATATTGGCATTAAACTTTTTAACAAGCTACCTCAAGCTGTAAAAGATTTGCCTTATAAAATATTTTGTAAGCGATTGCATTGTTGGCTTGTGGATAATCCATTTTATTCTATTAATGAATTTATTGTTTTTAATGCATCTGATATTAATATTTAATTGTTACTTTTTTGCTGTAAAAGTTGCACAAGGTGTGGTTTATGTTGTATTATTAATTTGTATTTTTGTATATACTGACAATGTCTATTGCAGTTGTATAACTGTTTAATGACAATAAATTGATATTGATATTGATATTGATATATTGATATGAATTTGAATGTTTGAAATTTCACTATTACTTATGCAATCTGTTAAGGGCAGATCTGCTGAAATTTGATAACTCTGGATCATAATTCAACATCAAAATTTTGTTTATCCTGGTAATTCATTTCTAAAGAAAAGTCTATGCATTTATGCACGAGTTAAAAAAGACATCACATATGCTGAGTACATCTTTTTCTCAAGTAACACATTTTTCTTCTCTACACTGCAACTAAACACATTTCACTCCTAAGTTCAAATTAGAAGTAAACAAACCTTAATATATTATTCTGCTGAGCACATGGCAGCACTATATGGAGGGATGATGGGAACTAAGTACCCGCAAGAGGAAATTTCTCCAGACAGCATGCAAATGTGGCACATTCTACAGTTTGGGGATCATTAGCTTTTAAATATTTTCCATTATCTTATTCATATGTTTTGCCTTAATTCTAAATTTCTAAAACATAATACTAAAAGTAGACAAATGAAAGTGGTAACTGAATAGTTTGGCAGTTCTACCTATCTATTATTTCACATGTAATTAAAGATACTGGATTAAACTGCCCTTAACTTTAGGTTTTAAAAACCATTCATTTAATCACTAATATCGGAATACAGTAGAATCTCGTTAGTACGTTTTTGCAAGCACCTAAGGATTTGAATGTCATAGGCGGGAAAACGTGTTAACGAAAATGCAAAATATGCAATTCAAGAACATAGTTATGTAATAAAAATCTAATTATTACTACGTTCCCATGGACAATTGAAATCGATTTTGAGTACAATTTCATACTGATTACGATCCGTGTTTCCATGTTAAATTCAATGTGTGTTCAATGATGCAGTAATTTGTATCATAAATTATTTAAATGTAAAGAGTGATTATAGTGTGAATATGCATTTTTATGTGACATTGATTTGAGATGTTTGTTGATTGTAATTATTGTTGAGAAGTAAGTTTATAAGGCCTTACTGAAACTGACAATAATAGCGTGCAATAATGCAGCGAGGGGGTGAGCTGTTTATCATTATTAGAGACGAGGAAGTTACGTAATATTGGCGCGTTTTACTTTAGAATTTGCTGGAACATTTTTCCTAGAGCATATGTGTTCATAATTTTCATTGGATATAAAAATAGACGCTAATGTTGGCGCGTTTTATTAGCCAATAGCAACTCAGTTATAATCTTTAGGCATATCGGGGTGTAGGAGTATAAAAAGGGCTAGGTTAGAGGTAGACCCCGCCAGTTATCGAAAATATTTGTACGTTACACGTCGGCTCCAGTCCATTATACCTCACATAGTTTATCGATTCACAGGTTACGCGTGGCAGAGTTATGAAAAATCTCAAGTGTTATAAAGTTAATTATACAAAAAGTTGAAGTACGCGAATTAAGAGTGATCAGTAATGAAGTTATTATAACAGTTTCAGTTTGGCGAGTGTCAAGATCAATGTGTAAATGTGATAGTGAAAGTGTTCAACAATAAAAGTGTAAAACAAATTCTTTCATCAGTGTTATCTTTGGATAAATGACTCCTTTCCGTTTACACAACCTATATAAAGAGAAGTGCTTGACCAAAAAGATCATAGCTAGCCGGAGGACAGTGAGCAAAAATTAAATAAAATAACAGTAGCATTCTTTCAAACGAACACTAATACTGCCGCAAATTGCTAACACCAGATGGAGCTAACAAGCCTAACAAAGAATCACGTCACAAGATGGCTTCACCACGTGGAGTAAACACACATACACAAACATTATAAATAATACCGTCGCATCAAATGGATTTGGACACACAAAGCCAGAGAATAAATAATTCAAGCTTTTATGTTGGTCAACTTGGATTTTTGAGGTTATGAATGTTTTTGAAGAAAGAATTATGGCTTTGCTGTGTTTTATTACACATGTGATAATTTCCGCTAAAAAAGAAAACAAAATTATAAGTGTGCATCGTGTTATGAGTACAATAGACAAATGTATCTTTAGCGCATTCAATACGATTTGAATACGGTAGATGTTTCCATGCAACAAATTTCGTTCCGATCCTCTTCTGATCCTATTTTCCAAGAGGAAAGTTTTGTTTTAGCATTTTTCCCTTCTTTAAAAGCAGTTTCAATCAATTTAGGTTTGCTAACAATTGCATTTAAGGTTGACAGGAATATTTAACTTCTGGGTATCCGCACTGTATCCACATGTTTCATATTTGGATTGTGATCTACTTCAAGCATTTTCAGTTTTTCACTGTTGGTTATTTACTACACTTTCTTTTTTTTTCATTGCAAATGAAAAGTTAATACAATCTACATATGTTTGGTCAACACTTAACAGTAGAAACTATCGGCGTTTACCATGCCAAGGTAAAGCATTATCTATCCCGCTCACACAAATATTTACATACATGCATGTGATTGGCTGCCGGTATCCACCCCGTGATCGAGGATAGACCAAAGTAGCAAATGAAGACGTCAAACTTTGAACGTATTAAGCACCTACTCCCATTGGACCAATCAAGGATTGGCCAAAACAGCAAATGAGGATGTCAAACTTCAAACGTAGTAAGCGGGACCGGGAAAATGCATTAAACAAACCTTATTTATTACATTTGGTGATTCGGTACCGGGACTTTTATAATTCAACGTAATACACCGGAAAACGTGTTAATGAGGAACGTGCTAACGAGATTCCACTGTACCATTTTTGCTTTAAACTTTTATGGATCAACGAGTTAAGGAAATGATGAGCACACAAGTTAGAAAATGCAACAAAAAAACAGACACTATCCAAACAAATCCGAGCAACAATTTTAAACCACTAATAACGAAGTCAAATTATTATTAAACAGTTAACCACATTATTTTTTATTAAACCTTGAAAACACATGTGGGGTAATTTTTTTCCCCAAGAATAATAAAGATGCGACTGTTATGCATTGAGTTACTTTCTGAGGAGACCGGCAACTCACCTGTTCTCAAGTGGATTGCCCGCACATGTTTTTCTATATTTAAATTATCTGCGATATTTAAGTAAATACAGTTGTGTTTCATTGTTGTGTCCGTAGAAAATTTTTACCCTGTGCATCTCTAATGTCATCTAACATCCTAAATAATTTTCAACTACAATGGTTTTACTGTCCATTCCAAACCAGAGTGCCTTTCACTGAAAACAAACTCTTTGGATTATCCGCGCGAAAGTAGTTCCCAATCCCTACCCATAATGGCTGCTTGTTCCCCTCCCACGTGCTTGTTGAACACTATTTAAATCTATAAAAAGGCGCCCTGCATGAGAATCATAGTTCAAAATGCAACCTGAGGTAACATTCGATTTTATAAGTATGCGGCAATAACATTTTACTTACGTTAATCACAATCCTCGGGCAAAAATGCAACACTCAAATCCGAATCCTCCGAAGGTGACTCAGCTGCCATATCAGAATCAGAACTATTCTCCAAAATAATGACAAGCTTATCCACAATTCCACAGCACTGTCGCACTTAAAACAAGTTCCCACATTTTATCCTCTTCTATGTTGTATTATGTCTGTTTATATTCCCTGCTTGCTTTCGTTACATTTCTCACTGAAAGGCCTGTAAAATCCGATATTAGTTTCGTAATATGCAATAATGCAAGTGTCGGGTATTTTTGTAATAGTGAGTTGAATATATGAAGTATTGTTTGTTTTTAGCCACTTTTTAACTGTTTCCTGCTTCTGTGTTTGAACAGTTTATTCGCACTACACACACCTTCCTCTGCCATGTGAATTCAAATACCAACTGACTAAATCACAAGATTTGACCTGAGCTGAGCATATGTGTGTTAGCGTATTATGAATGACTGTTCGCTTATCATATATCCTGTATTACGCAAAGTGTTTATTCGGTACTCAGATAGCACCTCTAGGAATTCATTGCTGCATTTCTTGTATATGTAAGATAGTGGCATTCATGCATACAGTCGGTATTACCAAGCAAGATGCTCTCGGCGTTAGCGCAATAGCAGGCGAAAATCATATTTTATAATCTCTTTAACAGCTAGTATATATCCATTACATTTAACAGCGAGTTCTTATGATAACCGCAATAAAATGTGCAGTTCCCTTTCCTGCTCTAATATTTCATAATACAATACATGTATTAAGTAACTATTTACGTTGGCGTAAGAGTATATTCTTGGGTTCGTGACAAGCCGAAGCACGTGCTACTGTTTACATCAGAGGGAACTCTGGTTTACAATGGACAGTAGAAATAAACCCTTAGCTGTAACAGCTACAGCAGAATACATGCACAAACTATTACAATTGAAAGGTAACAACAAAAAGACTGCATGAATCTACTCAGATCTCTCTAAAGCCTTTGATACTGTTTCTCATGATTACCTAATTGCAAAACTAGAATACTATGGTTTCAGAGTACATGTTAATAAATTATTAGCATCATACTTAAAAAATTGTATGCAGTGTACCAAAATGAGTTGGAAAAAAGAGAATGTTATAGATACTGTCAAATCAGAATATAATATAATACAGTCGGGGGTACCCCAAGGGTCAGTGCTTGGATCTACACTTTTCTTGATCTATGTAAACAATTTGTCTACACCACAAAACAGTAATCTCTACACTGATGATACATCCTTAACATGTTGAGATTAGGTATTGATACACTAGAACAAAAAATAACAAACGCAATTGGGGAAATCATGCAATATCTTCTATTATAGTGGATTGAAACTAAATGTTGTTGTTCACCAATGGCACTGGGGATTAATTGATCTGCATCATTTTCCCTCTGGCTTCCCAATATAAAGTCTGTAAGTTATCACTTTTAAGGCCTTTGCATTTGGCAAGATGTTGTTTGTTCAGGATGACATCATGACATTCAGTTTTGAAACTAAATGTAGACAAAGTTAAAATGATGGTATTCCAAAAGTCTAACAACCTTACACATAAACTAAATATAAATATTAATAACTGTACCTTGGACCAGGTAAACAACTTTAAATTTTTAGGCATAACCATTGATGAAAATTTAACATATAATACACAAGTGGACATGGTTTGCAAAAAAATAAACTCAGGACTATTTCTACTAAGACAATTGGCAAAATACAAGAAAATTATATATATTCTAAATATAGCTTACTATGGAATTATTTACCCACATTTAGCATATGGAACAGAAATCTGGGGAGGTACAAGTAAATCCAATATTGACAGGATATTAAAAATAAAAAAAAATAAAAAAAAAAAAAAAAAGAATTAAAAAAAATGCATCAGATGCATGTATAACCTTCACTATCAACAGTCCTGCAGAGCTATATTAATAGAACAAAAATATTAACCGTAGTCTCTCTATAAGTACATAAAATTATCTTACTCATCAACAATAAGAAAAAATTTAATGTGCTCAATAAAGACTGCCATAACCATGATACTAGGAGGGCAAATGATTTTCATAGGGTGAGTACAAATAAAAATCAAACTAATAAAGACCCTTATAAAATAGGAGCCATATTTTATAACAAACTACCAGTACAAGTAAAGAATAACGTAAATATAAAATTCAAAAGTGTTTTAAAATCCTCCCTAATTAAGAAGTGTCTATATAGTATTGCAGAATTATAAAGTTGTACATATCTATCATATTTTGTATATATTTGTAATAATTACCATCTGATTATAACTTCACTTTTGATATTAATACTCTACCAATATCAGATGCTTTTGTAAAGATTCTACTGACTGCAATAAAGATCATTACCATCAAGCAAGGAAACTCACCTATTCTCAAGTGGACTTGTCCAGCACATGTTTTCTACATCCCAGATATTTGCAGCTGTTTTCATTGTTACAGCTGTGGAAACATTTTACCCTGCCCTCCTCTAAACATCTACTAGCAAAGCTTTCTATACACTCTTATGTTGTTTGCATTACATGAGAATAGAAATGTTTAGAGTGAAAAAATCTTTGACAAATGCCAAAATTATGGCTATCTTTGAGGCTTCTGGTCATCATGACATTGTTGAAGATTAATCATCTTCATCAGAGGAGGACCACACAAAGTACACTGATCATGATACCAACTCAACAAAGAGCATTGAAAGTGATCAAGATGAAAATATGTCAGAAGATGATGATTATTCATTTTCAGAAATTCTCTCTTAGGATGACATTCCTTTGGCATTACGAGGTCTGTTCAAAAAGTATCATGAATTTTGTGTTTTTTCAAAAAGTATTTATTTATTCATGAATATCTATTTTGTCCCCTTCAAAGTAATCCCCACCAGATATTATACACTTGTGCCAACGTTTTTTCCAATCCTCGAAAAACTTTAAAAAATTGTTTTTTGTGATCTTGTTCAGCTCCTCCTTCAGTGCCATCTTTAACTCCTCAATCGTGGCGTAGCGTCGTTCTTTCATGAGCCTCTTCAGTTTTAGGAACAAAAAAAGGTCACAGGGGGCCAGGTCTGGGGAGTACAGTGGCTGCGGCATCATAAGTGTGTTGTTTTTGGCCAAAAATTCACGCACAAGCAATGATATGTGAGCAGGGGCATTATCATGGTGCAAAAGCCAATTTTTGTTCTTCCACAAATCTGGGCGTTTCTGGCGGATTGCTTCGAGCAAATTGCACATAACTTGCAGGTAATATTCCTTATTGACCGTTCTACCCTGTGGCAAGAACTCATGATGCACCACACCCCTGCAATTGAAGAAAACTGTAAATAAAACCTTCACATTCGACTGAACTTGGCGCGCTTTTTTCGGTCTTGGCTCGTGTGGCAGCATCCAATGGGATGATTGAGCTTGAGTTTCCACATCATAACCATAAACCCATGATTTGTCACCAGTTATGACCCTCTGGAGCAAATTTGGGTTGTCACAGACAGAGTTGAGCAGCTCCTTAGCAACGTTAATGCAATGGTGTTTTTGGTCGAAATTGAGCAACTTTGGTACGAATTTTACGGCGACACGTGGCACGAGCTAATCGATATGTTTAGGCCCTCAGGAACTTCTCTAATGGTGATTCGACGATTGGCCAATACTATTTTCTTCACTTCTTCAATGTTTTCGTCTGTTGTTGACGAGCTCGGGCGTCCAGGATGCTCTTCATCGTTCACATCTTCTCGACCCTCTGAGAACATTTTGTACCACCGATAAACATTGCTTTGGTCCAAGGTAGCTTCACCATATGCCACAGTCAACATTCAGAATGCATCCGTGCACTTAATTTTGTTTTTCACACAAAATTTGATACAGATTCTTTGTTCCATTTTTTGGAATAGGCAAAAATCGAAGATGAGCCAAAACACGTTCAAGCAAAATAGCTGTCAACAATTAACTGAACATTCAAAATGGATGAGCTTGTCAACATAAGTGAGGGACATGAGTACCAACATAACTCCACAAAACAATCAAAATTAAAAAATTAAAAAAAGCCCAGGGAAATTCAAAATTTGCAATACTTTTTGTACAGACCTCGTACGTTTGACTCCTTATAAAGGAAAAGATGGCACAATCTGGTACAAAGAACTGCCAACTGTTGGAGGAAGAATGCCAAGTCGAAACATTTTGACAGAGCGACCTGGTGTAAAACAAATAGCAAAAAGCGCCAAAATCAATGTTGACACATGGAGCTTGCTGTTTATAGATGAAATGTTAGACCAAATAAAGAAGTACACCAACATTCAGATAAATATGAAGAGAGCACAGTATTCCAGGGAGCGTGATGCCACCCCAACCTGTGCAGAAGATGTCAAAGCAATATTTGGGATTCTGTATATCTGTGGTGCTATGAAATCTTAAATATCAAGGATATTTGGGTCACTGATGTCACTGGTGTAGACCTCGTAATTTGCATCATGTTGTAGAAATGCTTTCGTTTTCTTATGAGCTGCCTCCAATTTGATGACAAACCTACTATAAACGACAGAAAGAAAGTGACAAGATTACACATGTAAGAAGCATATTTGAAGCATTTCTAAGAAACTGTCATTCTACACAGACAATTTCTGAATATGCAAATACAGACAAAAATTTGGAAGAATGTCATGGCCGTTGTAGCTTCAAGGTATTTATGAAGTCCAAGCCAGCAAAGTATGGTCTGAAAACCTTCATGCCAACAGACTGTTAGTCATTCTTCACAACCATTATGGAAATATATTCTAGAACACAACCTGATGGCCTCTATGTCATTCTGCCAGTGATGTTGTAAAGAGATTGATAGCTCCCATCTCCTTGACTGAATGAAATATCACAGTCGACACTGGTTTACCATGTGCCACTGGCACAAGACTTGCTGCAATATCACAATTTGATTTTGGTAGGAACTGTAAGGAAAAACAAAACGGAGGTTCCTAAAGATTTCGTCCAACTGAAGAACAAGCACGCTTGTTCCAGTACTTTTGGTTTCAGCAAGGACAAAACGACCCTTGTTTCCCATATGCCTAAGAGGAACAAATGTATGCTCTTATTGTCAACGATGCATTATACTGCTGACATAGATCCTTAAAGTTTTGAAGCAAAGAAGCTGGAAATAAAAAATAGTTGATGTTGTGGATCAGATGTGCCAAAATTATTCAGTGAGCCATATTTCCAAACATTGGCTGTTGACTTTTTATACTTCTTGTTGAATGTGGGTGGCATCAATGCACAAATTATTGTGTAGGAAAATACAGGAGAAACAAATTGCACACGGCACTTCTTAAAAATAACTTGGACGGAATCTACTGGATGTCTACCCGAGGAAAAGGGCAACACTTGGTCAAAATTTCTTCAAGACAGAACAAAGCATCTGATGGGACCTATGGACCAAGCTGAAGCAGTGACCATCAGGAAAGGAGGAAGGTGCCACTTCTGCCCAAGGACCATGGACCACAGGACAACAAAGCGTTGCACCAATTGTGGGAAGTGATGCAGTAATTTGTATCACAAATTATTTAAATATAAAGAGTGATTATAGTATGAATATGCATTATTATGTGACATTGATTTGAGATGTTTGTTGATTGTAATTATTGTTGGGAAGTAAGTTTATACTGCCTTACTGAAACTGACAATAATAGCGTGCAATAATGCAGCGAGGGGGTGAGCTGTTTATCATTATTGGAAACGAGGAAGTTACGCAATGTTGGCGCGTTTAGAATCTTCTGGAACATTTCCCTAGAGCATATGTATTCATAATTTTCATTGGATATTAAAATAGACGCTAATGTTGGCGCGTTTTATTAGCCAATTGCAGTTCAGTTATAATCTTTAGGCATATCTGGGTGAAAGTGTATAAAAGGTAGGTTAGAGGTAAAGACCCCGTCAGTTCATCAAAATTCTTTGTACACTACACGTCGCATTCCGTTCAGTTCGTCGAAAATATTTTGTATGATACACGTCGCCTTCAGTCCAGCAGAAATATTACACGTCGGCTATAGATTCACAAGTTACGCGTAACAGAGTTATGAAAAATCTCAAGTGTGATAAAGTTAATTATACAAAAAGTTGAAGTACGCGAATTAAGAAATATCAGTAATGAAGTTATTATAACAGTTTCAGTTTGGCGAGTGTTAAGATCAATGTGTAAATGTGATAGTTAACGTGTTCGACAATAAAAGTGTAAAACAAATTTCTTCATCGGTGTTATCTTTGGATAAAAGATTCCTTTCCGTTTACACAACCTGTATACAGAGAAGTGCCCGACCAAAGGATAATAGCTAGCCGGAGGACAGAGAACCAAAATTAAATAAAATAACAGTAGCATTCTTTCAAACGAACATTAATACTGCCGCAAATTGCTAACACCAGATGGAGCTAACAAGCCTAACAAATGAATCACGTCACAAGATGGCTTCACCGCGTGAGTAAACACACATACACAATAATGTTAAATAAATAACATTACAAGTATACAACTTTCAGAAGGGTCTACAAGGATCACGTAGTGGAGTCCTGACCAGACTGTTTCTCTGCTGAGTGAAGATGTAAATCAATGAGTAATAAAATATTTTTGAATAATTTTTTTTCAACATAGTCAAATAACAGTATTAGTGAAGGTGTAAAACGGTGAGTAAAAAACATTTTTTAAACAAATTTGTTTAACGAAGTCAAATAACAGTATGTACCATGCAAATTATATAAACTGAAATAATTACATGTAAATCAATGTGTTATAATACATTTTTTGAATAAATTAGTTTAACAAAGCCAAATAACAGTGTTTATTATGCAAATTTTGTAAACAGTAAAAATTTACCATGTGCAAGTCATGTAGTACTTTAGGCGCAAGTTCTGAAGAGTTAAAGGTGGGTACATTTCACGGAATCTGTTAAAAACATTTAACGCAATTGTGCTCTCTCCAATTTCCATATCTATGTTTCTTCACAATGGCAGAGGATTCTCAGCCAAAACACACTCAAACATGCATCACATGGCAAGGAATACATGACGATTTATATGTAAAATGGTATACAACTTATCCGTAAACCCATCCTGCAGTGCCTGTGCATTGCCTCAAAAACACACTGCTATAATGTTTCAGTAATAGGTGATTCTGAACTAACACATATTGTTTCATAATTTGAACCGCTACAATTTCTCTGCAAAAGAATAACCATAAAATCATAAAATGTTATAATCTCGGATGAACTGTTTTTATGTGAAAGAAGAAATGACATGCTAAGCAAGAAAAATTGTAGTTTGCCAATGAGGCACTTCTTTGTCCCATGGTTTTACTTAAAACTCCTCTGAACTTAAAGTGAAAACACTTTACATTGTTTGAGCTCTAATGGATTCTGCCATTATGCAGTAATTACACATTGTGTGTAAAAACTTCTGCACTTTTAACCTTTGTGAATAACAATCAATCTTATTCATTGCAACTTACATCTAATTGAAATACAGATACAAATGTGATGACTCAAAAGGTAGAACCAGACTGAAAAATGCAATGCCTTAGTTGAGATTTAAACCAAAGATCTTCAGTTATTGTGTGACTGCTCGATTACAGAATGGAGGTCTGGTGCTGACAGTGGTAGAAGGTCATGCGGAGCGAGAGCTGAAAAATTAACGGAGTGGAGGTAAAAACAGTGATGGCAGAAATGAACCAACTAATGGATTCCGAGGAAAACTCAAGATGACTCGAAGAGGTTATGGAGAAGCAGAGAAGAGATGGTACAACAGATAATGGATTACAAGAAAAAAATTGAAGATATAGAGAAAAGATTAGAAGCAGGACAGAGAAGAAAAAATTGCATAATTTTCAGAGTGACAGAAGAATATGAAAACCTAGAAGAAGTAGTGTATGCGATCATGAAAGGACTAGGTATAAAAACGTCTGGTTGGGAGATAGGACATGCACCAAATCGGAAAAAGAGGAAGAAAATCTAGACCCATTTGTATAAGAATAACGACAATGGTTAAAGGCTCAAAAATTTTTATAGAGCAGGACTATACGAGAGAGGAACAAATTCTGAAAAAAGAACTAATTGCCAGGATGAGAGAAGCAAGAGCAGCTGGAAAAAGGCATTTTTTGAAAGGTTTAAACTTATTCATAGAAGGAGAAGAGTGGAATATGAGTATACGGAGGAATGAACGAGAAAAAATGTGTGAATGTCAGCAGAAGCAATGGCCCAGGACACATTCAAGTCAAAGAACCGAGAGGATAGCTGAGTCGGCAGTTTGGAGAAAGGAACAGAAAACAGCTGATCAAATCACAAATTCGACAGACGCGAGAAACAACCATAAAGGGGAACAGAAGAAAATGGAGAGGAAGATCCAATAGCCATGGAGGGGGAAGGGGAGCTAACATTGGTAGCAGTGGTGGGGTGGGAAGAGAAGCAAAGGAGGAGAAGTGGGAAGAAGCTGAGAGAACAGATGACTGCAGTAAGAAATGCATATGCGAAGGAGGGAAACAGCCATGAAAGGAGTACAGAAGAAAATGAGAAAGAAGCAGCAGCTAGGGAGGGGCAGGAGGAGGAGCTAACAGTTGCAGAGGCAGGGTGAGAAAAAATGCAAAGAAGAGGGGAGAAGCCGAGAGAACAGATGATTAATGGTGCAGCAAGAAATACGTTTGTGGAGGAGGGAGTGACACGAGTGAGAAGTGGGGAAGTAATAAGAGTCAGAACGGTCAGTGAAGCAGAAGAAATTCAAGAAGGGGGGGGGGAGGATATACAATAATAGATTTGAGAGAAGGGAGGGTAATGCTACAAGGGGAGGAAAGTGTAGACCCGGTATCCAGATGTACTAGACTCAGGAAAGCAATGGAGAAATTTACGTATCAGAACAAAATAAAGAACAAATAGGGAAAGGAAGTAAATTGATATGCAAAAAAAGAAAATAGGAGTAAGACAGGAAATTTAAATTTAAATTGACTTTTATTTATGGACGCTCTTTAACTACTATGGTTCTTAGCGTCCCATTCCATATTGGGCGTGAAAGACCGGCAATTTTACCCAGAGGCGTCTTTATCAGACTTGAGGTTCTTTTACGTGCCGTAAATCTATGACACGGGACCACCGGCTTTACTTCCCTTCCGAAGGAAGCCATGCTAAGGATTTTTACACCCGAAAAAATCCATCGCCCTCCGCCAGATTTGAACCCGCAACCTTGGGAACTAGAGGCTAGCACGGTACCACTAGTCCACGGAGGACAACAGTAGACAGGGATATAAACTGAGTTCATATTAGTAACCAATTCATAGATGATATATTAAGAGTAAAAATAAGAAATTAGCATTATCCAGTAATAAGAGACAAGGAGATTCCAGGTTCAGGTTCATTATACGCAAACGATTTTATGGTAGGCACCATATCGTTGATAGGGTTACAAAAGCAATAAATGAAAATCAAGAAAGTGTGAAAAATAAGGAATTGAGGTAAAAATCTAAAGATGACTGACTCAATAAAAGGCTCTAAGAAACAAAACCAAGGACTGAGAGAATAATAAGGAAGGTAATGGGAAGAAAATGGTATAGAAAAGCAAGAGAAGCAAGGGCCACTCAGTGAGCGAAAAGGCCAGGGAGCCAAGCAATCTGAGTGGCCCATAAGAAAACAAGCACCAGACAAATTCTACAATAGATGTAGGGGTACAAACAAATATACATTGTATGTATTGTAAACATGTAGAACAAATTGTACAATAAATCCATTCATACAGTGTCACTGCTCTGAGCTGAGCTACCACAGCAACATGCTGGTGCGACATTAAATTCCCCAAATGATACATTTTCCCACGTAAATTTACAAGGTGTTCTCAAATTCATTTTGAGATAACATATTCCAAAGGTGACTACAATTTCAAAAGTATCTTTTAGACATGGGCTTCATAGTTAACCACTATTAAGTCAATCAATGGTAAACAAGATTCAAGTTTATATATGAGAATTAATCTCCCACTCACTGAAACAAAATGTTTTGCACTCTTGTGGATCAGTGTAATATGATGTAACGGCATGCAGATAATTAGTTCCCAATAAGTAATACCTACATCTACTGGCATATAGTTACAGTTACTTCCTCTCTCATCATTATTTTTGTAACTGTTATGTTAATTTTTAAATCATATCAAGTTTTTAATATAGAGTCAACTGAAAAATTCAGTGCCACAGCCGGGATTTGAACACAGTTCTCCCGCTTTGCGTGTGGTTGCTCTAACCATTGAGCTAATGTGACAACATGCCAGTGGGACATTGAATTCTTCAATCGACTCAAGTTTTTTCCCAGACAGACCACTAAGGCATCTCACTCAAGATGACAATCTTAGCGGCGACCTGCTTATTGCAAGCACTTCAGTGCTGGTTAAATGGTTGTTTTTTTTAGTAACGTCCTGTTAATAAATATAACTCATTGGAGTTAGAATCAAAAAGTTTAGATGCAAATTTTAATTTAACACAGAAATAAAACGTTTTACCTTAACACCATGTGAGTTTGTTCGGAGAAGCTTCTTGACTAGAAGAATAGCAAAATCCATCTCTTGGTCCCTTTCATGAACTTCATCAAGAATTACATGTGTGTAATCTGTCAAGGTCTTTTTATTGACAAGTTGCTGTAGAAGAACTCCAGTAGTCACATATTTGAGCCTGGTATCCTCCGAGGACTCATTCATCAGACCAACTTGATATCCTACAAGAGAGCCCAGAGGCCATCCTCTTTCCTGACTTACACGTCTAGCAAGCGAGATTGCAGCTATTCTTCGAGGCTGAGTAATAACAATGTTGCATGGAGTTCTACTTTTCATACAGTAATCCAAGATGTATTGTGGAATTTGTGTGGACTTGCCACAGCCTGTTGCACCATGAATAATTGTCACTTGATAAGCATTGACGACCGATTCTATCTGCAAAACAAGAATAAAAGTCACTGTTTATGGCTTCCAGGAATATCAAAACATTTAAAATGCAGACTTTCCCATGCCCTTTTTTCAAGCTCCACCAAATGGAAAAGTGATCTAATTTACTCTTAATCATTAGCCACATGCTGACTCAACTGTCAGCTGATTTCCACTTAAACTCCTGCTTCCATTCTCAGCACACTCAATGTTTCACCTTTCCTTTTTGCAGCAAAGTGTACAAATTAATGAATATTCATTTTCCCATCAAGCTTGTTAGGTAGATCATGTAGATAAGTTTGATGGGTGCCTTTCAATGGAATGGTCATTGGTCCAAATGATACCATTATAGCAGTATTGAAGTACAGTAGAATCTCGTTAGCACGTTTTTGCAGGGACCTAAGGATTTGGACGCCATAGGCTGGAAAACGTGTAAACAAAAATGCAAAACATGCAATTTAAGAACATAGTTATGTAATAAAATCTAATAATTACTACGTCTCCATGGGTAATTGAAATCGATTTTGAGTACAGTCCGTATTGAATTCAATATGTGTTCAAATGGATTTGGATACACAAAGTCTGAGAATAAATAATTCAAGCTTTTATGTTGGTCAACTTGGATTTTTGAGGTTATGAATGTTTTTGAGAAAATAAATTGCGAATTATGGAAGCAACAAGAGTGGCTTTGCTGTGCGTTTTATTACACATGTGATAATAATTTCCGCTATAAAAGAAAAAAAAATTATGAGCGTGCATCTTGTTACGAGTACAATAGGCGAATGTATCTTTGGCATATTCAATACGATTTGAATACGGTAAGTGTTTCCATGCAACAAATTTCGTTCTGATCCTATTTTCCAAGAGGAAAGTTTTGTTTTTGCATTTTTCCCTTCTTTAAAAGCAGTTTTAATCAATTTAGGTTTGCTAAAAATTGCGTTTAAGGTTGACGGAGGAATGTTTTAACTTCCGCATAATATCCACATCTTTCATATTTGGATTGCGATCTATTTCAAGGATTTTCAGTTTTTCACTATTGGTTATTTACTACACTTTCTTTTTTTCATTGCAAATTAAAAGTTAAAATACAATCTACGTATGTTTGGTCAACACTCAACAGTAGAAACTATCGTTGGCATTTACCACGCCAAGGTAAAGCATTCTCTATCCCGCCCACACAGATCGTGTCACACAAATATTTACATACATGCATGTGATTGGCTGCCGGTATCCACCCCGTGACCGAGGATTGACCAAAGTAGCCAATGAGGATGTCAAACTTTGAACGTGTTAAGCGCCTTCTCCCACTGGACCAATCAAGGATTGGCCAAAACAATGAATGAGGACGTCAAACTTCAAACGTAGTAAGTAGGACTGGGAAAACGCACTAAGCAAACCTTATTAATTACATTTGGTAC